>CM052443.1:105636109-105734385 GCA_028533085.1 Varecia variegata | reverse complement strand
TACAATTTTTAGAAGAGACTTATAAGACATTCATGCTCAGCAGTCTAGGTTTCAATTTATCTGGAAGGCAATAAAAGGGAGTTAAATTGGTTTTTTATTAACTGTGCTTTACTTCCTACCACTCTGCTCAGGTTAGAAATAATGGCCTTATGTAGCTCTCAGAACTTGGGTCAGACTCTTCTGACACTTTGTGTATAGATGTGCCCACAGGCATATAATCCCATATGTGAAGCCAGCTATAGTACAATATGATAATAGGAAAAGTTATTTCCACAACTTCACTTTACTAGGAGGAAGCATTTATATTTGTGCATAATATTTCTCATGAGGTTTGATAGGAAACATGACAAGAATAACTTTCTACATTTTTTATTAATATGACTTCACACTCAGAATATCTGAAATGAAGAAGTTTAAGCTTTCTGACCTAAAGCAACAGCACAGCACAGTAGTTAAGCTTACTGCTTTCAGTAAGGGATCAAAACCTTAGAGACATCTTTGATGTCAGCTTTATTCACTGAGGTACAGATAATATTGCTCATAGCACTTTTTATATCTCAGGTTGCTACTGAGGTCCACAGTTCATATTGAAAAAATAATTTGCTAAATATTTTTGATCATTTTCACATATTTCCAGTTTTGGAGTACTACTGTGCTTCCGTCATTTCTCCTAGTTTAGATAAAGATCTTACTATTCAACTTCATAAATGATTCTTGATTTCTGAAGTTACTTTTTAACTATTTGGCAACTTTTCAATATTCTTACTTCAGAAAGCCTGGGGAATCCAGTTTTCTAAGTAAGAACAAAGTTCTCCATTTTGTCACTGCAGGTTTTTATCATTTTAAATCTTTATTATCTATGAAAAGTTGATTCATAACTTTACACATGAACTGCAGTTATGCTTGCACTCATGCCTAACCCTATTAAATTTATATCTGTTCTTTACGTATTTGAATTCTAAATCATCATATAGGTTAGCTAAGAATTGATGTTAGAATAGCACAATGGGAAGAAATACACAGTGTAAAAAAAATTAAAATACAAGGAGAATTTCTTGAATTTGTTTTCAGTAAGTAGGAATTAAAAATATTATGGACAGCCTTTAGGTTAAAAAAGTGAAAATTTAAGAGCTATTAATGGTAAGTCATCTGCTCAGAAAAGTACTAGGTTAATATCATATACAGAGACTTTTGTATGATTAAATCTTATTTGACACAAAATATTTCTTATCTTTCAAATTTAACAATTTTCTCCAAGTGATAAACATTATAATTTAATTTTATTTACTGAAGATATTGATATAGATGGTATAGAATGACCAAATGAATAAAGATCACAAAACATTTGCTAATTAATATTATGGGTGTAAACTTTCTCTCATAGAAGATGTGTGTGATACTAACCAAAAATAAAAATGCCTTCTTATTTTTAGATGATAATTTTTTAGACCACTTATTTACACTTAGATGATCTGACCTTCAAATCAACCCTTTAATGTAGCTAAATGTTATCAGAATATTAATGCAATGTTGTCTTTCCTAATTGAAAGAGTACTCCCTAAAAATGAAATTAGGGAGAATGCAAATGCAATGGATGAGATCATCCTGCTGCAGAAATTACATAATCTATGAGGCTGCCTATTATCAAAGACTTTAGAAAATACTAAAAATTTAATCAGGGTGTACTGTCTGCATACGTTACAATGCAAGACTGCAATGTCAAACTAAGCAAGGTTTTGTGATAACAGAGTGATGGTCTGAAGAAAGTCGTAAAGCAGGGTCCAAACAATAGAAAAATCACAGCACATTTGCATTATTCTGCCTATAAGAAGTTTCCGTGGTGAACCAGCACAAATGTCTATTTATGTCTCTCATTTTGAGGAAACTTAGATGCATCAGGCTAACATTATTTGGTCCCCTGGGCAATTAAAATCATACAACTTACATCACTGTCTGTTTCCATACTAACAAGATGACCTCCTATTCTGATATTTAATTTGCTTTACTTGTATGGCTCCATTGAAAATAAAAAGGTACTTAGGCATGTTTATTATTTAAGTCTGCTTTAGAGTGATAAAATTATGAGGCATTTTGTTAAGATGGTAATGCAAACTCATTTTGCTAAAATGGTAATGAAAAATTTTCTATTAAAAATATCTAATTTTTCTGCTCCAGAGCTCTATTAAAATGAGTGTTCACTATAAAATATTAAAAAGAAAAAAAATCACCACTAGAAATTGGGAAAGATGCCATGAATATGTTGCTAACTTCATGTATTTGCCCCACTCCAATTTATTAGGCTCCCATTGGAGGCCAGACATATCTCTAAGTGCTTGGGATATATTTGTGAATAAAAGACAGAGATCTCCACTTTCTTGGGCCTTATATTTTAGCTGGAGGAGTCCTAAAAAATAGTAAACATAAAAATAAGTAAGTAATATAGTACATCAAAAAGTGATTAAATTCTTTGGCCAAAGAAAAACTCAACAAGGGTCAGGGATATTATGAGTCATATAAGTGGGAAGGCAGTTTGTGGTATTGAATAGGGAGGCCAGGACAAGTTTCATTTTAAAGGTGAAAGGAGAGAAAAGACGGGAATCGGAGAGGAAGTTAGGCAAGCAGATGAGGGGAAAGGTGCATCCTAGCTAGAGGAAACAGCTAGATTGAAGTCCCTTGGTGAGTGTAATTTGAAGATTTTCTCATATTTTAGTGCCATGACTCAAATGGAAAGCAAACAAGAGAACGGACTGACCACACTACTTCCTTTTGTCCACTTCAAAGCAGTGCAAGTAATTGGAGAAGAACCCAGGGGAAGCCTGCTAACCCTCCATAATTTACAGGGCAACACAGTGACATCAAAGGAGTATTTCGTATCTTTAGATCAAAAGTCTCTTTAAAATAGATTTACTCAAAGAAGTGAGGGAATAGAATATTTTTTTTTTACTTTTATCCAATAGAATTTAATATCGATTGGTTCTTGGATCCATTAAATTAAGCCTTTATGAAAAATGAAAATGTTAAAATTAATAAAACTGTATTGAGGTGACTTCTGCTACCAATATGGTATTTTTAGCCTTTGCAACTTGCTTTACCTTCTAAAATATGAATACCTGATCAAAGACATATGAAGACATCCATGTCATCCTGGAAACTAGTGAAGGGTTTTTATGGACTCTCTGGAAGACTTAGTGTAGGCAAGATTGGCTTAAAGGGAGAGTCACCCAACTCATATGATTCACCACATGCAAAATTAATGTGAAGCAAATAAATGAAAAAAGTATATTTCATGTACAGCCCTGTTTGGAGCAGCAAGAGCTGAGAGCAAACGCAGGCTGAAGGGAAGCCAGAGGGCAGCACACAGCCCAATGTCTTAATGTACAGTCTCAGCTTACACCTGACATGGATGATAAGAGTTTAATGACACTGCTACAGCACATCAGATATTTGTTGGCAACTGTAAAAAATAAAAAAAAATACTGCAGTAGAGGACACACTTACCACAGTGAGACTTGTTTTTTGTCTTTTTAAAAACATGGATATCTGGCAAAGAGAAATAATCCTTAGTTTAGGATACATTGACATCATCAGCCTGTGCAAAAGGTCATTTTATTTATTTGATCATTTATTTATTTATTTTTAGTATTTTAATGAATATTCTCAAACTCACCAGTCAATCCAAAAAATTTAACAATGATATTAATTAACTTCTACCTACAGTGGCTCTTTTCTATTTTGCCATCTTTCCTCACTTTTAGAGGTGGTTGCTATATTAAATTTTATGCTTGCCATTGTTTTTTTTTTTTTTTTTTTTAAAAAGAGTTATCCCACATATATGTATGGATGTATGGCTAAGCAATACATTGTTTAGTTTTACTTGATTTTGAACTTGAATAAAAGGGGCTCGTGGGAATCTAGTCCTCTGAGTCTTGCTTTTTTTTTTTTTTTTTTTTGCCTCACATTGTGTCCCTAAGATTCAGTTATGGTTTTGTATTAAGTATAGATGTATAGCTTTTCTGGAAGTTCTGCAGCTGCCTTAGCACAGCACAATTCTCTGACACAGGTGAAGCAATCACTGAGTGATCTCTCTTGAGCTCCCTGCAACCCTTGTACCAGCTTTTGCTCTTGATGGCACATGAACAGCTTCTTAGTACTGGTGTTCCCGTATCAGCAAGTGTCCCTCCTCAGTGGGTGCTATAAAGATAGCTGAAGCTAGGCTGCTTTTCTCAGAGGCCATTGGGCCCATGTAACTTCCCAAATGTTGGGAGTCTGTTTGCTTCCACTATGGTCCTCTTCCCTCATCCTACCATGATGTAGCTGCTTCAACCAGGCTTTGCCAGAATTTTCCAGGAGGGACAGAGACAATTTCTTTTTTTTTCTTTTGAGACAGAGTCTCACTTTGTTGCCCGGGCTAGAGTGAGTACCGTGGCATCAGCCTAGCTCACAGCAACCTCAAACTCCTGGGCTTAAGCGATCCTCCTGCCTCAGCCTCCCGAGTATCTGGGACTACAGGCATGCGCCACCATGCCCAGCTAATTTTTTCTATGTATATTTTAGTTGGCCAGATAATTTCTTTCTATTTTTAGTAGAGACGGGGTCTCGCTCTTGCTCAGGCTGGTCTCGAACTAACCTGGAGCGATCCACCCGCCTCGGCCTCCCAGAGTGCTAGGATTACAGGCGTGAACCACCGCGCCCGGCCCAGAGGCAATTTCTTGATGTTCAGGGTCCAAATGCCTCCAAACTCCAAGAGACACATGTGTTGCTCACCCAAAGGCTTTCACTGTGAGCTCCCTCTGTTATAATGGAGAGGGCCTAAGTGTTTCTATAGCCTGTGGAAAGTTGGGCCAAGCTCACCTGCTTGCATGAACTCCCAGTTTCTCTTGGAGACCCTCCCTGCCGTCTTGGCTTGTGGGTAGGGAAGAAGCAGCTCTCCATCCTCACAAGAGGAGGGGGGAAATGCTAAGGTGCACTCTCCAGTAAAGATAATTCATATCTCAGAACACTCTCATTTAAAACCTCTGCTATCTGTTTACATGAGGTGAAAGATCGAATTATTAAGCTCACATCCACTTTGCAGCTTTTATTTCTTTCCTTTTCTTTTCATCTTCTTCTTTTCCTCCTCCTCATCCTCCTTTTTCTTCTTCTTGATTTTGGTAAGGAGGTAGTTTTCATCTATTGTTTTCATCTTTGGCACTTTAGCTAATATTTCTGAGACAATTGAAAAATATATCAAACACTGGGTATATATTAACTGTGGATATTGGTTAGCACGGGGGTAGAGTTAAAGACATAAATAGGATGAAACTATTATTTTTTTACTTACTGTAACTTGTTTGCATTGTTATAATAATGATATTCTTGTAATTTGAAAAACTATTTTGGGGAAAAATGAAAATAAAATAGACTTAATGGAAAATTATTAACAACAAGGGCTAGGAAACCTGACAATGCACTATTTCTAAGGGGTTTGTCTTCAGGGAGTCCATGTGATGAAATTATCTGTATGAGACTGTAGGTATGCTTTCACATTTTAACTAATAACTCAAATGGAGGAAATTCTCTGTATTTTGATTCCAGGAGGCAAATGATTCCCTCATTTATCCCTCCTATCACAAAACACAATCATAAATGGAGACTCTAAAATACTCTAATACAAATAGAAATCAACAATCAGTAATATCAAGTTAAAATGGTGAAAACTTCTAAAATACCATTGACATGGATGTTTCAGATTTATCTCTGCATATGGAATGATTAACTAGCTTTGGAAGTTATTTAATTAAATAGAAGGAATACTATTTTTTGAAATGGGAAAACCATTTATTTAAATAAATATGACTTTACTGATAAAAAGTTTTAATATGTGGTTAGAGATTAAAATTAGATGATTTTTTCCTAAATTTTATCTCACCTTTTTCCATTGTTCTTCACATTATTATAAAATGAAAATCCACTCCTGCTAGTCTTTAGCTTAAAAATATTCACTTTTTGCTATTTGCTTGCCAGACAAAATTAACACTCCATATTATGATGTGCGGAGTCCTTCATTATTAGGTGTGAGATCTCTTTCCATTTTAATTTCATGGTACTTCTCCTCATGTACTCTACACTTTAGTATCGTTGAGGGATTTACTATTCCCTGAGTTCACCACAGTCTTTTATATATTTATTTCTTTGCTCATTTTATTCCTTCTGGCCATCATCCTGAAATGCCCTTCTGCCCATGAGCTCCAAATTATCCTTCTATACCCAGCTGTTTTAATTTAGGATCTTTAAGATCGAGAATACTCCTTCAATGATTAGGAGAAACATAAGATGGAAATAAAGATTTTATTACTTATAGGCCCTGTGGGTACACAGCATGCCTGAAGGATACACAGAGGTCAGTCAGCATCAAGAGAGAGGGATACTTGGGCCAATGCCTTTATTGTGGTGTAGAGTGCTAACCAAACAGGTTTACCACAGGGAATTTTAATTGGTGGGTTTAAAGCAGGCATGAGTTCCTGGCGGTCACACAGTGCTTGAAAGGTAGGTACTATGGCACATGTACACAGTCCATACAGGTTTGTGGAGGTCAGTGGGACCAGTCTAGTAGGTTGTGTCTAGCTGTCCTATAGGGAGGTGGTCACTAGGAGGCAATTATACAAGGCAGATATCTAGACTGATCACCTTGAGGAATTGGGAGGATATGTAGAGCTAGAAACTGTGTCAAGGGTGACCGAGCCCTGCTTCTGGTATGACAAAGTTAAAGTTATATTTAAAATGGATGCCAAGGCCTAAAATTATAAGAATCTACTACACCAGCTCATATGTAGTTTCTACAAGGCCTTCCTTTAAAGCCCAAGGCAGTTAGTCACTCCATTGTCTTGTAATTACTAGCTTACGGTAGTTACTTTCATCTATTGTAACAATTTCTTATTAAACTCTATATCCCAAGCTCCTAAGTGAGTTCTTAGACTAAATGCTTAATAAATATTTATCAATTTAGGAATAAATTAAGAAAATTAATAACTGTTCAATTGAATAAACTAAAAAAGTTTCAACAATTAAAATTTAATTTTATAGTTTACTTTGCTTAGGAAAACCAAGATCATTTTGCAGTCTTATTTCCTTTTATGGTAAAGTCTATTGCATTGGCTAATTTCATGGCAAAAAGTATTCAATAGCCTGTATATATGCACTGAAATTTTATGCAGAGCTGCATAAAATCTGATTTTTAGCAAAAGCTAAAATTCTAATGATTTCACTTCAGGGCTTTCTGTCACTCTTTCCAGGAATAAAAAGATACCATATCCCTCAGGTAGATAAATTGAATATACTTTTCTCTCTTAAAAGAAACAAGCATTTTTTGTTTTTTTTTTAGACATGTCAACTAGTTGCTCTCTTCTAAGACTTGTATAACATAGTTACCTTATTCTTGAATGTCCATGATTTTTAAGTGTGGAAAGATTGTTTCCATTCTGTGAATGAGTGCACCTACTTGTGAACCTCTGGTATTAATCTTGTCTTAGCCCAAGAGTGGCTGCCTTAGCCAGCTCTGCTGATTTATTATCTCAGATCACTGCAAAGGTGATTATAGCAGAATGGTAAATGATTAGAGAACTCAGTTTATTGCTCTGGGCTGCCCCTGCAGCTTTACAATTACTTCACTTGAGGTTTACTACACTTCCCCAACCTTGTTTTTCCCTGAGCAGAGGTATGTCTCTTGCTCCTGTGGTTTTTCTATGTGGTAACGTGATAAGTACAACTGTTTCAGGTCAAACAGCATATTCTGCCTTTATAGTCATCAGGACACTAAAGTAGCTCGGGTATTCTGACAAACTGCTGTTGGTCCAAGCTCAGGAAGCCACTGTGCTCTTAGTTTTGTGGAGTTTGCCTTGATGTGCTCTCTGCTAGAGCACTGTAAGCCTCAGCTGGCTGCTATTGCCAGATGCTGTTACTAAGGCAACTTGCCAGTCTGTTTCCTCGAGGCCTGCTTGTTTTCCCAGAGTTGTCTTAGCAGTCTGTATAAATATTTTAAAGATGAAAAAGCATGCAGTAGGGAATTCTGAGAAAGACTGTAGTGTAATAGATGACATAGAAGAAACTGATCAAAACAACTAAAAAGAAATTAGGGGGAAAAAGAAAAAAACCTCTACCAAGTCTGACCTTTAGAAATTATGCCAACCACATGCTCCAGATAATTCAGACTAAGCCAAATCAGAGAAGACACCAGGAAAAAATGCACAATTCCCCTGCCTGAGAGAGTAGTGCAGTGTTGAAGGATATTACAGGAAGACCTTTCAGCAAACCTCTAAAACATACTCTAATTTAGAGAAATGAGGGCCCTAGTGCCATGGCTAGGCCGCAAAATATGTGTTTGATGCTTTCTTTGACTCAGATGCTTAATAATCATCTGTGATTCTTCTAATATGAGAGAGATGCCTCTCTGGAGGCAGAGGGCATATGGAGGCAAGGTTGGATCATGAAAAAGATGGGAAACAGCCTACAGGAAGCCACTGTTGTCATGAAGTCCAGCACCAGCAAAGGCAGTTGAAGTGGGAAAGGTGACGACATGCAGACTAACTAAACTCTTTCTCTAACCTGATTCCTCAGTAATATTATTGTTTAATTCTAACACAAAGGAGAAATTCAGAAACAGAAGAAACTTCATCTACTAAAGGAAGTTTACCAATCCCTCCAACCCTCCTAAAATCAAAATAGTCACAATAAGCATGATTAAAATGAAACAGATATAAACTAAAACAAACTTTTTTTTAATTTTTTTTACAGAAACTATCCACCTTTCCTCAGGCTCCTACATGACTGCACATGTAAACTCTATGTCTTCAATTAGCTTTCTTACATAAATTACAGGATGAGTTATAAGAAGAATTCACTTGACACTATTTTTTGGGAAATATAGAAATACTAGCCTCTTTAAGGCTTGTTCTCATATAAACTTAAGTAACCATAAAACAAAAACTCAAAGTTGTGCAAAATATCTAAATCAAAATAAGTGAAATAAACCTGGCTTGTATAATATTTCATAGTCATAGACTTGAAGTGCAAAAACATTAACTTACTTTGTTTCTAAAATTGACTATAATGTAAATCTGAGTTTCCACCCTTGTTCCATTTACTTTCACTCTTTCTCATCACCCCTCCTCTGTCACAGGCCGCAAAAACTTTAAGGGGAGAATTAAAGCCTGCCCTGTGAACCAGTCCCTGTCAGCCTATGTCCTCCCCCCTGAAAATTTCAGTCACTGTTAACTCTGACTTCCCCCCCTTTCTTTTCCTATTTATACATCCCTTTATCTTATTTTAAGAAGGAGGAAAAAATCAGTTCTTAAGATATTATATATATATTTTTTGTTTTGTCTTCCTCTTGGTAATTCTTCTGAATCTAGTAATTAAAAACTGGTCTTTTTTTTTCCTCAATGATATGTTGGACAGTTGTTGATGAAAGAATATAAAACGTTTCATTTGTTGAGTCAAGTTACTGATCTGCCATACATTAATAATCCACATGCTATCTTGACAAACACATAAAAAGTGTCTTAAAAAACATATATTGGATAATTTACTTCAGGAAATAGACTATCACAGAAAATTTGAGGCAGCATCAACTTGAACTCTTCAGGAAATTAATGCTTAAATTTTGTAAAATAGTAAATGAAAATAAGCTGGTAATAAAATAGATTGAGAGGAAAAAGTGTCTAGCATGGCTAGGGAATGAATTTGAGAGAACAGAGAATATCATTATATTATAGAACCTAAAACTAAATTAGAAGCAATATAATAAAAAACTGAAACTGCTGAAAACAGAATAATTGATGTGGAGCATAGTTGGAAAAGTATTTCAGAATACAGAGAAAAAAAACAAAAAGATGAAAGTGATCAGAAAAAATGTATAATTTATATATAACTCATATTAATAATCAGTACAATTAAAAGATCAGGAAAACTAATTAAAAATTTAAGGAAGAAAACAATTATGAAGAAAAATGAATATCAACATGTACAATTATTTGTGACAGGCACCAATAATGAAAAGCAATCAAGTGGATGTTTATTTTGAAAACATTATTAAATTTTAAAGATAAGGAATCATATGAGTATCTGAGTAAAAAAAAAGTTAAATGTAATATAAAAATTACAGAGGTTTTGGATGTATCTTCCTCAACATCTTTTTTTACAGAAGCCAGAATACAATGTAATAATTTATACCAGAAAAATTATGATATAAGAAATTCCTGCCAGTGACATGGGAACACATGTGAAGATATCACAAATATATTCTCCAATACACTAGAATATAGTGTATTGATATATCACCCAATTAATTATCTTTATCTTACATTCTAAAAAAGAGAGAGAAGCTTTGACACAATAATCACAATATTGAGAATCACAAAACAATCGATATATTCTAGTTTATTTATTAGATACCGTTTTGCTTATCAACTTGTTTAAAGAAGAAGAAGTCCTTAAAACATGACAGATATAAGATCCAACATCTTATAAATGTAAAAGAAATGAAGACATTTATTAAAAGAAGATGCTCACGTTTGGATTAGGAAAAACCTTCTCTAATAAATGTTGTTTATCAGAGCTCCATGTAAAACAAATGATTGTGAAATGATGGGTGTGGTAGACTGACTAATGCCTCTCCTCTCCAGACTCCAATTCCCAGAAATTTTGAGTATGTTATCTTACCTGTCAAAAGAGAATTTCCAGATGTGGTTAAGGGTATGGACCTTGAGATGGGGATCTTATCCTGGATTATCCTAGTGACTATAATCACATCAGTTCTTAAAAACGGAGAAGCTTTCAGGGCTGTAGAGGGAAAGGGAGATACTACTGTGGAATAAAGGTCAGAAAGATGCTGTGCTGCTAGATTTGAAAATGGAGGAATGACATCATCAGCCAAGGAATACAGATGGCCTATCAAACCGGGCAAAGGAAGGCTTCTCCCCTGGAACCCATTTTCCTTCTCTGTATTCATGCCCACTCGCTGACCAAGGTCCTGAAAACCTAAATTATTATGCATTCAAGATTCCAATTGTAGCTGGCCCTTAGTGCAGTCCATAAATTCTTGTTTGCATATGTGTCTTAATCCATTTAGCCTGCTATAATAAAAATATCATAAACTTGATGGCTTATAAACAACAGAAATTTATTTCTTACAGTTCTAGAGGCTGATAGGTCCAAGACTGAGGCATCGGCAGATTCAGTGTCTGCTGAGGACCCATTAGATGATGCCTTCCTATTGTGTCCTCAAATGGTGGAAGGGCCAGACAAGCTCTCTCAGGCCTCTTTTATAAGGGCACTAACCCCATTCATGAGAACTGTACCCTTATGACCTAGTGACCTCACAAAGGCCCCCTCTCTTAATATCATCAAGTTCAGGATTAGGTTTCAACATAGGGATTTTTAGAAAATACAAACTTTCAGTCCACAGCACCTACTAAGTTCTCTCTTCCATTTTCTACACTGGCAATGTCAAATGTTGTCACTTTTAGTAGATACTGTTGACTCTGCCTACCTGGCATCTGTTCTCCCTTTTTCTGAGAACATTACCTTGGTTTTCCAGTAGAAATCTATTTTCCTTTTGTATTCCATCTATACCATTGATTTTGGCCTGACCCACCTCAGAGTTCCAGGGATGGGTACATGACCCAGGCTTGGCAAATCTATGCCTTTCATAGCACTGGCAATGTTCGGTTTGGAATGAAACCATGACTCAAGCTGTTCCAATGAAAATTGACCTCAGTAGTCTTGTTAACACCATTGAAAAAGAGGTATTTCTTTGATTCTTACAATTCACCTTTTTTCTTATATATGTGGTTATATAATATTATAATGACCAGAGCCCCTGAGTTTTATAGAACACAATTTGGAAAACATTACTTTAAAATATAGTTTTATTTTTTTAAAAGTAAATAGTTGAAGGAATAATTTTAATCATGAAATTTTCTGAACTTAAAATTGAAAAGTAGTTGCATATTTGAGAAATTCTTAATTTTTTGTGACATATATCTTATACTTCACTAACTTAGAATTTAGAAGTAATAAGACTCATTCATGTACCTTTTTTGTTTTTATTAAACTATCTTTAACGAATTAAATTGCTTAAAGATATCCAGAATTTGTTTTTACCTTTGGCTAAAAATAATAAGAGAATAAAATTAATATTTATTCTGATGTTTATTTCTAAAAAATGAATATTTATCTCCATATTGTTAATAGTCTTTCTTAATATTGCCCATTGAAAATGATGCTATGTAATAAAGTGATTTTATATAGAAATATGTTCTAGGTTTTCCTCAATGATTATACTAATTTCTATATAAAATATTTGTACAAGTACACAAATACATTTTATTGAATATAATTAATATATGTGCTTTATATGAAAATTAAATGTTATATTCTTTAATATAATTCTTTCATTATAAACATCAAAATACATATTTATTAGCCATTAAACCACATCTTTTAGCATACAATTGAATGGAAAATAAAATCAGCTTGATTCATTATATGCATGCATAAAAATGATTGATAAGGATTGAATTTGTATTTATTGATTTTATTTTTCCTCAAATACATTCATGACAAATATTAATAAAAATAGAAATAAGTTAACAATAGTGAATGTAAAAGGTGTACTCTGGAAAAATCGTTATTTTTCTTTTAGACTATATCTACTCAAGGAGTTTTATAGTAATTGCATCAACTCCTAATGTTTATGCTAATTTGTTTTCTGTGGGGGCTTATAAAATTGTTAGCCAAACTGACATACTGCCTACGAAAAACTCCAGAGAAATAGAAAATCTCTTGTTCTTGATTTTATAGAAGGATATTGCTGTTGGATCCTATGTTTTGGGATTTAGAGTGGTCATAGAATAATTAAAATTATTTTTATAACTTATTTTTGAATAAATGTGTTGAGTTACTGTTTTTTTCCCCATATGGATAATGGTCTGGTGCTTTAATTATTAAAAAGCTAGTGAATGCCTTTGGAATATGCATGCTGACTTGAAATGGGAGGAGTGAAAATACAGAATACTTTCTTATTAAAACTTCTAATTAAAAGCTACACATTCTACATGTTACCCTCTAAAAGGGAAATATTACCCATTCATTTAATGCACCTGATTTCTTGAAAGGTGCCAGGTGGTTGGTGGAGCAGCGTTGTGATGCTCTTTAGATTGCTTCTGACTCAGGTGCTGGATCCTGTGCATCTGGGGTTCCTGTTTCTTAGTTTTCTTTCAGTCAGTGTAAAGTCAGCTTTGTTGTGACCTATATTTCCATGACAAGGTCCATGAAAACATGGCAAGATAGTTACCTGACAGAATTCATGGAGCTTAGGTGAGAGGACTTGTATCATCAAACTTTGAATTTTTGAATCTAGCTCCATTCACAAACTTAACACTATCAGTGTCTCTGCCCTTTTACACGTGGTCAGGATTTACATATGCCAGAGGAGTGGTTTCTTGGTATGTCTCTTAGTAAAAGATATTTTGAGAGATCAAAGTTTCATTCACTCTGATAGGTCTTCTTCCCTTCCAATCTCAAGAAAATGATATTGGCTCAACAATAGTAGAGTAGATTTTATGAGGGCTGGAGTTGTGACTGTTGAGCCTGCCAGGGTAGTGCTGAATTGTGTATCTCAGAAGCACATCTATATTGCCTGTGATAGTCAACGTATGTAATTTCAGAGGAAGGTCTTGAATCAACATGTCTAGGCCTAAGATTTCTCATCTATTATTAGATCATAGGAATCAATTGCCTAGCATACTGCTAGATTGTGAAGCTCAAATGAAATGACTTTTATAAAATTATTTCATGAATTTTGAGGGCAAACTGAAGCCAGTCATAATATCAGATGATTTGGGGATTAGCACATAATTAAATAATAATAATAAAAAGAATGCCTTTAATGTCTTTAGATCAATGCACTTTATCTTTGACCATGCTGACCACTCAATTGTCATCTATCTTTACTGTTTTGTGCATTTGTTTTACCTCCTTGCTTGCTGAAAACATTTGAATTAACATCCCCTGATGCAGGCTTTAAAGCTGAATTATCATTACAATGTAGAACCTAAGATGCCCTTTTCAAACAGTAAGTTTGTGGTTTATGCAAAGTATTTCTATGTAATCAGAAGCTGTATTAGCAGCGTGGTCTTTAATTTTTCATATAATGGCAAATGTTCAGTTTTGTTTTGTGTTTGCCATAAAAAAAACACTAAAGATATCACAAGCTAGTAATGTATAAGATTTGAGTTTCATAATGACCCTAAGAATGCTAATCACTCCTTTAATATGTGGAAATCTCAGTTTAATAAAATTTTCATAAGATAATTTTGTTCCTTGGCAACAAGGATTTGTAAAACCTATAATATGAACTCTTGTATTTACAGAATGCTTGTATTTGATATAATATCTTGGGATCAAAAATATTTAAAAGATGCACTGTGAGATTTTCTTTTTATTATAAAGAAGCAGTAAGCAATCTCTGTATTCCCCGATGGTGCAATAGCTATTTGCATGGAAAGAAATCTGACACTGCCTGAAGTTTTATTTTTTATGATATATATGTATATATGTCTTTATTTGAATAAATAATTAAATTCCTATACAGATAAATTTTTACAATTTGTATTTTATATGTATGCAGGGAAGAAGAAATTTAATTTTGTGCCTCTATGAGAAGTTATTGCACCAGAATAAACTTTTTTTTATTGATTTGATTTGCAAGCAGCTAGTATCATGGATTACTATTTAAACCAAATTTTCTTATTAATAACACTAGATTGTTTTCCTCATCCTTTATCTTCATATTAATAACATTTTCAATAAATATATACCATCATTTATTTTGGTTTTGGATGAAACCATATAAACGTGCTTAAAATATATTAAATGACTTTGAATTTCATAATCACTAGACTGTGAAAATATTGCCTGCTTTTGGACATTTTAGCATTGCTTTTATTCACACATAAGCTGTGTGGCCCACAAAAATTAAGTCAGTTAAAAAGGAAACTCTGTAAGGTTTCCTTCTAGATCATGAATTCTATAAATCTGTCAGTCTTTTATCATCTGCTCCTTTGCCAAGCAGGTCTTAATTTAGGTGTTTAATCTCTCTCTGGATTCAGAGCCATTTTTCTCCCATTAATTGAGTGTTTGCTTTTAGGCCTCTATGGCAAACAGTGGCTCTAAACCAAATGATTATAAAGATGAAATTCTTATGCTATCATTATGTGTATGTTTTAAAAGCTGCTTCTTTTCAGAAATAACTTGTGCTAATGTTTTTTTTTGTTCATTTAATTGAATTAATGTTCATAATTCTGAATCTGTTCACAGTTTGATTCCAGTGCCATTATCCTGATTCCCTATTGCTATAGTTTGGATATTTGATCTCTAATGTTGGATGTGGGGCCTTAATGAGAGGTGTTTGGGTCATGAGGGCAGATACCTTATGAATGGCTTTCTACCATCATCCTCATGGTATCTAGTTAGTTTTCAAGAGCTGGTAGTTAAAAAGAGCCTGACACCTCTCTCCCCTCTCTCCTGCTTCTACTCTCTCACCATGTGATCTCTGCACACTGGCTCCCCTTCACCTTCTACCACGAGTAGAGACTTCCTGAGGCCTTCAATCAGAAGCAGATATTAGCACCATGCTTCTTGTACAGCCTGCAGAACCATGAGCCAAAAAACCCTCTTTTCTTTATAAATTACCTAGTCTCAGGTATTTCTTTATAGCAACACAAACAGACTAAGATACCTTTTCTGTCTTTTTTAGATTTTTAAAACACGGCTATTTGTTGTTTAGTTTTCTTGCTTCAATATTATTCTAGTATAGGTCAGGGGACCTATCCTTTTATGAAGAAAATAATGTAAAATAGTCACTTGGCACAATATACAATCATGCAAAGTTGTTTCATTTAGATTTATAATTTTTTAATCAACTATGCAGTTTTCATTATATACTATTATTGACTCTAACAGAATACCTCCAGACTCCAAGATTTGGTCAAACATATGATTTAAATCTTCTCATCTGTATAGCAAACTAATGTGTTATATATTTTAATTTTTTGAAAGAGATTGGTTGCAGGAAAAATGGTGAGATTTTGTTAACACTTGACCCTGGGCCTGTCTAAGCTTATTATTGTATGTACAGGGGTAGCAGTCTCTTCACAAGAAACTATCTTAAAGATGGCTATTCCTCCCTCTGTTAATGAATTCTAGCTATAGCCACTATTCCATCAAGGATCCAGCCTGAATGTGGAGAAACAATATCACACATATAGTCAGTATTGTTTGAGATTGTCGAGATGCCTGGAAAACAATCACACTTTGGATTTAGCAGAAATGAAATGTTATTCTAAAACTTTTTAAATTATTTGTCAGTATCATATAGATAGCACATGAACCTGACACAATAGAGCAGTGGTTTTTTTTTTTTTTAATCTTTGGCAACTTCAGCACATTAAAGTTAATAATGCAAATGTGTAACAAGTGAAATATAAGCTCATCTCACCTGACTCTGTTTCTTCAGTCACTTTCTTCTGGCTGACAGCTTGGGACATTTTTCCCTACTAAAAAAAATTAAAGGGAAGCTTATCAAAGCTTTTTTCCCATGGAACTTAACTTTGACATTTTACTTTTTCATTGCTAAATTTATTAAGAATCTATTTTGAACTTTGTGTTTTTCAAATATATCTCATCCTCCCTCTCAGGAGAACAGTTACTCTTTCTGACTCTCAAAACTTGGACTTTCCAATAAAGCTTATGGTTTAAAGGGAATGATTCTTATTAAGGTGTTCTTCTAGGGCAGTAGAGAAGTTTCCATATTCCCTGTTTCCATGAGAGAGTTTTATTTAAAAAAGATTTTCTTGGCCGGGTGGGGTGGCTCACGCCTGTAATCCTAGCACTCTGGGAGGCCGAGGCCGGTGGATTGCTCCAGGTCAGGAGTTCGAGACCAGCCTGAGCAAGAGTGAGACCCCCGTCTCTACTAAAAATAGAAAGAAATTATCTGGCCAACTAAAATATATATATAGAGAAAAAAATTAGCCGGGCATGGTGGCGCATGCCTGTAGTCCCAGCTACTCGGGAGGCTGAGGCAGTAGGATCGCTTAAGCCCAGGAGTTTGAGGTTGCTGTGAGCTAGGCTGATGCCACGGCACTCACTCTAGCCCGGGCAACAAAGGGAGACTCTGTCTCAAAAAAAAAAAAAAAAAAAAAAAAGATTTTCTTAAAAGAAACTTATTTTCTTCAACCTTCAAAGTAATTTTCCATTTAAGTTAATTGTTGTCAAAGTTGACCATCCAGATGACAGTGGGAAGAAAATGCTTCAGTATTTAGCATAGGCATACTAATTACCAAAATTAACAGTTGTAAGTTTGGGATCAGAGGATGGAAATTCCTCTAAACATTTTTACTGAGGTCAAGTGTAGGCAGGTTAAGTGATAAACCTACTGCCAGGCAACATGGTTCTCTTAGTCTTTTTATTCTTAATTAAGCAGACAATGTCAGGATAATACTACAAAAATAAAGAGGAAGAATGGGATTCACACAGAGAATCATCCTCAAAGAGAAAGACTATTTTCTGGAGTATCTTTTCCTCTAAAATTCTGACTCCTGCTGTTGCTCAAATTAAAGGACTATTTATAAGCTGTCAACACATTGAGTCAGCATTTACCAGAAAAAAATCTACATATTAGTTATGGGGGCAAATTTAGTTCTTCACAAAGGAAAAGGGGCCAATTTGTTGAGTAAATGCATCACAACTATGATAGACATATCCAGGACAGATCATGAATATGGCAACTGTGAACAACACTCAGGAACACTGGGTGGATGACTGCTGCTACCTTTTAGATCTAGAGCAATTCTGACTAACTAGTGAACACTTGTAAAAATACCCAGGATTTATCTTTACCGACCCTTTTCACAAAGTATACAACATATACTAGTTAGGGATATTTAAATGCATTAAGCTTTTTCTTTTTTTCTTTTTTTTTACATTGACCACTGCACTTATTTAAAAATACTAATATGCTCAAACAGGATAATATCATTATAGAAGTTGATAATGGGTAGTTTTTTTTAATTTCAAAATATTACAGGGGTACAAATGTCTTTGATTACACAGATTGCTTTTTGTTATGCTTGAGTCAGGGTTATAAGTGTGCCCATCACCCAGAGAGTTTTCATTGTACCTGTTAGGTAGGGTTTTGTCCATCCCCTCCTTCTCTCTCCCTCCCTCCCTGCTTGATTTTCACTGAGTTTTATGGCCATCTGTGCACATGTGTGCTCATCAGTTAGTTCCAATTTAATAGCAAGTACATGTGGTGTTTGTTTTTCCATTCTTTAGATACTTCACTTAGGATAATGGTCTTAGGATAGATACTTCACTTCCATACAGATTGTTACAAAAGACCTTAATTCATCCTTTTTCATGGCTAAGTAGTATTCCATACTATATATATATGTATATATATGTGTGTGTGTGTGTATATATATATATATATATATATCTATCTATCTCACATTTTGTTAATCCATTCATGAATTGATGGGCACTTGGGTGGATTCCACATTTTTGCGAGTTTGAATTGTGCTGCGATGAACATTTGAGTTCAGGTATCTTTTTCATAAAATGACTTCTTTTTCCTTGGGTAAATACCCAGTAGTGGGATTGCTGGATCAAATGGTAGGTCTACTTTTAGTTCTTTGAGCAATGTCCATACTATTTTCCATAGAGGTTGTACTAATTTGCAGTCCCACTAAGAGTGTATAAGCATTTTCTTATTTTTAATAATCTTCATAAATATACATAATCTTTTTTCTATAGAGAATTAAATGTGATTTTTAAATTTTTACACAATAAATTTCCCATTTTTGTATTCTTTCTTTGCACACTAAGAAGACTATATTTAAACAAATATTTATTATACTCTGGTTATTACCTTACTGACCCAACAAATATTTTGATGATGGATATATTAAAAAATTAGAACAGTTTTCATATATCAAATATTACTGGGAGAAAACATTGCTTTGCATTGCACATACCTTATTACCATTCTTAATATTATATTTCAGTCATATTAGAAAGTTATATTTCTTTGCAGAACTAGATGGCCTAAATATATTTTATTTTTCAGTCTTTTCCCAAACTGTATTCTGTATTATGATTTAAGAAATGGGAGCAGTCTGTTAAAATGTAAATTTTAGATTTTTTTGTGAGATGCCCGAATATATAGCACTCAAGTCTATCCAGATAAAGTGAAAAGATCTATCATTAAAAAAAATCATATTATCTAGAAAAAAGTGGGAAAGGGCCTAAATTGAGTCAACCTAAAAATCTTAGGACTAATAGTGGAAACAGAAGCTTGTACTTGTGAGTAGAGGCAGCACATTTGAACCATTGAACCATTTAGAGTCCTCATATGCAACAGAGATAATAAATCAGGAGAAAAATATATAACTTTTGTTCTATAGTGATATCTTCATATAATATAAAGAGTATTGATACTTTTGGGTCAAGATGGTTGATGCAAAATGTTCCCTTCCTACAGCAAAGTCATAATCATTTTGCATTTAAATAGACATTCAAACACATGTACAAAGCCATATTTGAAATTTAAAAAGGTACATCATTGTGTAGCTGAAACAGAAAACTCAGAGTAATAAATGGGAACTGAGCGTGCATAACCCATAGGGAGCTGGGAAAAGATGGAGCAGGCCTTTGAGCTTGTAGTCTTGCAAGACTTACGTGGCAGGGCCTTAAGCCAAGAAGAGAACTAAATGTGGATTGAGGATGGAGCTGGGCTCTCATTTGGATGCAGCAAGCAAGATTGCTCTGAATGGGGTCTAAGGTATTTCTTTCCATTCATGTGCATAGATATCAGAAATGAACTACCCGCTCTGGTAAGGGTGGACGTAGATTTATCTTTATGAGGCCAAAAACTGAGTCCAAGCATAACTGCATCATTCTATCCAGAACCCTGAGCAAAGAGAATTATTCAGATCGCAGTGATCGCAGTTTCATTTGGGGCCATGGCAAGGGCAATTGCTAAACCTTTCTCTCTCCCTCTCTCTCTCTCTCTCTCTCTCTCTCTCTCTCTCTCTGTGTATGTGTGTTTGTGTGAATTAATGTTTCTGTTGATCATTTTTCTATCGAGCTAGCTGTTCATCTTTTCTTTATTACTTATAAACCTTCTTTAATAATAAATATAGGAGGCATTTACGTGTCATAAACTTTACATTTTTTCCTCGTACTTTGTCTTTTGTTGCTTCTGGAAAAATCTTGTCTAGTATCATACTTCTGTTATTCTTCTTGATTTGACTTCAAGAACTGAGTCTTCCTAGAATAGTAAATAATTTCTAAAATTATTCCTATCTTCTCTCAGGTTATTAACAGAGATTCTCTTGTTGTTTAGGGATAAAACTGACACAACTATCAAATTACAGGCTTTGGGTTTGATCATATGGACCCTGTTCTTGTATTAATTAGCTTAAATACTCTCAAATTCTATATTCTACAGTTGCAAAGATTCTTCAGGTAAATATTCTTTATATTTTTCATATCCTATACTTACCTACAATCTCATACCTCCAAAATTATAGAATTACCCTTAAGGTAAATGAATTACCTTTTATTATTGCAAAGAGGCCATGCTGTTTTTTTTTGACAGTGAGTAGCATGCTACCTGCTAGGTTACTTCCTAAAATGATCCAGTCCATATTCTGTATTGCAAACATTCCTCACATTTTCTAGAATTCAGGAACTTCTGCTAGCTTTCAGTAGTAATATAAATTTTCCCTTATTTTTCCATTTCCATTTTCATTTTTATCATGAATAATAAGGATCAGGTGGGAAGAATGTAACACCTATAATTATTTGACATCTTTATCTTGAATAGTTTATATCCCATAAACTACATTTATTAAACTTACTAATTATAGAATTAATCAGAGCACATAAACAATTAAGTAGGAAAATCAATTTAAAACTACTAACATGTTCACACTTTAAAAAATTTTCAGAAAATGTTGTCCTATTATAAATACATTGAAGTAAATATTACTTCCTAAAAGTCATTTTTTGCATTATGAATATTCATTAGGGATAATTTTATAGGAGGTTCAAATTATATGAAATTAAAAATGCTTTTTCATACATATTGGAAATTTCTCTTATAATAGACAATATCTTCCTTTGAGAGTTATTTAATTCTCAAAACCAGGTGTAAATGTGATGGTTAAAATTTTTGTGTCAATTTGGCTAGGCTATGATGCTCAGTTGTTTGGTAAAACAGTAGTCTAGATATTGCAATGTTCCTGTGAAGATATGGGTTTAATACATAGAAATCCTGCCTGAGTTTCCAGACTGCTGGCTTGCCCTACAAATTTTGGACTTTCTAGCTCTCACAATCAGTGTGAGCCAATTTCTTAAAATAAATCTTACACACACACGTGCACACATACACATCCTAATAGTATTGGTTCTGTTTCTCTGGAGAATCCTGAATAACACAATAAGTATCTTAAATTATACATTTTATGCAAAATCCTATTCTAAATTGACTCAAAGAAATATAGCTGATAGATGTAGAAAACTATCCAAGGAATTAGATAAACAAGATAAACTCTGAGAAAGCGGCTTAGATAACACATTAAACTTTCAGATTTGATATAGTACTTTCAATCCTATAATTTCTCTTCTAGGGCATGAAAAAATACAGAAAACTATCTAATAGTTTTATGACAATGTAAATCTGATAGAAGAATCCTGAAAATAACCCTCAATGTTAAACTATAGATGGTTGTCAAGTATAATAGCAAATGGGAAAATCCTAAATTAGCCAATAGGAAATCACATCACAAAATGTATCAAAATAATTTACATAGCAATATCAGTTTAAATATTAGTAAAATAATTTTTAGACTGTCTTTTTTATTTCCAGTGTTCTAGGAAATTTTCGCAGTGTCTTATGCTTGTCCATATGTCGCCCTTGGTTTGCCAGCACACTGGTTCAGTGACATTTATTGTGGCTTGTGAGTATGGTTCTTTGAGGTGAGATAAGTATGTCTTAGTGTCACATAGAATCCTCTATCTTGAGGCAGGAAAACAAAGACATATTTGGCAGACCACTGTACTAATTTGTTCTGCAGATGTATATCGTAGGTTTCTGGATGAATTAAGTAAACTTCCTCATCTCTTCAGGTACAATGCTTGTAGATTTTCACAGAAAACAAGTTTAGCCCATCTATTTCAGTGACTCTCACAGGACTTTCATCACAGAGTAGCATAAATTTAACTTCTCCTGTCTCCTAGAGTAAACCTGAGCATACATGATTATGGTGTACAGGTGATAACCAGCTCAATGTGTCAAGTTACATGACATGTATATTTACTGGAGAATTTCTTACTTCCAGAGATATATGGCAGATGATGATGATGATGATGATGATGATGATGATGATATAATGAAAATTACATTTAATATTTATTTAGAGCTTCTTGTTTATTTAGAGCCAGGTACTTCTTTACATATATTAACCCATTTAATTTGAAAAATGATCCTCCCTATAGGGAAGATAGTGTTGTTAACCCCATTTTATAAATGAAGAAACTGAGGCACAAAGATGTCATACAACTTATCTGTCATTATGTAGATTCTATCATCAATGTCCCCTAGTTTCTGTTAGATTTCTATTGTTCTTAGAGGCAGGAACAAAAAACTGCTTTTTCTATGTGATGAAAACTGTAAGATAAGCACACAAACATATATAATACAATATTTTATTTTACATTTATTTTTACTATATGTATATGTATGTATTGTTGCTCTCTTCTTTATAATCCTTACTTCTGCACAGATCACACTGCATGAGAACTCTAAATTTTATTAAAATTGGAGAGATTTGTATGCAGAATAAGAACCCATGTATCGAATGCAATATGGTACTTTGGGTGTTATTCTGCACTTACCCTTTTCAATATTTTCTCTTTTGTTCTCTGATGAAAAGTGAATGAAGTATGTATAGTTTCCCATGTTAGAAAAATGTTGCGGTATTTAGAGAATATGGTCCTTGCTGTCTGAGTATTCTGCTAATCATTCTATTTTATTTTTGAGATACTTAGCTTTGTGAATTTTCTTGCATGAACACATCCAGAAGTGATAGACAGATTTAGAGACACAGGTTGGTCAAACTCAACATGAAATCTACAGAAGCTTATGTACCTTTTCACCTTCACCTTTGCACAGGCATAGCATTACACATGGCTAGTTGTAGACACCACATTTCCTGATCCTAGAAGCTACTAATGATCTGACAGAAAAGAGTTTCAGAGGTTGAAAATTCTAAAAACATGACAGGTTTTATATAATTATTTTAAAACTCACACTTCGTAATACTTTTAGTAAGTAACCTTCATGAAAATGTGTAAAGTTGCATGAAACTGAGACAACTTGTAAAAATATACAGCATAAAAATAAAGGGCTTTTACAAGCTTGAAATTCTCCTCTCTCCCATCCTATCCTGAATAACTCCATTTCTAGATGTCTGAATTTTTCACCATTCATGTTACTATTTAAGAGTCTTTTTAACATTTTAGAGCTTGAAGAAACCATAAAAAGATGTAGAGAGTCCAGAACTTCACTTCACGGATAATTGAAAAAAGCCCACAGAGAATTAGTGACTTGTCCAAAGCCCTATTATGGGTTCTTCTATTGTAGAAGAACCAGGTCTAGAATCCAAATGCCTGATTCTTACTCTTTTTGGATCATCTACTTATTTTTAAGCACTATGATCTCAGATAAACAATTTAGCATTTTGAAGCCTTAGTTTCCTGAGCTATAAAAAGGAGAGAATAATCATAATGTGATAATTTAAATAAAAATTCAATGATGTTCCTAACTGGAGACTCAAAACTTCAACAAATATCATGAATGGGGGTAAGAAATTGTGAGGAAAGTATATGAAACAAGTTTGATGTTGAAAGCAATTTTCAGTCATACATAGAGGAACTGAGATGCCCAGGAGGCAGTTTAAGGATAATACTTGGAGACAGCAAAGAAGATAAATTACTCACAGCTCTACTCCTGATGATCCTGAGATCTAAAACAATTTTCCATTTTCTCACTTTGCTTGGGATACTCATCATTATTTTTTAAATATTTTATCCATTATTCCACCTAAATAACAAAGCTCCTGTCCTCACATGTCAAATGAAGTCAAACCACTGATGGTTTTCTATATTTTAAAGAAAATTTAAAAGGTAATTATCTTTTTAAAGATAATTTTAAAAAGAGGCTTATCATGTCTGTCTTATTGTTTTGCAAACATCTAAGTAGTGAAAATGAATGGCTACAATGGGAAATTTAGTAAACATAATGCTAGAGTTTAGTTTGATTTTTTAAAATCTGTTATATCACATCAGTTGAAAGTGTACAAGTAATTAGTTAAATGGTAAGCCTTAAATGTAGATATTAATAGAATGCTGAAGTGTACGAGTACTGCTTGGCAATACACTTGCAAAATCCATGACCTGGAAGTGTTTGCAAACTTCCAAACCATACACCAAATTATGAAAATATATGAGGCCAACCCTTATGGAACAACTGTAGATTTACAGTTATAGATGGGATTGATTTCTCTCATTTTTAGTGATTTTTGAAATATTGAAGATCAGAAGATATCTATCATTTTTTTTTAAATTTGAAAAACAGTAAGATATAGAATTACACAGGGAAAGGAGATGGCAAATAGAGGATGAAAATATTATTTAGACCTATTTCTCATATGGTTATTTCTATAAGGCCATACAAATCATCTTTAAAGGTGACAGGAATACATGAAATTAACAGGGTGAGCACAGATGCAGTCAAATATAAGCTGCATTGAGCTTATATATGCATTAAGCTTATACATAAAATGAGCTTAGCTCTTCCATATTTTGTACAGTTACATTCATTTTGCTTTAACTGACATCCTGCTTAGTTTTCTTTATATTCAAAATTTGTTAGTAATAACCCAAAATATTTCCTCTTATAAATATGAAATAATCAATTATTTCAATGTAATCTCAAGGAGAAATAATGTATTCATTAATCAGTGGATTAGTCCTTGGTGATTTTCATTTTTGCCATCCACTACATTTTTACAGAGAAGTATATTTCATATAAAAGGTTGTATGGTCATTCTGACTGTTTCATAATGACATGTTTTAAGAACTCAAAGTCATAGGTGAGGATTATGGGACAAGGTATAATAAGATCTGAGAAACAAAAACTTGTCTGCAATTTTCATTTTTGTCAACTTGGGTTAGTTGTTTTTCTTTAGTAATAGTAAAAGGATTTATTTTTAACTCAGAAGCAAATAATGACAACAAATCAGATTATGCTGATTACTGTAAAGTATAAAAACAGTAAGCATGACAATATGTAATTTAATATATAAACATTTTAACATAAATACGTAAAATGTTAATTAATATAGTGACAACTTTCCAATGTGGTAATAACTTCTAATACAGCTTTGATAAGAAATTAGAGAAATGTTGGGGCAAATGTAGTTAAGGGTATTGTTTTTCCTCTTGTTCTGTGTTTACATTTATGATTCTTGCTATTGCATTGTATTGATACCTTCTTATATAACATGGTGGTTATTTTAAATAACTTTTCTTCCCTTATCTGTACCAGAATAGCCTCTTATTTTGATGGAGATTGGCATATTAAGGCAGATTAGTCTCAATTTTCTAGCTACTGTTATTTAAATATCAGACTTTACTTAGGCATACAATATTTAGTGTACATCTGTAACTTGAACTACGACTGTATCTAGTAGACTGCTATTACATCCTTATAATGCAGGCCCTAAAAAAAAGTTCATGTTTAGTCACTTTATGCTTCGTGTAGTTGCCTAATACATTGGCTAGAGGGTCTTTCTTCCATGCCCCATGGTAGGGTGGTAGGTGGGGTTAAATTGACTGCCTTGGAATTTGAATTATGATATCAACTAGGTGTGTTTAACCTAAAAAGTCCTCTCTGTTGTGTAGAAGTAATCACATCAATGTAAATTTTAGCTAGGTACTATCAAGACCTCTCTCCAGTGTATTTGTGTTTTGTCCGTCCTCTGGGTAGTCTTCAGATGTCTTTTTGCTCATTCACAAATTGCTGTGTCTAATGTGCTATTTAAATCTTTCATTGAATTTTTAATTTCAGTAAATATAAAACGTTCGGTATTAGATGTTCTATATCTTCTTTTGCACATCTGCTTGTTCATTTGTCTTAATTCCTTTTGTATCCATCTAAATTTTAAAATATTTATTTCATTATCTCTTTCAGATTTTCTTTTAGTTTAGTTTTTCTATTATTAGAGGCACTAATCCTTCTGTTTATAATGTCTGAAGAATCTCCTTTAGGATGCATTATTTCCCTTTTGGTGTGCTCCACATTGAGAAATTATTACCTAGAAAATGCTTTTATATTTTTTCTTCTTGTTTGATTCTCTAAGGCTTGCAACAATTCAGGAATTGTTTTTATGTTCATTTCTTAACTTGGGATTCCTGAACCATGTAGTTAATCTAAATATGATCATTCAACCTGTTCTTGGGTGCATGCTTTTTTTCACCCTGAACTCTACACTTTCAAGGTAGAGATACATTTCCTTGTCATTTCCCTGGCTTATGGGTGGGTTATTGCTTTAGTTTTGCCAGTAAATAGGCAGATATTTTAAGGTTCTGGATTTATGTCATATTCTCAGTCACAGCTCTTTGCTTCAGATACCTCCATGGCCACCTTTGTTGTTCCCAGAGAGGTGTTAAAAACCTCATATAATTATTGGGCCTTCATCTAACAAAATTCACTGATTTGTTATAGCCTTACATTGGTTTGATTTTTATTTTTGGCAACAATAACAACAAAAATATACATACTGGATCCAAAAAGAAAAGATTAAAAAAAAGAACATATTTTCTTTCTCTCTCTTTTTTAAAAAAATCAATTATGTGTTTTTCTATATTTTTACTGCTATATTTGTATTCCATCTACTACCTTGAGTTAGAGAGGGAAAGGGACCATGCTAATTTAATCATCCATGTGACTTGATCCAAAAGTCAATAGAAATGCTTTTAATAGATTGAAGCTTTTATTGTTATGAGAGAGGGATGGAAATAAAGGTGGTTGGAAATTCATAAAGAGAATTTAGACACAGACAATTATATTGGAGATTTTTATCTCACTATAAAAGGGATATCTCTGCACATATTCCTTCCTAAATCAGTCAGATAGGTACTACTGGCCCTGTACTTCCTAACCACAACCAAGATTACCTAAAAAGAATTCACAAGGTTTCCTACTATTTTATATAAGTATACACACACACACATACACACATGCACACACACACACACACACACACACACAAACCCCATGGAGTACTAATCAGCCATAAAAAGGAATGAAGTAATGTCTTTTGTAGCAACTTGCATGGAATTAGAGACCATTATCCCAAGTAAGGTCTCTCAGAAATGGAAAAACAAATAATTACGTGTTCTCACTTATAAGTGGGAACTAAATGAGAGGTATATATGGTCATAAAGTGGTGTAATGGACATTGGAAACTAAGAAGGGGTAAGGGAGGCAGGAGGGTAAGAAATAAAAAATTACCTATCAGGTACAATGTATACTGTTCTGGTGATGGGTACACTAAAAGCCCTGACTTCAGCATTATACAATTCATCCATGTAACAAAAACACTTGTACCCCCTAAATCTATTAAACTAAAAAACAAAAAAATATATAAAGCTGGGGACTGAATAAATATATATGTAGTTATGCTTTACATTAGCATTCAAGATCACTTTTTCTCTTTGTTTAATTTTTTTATGTATCTTTTTTTTGCATGACATTATCGACTAGCATATTCAGTACATCACTGAGTAGAAATAGTCATTCCTTTGTTTATAGTTCTTCAACTGCACTTCATTGTCCAGGGCCTGTGGGACAATATATGGCATAAGAGTTTAACTGTGGTTTTAATTATACCAAAGCCACTTACCAGGCATATGATCCTAGGTAATTGAATATTTACTGAAATATTCCTTGCTAAGAGGGATAACAAGAATAAGAATGTATCTCTCAAGGAGCTGGGATGGGGAGTGCTTGATAGATCCAAACAAGGAGATGAACAAGGAGAATCCTTAGTTGTTTGAATGACTAGAGGGACTTGGGAAAGAAGCATTAGTTATTTACTAACATGAAATAAATCAGACTCCAAGTTTATTATCTCATGGTTTTATGTGGGTCATGAATTTAGGAGGGAAACATTATGTTAGCTTATTTCTGCTCCATGGTGTAAGGAGCCTCAGCTGGAAGAACTGAAGGCAGAATTAGGGAAGGGAGGGTCAGTATGTGGGTTAGAACCATCTGAACGCTTAACTAAAACCTCTAGTCAAGATGATTCACATGGCAGGCAAACTGGCTGTAGCACAGTGAGCCCTTTCTAGGTGGGCCTATCTACCGGGCTTATTAAGTGTTCTCACAATTTGGTAACCTGCTTCCTTCAGAGCAAATGATCCAAGAGGGAGAGCAAGACAAAAGCTATGCTTCGACCTACTAGGTATATTGCCACTTAGAAACTATTTGCCCTAGTTTTGTTGGTCACATAGCATAATTTTTGCAATATTCTATTAAGAAATCACTACTTCCAGCCCACATTCAAGAATTAGGTTCACCTATTAATGGGAGAAATATCAATAAAGTTTTGGGCATATGTTAAAACTATCATAGATGGGAACATATCAAAAGAAGATTTATTAAACTACATGTTATGCATTATGCAATAAAGAGACTTCTCTGACTCTATAATATATTCAGCAAAATCTACATTTCTTATTAATACATTTGTTTCTGGTATCTAGATTCTATATGAGAAATGCAAAAATGTAGCAAATCCTGCACAATAGTGGATTCGAGCTTCAGGTAGAGTCAAAGTTACAACTGACTTATGTGGTCATCTTTCATAATTCAAATTTTGCTGTAATATCTGGCCTCATGTCTCTTTGCTACTCACCTCACACTCTAATCAAAGCTTCAAGGTCAAACAAGCTAACATAATAAAATAGGCTTTCCCTTTTTCTCTGGGAATTTACACATGCTGTTCTTTCTTTGTGGAATTTTCCCCTACTTCCTTCATCTGGTCAGCTACAATACATCCTTTAATTATTATTCCAGACGTAAATTTTTTCCCATAATCCTTCCTTTCTGCCTTAAGTCAGATTCCCAGGTAAATATCCTCTGACATGGAAATTTTCATGTGGAAGTTTATTGAAGAATGCTCTGAGGATGAATGTGTGAAAAGGTATAGGGGAAGCAGAACTGGGCAGAAGGTATACTGTGATGCCATTGCATCAGAGGCCTTGGATAATCCTATAGGAAGTTGCAATGGCTGGGGATGACTGCAAAAGGGCCAGGTCTTTACAAACTCATACCCCATATTGAACTGCCCCAGGAAGGGGGTTGTAAATTTGGGCAAGGTAGCTTCCTTTAGCCAATGGCAATTCCCAAAAACACTCTCAGCTATGAGCTGTTGGTTGCCAATACTCCGCGCAGATAGATGAATGACTGCCTTAGTCATAAAGGGTATGTCTGTGTGCTTCACCACAGCATTCACTGTGTCTTCCCTGTCTTCACTAGTTTGGGTTACTTGTGCCTCCTTATAACACCCTACATTTTCCCCTAATAGAATTCTTACATTATTTATATTTCCTTGAGTTATTTTATTTAATCATATGTTTTCAGGACCAATCCCAGCATCTATATAAGACATTTGTACATGGAGGTGCTTGGTAAATATTGTTTGAATAAAAGAGTGTAAGGGAGAAGTACTGGAGCTGAGATGGTGAGATGAATAGGAAGAGCATCCCAGGTGAGCAAGAAAGGGACAACATGCCAGGCAAAGGAGACAAGTAAGCCCAAAGGCATGAAAAAAAGACACTTTCGGAAAGCTATAAATAAAATAGGTCAGTGTGGTTGAGATAAAATGAGAAGTGAGGAAATAGCAGACAGCAAGGCTGAAGAGTTGAAAGGGTCAGAACATGAATGGCCTTGTTAACTAGGTAAAATGACTTATATTAATATTTGTCCTATAGAATCTGCATTGAAAATAGCTTTTAGGAAAAGTACCAGTAATCATATATTCCTAAGTAATAAGACATAAATTTCTTTCCCTCTTTTTACATATGTTTTTGTTCTATCCTCTGTGTTTTTAATATTCAGAACATGAACATGCAGAGGATCAGATGCAGGTCAATGGATGTCAACTCAACACTACTCCATTTTAATAGCAAGCATACACAACAATATCCCTTGTATTGTTCTGGATTTTAGTGGAATTGTTTCGGTCAGTACACACTGACATATGAACTTGTTATTCAAACTAAATGTCTATGTGAGATTGGAATGCTAATTTGTTTAAGCAGATATGTGTCAATGTCACTCTAAAACAAAAGTACCTCTATTACCTTGCCAAAAGAAATTGTCAATACAACAAGAAAAACAAAAACAAAACTTCCAAAACTGCTTCTGAATAAAAATTCCTTGGCAGATGTTTATTTGGATCAGGTGTTAGAAATTTATCAATTGGCTGCATGCTGTTTGAACAGGAATAACTTTAGGGATATTAAATTTAAAGAGGCAAATTAAAAAAAAACTATTTGATAAACCATTTGAATTCTATCCCCAGAGTATCTATTTGTATTAAAATAATCACTACATGCACATAAAATTTGCATAAAAATATGATCAAAATGACACATCTTTGAAAAAAATGCACAGCTTCCAGCAGAAACAAACCATGTTCAAGTAATAGAATAAATCACATATCCTTGTTGAATATAAAAACACAATGCTAGTAATGATTGAAATTAAGGATATTTTAGGGCTACAGAGGACTTAAAGAGTTCAATCTAATCCTCATTTTAAAGATGTGGAAATTGAGACCTTGCAATGTAAAATGCTTCATTCAAGGTCATGCAAGTTCATAGTAAATCTAGTAATAGGTTCTGAATTCTGAATCTGAATCCAGTTGTCTTTACCTCTTTCCACATTTTTTCCTACCCTGCATTTGTAAATGGTTAAGTAAATTAGGCTCATTCCAAAAAATGGGTTGCCATTTTAGCTGGGTTAGTTTAGCTGCGACCTATTCTAAAATAAAATTAGAGCAATTAGGCATTTCCCACCACAGATGCAATCACTGAAGCAAAACTGCTAATCCACAGTTGACACGGGTCAATGTCAACTAGAATTATGCCAAATTTCAGTATGACACATTTCATAGTGTGGCAAATAGAAAGTAAATTGATAATTCTAAACATGCAAGTGTGTTTTATAGGAATTTGATTTAGTTTAATGAGGGTGCAGAAGCCATGAGGACTCTATTTAAATGCAGAGATTTCAAATCCTCTTTCCTTCATTCCCTAGAGCTTCAAATTGTTCTCTAGTGTTCTGTTGTCACAGCTTCAAAAACTATGCTTGCCTAATCTAGGAATGAACAATTTCCTCTACTACAGGTCAAATTCACCTGGTTCTAAAGGTCAATATCTTTCATTGTGACTATAATGTATGAAAAATATTTAACTACAATTTATACACCTAGGAGACAACTGGATGTGGTTGCTAATCATTGTGAGTTATGGAAGATAACTGAGGGTAGTGCCTACAATGACCTTAAATTAGCATAAACAGTAGGTTCTTATATAACATTTTTAGACCATTGAGAGACTAAAGATCTGTAGATGACACACTAGTTTTATGAATACAAGATACAGGTTGAGGCTCTTCCCTGGAGTACACAATGTTTTAATCAAACTACATATATAATGTCTGATATTATTTAACATATGCAGTACAGCCTTGCTGTTATCCTCATAATATGGTACCAGATGATATAAAAAGGATATTGTTATAAAATGTTTCAGTTTTCTTTTTGAGATGGGATCTTACAATGTTGCCCAGGTTGACCTCTAACTCCTGAGCTGAAGCAATCCACCCACCTTAGCCTCTCAAGTAGCTGGGATTGTGGACATGTGCCACTGTGCCCAGCTATAAAATGTTTTTAGTGAAGAAATATTTTAGGAGAAAATTAAATTTTCAGAACTCTAGACTTATTCCCAGGTCCTTATGTGTGGGATGCCTACCCATATGTATAAGAGATGAATGGGAACCCTGATGAATGGATAAGCAAGTTGTGACTATATGTGTGTAACATCTGACTATATGGGTAGCAGCAAACCAAACACATTGAACATCTAGGTGCATGTGCATGATTTGCCAGAGTCAAGCATTCATTATATTGTATCAGAAATAATTTGTGTAAATTCTGTAATTGGTGAGCAGCTTCCTAATTTCCTATCTATCCAAGATTGCTGATGAAGTAATTTATATTGAGATTATCTATGTCAGAACTTCACTGATGAGGACTTGGAGACCCAAAATACGAACTATAAGGATAGGACCTGTGGTAAAAGTAGTGTGTCTTTGACATATGGTAAAAGTGTGTACTATTTTAATCTTTAATGGATTTTGAGTTTTGAGCGATTGCTTTAATACTCTGGGAAACAGCTTATAATAATGTTTGGCTTGTTAAATCCAAAGAAAATAGAAGCAAAGAGCAAGGTTAACTTTTAAATGAGGTTTCTTAAGGAGGACTTTTGATAGTGTTTGTTCCTTTTAACATTCAGTTACTTCAGCCTACTTATTCTTAGATCTTGTACTTAATATTTAGTCTCATATAACAATTGTAGTAGGATTTGAAAGTTCCTTAGACTTACTTAAAAAAATGCACGTAAACCATTTGTTTCAATTTGAAATCTTCCACACTGTGTATGTGGTGGGGTGGGTTTTATAATAAATACTTCTAAGTTCTCTCTCCCTTAAGGCCATCCTATTATGAAATTTCATCATGTTCTTGGAATTGCTACTTACTTTGATTGATGCTGAGCAGAACATAGTCACTGGACACCTTAAGGACTTGTCTTTGCCTCCACTCATTTATTCGTTTAATTAAAAAACATTTATTGAGTGCTACTATGTGTAAAGCAATGATTAAGGAGATGAAAATTCCCTAGTGAATAAGATAGAACCTGACCCTGTCCTCCTGGAATTAAAAATCTAGTGGGAATACAAAGAGGCAATTACAAGAAAGAGCAGTGAGTTCTGTGATGTGGAAAGTACAGAGTGTTTGTTATAAGGTTGAAAAATGTGATATCTAAGTGAGTCCTATAGAATAAGAGGGAGGTAGGCAGGGCAGCAAGGAAGGGATAATTTCAAATTATAAAGGGTCTATAAGTATAAGAGAGTGTGGTCTGCTACAAAAAGTGAAAATGACAGCTGTGGATAGAGGGTAGCAGTTATAAGGTAGTGGTGCGAGATTTGTCCAGAGATTTATAAGGGTCAGAGCCTGCTGTGGTATATTGAGGAATTTAAACTATTACACACTTTTAAGTAGACATAGATGATGGCATAACAAGACTTAAGTTTTGGGGAAAAAAGTCATTTTTACTGCAATTCAAAGAATGACTTAGAGAGGAGCAAACCTGAAGACAGGAAAAATGAATTAGGAAGTGATTATAGTAGTCCATGAGCAAAAAAAGATAGTGGTGAGCCTTTTGAACCCAGATGCTACAATTACAATGAGTGTAAACTTTTCAACAGCAATAATGGACATCAGAAGAGAATAGAATAATATGTGATTTTCAATGTACTGTAAGAAAATTACATGAAAATAATAATTCTGGGGTTTTTTTTGCAAAAATACATTTCAAAAATGACAGCAAACTACAACATTTTTGGCAGAGAGAGAGATAGAGATAGATAGATAGATAGATAGATAGATAGATAGATAGATAGATAGATAGATATCCTCAGCATCATTTATCTTCAGGCAGAAAGAAAGTGATCCCAGAAGGAAGATCTGAGATGTAAGAATGAAATGAAGAACAAGAGAATGCATTATCACAACATCAAATGAGTGAAGCAACACAAATGTCCATGGACAAATGAATGGTTAAAGAAACTGGTATATTCATACAGTGAAATATTATGCAAACTTTAAAAAGAAGGGGATCCTGTCACATGCTACAACATAGATGACATTTGTATTTTTCTATTCATTGGTGGATCTTGCTTGCAAGAATTTTATTTTGTGCCTAATGGCGATTTTGTATTTTCCTTGTTCTTTTAATATTTATTAATTGGAATTCTTCTGTAAGGAAGGGGTTATTCTTGAGATAATCCTGTCATAGAACTGTCTTCACAATGTTTGAAACTTCTTCCTTTATTCTTGATTCTCACCTTAGAATGGACGCATCCTATATTGGGAGCTATTAATATTACATTACTGTGATTTCCCGGCCTCCAGGAATCCAAGCTGCTACCACTCCATCAGCCCCTTGGCCTCTAGTGAACCCTCTATCCACTTTCTGCAATAAGAATTTTTTTTCTCCAGGTGAGCAGAGCCCAGAAGAACAACCTCCAGTCTTGGAGGAACTTCTAGCCAAAAGACAATGCCATATGATTCTGAGCTTGGCTGGAGCTCATTTTCCAAAGGAAAAGAAAGTGAGGAGAAGAGATGAGATAAGAAGTGACCCACTGAACCCCAGAGAATCTTTCAACATATTCCTAGGGGAAATCAAGATAATTGGCTAAAGAGAAAGGAAACCTATTTTCCAGTGTAAATAAAAAATTATATTTTATTATTCAAACTAAAATTAATATGTCTTAATGGGAAAAAACTTTTCACACATGAAGAAAATAAAAAGTTCCTCTTAAAACTCTTACCCATCCTCCAACTCTGCCTCCTCTCAGCCCTTCTCAGTCTGAAGGTATCTATATGGTTACTCCTAGTGACTCCAAAGTGTGGATTGTGGATAGAGAATTCACGATGTCTTTAGGCATAGATTCAATCTTAACTAAAAATAATAATGTTACTAAAAATGTAATGTAAAATAAATATATAAATATAAATTTATATACAAATATAATATATATTTATAAATTTATATATATTATATATTTATAAATATATAAATAATTATTTATAAATATATAATAATATATATTTATAAATATATAAATATAAATATACTAAAATATAATATAATATAAAAAAATAATGTTACTAAACCAAAGAAGCCTTAAAAAATTACCTTAATAAATGATATGGACCGTATTTCCCGAAGCAATGTACCAGGGTTGTCTGGAAAGTATCCAGCCATTGTTAATATATAATTTTCATATTACATAGCTGGATACTTTCCTGTCTCATATGTAATAAAATGCAATATAATAGCCAAAAATATGTATGTATGGAATAAATTGTGGGGTAAAAAAGAATAATAGCCAAAATATGGAAGCAATCCACATGCCCATTACAGATGAATGGGAGAACAAAATATGAGATCTTTGTACAATGGAATATTGTTCAGTATTAAAAAGAATAAAATTCTGGCACATGGTACAATGTGGATGAAATTTGAGGACATTTTTCTAAGTGAAATAACCAACACAATAGAACAATATCGTATGATTCTACTTACATGAGGTACCTAGAGGCACACTCATAGAGACAAAGTAGAATAAAAGTTACTAAGGCCTGAAGAAAGGAGGAATGAGGAGTTATTATTGAATGAATATAGAGTTTGGAATGACAGAAAAAATTCCGGGGATGGATGGTGTTGATGGCTGTACCACAGTGTGAATGTACTTAAATACTATTAAACTAAATGCTTAAAAATGATTAAAATGGTAAATTTTATGTTATGTATATTTTACCACAGTAAAAAATGTAATGCAATGCAAAATAAATGGAAGTCAACTCCTAAAAATAAAAAGATAGTAGTTCATCCATATTAAGGATGTAACTGGAGAATAGAGATATGAAGGGTGGAAAGCAGGGTTGAGAAATATAATAGATCCTTGTGATTTATTGAAACTGAAGAGTGATACAATGTGTGGACAAATCATTGTAAAAGTTCCATGTGAAGGAGGAGGAGGAACTAGAGTTATAAGATTTAGGAGATCCAAAGGTTAAGAAAGTATTTTTGTGACATAATAAATTTAAGAGTCCTACCCACATTAATGATCTCAGGCTCAAATTAGATATTAATATACTGAGCTTATGATCAATGATTAAATTTCATTCAATATTTATTAAATAGATGCAAACAAACCCTTGTATTCTGAAATCAAATTATCCCAATACTATAGTAACTATTGCATTACAATCATCTTTAGTTCATTGTAGCTCTAATTCCAGAGTGCTCATGGGTCTGACAACAAATTTATAGGGGGGTCACTGAAATTTCATATGAATAGAAACAACTTAGTTATTTCAAAGAATCTTGCAAGTAAAAATCTTTAAGCAGAGCTAAATTAAGATTCACAAAATGAGACCAAGAAAAGATACATGTTTTGGTTTAAATTTTCTGGCTAGCTTATTACCCAAGACCTCCTCTCTGTTCCCCCTCCCAATCTGTACCATCTAAATTTTCACTCTGGTGCTTTTTTTTTTTTTTTTTTTTTCCTGTTATGTCCTCACTAAAATGGTTCTCCTTGTCTGTTTAACTTCTACCTTTGTTTCTATCTTGCAGCATTCTCCCATTTAACCCTTGCAGGGTGACTAAGCTGGTGGGTTTTCCTGAACATACAGGGCCTGTCTACCTTCTGAGGGTAGCCAGTGCCTATGAACTGTGATCTGTGAAGTAACTTTCATGCCTCCAGAGACCTCGACCTTTGATGCTTTTGCCTTAATGAATTAAATCACTTGTAGAAGAGCCTTAATCCACATTTTTAGCCTTATCTCACATTTCTTCCTATTCAAAATTGCCTTTGTAGGTTCCATTCATTTCTTATTTATGACTTTGCTTGTGTTTCCATTTTCTGAAATTTTTCAACTCTTCATGTTGAACTCTTACTGATTTTTCAAGGAAAATCTGAATTGTACTTCCTCCAAGAAAGTTTTCTTTAACTCTCCAATTAATTTATCTATAAACAAATATTTATTTTGTGCACTTGTATCTTTTATTTATATAACAGTAATGCATTTCACTCAGACCCTGGAGCTCAAAATTCATCAAAACGTACTTAAGAGCATTCAAAGAATTTATAGTGATAAATCTTGCCTTTAGACTATAACATAGTTCTTCATTTAATTGCATTTTTTTCACTGATACATTGTAGGTTGCAATTATAAGTTGAAGGGGTGTGAAAAGGTTGTGCTATTTTAAACATATTCATTGTCCTAATTCCTTACAAATATTCTTGCCCTTTCTGCCTACTCTCCATGGATTATATTTCTTTTTTATTCATTCAAGTACTTATTATGCACTCCCAGTCACTAATCTTACACACATATAGATTTATGAGGTCTTTCTATAGTAAAGAGAACCCAACTCACATTTAAGAGGGACCAATTTTCAACCTGTTTTATATTCAGACAATGCTTGAACCAGTCTGAGAAAACATATAATTCATCTCAGTTACATGTCTTTCATGAATACAAATCTTCTTGCCCATGGATATGAACAAGTTTAAAAATGTCTACTTCTGATTCCCAAAAGATTTGTTGAATTGATCCAAAGAAACATTTGGAGGTGCCTGCTGAAAATATTCACATGATAATAAATAAAATTAAACTGCTTTACTTCTTCAGTGGTGTTATCCAATATAGGGTTTTCAGTTTTGGTATACTGTTTTTTTCTGTTTTTACTTTACATGTTTCTGTCTATTCTAACCAGGATCTCCTCCTGGTTCTTTCAGTTGCAGCACAGACAAGGGGCAGATGCTGCTTTCAGCTAGAATAGCATGCATGACCTGTCATTGGATAACCTTGACTATTTTCTGTCAACAAACTAGAGTTCCCTCTAGCTAACCAGACTGCTCCATATCATTGACTGACTGAACTTTCCTCAGAACTATTTCATCACAGTCATCTTTATTGGAATGATTCATTCCTAAGGGTTGTCTCAGGGAACATTTTTATCCAAAATGCCTGCAGATGCCCTTATTTTTATGAACTAACTTGACATGCTTTAATCAGGACTACATAGATAACTTGCAGGTGAGCCATGAAAACATAATCTGCAGTTTAGTTTATACTTAGTCATACCAAGCATTTTTATATTTGATGGATTTTATGATGAATGCTTTTAGTGAACAACCAAGCCAGTAGTGGAAAGTGTACGGATATAAACTAAAGATGAAGATCCCAAAGTCAGCTCTTTTTGATGAGTCTTCATATTATGTGACTATAGGAGATCATTGTTTCATTTATTTACTTTTTCCTTAGGAAGTTCAAATTTAAAGTGTTGCTTAAGCTCACAACTTGGATCTGTCAGAAATGGGAAATCCAGGATGGTGGTAGGCAAATGAAAGAAGAAATTATTTATACTAAAGATCAAATCCTGTTAAAAAGAAATCTAAAGAGACTGGAGTTGTTTGATTATTCTACCCTAGTACTCTATGAAATATTCCTTGAAGTAAGTGGGTCAGAATTTAGACCCTAGACGTTTAATTATTATACATAGTTTTGTTGGAGGAGCATTTGTTAGAATGCTTTGACTGAAAAAAGAGCCTACTTTTTAAAAATCCCTTTATAATGAAGTATAGTATTGGCAACTTCTCTTGAGGGGTCACTCAGATCATTTAAAATGGGTAGTTTAGCAGAGGTAACTCTGTAGTTAACCAATATGGGAGCTATTGATTACCAAAGTTGCTGTGTTCTGAATGTGAACTGGAGCCCTGTTTGCCTCAACATTTATTTATTTACTTATTTTTATTTCAGAATATTATGGGGGTACAAACATTTTGGTTATATAAATTGCTTTTGTACTGTTTGAGTCGAAGTTATATGTGTGCCCATCCCCCAGATAGTGTGCATTATACCCATTAGGTATGAATTTACCCATTCCCTCCTCCCCCCTCCCACCTGCTTAATTTCCGATGAATGTTATTTCCATATGTGCATTTAAGTAGTAATCGGTTAGTTCCAATTTAATGGTGAGTACATGTGGTATTTGTTTTTCCATTCTTGTGATACTTCACTTAGAAGAATGATCTGCAGCTCCATCCAGGATAATGCAAGAGGTATTAATTCACCATTTTTTAGGGCTGAGTAGTACTCCATGGTATACATATACTACATTGTATTCATCCATTCATGTATTGATGGACACTTGGGTTGTTTCTACATCTTTGCAATTGTGAATTATGCTGCTATAAACATTTGAGTGCAGGTGTCTTTTTTATAGACTATCTTTTTTTTTTCCTTTGAGTAAATACCCAGTAGTTGGATTGCTGGATCAAATGGTAGTTGTACTTTAGTTCTCTAGGCATATTCATACTGCTTTCCATAGAGGTTGTACCAGTTTACAGTTCCACCAGCAGTGTATGAGTTTTCCTATCTCTTCCCATCCATGATAGCATTTTAAAAAAATCATTTAATTATATAGAAGATTTTGTATTTTTTCTCCATGACTAAAATGGGAGAAATAACCTTATTACAAAATTAAGGGAGGGCGTGCTCTTTGTGTTTTGTTAATCTGAGTGGGACCAACACCAAACTCACCTCCTAGCTTGTATAATAAGATATTGCTACTCCTGGTCTTAAATTGATCTCTGACAAATTTATATCTTCTGTCAAGGAATATGTTTTCTGTTGATATTTCAATCTTTATTTATTTTCCATAACTTAATGTGAAGCTAATTATTTCTGGGAACTTGAATGTTGGACTTTACCTAGAAGTATTAAAAAATGAAACAATTCCTTGTGGAATCTCTGTGATAGCACTAATAGTCTTCATGAAGTCTATAATAAACAGAATCTGAGGACTGAATGATGGTGGCAAATAGGGAAAAGTCAACAGAAATGTATTCCCATAATATTCCTTTGTTTAGAGTTTATATTATCTGTATACTATATATATTTTTACTTTTACTTTTATAAAAAAGACTTTTCATGACATATGTTGGTGGTTTTCACCCGCTAATGTGCTGAAGAATTACTCAGCATGTTTATTGAAAATACTTTTTTCTAGGCTCCACATCAAGATATTTTTATTTAAAACTTCTTGGATTGGGCTCAGAAATGTATGTTTTAATATGAACTTCAGTGTAATTCTGGGTATATACATAGAGAAAAGGCTGTGCTGAGGCTTTGAATCAGGATTCATATAGTGGGAGAAGAGTGGGTTTTCCTACCTTCTTTCTGGGAGACATTAAATCATGAATTTTCTAAGAGTTGTGATTTTTATTCATCTCTGTAAGTCACGTATTTAGTAAAATTTTCTTAAAGAATCAAGTAAAAGCATTGACAGCATTATTTCTTAGTATTTTTATGAAATTTTTATCTATCTCTGTGTCTTTATTTGTATATTTTATTGAACTTTTGGAAAGGCTGAGTCAAGGATGGTTAATCAGATGCTATTTTAATCATATTCTCATCTCTGTTTCTTTGAAGGTTCTTTCAAGATCACTTTGGTAAAAAACATGACATAAGCTGAGTAGACTATTAATGAAGGTCTCTTTGCACCTCTTTATAAAGTTGCAGCAAATCATTTCAACCCTTTTCTGAAGGTCAAGCTTCATGCTGAGGAAATGATTGATTTCCATTGCTTCATCAGGGATGGTTGAAGCCTGGAATAAGGAATTGCTCAAGTGTTTTGGAGTCAGCCTTATATTTATTCCCATAACTTTATTTTATGCCACATCGTCACTCAGTGATGCTAGCTATGCTTTGAAGTATTTCTCTGATAATTCCTTAGAGCAAGTGTCTAGTAGGTAGGGGATTTGAATTGACTTAAAGCACAATCCCAAAGTTATGTGGATGTTTCAGTGTTTTAATCTATTGCCACTGAAGTGAAAGCTTGAACAGTAAATGTGGCCTAATTGAACAATGTCTAATATGTTTAATCAAGAGTGAATTGATCAGTTTATTCATAAATCATTTCATTTTTGTTAAAATAAGAAATTCATTCAATTTAAAAATAAGGATTATTTATTAATTAAATCTGTTATGTAAACACTTTTCATTTTTGGTAGCTCTTGAATGAATTGACAGTATTTTGATTCATGATAGTAAGGCATAAAATCTTGTTTGAAGGAAATAAGATACCAAACATAGATTAGATGCATTCTATGCTATTAGATTAGCATAGAATGACAATAAGTGAATCATAACATTGTACTGATTTAGCACAACTTTTGATGCAATTTTTCTGTTAAATCATGTTCTATTTAATTAATTGAACATAATTGTATCCCCAACTAAGGAAAGATATTCATTTTTTAAAAAATTAACTTAAAGAACAGGAGATTGATTTCCCATACCTATAAAAGAAAAATGTTTAGGATTCTAGAGGATTATGAGATTTTTCTTGAAATCCACTGAAGCATTAACCCCAAAATAATTAGCTTGAACTTTGCTGCCTTAAATCTATCTTCCCTTTCCTCCCTTTTCAATGACTATGCAATCAATAAGGAGTGTTATAATAGACTAATCTCATCAGTACTGAATATATGTTTAGGAAAATAATACATATTCTTAATTATATTCGCAAATATTCAGCATTCTTTGATGTAGCTACAAGATAAGTTGGTGTTGCCTTCTCTATTACTGTTATTAATACATTTTTATGCAACCATGGCATTTGCTAATAATTTCAATTCAACACTATCCTCTTAGAAACTTTGGAACATTGAGGCCACCTGAACTTTTAATGAACACTATACATCTATTTTTCTAGTTGCAGATAACATGTATGCTATGTAGCATTTTTCAGTTCATTACTTTATCCAAATATTTTCTACCTTTTGCCATTTTCTCACTGTTTATATCATTGAGACAAATATAGCATGCAGTTTTGTTGCATCATTTATATCAATAGATCTAAAATCTTAATTGTATAACTTGTAATTTTATTAATGCCAAATAACTTTTTTAAAGCATTATTTTCTTCATTTTTAACAATATGGTCAAAGATTCTCTTTTCAGGATATCATACTTTTTTTCTCCTTAACAATTTCTATATTTTCACCACCCATTTACTTGCTCATATGCCTGGGGGCTCATCACTTATTGATATGTTATTTTATAAAAATTTAAATGACATGTAAGATTGTATATTGTTGAGAAATAAATAGGATAAATTAGAATATTTGAGTATAATGAATGGAGCATCTAGTTATAAGTATACTTTGTTAACATTGTATGTTAATAGAAATGTCTGTATTCACAGCAAAAAAGATGGGAAGGATTTACACCAACATCTCCAGATGGCAAGAATACAGATGACTTTAACTTTCTTAATTTTATTTATACATATTTTCAAAATTTCTACCACGGACATGTGTGATTTTTATAATAAACCAGAATTCTGAAAATGCTGCTGCTCATTTATAGTTGTGCGTATTTTGGGCACGAAAATTAAGAGTGGCCCACAGAAACAAGAAATCCAGTATTTCAAAGGATTCTATAGGGGATGAATTGACCATACTTTAGAAAACTGTGTACACTTCACTTATTATTAAGCCATGAACTACATGAACCATAAAAAATGTATGAAAGCTTTTTATGTTTGCCTCCAGCTCCTCCTCACTGACAAATTGATGAAAATACATCACCTGTGTACTAAAAATGGAAGAGTGTTTGTGCATTCTAGAAATTGTATCTTTAATATATGCCTTACCTCTAAGTTTCTTTTCTATGGTTCTTGCTTATCACGTCAGCAGACAAGAGAGTTCTTGGACTTTTGCTAAAGCAAAATATTAATATACTATATAATAGTGAAGTCGATTTCCAGAGAAAGACTCATTTCCCTGTAAATTGCTTGTCATAGTCAGTCTTCTTGCATTTCAAATTAATAGAAATGGTTAGTGATGCTGCAGCTCTTTTTCATGCATACTGATATTATTAAGATTCAGTTATTGAGATCTGAACATCATATGTAGCATTATGATATTTTCTGTTTTTTTTTTCACAGGAGAAGCTTAAGTGTTTATTTACATCATGTTCAATATTGTGTAAGGCACCTAGGTACCCCATGATTATTCATGAAAGAAAAAAATACTTTTGTGGAGTAGTGAGCTCATTGCTTTTAAGCTCTCTCTTTCACAGAACATTTGTCTAACTTAAAAAGATTTTAACTGACTTGTTTAACTCTTTATTGATTGATTTGTTGATTATTATATTGATAGACATTTAAGGAGTTTAAGGAAACCTTTGAAATGGAATCTGATAAACCTTATTGCTTTAAAAATGTATTGTAAGGGCAGCAAGTACTCCTGAATCTTTCAAACTTATTTTCCAGTGTAGCCTATTTTCGCCAGCTGGACTATCATTTAGAGGGTTTTCACTGACAGAAATGTACACTTAAATTGTATAAATGTTGTATATAGTCTTGATATTTTTTTTCTAGAGGGTACATGTAACTAGATATGATTTAAGTAGTATCAATTTGTGCCTGGGGAAACTGGTTCTATTTGTCTGAAATTTTTTGATTGTTTAATGTTTAATTTTTTGTCCCACTAAATCTACCTAGAGCTTAGTGCTATAAATATATCATGAAGAAGGTATAGTTGGCTGCCAGCTGGTGATGTTGAGGTTACCCTTGTAGGAAGATGTGCAATTGTGTGGCTGTGAAACCACGATACAGGTATATTCTATGGTGTACCTTATAGATTGCACATCTGTGGAGTCACTTGGTCACTCAGTGGAATGAAATTGATTATTATGTGAAAAAGGCTGTTATGGGAATGGATAGGGTGACTTGGGCCATATGTTCTTGAAAAAGACCAACTTTTAAGCCTTAGGATTGAGAGGTTCATTGCCACCTGCTGTGATACCAATGTGTATCAGGGGTTAATGCAATCTTCTAACATTCTAAGCAAGATTGATCTTTATCTTTTAAATGTCTCCTGGGGTTTCCAAGCTATGAGCAGAGAGCTGAAGGACAACAACAATATATTTTTCAGGAGAGAAAGTGAATGTGACTGATTGCTAGCAAGCCACAGGCAGAGAACAAAGGTGAAAATGAAAGTGACCCAGGTACATCCCATTTCATGAGTCTGTCTGCAGAACAACAATGACTCACTTAGTCAGTAACACAGTCTACTTCACATTTCCTCTATTTTGAAGTTTTATTGCTAAGGAACATGTGTACATAAATGAATCCACATATATTTTTAATTTTCAATATAAAGAACTTATAGCTGGGAGAAGATTAATGTACATACTACTGTGTGAACAATTGGAGTAGTTTTAACTTTACCACAAACTAACTAAAGGCCATTTAAGCACATCACTTAGACTCCCTGGGTCTTTTTTATCTTAAAAATGTGCTGGAAAATTTAAAGAGTTCCATTGTCTGAAACTTGCACAAAGGGTAATGAGTGTGGTTTGTTTCTGTGTATGTGTGCATACATGTACATGAGTAAAGTTCAGTAAAATATAATAAAATTTCTCATTCTAAAATGGAGATATTATTTAGATGAAGTAATGAGCTTAAACTAAATAATGCATGTGTGGATATAAATGTGTGTTAATAAACTCATATAAACCATATCAATATTTCATTTTCAAGGACAAATGCCAAAATTTTATTATATACATAGGCCACATTTTTATAAAGTGTTGGCTAAAAATGTACTTTCAAAAGAATATCTGTTTATGTGCCAAGAAATGTCTTATTACATGTGACATGTAAAGCTTGGAATTCAGTAACATCTCCACTTCACTGTCATTATACGGTTATCAGCCCTGTACAATCCTGTATATTTACCACAATCTGCTGCAAATAATTGTTTGCATCTTTTTATATATATATCAGTTACTACTCAATTTCTTGTCTATTATTCTTCAAAAATAATATTATTGCCTTCAACAATATTTCCTTCAATTTTCTTCATCCTACTTCTTAACATTTCCTATGCTATTAGCTCATCTACTCTATTATACCTACTACCTTATTCCCATATCTCATTCTGTATATCATTGTATTTCTCTGCTCTCTGTAGCAAACTTCTTTCCAAAGAGTTGAATATAGACAGTTTTTCACTTCACAGTTTTCCTCAGTTCACTACAATTTAACAATAGTCATTAAAATGGGAAATGTAATAGAGTCTAGCTTATAGGGTTGTTGTGAATATCATGTGAGTCAACACCCTAAGCTAGGGTACTCAAAGGAGAGTTTGACCCATAGTGAGGCCTCATTAAATGTTAGCTACCATCATAATTGGTATTGTAATTGGTATCACTATTTCAGCAAAGATTTTCACATGGGCACTTCTACTCTTCTGCTATTGTTTAACCTCTTAGTTGAATTTCAGAGATTAACCTTCTTTCTTTCTTGTAATACTTCAATTTCTTTTTTGTGATGTAGCATGATACTCTCCTTACTTTCCTCTTACCTCAATAACAGTTTCTTTCCTCCTACCTCTATAAGAGTACCTTCTCAATCTCGACTATCTCTTCCATTTCTACTTTTCCTTTAAATAGATGCACTTCTAGGGCTATGTTTATGGATCTCTTCACTCTCTCATCTGCACTTTCCTCCTAGAAGTCTCTTCCTGTGCCATGGCTTTCACCTTTGTTGTCAGTTGCAATACTGTCATTCAATACTGACACTAAGCATGGGGGTTAATGCAGACCCACAAGTTAAAGGACATGGTCCCCTGCCCGACTGCTCTCACTTCAGATGGTAGCCATGAGTCTGAGGCTCCCCATGCTGCCCGCACTTCAGACCATTTGGCTGCAAATCTGAGAGGCTCTTCCAATCCCCCTTATATTTGTGAATTCCCTAAAATGACTCGTTGAACTCAGAAAAACACTATGTTCATGGTTACAGTTTTATTACAAAGGATACAAATCCTTTATAAAGGACCAACCAAATGAAAAGACACATAGGGAGAGGCATGAGAGGGTCCCAAATGTAAAACTTTCATGTTCTTTCCCAGTGGAATCAGAGCGCATAAACTTTTGGCACATTTATATGTTCACTAACCAGGAAGCTCCATTGAGTTCCCAGTGTCTAGAGCTTTTACCAGGGTTTTATTACATAAGCCTAATTGATTGAACCAATGCCCACATAATCCAACTCTATCTACAAGCCCCTTCTCTCTCCCTAGAGATTAGGCTGGCTCAAAGCCCCAACCTTCAAGATACATGGTTGGTCTTTTGGTGACCAGTGCCCAACCTGAGTCATATTATTTCTTAGCACAAACTCAGAGGTGGTAAGACATTGGCCTAGGGAAAGAATTTATGAAGAAGACCGCAAAGGCAATCAGCAACAACAAAAATAAATAAACGGGACCTGATCAAATTAAAAAGCTTCTGCACAGCCAGGGAAACTATCACGAGAGCGAACAGACAGCCTACAGAATGGGAGAAAATATTCGCATGCCACACATCTGATAAAGGGCTGATAACTAGAATCTATTTAGAACTCAGGAAAATCATGAAAAAAATCAAACAACTCCATTAAAAAGTAGGCAAAGGACATGAACAGAAACTTTTCAATAGAAGACAGACTAATGGCCAAAAAGCATATGAAAAAAATGCTCAACATCTCTAATCATCAGGGAAATGCAAATCAAAACCACAATGAGATATCACTTAAATCCAGTGACAATGGCTTTTATCAAAAAGTCCCAAAACAATAAGTGTTGGCGTGGATATGGAGAGATAGGAACACTCATACACTACTCGTGGGACTGCAAACTAGTATAACCTCTGTGGAAAGTAATATGGAGATACCTCAAAGAGCTACAAGTAGAACTACCATCTGATCCAGCAATCCCATTCCTGGGCCTTTACCCAAAGGAAAAAAAGACATTCTATAAAAAAGACGTCTGCACTTGAATGTTTATAGCAGCACAATTCACAATTGGAAAGATGTGGAAACAACTCAAGTGCCCATCAATTCATGAGTGTATTAATAAAATGTGATATATGTATACGATGGAGTTCTACTCAGCCACGAAAAGCAATGGTGATCTAGCACCTCTTGTATTATCCTCGATAGAGCTGGAGCCTATTCTAGTAAGTGAAGTATCACAAGAATGGAAAAACAAGCACCACATGTACTCACCATCAAATTGGTATTAACTGATCAATACTTCCGTGCACATTTAGTAGTAACATTCGTTGGGTGTCGGGAAGGTGGGAGGGGGAGGTAATGGAGGTAGAGATAAAAGAATGGATTTGAGAAATATCAAGAAGAAATGTAAAGTATTGTGGTAGGTATTCCTATTTGCTAATAGGAATAATATTAGCAAAGAAAGGAAATTCCTGAGAGTAAAAATGCTCAAGTTATTTTAATAAGCTTCACTGGTTTTCAGAGCTCAAGGAAGTCACTCTGCATTCTTAAATGACAATAGTGACAAATTGGAGCTGAACAGAAAACTGCATGTTTATGATTGTGACTGCTGAAGGTAATGCCTGCTAAGCAGTTGATATTACAGACACCAGAGCAGGGTGAGTGCAGATTGCTATTGGCATATGGTAGACATTAGCTCATTAAAATATTCAGACTAACAGATGTACATGTTTCAGTATGCTAGGGAAAATATTAATTTTGAAAATTAAGAACTCCTGGGGGTTCAGAAGTGTTTATGCACTTAGTTCTCAATGTTCTCTGATGGACAAATTAGAGACATTTCGTTGTTTGTCTGTTTAGACACTTCTGATACAGCTGAGACGTGCTCAATCTCTGCTGCTAAAGCAAACGTGGAGAAAAGAGAATGAGGAGAGAAACATGGTGTGAAGTCCCTGTAATTACAATTTAGGTTAAACATCTGAAATGAAGACACACTACTACAACGCCTAAAGATAGAAGACATTTCACATGAAAGATTTAAATAATTTTTAAAAATAAAATTATAGATATACATCTATAACTACAGTTTGATACTGTGTTCAAAGTGGATAACAAAATCTTTTCAATTCTGCAACCTATGGCTGAAAGAAATTTCTATTGTAATTTTCCTTTTAAGAAAATAAAGCTGAAAAAGACCAGGCAAGTTCCTTAAAGTTGTTCTCAAAACAAAACCATAGAATATGACATGGAGAATAAGGGTCAGTTTTATTTTGCTCTTTTTGCTTAAATTTAAAATGCAAATTTTCCTCCTCTTCTTTGTGGGAGATTAATAGACAAGAAAGGAAGAAAGAAAGGAAATTTAGAAAAGGAAAATAAAGGGAGAAAAAGAAATAAAGAGAAAAGAATAAAAGAAAGAAAAAACATTTTCTTTTGCACCGAATAAAAGAAAAGAATGGTCATTTGAACACATTTTATTTGTAAAAGAGAATGTTACATTTTAGCATATTTATTCAATTATAACTAATAGTGTTTATGAAAATGGTGAATACTCAAAGGAATTGAGTTCAGACGAAGACTGAACATTTGTGCAAATGTCCCCCACTTGCACCAAATATATGTGTGTTTGTATGTATAAAATACAATGTGTGTGTGTGTGTATTGAAAGAGAGAAAGAGAGTCATCTCTAGGGATTAGGCAAATATGCTGTTATAGTTATCTGTCATTATTAAGAAATGTGTGTGTGTGTGTGTGTGTGCATTCACAATAAGTTTGGAAAAATTATTCTCTTCAATCAATAGACAGCAATTTTGAAGTATCCATCCCTGAAATCAAATAGCAGATAAAGCTGTTTGTCAGAAACACCCACAGTCCAATGCCATGCCCTTGAGGGAATTATATACAACACTACCAGGACTGAGAACTCATGTATCCAGAAAACAAGCTGTTTGCATAAGCAAAGGAAAATCTACTAAGATGGACTTTCTCACATTCTTTAACAAAACATCCAAGCTAGGGACACTGTAATAAAAACTGTGCTGATTGTCAGGAGTGCAGGAATTATCATTCAAATTGAGAAAATGTATTCCAACCAGATATACAGATGAACCTCTGTGCTCGTCTATAAACATGAACAGATGATCAAGAATCACCAAATATTTGAGGAAAACAAAAATAACAAACAGAACAAATCTCAAGGGTAAACAGAAGGAAACTCTGAAATAAGTATAATTAATATCATTAGAGAAGAAATCGATGGGTAAGAAAGGAACAGATTGCTGAGGAAAAAATAAGCAATTAGCTCTCTTTTTGACATTGAAACCATGTTTGCTGAGAGAAACCTTACCTTAATAGATGGGATAACTAATTGAATGGAAATACTGAAAATTAAATTAGTGAACTGGAACATTGAGCCTAAAGTATTCTTTCTGAACACATTTATAAAGAACAAAGAAGAAAAAGTTAAGGGACAAGGAAATAATTCCAGAAATTCTAGTAGTCATCTAATAGGAGAGTCAGAAAGAGAACAGAGAACAAATGGAGGTAAGGGGTGGGAGAAGTAGATAATAAAATAAGCAAGATAATAAAATTTCCCAGAATTGAAGAGTCAAGTCTTTCTATGTAAAAGCCCTTTGAATTCAAAATGGAATTATAATATGTTATAATAATTTTAATATGTAATTCTAGAAACATACTGATGAAGCCTATTCTCTTAATATTTTAATATCAATATTTATACAAAATCTTATTTTAAAAAATCAAACAATACAGATGTCTCCTTTTACACTTTACCCAAATCCTGCTACTCTCTTTAGAAGTAGTTATGTTTAACAGCTTAGTATGTTTCCTTCCTGAATTTTTCCTGTAACAAATGAGATGCACATATGTGTGTGCACATAGACATACATACATATGTATCTTACACTCTGCACTTTATTTTAGAAATTTGAACCTATTAAAAATTTCTATATATTATATATACATAAAATAGATAGAAGTAAATTCAAATAAATAATACCAACATATAATGATGTTTAGTCTCTTTGTAATCAGGAAAATGCAAATTACAATGAGAGTTAGACCAAAAAAAAAAAAAATAATGATATCTTCTGCTGGCAAGAGTGAGATAATCATGTATATTTGAACATAGATAGTTGGAAAGAAAACAGTCAATTAGAGGGAAATTTGGCAGTGTGTATCAGCAAGATGCACATAATCTGACTCAGAATATCACTTCTATGAGTCTATCTATAGGTCTATTGTATCTATCCTAATAGAAGTACTTTCAAATGCATATTATGTATTTTTTTCACGAGGTTATTTATTTCAGCACTCTCAGAAAGCCAGAAGGTGAACTTGGAACAACATACATGTGTACCAACAGTGGAATATTTAAGTAAAATATTGATACATACAATGGAATAATATGTAACAATTAAAATAAACTAGATGATGGCCTTAACTGACTTAAATATGCATCATTAAGTGACAAAAGCAAGTTGCTGAGTAATATGAACCTGTGTATATGTATAAATTTACAAAGGAAAAGAGGATGCACTCCTAACAGGTAGCAGTGTTCACTCACAGAGAATGAAGCTGGGACTTAAAGTGTGGGAGTTAAAGATTGAAAGGAGACACTTAGTAACAAAAACCTGGAGATTAGTCATCATTCCTTCATAAAGTTAAAATAGGAGTTTCAGTTATTTCCTTCTATTGAGTATATGTCTCTTACCAGAGATAGTCTAATGACAAAGGAATGAGAAGGGGAAGAACTGCCCCTTGATTGAAAAATCTAGTGATAAATCAGTTATGTTTATCTATCTATCACGTATTTTTCTATCTTTCTATCTGTCTAGGTTGCTGTCATCTCTCTTTCCGCTCTTTCTCCCTTCCTCCCTTCCTTCCTTTCTTTTTCTCTCTCCTTCTGTCTCTCTGTCTCTGTATCTGTCTCTATTTCTCTCTTTCTAAATTATTCTTTCAGTTATAAAACTTATGATAGTTTCAGTACTTAATTTACTGAAACAGTAGTACATAGATAAGTCTTTCCATCAGAATGGTTCCTGAGAGGATAATTGCATTGATTTTATTTCTAGGAAATAGAAAATAAATTAGGAAATGTGAGGATGTCTTAGCACACAAGCATCATTTCCGGTTGCCTCAAATATATGCTTTAAATTTACGACTATGTGTCTTTCCTCATGTTCTTTATATTTGAAATTATCTTCCCTTATGACAACTCATGAAAACCTTTGTCCCTCTTCAAATTTAAGTTCAAATATTGCTTTTACTCTGAAATCTTTTTTAACTCCTTCAGTCACACTAAAAATCTTTCTCCTCATCACTCCCGTGATACTTACATGCCATTAAGGTGCTCATCAAATTCAGCCTTAATGAAATAGTTAAATATACATTTGTTATGTTCATTCACTGTGTTACGCACTTCTTATGCATCATCTCTTAATTCTCACAAGAGTCCTGTGAAATATGGGTTTAGATTTTATATCAGTATATTTTTAAGAAATTTTTTTTGTTTACTCATCTAAGAAAACATAAACATTCTTTCCATCTAGCTATCCTCTATTTAGCTATCTGGCTAAAGTCTAGCCCTGATGACATTCAGGAAATCTCTGTAGATAATCTCATTGTCCAACTAGTGGCTGACAAATCCTCCTCGCAGATTATAATTTTAAAGGTTCCTTTATGTATATGTGAACCATTTGCCGGAAGGTGTGTTGAGGGGCTGGGAGATAGGGCAGTGCCAATCAGCAAACACCATTCCTGTACTATTATTTCTCTGTCCATGAAGCCTCTGTCATCAGTGACTCATTTCATGTTTCAGCTTCTGTTTTTGTCTAGCCTCTTTATCAGGCACAAGTTGTAGCTGTGTCTAGTCTGTGAAGCAGCCCTGATGCCCACTCTGTCCTAAAGAAACCCCTCCTTTTTAACGATAGGATTCACTGTATTGGGTTGCTTCTTTTTTGTAAGCATTGTGTGGGCTCTCCATGTCCATTTATGGACACTGAGATTGTTTCTGTCTTTTGACTACTATAAATAATGCTTCTGTACACATTTGTGTACAAGTTTCTGTGTGGGTATATGTTTATACTTCTCTTTGGTATATACCCAAGAGTGGAATTGCTTGGTGGTACTCTATGTTTAGTCATTTGAGGAACTTCCAGACTGTTTTCCAAAGTGGCTGCACCATTTTACATCCCCACCAACAGTGTACAAGGGTTCCGACTTCTTCACATTCTCGTCAGCTTATCTGACTTTTTGCTTCTCCTCATCCAAGCAGATGTGAAGTGGTATTTCATTGTGGTTTTGATTTCCGTTTTCCTGATGATTAGTGATGTTGAACATCTTTTCATGGGCTTATTGGACATTTGTATATATTCTTTAGAAAAATGTCTGTTCATATCTTTTGCCCATTTTTGAAATGGACAGAAGTGGTAAGACAATGTCCTTGTCTTATTTCTGATCTTAGGGAGAAAGCACATAGTCTTTCATCATTCAGTAAAGTGTTACTGTGATTCAGCAATCCCACTATTCAGTATTTATTCAAAGGAAAGAGAATCAGTATATTGAGGAGGTATCTATAACCCCATGTTTATTGTGGCACTATTCAAAATAGCCAAGATATGGAATCAACCTAAATTCCCATCAACAGAGGAACAGATAAAGAAAATGTAGTATATGTACACAATGGAATACTTTTAAGTCATAAAAAAAGAATACAATCATGTCATTGGAGGCAACATGTATGAACCTGGAGGACATCCAGTTAAGTGAAATAAGTCAGGCACAGAAAAATAAATACTGCATGTTCTCATGCATATGTGGAAGCTAAAAAAAATTGAGCTCATATGTATAGAAAGTAGATTTGTGGTTACTAGAAGCTGGGAAGGGTAGGGGGAGAGGAGGTTAGGGAGAGATTTGTTAATGGTTACAAAACTATAGCTAGATAGGAGGAATAAGTTCTAGTGTTCTATAGCAGTGTAGGGGGAATATAGTCAGCAATAATTTATTGTATATGTTTAAAAAGGTAGAAGAAAGGATTTTGAATGTTCCCAGAACAAAGAAATGATAGATGTTTGAGGTGATGAATATGCTAATTACCCTGATTTGATCATTACATGTTGCGTACATGTATTGAAATATCACTCTGTACTCTGTAAATTTGTATAATTATTACGTGTCAACTAAAAGTAAAATGAAAAAAAAAAGATATTAGCTCTGGGTTTTTCACAGATGCCTTTTATCAGGTTGAGAAAGTTTCACTTTATTCCTAGGTCGTTGATTGTTTATATGATGAAAGAGTATTGAATTTTGTTAAATGCTTTTTCTATGTCTATTGAGATGATCATTGATGTTTGTTTTCTATTCTGTTGATATGAAGTATTACATTACTTGATTTTCAGATGTTAAACTGACATTGCATGCCTGGGATAAATCCAACTTGGTCATGGCATATAATTCTCTTTATATGTTGATGAATTTGGTTTACTAATATTTTGAGGATTTTTGTGTTCATATTCAAAACAGATGTTGGTCTGTAGTTTTCTTTTCTTGTAGTGATTTTGTTTGGTTCTAGATGATTATTTTGTTTTATATATTAAATTATAATATGGGACATAAAGTATTAATACTATAATAATAATAGCTAGAATTTATTGAGCATAGAATTTGTCTCATGAGTTCTATTGATCACTTTTACAGATATTTTATCACACAACTCTCCCAAAAACTGTGTGAGTTAAGTAGTATTATTTTTTCCATTATTAAAAATAAAAAACTCCTTATGTTAAATAAGTATTAATATATGTTTTGTTAATATTTACTCTAGTCAGTATTGATATAACAAATCACAATCATAAGATATCATAAACAAAGTGTTATATGAAAAATGTTGGATTAGGTAATGTCTGACTGGAGACTTAGAGAAATAAATCTAGGTCACATTTTTTAAATCAGATATACCACCTCTAGTCCTCTGTTACAATTATTATCCCAGCTATGAATTATTTAAATCTATCATTAGGTATCAAAATATCTAAAGTATACAGATTAGACACACAGATAATATTTAACTAAAGGATAAATTCAATGTTTCAATCCCCTTTGAGCTTGTTTGAGGCTCTCAACAGCTGCATCTCTACATGATCTTTCTTAATTCTAAAGATGCTGCACCATGGTTTCCATGCATCCCCTCTCTTGCACCTTCTTAATGTGATCTGGTTTTCCTAGATTTTTTCTTTTGTGTTGAATGACTGGATTTGGCCTCACTGAGTGCTCTTCTAGATCTAAGCCTTAGCTGATGGTCTGTCTTGATTTATTTGACCTGGCTTTTGCCCTTAAAAACTGTCTTTTAAAACACCCTGGGCTTTGGCCGGGCGTGGTGGCTCACGCCTGTAATCCTAGCACTTGGGAGGCCGAGGCGGGCGGATTGTTTGAGCTCAGGAGTTCGAGACCAGCCTGAGCAAGAGCGAGACCTCGTCTCTACTAAAAATAGAAAGAAATAATCTGGCCAACTAAAAATATATATAGAAAAAATTAGCCGGGCATGGTGGCACATGCCTGTAGTCCCAGCTACTCAGGAGGCTGAGGCAGTAGGATCGCTCAAGCCCAGGAGTTTGAGGTTGCTGTGAGCTAGGCTGATGCCACGGCACTCACTCACTCTAGCCCGGGCAACAGAGCGAGACTCTGTCTCAAAAAAAAAAAAAAAAAAAAAACACCCTGGGCTTTAAATCTCTATAATACAATGTGAGCCATTCCTATCCCATCCCAGTATCTGAGTGACAAACCTCAAGCTTCCTCAGGTCTCACAAGAAAGCTTAAACAGAAAACCACATTATTTTGACTACAAATAGCCTTTTTCAGGTTTCTGGAAGAATACTTTTATAATTAAAAATTTAGTGGCTTGAGTGTATGGTCCAAATGAGTTTGAGTGTATTGGTCACAAGAAAATCAGGTGATATTATGTTGGTGGTTCCTGATGTGTATGTGTATATGTGTGTGTATATGTATGTGTGTGTTTTCTTGGTAAATTTCACATGAGAAAGAAAACCTTTGAAGACACTGGGAAAATATGAAAAGTTAGAATAATGTAGAAAACCACTCAGAAATACAAGACTCAAAAGAAACACTTTGTCAGAACCTAGGAGGAATTTCCAAGATATTTTAAGTAAAAAGAGGAAGATTGAGATAAATAGTTGTCTAGTGGTCTACTTGTGCTCATAAAACAAACCAGTCTCAATTGATGGAAAGTAAATCGAAGGATGCTTTTTACCCTCTTGATGTCTCTCCTTTATTTCAGAGATTTAAGATATGTAATGCTCAGGCAACTGAAACCATCTCTGTATTTCATGAGTATTGTTTTGAAGGTGATGACAGTACTTTTACTTCCATATTTTTCTGTCTCTTGGGAAAAATAACTCCAAGAAAGCAATAGGAAATAAAGAGGTATGATAAGAAATGGGAATTGGCAATATTACCTGAAAAGTGAATTCTCCAAAATATATTTCTAAATTGGGGATCCTTGGGAATATAGTTTTTTACTTTTGTGTCAGATCAATTTTAAAACAAAACAAAAGCAATAGGCAAAGAAAAGAGAATGTTATTTAAATATAGAAGGGTGGAAAAATATTAATATTTTAATATTAAAATTAAAGTGAAAATTGAGAGGGAGATTGTATGAATAAGCCCGTTTCCTAAATGATGATCAATCAATATCCTAGTAGACAGTGACATAGCCAATGGAGTATCAAGTATTTAAAAAATTTACTTCTGAAATTATTTAATACAGAAGCCAGAAAAAAATCAATAAATTGTTCAGTGTTTTCCAAATAAGGCAAGAAGACAGGGATTCTTTGAAACAACATTAAAAACAAGGACAGTCATGACAACCATCAATATAGTATGGATCAGGGATGGAGCTAAGTGCTTTACATATATTTTCTCACTTAATAAACCAAAATAATGGAAACAGTCTAAAATAAAGGTCTACTGTATAAAAATCGATTAAGATCAAAAGGAAAACAATAAACTAAAATGGTTCAGTAGCTGGAGGCTAAACAAGGGGACTAAAACTACAATAGGGAAATTAAACTCTGGATTTGCAATAATAAAGAGTAGAATGCCATTGTGGGAAATGGAGTAGTGGATGTGAAAGAACTTCCTTTAGAATGAAGAGAAATTTGGATAACAACTGTAATAATTAGAATAGTCAGCCATGGATAAATTTCAAGGTTAGCACTGTGTTTTCTTCATACTTAAATTTATACCAAATGTATTTTTTTCTAGTCTGAGATTAAATTATTTTTATAATTAAAAAGTACTGGTTTGATAGCTTCATTGACATAGTTTCTCTGCTCTCTGGGCTATAATATATAGTTTTACTATTTCATGATTGCATCACTTTTAAATTAGATTTAAAAGTTTATTTCTCTTAACTACTAAGCATATTTGGACATATAGTTTACTCACAGCATGACCTAGAATTAGGAATTTTGATTTGGAATTTAAGTCCTAGAATGAGATGACGCATATTGAGGATTTTGGTCAAGTAACTTAAAGTTTTTTTGCCTCTGTTTTTCCTTGTCCTAAGTGTAGATAATAACTTCCCTAACTATCACTCATGATTTTCACCAAGTTTGGAGATCCAAGTACTAGGAAACATTTGCTAAATCCAAAGATTGCATTAGTGCTATTGTTAATTACTACTATAGCATCCTGTACTTCTCCAATAAACTATTCATCACACCTGAAAATATCTGTTAAATGTGTATGTCCCATGTGAGACTACATACTCCTTGAGTCTAAGGTCCACATTTTTTTCATATATCCTATACCTAGAGCTTGACACAAAATAAATGTTAAAAATATTGAACAAATGAGTTTTTAAACTTTTGATAATTGCTAATTTTTAAATATCATATAAGAAAAGTTTTGAAATCCTCTGATCATGAATTTGTAGAGAAGCCTATTTACCCCCATCTATAAAGACACAACAAAAAATGCAAATTTATTTAGCTACTATACATGTATGTGATCTCATAGAACTGCCCATCACCAATTCATCACTTAAAAGTAGCCTGTATTAATGAGAGTCCTATTGTTTCATTTACAAATTCTCTCATTATACTTCAAGGAGTTATATTTGCCAAAGTCTATAAAGTGTTGAAAATACAGTGAACTCAAAGCTTTACTTCAGCTCCATTTCTAAAATAAGGAAAGGCCAAAGTAATGTTTGGTCAGAGTTTGAGAAAAGAGCAACATTAATGTGACAGAATAGTCCATGTTCACTTTGGATTGTTTTGAAGCTGTGTATTATATTATAGGCTGAATAAAGGCCTTTGCAAAGATATCCAGACCATAATTCCCTGGTCCTATGAATATGTTACATTATTTGGCAGAAGGGAATTCACAGATGTAATTAAGGTTACAAGCCTTAAAATAAGAAAAAGTTCCTGAATTATTCCAGCCACTAAGTTTGTAGTAATTTGTTATGGCAGCAATGGGAAACTAATACATTTATCTTATGTTAGGAAGGTATACTTAGGGTAGTTCTACTCTAGATTCTAGAGTTACTGGGTCTCTCCCTGTTGGTAGCATTTTCCTTGAAATTTTTGTATGGTATTTTTCACTGTCTGCTAGATAGACCTCTAGAGAGAATAATGAGGGTCTAGGGAAAAGGTTTCAAGAAGTCTATTTATTATTAAGCTTCTTGTATGGGTGTTAAGAAACAGGTAAAAGTAACTCTTGGCACTCCAGTGCAATCTGGCCTAACTCACAGTGGTGTAGAGTTCACATAAGGATTTTGAGTAATAACATTTATAGTAGTAAATACAATATTTTTTATTCATTTAAATTTTTAATGGTAATAACATTAACACATTTTCTCAAAGTCTTCTCTCTGTATTTCCTTTAGGAATCCGAATTGGTAGCAGGTTGCTAGTTGAAGATGCAGGATTTAAACTCCTAGCCATCTCTCTTTCCATGTATTAAACATATAAGGATGAAGATCACAATGAAAAATGCACAATTCTAATTTTTATGGTCAATCGTCTTCTCACCCTCTTCTCTCCCTCCCATCATATAATTTTTTATGGCTAGAAAATTAATTAATGCACAAAGAAATTAATAAAAAATATGTCTTAGGAAATCACCCATTTGCCCTTGGTTTGCTGTCTCTTTATGAAGCAACTGAACATGCCACAATCTACTTTAAAATCTATTCCTAAAATCCTAAGTATAAAGGAGTAAAATGAGTGTGTGATGTGTGTCTGTAAGACAGACTTTTCAATTAAAATGTCATTTATAAAATTAATTTTTACTGATATTGTTCTAATGAAGAAACTAATGGGGAATTACAATTTGTGAACTTACAATGATGAGTTTAATTTAAAGTATAACCCAAAGGAAAATGAACATTTTAAGATATTATTTTGTATTATTCATTCTTATAACCGAGAAATAAATATTTTTAATTATTTTTATATACTGTTTATTATTCTATGCATTTGAAGGGAAAATAAACACAATGGAGTGTAAAAAGTAAAGGAAAACATAGTTTATTAAATACTTATATTATTTTACTTAATTCTTAAATAATCAACAATTTTGTAAATCATATCTTACTGATGAGGAACATGATATAGAGTGAATCAATGCCTTATCCAAAGTCATATAGCTTTTAAGTAGTAGAACCAGTATTTAATTCTGACTGACTTTTTCCTAAATTCATGCTTTATCCAAAATTAAACCCAGTTTGTAATTTTTGGAAAATTAAAATTTTATTGTTAAAAATAGTTAAAAGTTTAAATAAAACCCAATGAATATAATGCTAAAGATAGTAAAAATAAAATGTAATCTAGTACTATTTATCTACTCATTCTTTCATCTATTCATTAATACTTATACCAAATTTTAATTGATTATCTATTATTGTGACCTCTCCTCTAAGCACTGGGATAAAATAGAAAATATGACAGACAAGTTCTTTGTCACATTGATATTGGAAGCTAGAGAAGACAGATAAAAGAAGTGAATGATATAATATTATATAAACTATATAGGAGCTAAGAAAAAATATCAAGCAGATATATCAGATAGAATAACAGTAGTAACAAACTAACTCTAAAATCATAGAGGGTCAAAACCCAAGGAATTATTTCTTCTTCATACTACAAGTCTCTCATGTGTAACCAGAAGTGTTCTGTTCTCTATACTCACTCAAAAATTCAGATTAACTAAGCAACTTCCACCTCAAACATTGCTCTGTACAATGCCCAAGAGAATAGAGAGTTCTAGAAAGGTCTTAAAAAGACAATTTCACGTAACATAATGTCCTCCATCTTCATCCATGTTGTCACAAATGATAAGATTTTTTTCTTTTTATGGCTGCATAGTATTCCATTGTGTATATATGCCACATTTTCTTTACCTGTTCATCTGTAGTCGTTAAACACTCAGGTTGATTCCATATCTTGGCTATTGTGAATAGTGTTGCAATAAACATGGGAGTGCAGATGTCTGACATACTGTATCCATTTTCAATATGTGTATTTCATTTTCTTTGGCATATATCCAGAATGCCAGATCATATGGTAGTTCTGTTTTTAATGTTTTGAGCAACCTCCATACTGTTTTCTAAAATGGCTGTGCTAATTTATATTCCCACCAACAGTGTGTCAGGGTTCCCATTTTTCTACATCCTCACCAACAATTGTTATCCTTTGTCTTTTTGATAATAGCCATTCTAACTGTATTGAGGTGATATCTCATTGTGGTTTTAATTCACATTTCCCTGATTATTAGTTATGTTGAACACTTTTTTCACATACCTGTAGGCTATTTGTGTGTCTTCTTTTGACAAATGTTTATTAAGGTCTTTTGCCCAGTTTAAAATCAGATTGTTTTTTTCTTTTGCATTGTTTGAATTCCTTACATATTCTGGATATAAATGTTTTGTCAGATGTATAATTTGCAGATATTTTCCTCCATTCTATAGGTTGTCTCTTCATTAAGTTAAATAAGCTAGATACAGAAGGACGAATACTGCATGATCTTCCTCATAGGTGGAATCTAAAAAAGTTGATCTCATAGAAGTAGTGAATAGAATAGTGGTTGCCAGAGACTGGTGAGAAGCATGGGGAGGGAGGATGGGGTGAGGTTGGTCATGGGCTACAGAATTATAATTAGAAAACAAGAATAAATTCTGGTTTCCTATTACTCAGTAGGGTGACTATAGTCAACAATAAGTTATTTCAGAATAGCTAGAATAGAGGATTTTGAATATTCCCACAACAAAGAAATGATACATTTTTGAGATGATAGATAATTATTCTGGTTTGATCATTACACAATGTATACATGTATCAAAAAATTACATTGTACCCCATAAATATGTACAATTATGTGTCAATTAAAAATTTTTAGAAAGATAAATAGTCTACCCTGGAAGTAAATATATCAATTTCATAACACATTGGCCAGAAATTTATTTATCTCATTCCTCATATCCCAACACAAGGGGCAGGAAGTACAATGTTTCCACATGATGGAAATAGGGAGAATCAGAAACTTTTCGTGACTAGCACTGTTATGAGTTGAGTTGAGTACCCCAAAAAGATATGTTGAAACTGTTAACTCCTGGTACCTGTGAATGTGTCCTTATTTAGGAATAAGGTCTTTGCAGATAGCATTCAAAACAGCCCCTTCCACTTTCTTGGTGAACGTGCACCAGCTTGTCAATATTCCCATTGTGCAGGGCCCAGAACTGGATATAATTAAATCCTATTACCCAGGAAAACTTGCAGCATAATTGGTCTGACACATTTAGTGATTTATTAAAGTAATGTGCAAAAGTAATGAGAATAATTGTGCCTGGGTGGTAGGGGATGGATGATATGGTATGGTGCAATCTTGGTCCTCAAAGAGCTTACAGATAATGAAGTTAAGATGAGATCATTAGGCTGGGCGCTGTGGCTCATGCCTGTAATCCTAGCACTTGGGAGGCCGAGGCGGGCGGATGGTTTGAGCTCAGGAGTTCGAGACCAGCCTGAGCAAGAGCGAGACCCCATCTCTACTAAAAATAGAAAGAAATTATCTGGCCAACTAAAAATATATATAGAAAAAATTAGCTAGGCATGGTGGCGCATGCCTGTAGTCCCAGCTACTCGGGAGGTTGAGGCAGTAGGATTGCTTGAGCCCAGGAGTTTGAGGTTGCTGTGAGCTAGGAGGATGCCACGGCACTCACTCTAGCCCGGGCTACAGAGTGAGACTCTGTCTCAAAAAAAAAATAAATAAATAAAAAAGATGAGATCATTAGAGTGGGCATTAATCCAGTATGACCGATGTCCTTATAAGAAGAGGGACATTGGATGCAGAGACACATAGGAAGAGAATATCATGTGAAAATAGAGACAGAAATTAGAGTGATGCATCCATAAGCCAAAGAATATCAAAGATTGTCACCTGTCCCCAGAAGCTAAGAGAGAAGCATGGAATAGATTTTTCTGGGGAACCTTTAGAAAGAGCCAACTGTGAAGACTCCTTGATATCACACTTATAGCCTCTGGAAGTTAAGAAACAGTAAATTTTGTTGTCCTAAGCCATTCAGTTTGTAGTACATAGTTATGGCAGCTCTAGGAAACTAATATAAGCACTAATGATTACTAAAAAACGGTAAAAAGATACAGTTCCAAAAGCAGCTAATGTGTAGTCAGTAATGTGTAATCAGAGAAGTTCTCTTTAAGAAGGTGCTCTTTTAAGCAGAAACTTAAAAAAGTGAGGAGTGAGCCTTGTTAAAATCTGAGTAAATATGTTAAAATCTGAGTAAATCTGAGTAAATATGACTCAATGTCATATGCTTTGACATTCATGTTAGATACATCTCAATATGCAACAGCCACTTGAATCCATAAATTATACATTGGGGGGAAAAAACCCTTTTCTAGGACTTTCTAGACTTGTAAATTCCAGGATGGCTTAGGAGAGAAATTACGTTTGGTTTGTTTCCCTCACATGGGCCATTGTGTGGTTGTATTAGAGGTAAATTATTGCATGCTTAAATCAAAGAACTTTGTAAAGTTAAGTAAGAGAAACACTGGCTCTGAAATTTCAAATTTATAGACCTTATAACAAGCGAAATGTTCCTCATCTACAAAGAGGATAAATTAGGATTTAGTTATGTTTTTATTTTATAATTATTTTTGAAATAAAGCATTAAAATAGTTTTAAATGTGATGATTCGGATCCATATCTTACTCAAAATAATCTGAAAAAGCCATCTAAATACAGATGCGCATTGATCCTGGGAAGAGCAGATGAAAGGAAGATTAAAGCAGAAATTACATAATTTATTAGTAAAAAATATTAATTTTTCTTTATTTTCTTCCCAAACTGGAAGGCAAAGCCCTTTAGTATAAATTTCAAGCTGAGGTCAACTACCCTACTTATTGGTGAGTCATGGGGCGTTTGAAGGTTAGACTTATAATTTCTTGGGGGTCAACGTTATCAAAAACTGTTGGGAAAATTAAAAAAATATATATTTTGAAGAAAATCATAATGATGTAGATCAATATTATAAAACATTGTGGACTTCTCAAAAGTAGGAAAAAATAATCCTTGTGCAGTAATTGGAAAATTTGCTCATTTTTATTATCAGATAACTCATATTATTATTGGTGCATTTATGTTGTTATTAATGCACTGCATGCAGTACCTTAGTAAAAACATGTTAATGTCACTAGCTAGCTCAGTTAGTGCTAGTCAGCCAAAGTAGGAGATTTGCAGTTATAATTGTTCCTAGTCTCTGGTGGCAGCCAGCACAGTTGGTTTTTAGAAAAATGTTTGTCTACGTATGAGCTAAGGTTTTTTTTTTTTTCAGTTCCACTTACACAACAATAAAATTGGTTCCCAGAAATTACTTCAACAACCTCCTGCAACTGCTTAAAATTAAAAAATAAAATTAAATTAAATAGAAATTCACTTTCTGCATAAGACTTTTCTAAAATAAAAACATCTTATCTCTTGGTGAGTTTGTGCAATTTTAGTGTCAATTCTTATTTTTATTTTCAAAATTAATTTTACAGTTATATATTAAACCGAGATTTTCATTGGTAGGGGTTCCCTAGAAAAACGGCTTATTTTTGCAGACTGGTCTAACCATTTGACAACTGTTACTATATTGCAATGAAGCTTTGCCTTTGAGTGATACCTGATAGGATTTTGTTTTTATGGTAGTCTGTTAATTTGCCCATGAGAAACCGTACTATCTGGTATTCATCCCCTTGAGTTATCAACTCCCCTTAAATTTGAGCTGGGCTTTGATCTGTTTGAACCAAAGAATATCACAGAAGTGAGTCTGTGCCAATTCCAGAACTAACCTTTGTATATGAAGGGATCCTTTGCCCTCCATATGTAGAGTCCTTCTACCTTGCTGGAGAGACCAGCTGATGGGAGAAAAGCTCAGAGAATACACAGAAGGAAAAGCCCAAATGCCCCAAAATCTCAGCTGAGTCCAGCTCTCAGCAGACTCAATAGCTGAGTGTAGCCATATGAGTGACTACTGGCTAAAACAACAGAACTGCCCAGCTAAGCCCTGATTGACCAATATGAGCAAATAAAATAGTTGTTTGGAACTACTAAATGATGTGGTGGGTTGTTACATAGATACAGACAACAAAAAAGAGTTACAATGTGGTATTTTGATCTAGCACAAATAGTGTTTTAGACTTATAAAATTGAGTGGTCATGAGTGGTATGATGTGAATGAACTGATAAGTTATTGTGGCTTTGAAGCCTGGCTGATAAAAACTTTCCCATGATTTAACCAAGCAATTTCATCATTCATTTAGACTTGCTGTCCCCAAACCCCCAGTCCATGGCCAGCTAGGGACTGGGCTGCAGAGCTCCACCCAACCCCCCCAACCACCCCCGTGGAAAAATTGTCTTTCATGAAGCTCAGGAACTGGGGGGCCGCCCAGCAGGAGGTGAGAGGCAGGCAAGCAAGCTTCATCTGTATTTACCACCACTCCCCATCACTCACATCACAGTCTGAGCTCGGCCTCCTCCCACCCCCATCTCCGCCTTCCTGGAAAATTTGTCTTTCATATGAAACTGGTTCTTGGTGCCAGAAAGGTTGGGGACAGCTGATTTTAGACCTATCAAAGAAAGGACTCTCTCGCCATTTTTCCAGGGCAACTTGATGTAGTAAGACATTCTGTACACTGCATTGGCATCTACTACTGTTTGTGCCACTGGAACCCACTGAAAGAACTGCTGTTCTTTGCCTGAATAGTTATGACAGATCCAGTATTTTCCAGGAACCTTTAGGCTTTTCACATATCATTCCCAGAGTGATGAGAACCACTGTATCCAAGCAAAGAACCAGCGTTTTAATCCCCACTGGGTCTTGAACAATCATTAAAATTTCATACATAAAATATGTTTGCTGAATCCATGTTCTCTCTCTCAGGGAGACCCTCTCAGAAGGGAGATATTAAATAAAATCCACTTTGTTCACTTTAGAGGCAAGAAAATTATATTTAATTATACCATAACAGAAGTTATGTAAAGAAATTTTTGAGCATGGGCTTTCTCCTTTGAAAACTTACACACCATAGTGAAGAAAAACAGAACAACCTGAAATCATCTAGATTTGTAGTAGTCAGGATGTTTTTTCTTCAGCCTCTCCAAAATTGCCTATTTAGTGGTGAAGATAATAGTACCTAACCCAACAAAATAGAGAATTGGTGGTTAGCAGCAAAAGTAGTCAATACATTTGCCACAGGAAGTAAATAGATGTTTGTTTAAAATGTGTGTGTGTGTGTCTGTGTGAGTGTATGTGTATTTTAATGGAGATACATTGAAAGTAACCTTAAATGTATCTTTTTAAAAAATTTCCTGAACAATGCAAGAAATATTAGTCTTAAAATAACATTTCAAAAGTAGTCATGTGAAATTCAATGAAAGTGGAATTTTATAATTTTTCAAAAAGAAAAGTCTGATTAAGGAGACACTTAAGAAAAAAACACAAATGAATAATGGCATTAAAAAAATTTCCTTCGAGGTTATTTTCAGATTTGCTTTATTGAGTGAAAGATGTGCAATAGGTGGGCACTTGGTAAATCCCTGGGCTATGAAGAGAAAATATGTCTTTATTCAAAAGAGAGAAAAAGACCATTCAACTTTAAAATAAAAAAAATAAACTCAAAAGAACAACTTAACTTGTGGAGTTGCTTATTGTCTTAATCTGCTCCAGCTGCTATAAAAAATTACCATAGACTGGATGTCTTAACATTTATTTCTCACAGTTCTGGAGGCTGGGAAATCTAAGAGCAAGGAGCAAGGAGATTCTGTTCTTGGTGAGGGCTCTCTCTTCCTTGTATGCAGATAGCCATTTTCTTGTAACTAGACATGACAGAGAACAGAGAGAAGCAATGTCTCTTGTGTCTCTGCATATAAAGTTACAAATCCCATCATGAGGGCTCTATCCTTCTAACCTAATTACTTCCCAAAGCCTCCATCTCCAAATCCCATCCCATTGGGGATTAAGGTTTCAACATATGAATTTGAAGGAGGGAGTTGGCACAAGCATTCAGTTCATTACGCTCATGTTAATATAATTCTCTGCCATACACTGGATAAAAGCATGTACTTAACACTCTGATGATTTATTTTTATAGGTCCCTATTTTATAATGTTAATTTCCAAAGAGCTTGATGATAAATAAATAAATAAATAGTACACCTGTTTTTGTTGGGGGTGTACAGTATCACATTAGGGTAAAAAAAGATATAAAATGTGCACATAGATAACCCTTGCCCTTAGCAAGCCCATCTGTGGGAATGGGAGCTCAAATAAGATGACTCACACACTTGAAAGAATTGCTCTTTCTTTTAAAGTATAGTTAATGAGATGAATAAATTGTGAAGAGACATCTCTTTAGGCCACAGTGTAATGAGATGGGAAAAGATTTTGCAAGCTTGTGCTAAATCCATGTAAATTTCATGAAGGGGAGAAGGTACAACTCAGCCTTGAACACAGGAATGAATTGTTATTGTCTGTCCAGAACAACAACAACAAAGGCATCATAATTGAGGATATAAACAAAGGTGGAGTCAATATATTTTTGTTCCCAGTGTTGGCTTATTCAGTGATAAAGACTCTCTCTTTGAACTTTAGTCAGGCTCCTTTAAACCGTCTTCCCAAGTAGGTCTTGACCTTTGGGCCTCTGTGTTTGTCTTTGCATTGCCCAGTTTGAGCAAGAGTCCTCTCAAGTCCAGTTAGCCAAAACTCCCCTTACTCCCCTTACCCCTTCCATCCACTGACCTCTACCCTGCTCCTTGTCTATAAATCGCCATTTGTCCTTGTTCTGTTTGGAATTGAGCCTAGTTCTTTACTGAGTTCTCTTTTCCCTTTTTGCAATAGTCCTGAACAAAATCTGTTTTTACTTTTTTAACTATTGTGTGGCTCTGTTTTTTCTTTAACAACAGCAGATATTACTTGAGGCTAAACACAACAAATGATTTAAAGCATAAACTGCACATTTTATTGTACATATCAGAACTTCTGTTATTAATATATTTAAAACATTTATTAAGACCTGTTATATGCCAGATTTATAAACTGAAAATGAAATTTTAGAATTGGAAGGAGATATTTGCTCTTAGCAACCACTAGTCACTTGGAATTCAACCCATTAACCAGGGTTAAAATTTATGACATTAGTGGAAATATAAAGGGCATGATCATCAATCACCTCTATTATTGGTTTGGAGTTTTCTCCCCTCAAAACAGTAGATATTTTTCCACTACAGTAAACACAAGTAAACCTGATTTGTGTTCTTTTGTAGATAACCAATGTTTTTCTGTATGCGTGCTGCATGTGTGTATGTGTATACACACAGACACACACACTTGAAGGGGGTCTTTAAAAATTTCATAAAAAATGATGTGTATTATGAAAAAACTATGCATGAATTTCAAAATATTTTTTCATAAAAATAAGCTCATACTAACTTGTTATAACATGCCTGAACAGGATCTAGTTTCAGGCCCTAGGATATATAAGACATTAGTTAGAAAAGAGCCCCTATCAGAACAACATGAATTCTGCTATAATTGAAGTAAAAATAAAAGTCAAATTTATGGAGAAGCTTGGTTGAAAGAATGGTGAAATCAATGATTATTTAGGAAAAGTTTATGAGAACAGTGCCCCAGAGAAATTAGCAGTCCATAAATAGACACCTCATTTTAGGAAGTGACAAGATGCTGTTGAAGATGCAGTCCATAGCAGAAGACCATCCACGTGAATTTGCGAGAAAAAAGTTAATCTTGTTCATGCCCTAATTGAAGAGGACCAATGACTAACATCACAAGCAATAGCCAACACCATAGACCTCTCAATTGGTTCAGCTTACACAAATCTGACTGAAAAATTAAAGTTGAGCAAACTTTCCACTCAGTGAGTGCGAAAACTGTTGTGCCCAGATCAGCTACAGACAAGAGCAGAACTTTTAATGGAAATTTTAAACAAGTGGGATCAAGATCCTGAAGCATTTATTTGAAGAATTGTGACAGGAGACTAAACATGGCTTTACCAGGATGATCCTGAAGACAAAGCACAATCAAAGCAATGGCTACCATGGAATGGAAGTTGTTCAGTCAAAGGAAAAGTAGACTGGTCAAGAGCAAAGGTCATGGCGACTGTTTTTGGAGATGCTCAAGGGATTTTGTTTGTTGACTTTCTGGAGGACCAAAGAATGATGACATCTGCTTATTATGAGAGTGTTTTGAGAAAGTTAGCTAAAGCTTTAGCAGAAAAAGGCCCGGGAAAGCTTCTCCAGAGAGTCCTTCTCCAACACGACAATGTTTCTGCTAATTTCTCTCATCAAACAAGGGCAATTTTAAGAGAGTTTTGATGGGAAATGGTTAGACATTCACCTTGCAGTCCTGCTTTGGCTCCTTCTGACTTCTTTTTGTTTCCTAATCTTAAAAAATCTGTAAAGGGCACCTATTTTTCTTCAGTTAATAATGTAAAAAAAGACTACATTGAGATGGTTAAATTCCCAGGATCCTTGGTTCTTTGGTTATGGACTAAATGGCTGATACCATCACTTAAAAAAGTGTCTTGACCGTGATGGAGCTTATATTAAGGAATAAAGTTTATATTTTTTATGTTTATGTTTTACTTCAATTTTTCCATGAACTTTTTGAAGTTCCCTTGTCTGTGTCTGTTTGTGTGTGTGTGTGTGTGTGTGTGTGTGTGTGTGTGTGTGTATTTTAAATATATGTATTTCCCTTGTGGTTCAAATACTATTAAAAAAAAACAGGCAACACTGGACTAGAGACCCTTTCAGGTCATCATATGAAACCAGCAATTTGACTTCTGAAGAAGTTAAAGCAAACACCAATATTTCCACTAACAGTAACATAAAAGCATTTTAACATACTTCATGTCTATGGCAGCATTCTGAGCATCTTTCTTCAGTGGTTATCCTACTACAGCTTTTAAAGCAGTGTTTAAAATGCTGCTATTTATATCCATATATTTGCTTGTGTCTGAGTTCTCAAAATATATAATGATGCCAAAACAGAACAGAAAAGTTGTGTGCATGTTATATCTGATATAAAGTATCAGCTTCCTTCAATTCAGCACAATTTTCCTAAAACCGAAAAGCCTGCATGCAATGTTCTTGTTACATTAACCAAGACAGGTAAGCAATTTTTTCTCGGCTGGTAGATAATTTAAAACATTACTTGGATAATAAAACAGGAGATGTATAATATGAAGTTGATGGAAAGTTTGCATGATTTACAAAACAAAACAAAACAAAACATGAAATATGGCCACCCGGTTGGAGATGCATCCCTTAGATTTCCTGGGATCATATTTTCATTCTCATTTGCCATTGGGGTAGTTCTTTCCAAAATTTCAAGAATTGTTTTAATTAAGAGCAACAGGCAGTTATCCCAATGAATTCAGCTGTCACTTGCTTTTAACTCACTTTATCAGTGCCTTTGCTTTACTTGAGGTGAAACTGTTCCCCTTGCTTTTCAGTGTTGCTGGTCCTCACAAGAGCAGAATTTAACTCACAGGTGAAAATGATTTGCTAAGTTGTCAGTGCATCAAGGTTAGCCTTACTTCCTTTTTCAAATCTGGGGCTTCACAGGTTAAGAGGAGCATCCTGGAGGGCCTGACTGCACTAGTGGATGGGCAAGAGTTTATTTGAGGCTGGCATTCAACATTTGCTAGTGTGGTTGAATTTTTTCCAAATTGCCAGATGGTATTTGATTATATAGATCATAAAGAATAATTGGAATGTAATCACGCACCTAATGTCTTTTTTATCCTTATTTTGCATGGGACACAAAGATTGGTGCTTCCATTAAATGTAGAAATTAGAAAGACTAGGGCAGAGGAAATGTCATTTTCATGCTTTGAATTTAAATGAAGAATTGAAGTGAATGTTCTTAGAGCTTTTAAACATACTTCTAAAGAGATTGTTTTCCCATTTTAGAGGTGCTTCAAAGTCAATTGATACTCTTTGAATTGGTAGAAACAGGACATTCCAAGGATGATGAAGCAACAAAGGACTCGCTAATTTCTTCCTTATTTAGTCCCTCTTAGGGATATTTTATACTACAGTCTTCTTCCAAACATTTCTCTATATCAATAAATGTTTATTAAATATCTTTCAACAGGTAGGTCCTGTGATTGATCATATTGATGAATCAGATATGTCCCTTACTCTTAAGGAGCTTAGACTGTAGTGAGGAAAAACGACATACAAACAAGTAGGTTCAATAGATGATAGAGATATGTTCAAGGTCCAGTGCAGCTTTATGTTAAGATGGCTAATTTTGCCTAGACCTGATATCAGAAAATGTTTCATATAGAGCAGTGGTGGCCAATGTGATGTACTGAAATGATGGAAGTGTTCTCTATCTGCATTGTCCAATATGGTAGCCACAGATGACTACTGAGCATGCAGAAAAGGAAATATTCCTTTTCCTCACTCATCACTAGGTTCATGGCAGAGGCCGCTATAATAAAAGACAGATTAACAAGAGAAAACAAGGGATTTAATATAAGTTTTACATGATGCAGAAGCTTTTGTAAGGACACGAAAACCGAAAGAACCAGGTAAATCTGTATATTTTTATGCTTGGGTTTGATGAAGAGGTGCATAGCCATGGAGAAATGTAACTGAGGAGAACTTAAAGCCTGTATATTCATATTCTTGTCTGTGTTCCTGTGTCTTCTGAGATATGGATGTTCCTTTCCCCCTCGTATGGCGGAGCACCTCTTCAATGAGGGTTTTATGACCTAATTCAGAGGAAAAGGATTGGAGGAAGGTGAGCATGACCTCCTGTTTCTTCTGTTTTCTCAAATGCCAAGGTGCTGTATGTTGGGGTAGTGTGTCCTGAACCCCTTCAAGAATTTGAAATGTGCTATTATGACAGAGAAACTAAATTTTTAATTTAATTTAATTTTAATTAATGTAAATATAAATTGGAAGAGTTCCATATGGGTAGTGGCTACCATATTGGACAGTGCAGTGATAGAGGGTGTATGTGAGTAGAGTTCTTTTTGTCTCTATTCTCATTTCTTATATTTTTCTCTGTAAATATATGTCTGGGGCCTGGATAGAGCTCTAAAATATGAGGGAAAATCACTCCTCTTCAAAGTCTTCTGTTTTGAGAAGAAGGTGATTTGACAACTAACATCTCTATTGAACCTCACTCCTCTAACTCATATCTCATTGTGGTGGTTCAAATTCTAGACTTGGATTTGATGACTTCTGTTGGTACCACCAAGCTAGTGTCTGATGAAAAATGGTTTCATGATTTCTTATTTCTCCATAGCATCATGATTAAAAGTCTCTTAGGGATAACAGATTTTGTGAAAGTTTAGAAATAATTAGAGGGGTTATAATCTTAGAGAGAAAAAAAATCTCTAAAAACTGGAAGGTAGATATTATATATAATGATTATTATAATCCAAGTTCAAAAATCATCCCACTTTTTATTGTTTGAGATTAAAAAATTTTACCTAGGTTTATTGAACTTTTTGTGCCTCTTTTTGTGAAAATTTCTCATTTTTCTACACTGATCAATTTGCCTGTGTTTATTAAATTGTAAAAACTTCTAAATTTTGAGACTTATAATCTTTCTCATATATGTTGCAAATGTTTTCAGTTTGTGTTTACATTTTGTTACTGAATATTTTTTGGAGAATAAAATATCTAAAAATTTACCTAGTATTGTTCTGTTTACCTTTTTATTTTGTTTTAATTTCCTCTTTCTGGTATATGCTTAGATATACTATACTGTACTATACTATGCTGTACCAAGATTAGATTCCTTTTCAATAACATTTTCTTCCACAAATGGTTTCATTTTTTACATTTAAAGCTTTAATTTATCTGGCAATTACTTTTATGTATGATGTGCAGTATGAATCTAATGTTACTTTTCTCTCCAAATGGCTAGCCATTTGTCCCCAAAGCGTTCATTAAAACATACATCATTTTCTCCCATCTGATATAAAATGTCACCTTTATCATAAGCTAAGTTTATTATATTCTTGGGTAGTTTTTTTATTTTCCATCTTCTTTCATTGATCTATCTTTTTATTCCTGCACCAGATACCACCATATGTCCTTTATGTTTCTTTAAATGTTAGTGTCAAGAGTGAGATTATACCCTTTCTATCACATCTCTTTAAGACAAGTAGTTCACAGTGGCTATTGTTTTTCCTACATCACTTTTCTCCCTCCTCCTCATGTACTTCAGTGGTTTTTTGGACATAATAGAAATTTTCTATTGACTTTAAACTATGTGTTATGTTATGTATTTTTCATTCAAGATTCATTTTGGCATTTACATTAAATTTAATAACTAGATTGAGAACAATTATTTGTGTATATATATATGTGCACAAACATATGCTTTTGTAATTTTCAGTGCTTATCACAAATCTTTAATCCATGAGTTCCTCTTTGTTGAGTTCATATTTTTACTTCTATTCCTGTTTATATCTTCATTTTTTAAAGAATAATATAAAGACTAAATATAATTTTAATATTTCCTTGTCTAGAAGAGTTATTCTATTGGATTAACATATGAAATGTAGCTTGGTTTCATATAAAACTCTTGATTTACAGGATTTTTTTCCTTCAAAATTGGACATAGTCTTTTCATGTACGTCTCTTATTTAGCAATGCAGTACAGAACATAAAAGTAAACCTGATTTGTGTGCTTTTACAGATAATCTGTGTTTTCTCTATTCCTGCTTTCCCTTGTGGTTCAAATATTATTCCAGGGTTTACCTGTATATAGTTCTTTTTAAAAATTGATTTATCCTGGGTTATGACAATTTCTTACTTTGTTATTGATAGTTATTTAGATCAAAATTGTTTTTCATTTGTATTTTTGGTCATCCTTCTGTCCTGTTTGTTTTTCTTTCTAAAAAAATCAAATTACTCATATTATGGCTTTCCTTTTGTTTTCCTCATTTAGTCATCTTGATATCTCACATTATTCTTTATTTGCATAGATATTTCATTTGAATTATGACATTATCAAAATTTCAAGTTGCATAGCTAACTAAATACTCTAGAATAATTCTTTGTTGACTGTCACTAATGAGTAACTTAATCTCACTTGTGTACTTCTTTTGAAAATGTTGTCTGTCGTCACATAATTCCAATGTTTTCTATATCTCTGCATGTAATATTTAATAGCAGATGAAACTCTTTCCTTCATAAAAATGAAAGTAATATTTTCCTCTCTACAGTAATTGCAATTGTGTTTCTGTATACCTTGACTGTCATAATGCTCAGAGGTTTGTTTGTTTCTTTGTTTTTGCTTACCTTAGCAACTGAATTTAATCTTAGATACAACATAGTTTCTTTTCTCCTGTTTATTAAAATGCTGACATTTAAAATTATTTTTATCTGCTTGTTAATAATTATGGATTATGAAAATATATTTTTATAGATGCATGATTTTTTTTAATGTTTTGCATTATTTAGAGCTTGTTATTGTTCTGATTAGTTGGTAAGAACACAGGCTCTGTGGCCAGCTGAGATGGGTTTATTTCCTGGTTGTGCAGCTAACTAGCTTTATGACCTTGACCTTGTTTCAATCTAGGGAGCCTCTTTGTGACTCAGTGTTCTCTACTGCGGTGTGGGGATAATAGCAGTACCTATCTTTTAGCATTGTTTTGAGGATTGATAGACACACACACAGCATGGAGAATAAGACTTCATATAAACTAAGCATTTACTAGACATCAGCTTTGATTCTTTTCTGTACATGCTTATGAGATGCTTCCATTCATCCACTCAGAAGATATTGTTGAGAACTATTATGTTGCATTCTTTATTCTAGGTACGCAGCTTACAGTATGAATAAAATAGACAATTTCTGTCCCTGGGGAGCTTATTTGTATTCTAAAGGTAAAAAGAACAATAAAAATATAAATAAAATAAAGTTAAGATTGCTTCAAGGCCCTGAGTTTGGTCACAGATAGGAGAGAGAAATTGATTATGTTTTGCACCTTCTAGAAAGAGTATCACCTGGAGTGTAACAATTCAACCAAAGTCACTATTATCAGGGTACTTTGGCTGTGGTTTTTTTTTATGTACAGATGTAGAAAGTCTAGATCTTTCAAATTCTGGGAACTTTTTACTCTGCTATGTTATTTTGGAATTTTTTCTTTAGTGAGTTCAGAGAAGCAAGAGGTGGTACCTGTAAGAACTGTTTCTTCCATAGAGGTGTGTGCTTCAAGGAGAACCCCTAGGGCAGCAGTCCCCAACCTTTTGGCACCAGGGACTAATTTCATGGGAAACAATTTTTCCATGGACTGGGGTGAGGATGGTTTCGGGATGATTCAAACACATTACATTTATTACATTTGCAGCTGCTCCCCAGCACTAGCATCACTGTCTCAGCTCTACCTCAGATCACCAGGCATTAGATTCTCATAAGGAGTGCACAACCTAGATCCCTTGTATGTGCAGTTTACAGTAGGGTTCACTCTGACAGGAGGCTGAGCTCAGGCGGTGATGTGAGCAATGGGGAGCAGCTGAAAATACAGATGAAGCTTTGCTTGCTCACCTCCTGCTGTGCGGCCCAGTTCCAAAGAGGCCACAGACTCATACTGGTCCACGCCCTGGGCCTTGGAGACCACAGCCCTAGGGGACTCAGTGGGGCATTACTAACCATAGTGCAGTTTTTTCACAATGAGATAAAGAACATAGTTAGTTGGAGGCCTTGGGAAACTATCAGGAAAAAATCATCAGCCCAGGATTTGGGGATGAACAACTTTCCATAGCCCACAAATTCAGGAGACACCAACCTCATCAAGGCAATCAAATGGAAGTCAAAGAGTCCAGTGATATAAGAATACACATGTACATTTCCTCCCAATAAGTGACTGTTAATTGATTGAAATGAGCATAACTATTAGCAAGGATACTGGTCATATGGGAGGGTGTCACAGATAATCAACAAGGAGAAGAAGTCTATTATAATTACCTTAGGCATCTGATTTTTTCTTTATATAATCTATATAGTGAATACTAGTCAGAGTACCTGGGATCTTTTCACTCTGTCAATTTGCTCAGGCAAAGTTAACTAGATCATAAATGAAACCAACTGCTGATATTGGCTTCGTTTACACCATCTTTCATCAGCTGAGTGGTAAAGACTAACCCTATCTTCACAGCCCCATCATTTTCACTGTGGCGAGGTTCTTGATGAATCTATTGTTTAGATTAGCAAATGGGAATTATGTCAACACCAAATGGCATGTTTTATAACTGAATGAAACCTAACATGATTTCATGAGTGGTTTTCTTTTGTGTCTTTTAAGATTATAATTTTCTGGGTTAATAAAATATGAGCAACAGTTCCAACAAAGTATGATCTATTCCATTCAAAATACTTGCTCAAAAAGGTAATTACCTTTTGAATCCTTATGCAATACAGTAAAGTATAGAAAAGTAAGGTATCAGCAGAATTTTAAAGAGAATATAAGTGATCTTACACATTTACATTATACAATATTCATTCCAAAATAATCCAGTGTCCAAAAAATGACAAATAGATGTGTGAATAACTGAAATTCATGTAATAATACATTCAGTAGTGATGAGTCCAAGTTATTATAGACATTTAATAGAGGAAGAAATGAGGCAAATTTGCCTGGATGGGACAAGGAAAAGGACATTTTGGGAAGAGAGGTGACCATATGCATACTAGACAAGGAAATTAGCAAACTATTCTTTGTTTGGCTAACTGAGAGAACACTGTTGAAGCTGAATTCTAAGTTTCATTTAAAGAGAATGAGGGAGGCCGGGCGCGGTGGCTCATGCCTGTAATCCTAGCACTCTGGGAAGCCGAAGCGGGTGGATCGCTCGAGGTCAGGAGTTCGAGACCAGCCTGAGCAAGAGCGAGACCCCCGTCTCTACTAAAAAATAGAAACAAATTATCTGGCCAACTAAAAATATATATATAAAAAAATTAGCCGGGCATGGTGGCGCATGCCTGTAGTCCCAGCTACTCGGGAGGCTGAGGCAGTAGGATCCCTTGAGCCCAGGAGTTTGAGGTTGCTGTGAGCTAGGTTGACGCCACGGCACTCACTCTAGCCCGGGCAACAGAGTCAGACTCTGTCTCAAAAAAAAAAAAAAAAAAAAAAAAGAAAATGAGGGAGATGAAAAGTCTCAATTGATGAGCTAATTAATTAGTTGGAAAAGCTTTTGCCAAAATCCCAACCATGGAAAGGTAGTATGAGATAAGATAAAAGCATGTGGCTGCTAGTCAAAGAGCCTGGATCTCATTTCTCTGTCAATTGCTCAATTTCCTCATCTGAATAAAACATGTGAGCACAGCAATCAATATAACCTTAGGAATGTCACACATTTTTTTTGAACTCTAATGAAAGAAGAGAATTTAATCAATGATTTCTTTTAGATTATGTAATTCTTGTTCCTTTTGAATTATCATTAATATCAGGATAGGAAATGATCTTACAACTAACTTTAGTGCTTATAATGTTCTTTTATATAATTTATATATATATAAATATATAAATTCATAATCACTTCAACTGTGATAAAAGAAATCTATATAGAGAAGTACTTACTATCCAGTTGTTTTGAGTTAACTTATATTGATAATGTTAAACATCATTATAATATTTTTGTCAAATTTATATATTATATATAAGCAATCATAGTTTAGTAAACTAGCTATCAAAAAAACCTGATTTGTAGTATTTATTAATTTTCCTGGTCTATATACTTATGCTGTGGTCAATTCCAAGTACCAACAGTTTAACCATTGGCTAGAAAAATTTCTGAACATTTAATAATTTGGCTTTCCTAAGTTGGCATTGAGCTGGCTCCATCACCCTATTGTATGTAGGTGCATCTTAAGGGCAGTATTATTCATAACAAATAATATTGGAGTGTTTATTGTGTGCCAGACACTGTGCTATGGGGTTTATGGACTTATCAAAACAACCCAATGAAGAAGGTATCTTTTGTCCCCATCTGAGGACCTGTAGTATGAAAGTCATGAAGTAACTGGCCACAAGTTATATAACAAGTTATGTATAAAAGAATAGAGTCAGGATTTGTACCCAGTTTAAGGAAATATTGATCAATCATTCTAAAAGTTTTCTATAACAAAGGTAATATACTAGCTAGAAATGTGAAGATCAAATTGCCTTGTGTGTATGGAATTTGTTTATGAGAAGGGGCAAAAGAGAAAGAAAGAAAGAGAGAGATTTAGAAAAGAAAGGAGGAAAACAGGGAGAGAGGAAAGGGGGAAAAAAAACAACACAAACAAAAATCCAGAAAACTTTGCTAGCGTAACCTGGAACATGAAGCGTTTCAAGAGATATATTGTCAGAGGATTTATAAAGTGTCCAATAATGAACCTGCTCCATTCATCCCTAATAGGACAAACTGAAACAACAAAAGCAATACCCCTTCAAGACATCAAAATTCCTGAGTTAAGCAGTTGGGCGAGGCTCTTGAGATATTAAAGTTGTGTGGGTATAAGAGGAATCTATTTCTAGGTTTCTGGTTATCATGGAGTAACGCACTGAGCAATTGAGCTCTGACCTTGGTCTTTGCTCCCTTAGATGAAGAGTTATGAGCTCCCATGTAGGATAGAAAACCTTTCCCCAAGCTATCTCATTCACTTTTTTCTGCATTAAAGATTAGATTCTCAGGCCTGTGGATTGTTGCTGGTGAGCATTCCCAGACCGAAGGCAGGGGACAATGTTAGCAATAGCAGAAACCATAATTCTTATTTAGATATCTGCATCCTAAATCCCACTACATTATTTCTGCTTTAAGAGACTAGATGTCAAGCATGTTTAATGTGATCAGCTCATGCAGGTTAGGAAGGAAATTAGAGATCTTAGCAAGGGGCTGAGAACTATAAGTCTTCATTAGTGACTCAGACCTACCCTGGGGTTACAACAATCTATTATAAAAGTCTGTGAGTTAGAGCCAGCTTTATCATTCTCTTCTTCTCTGAGGAGGCAATTGAGGCTCAGAGAAGTTAAATAACTTTTACAAGGTCACATAGTAAGAAAATGTCAAAGTGGTACAGAAATCCATGTTCTTTAACTTCAAATCACATCTTTGTTCCCAATACAATTTTGGTTTATGGGAAACCATAGAAGTTTCAATATAGGATATATAGTATTGCAAATTCTTATACAATTGACTCCCAGTGTACTTTTTTTTTTTTTTTTTTTTTTGAGACAGAGTCTCACTCTGTTGCCCAGTCTAGAGTGCTGTGGCATCAGCCCAGCTCACAGCAACCTCAAACTCCTGGGCTCAAGCAATCCTTCTGCCTCAGCCTCCCGAGTAGCTGGGGCTACAGGCATGCGTCACCATGCCCGGGTAATTTTTCTATATATTTTTAGCTGTCCAGATCATTTCTTTCTATTTTTTAGTAGAGACGGGGTCTCGCTCTTGCTCAGACTGGTCTCAAACTCCTGACCTTGAGTGATCCTCCCTCCTCGGCCTCCCAGAATGCTAGGATTACAGGCGTGAGCCACCGCACCCAGCCCTGGTGTACTTTTTATCCATAAATATGGGGGTTAAAAGTGAAACAGTTTGAGATCAGCTCAAATTTGAGAAATTTGGTATGATTTGATGCTTTCATTAGCTAGTGTGCTTTCCTCAGCCACATTATGTATGTATTTATTCAACAAACACTGTAATGTGCTGGATTCTGTCTCAGGAGCTGAAAAATCAAGAACAAGAAGAAATCAACAATTTAGAGAGAGAGAACCTTTCAACAAACACAATATGACATAAGTTGTAAAATAGACAAATTTACAAAGGGAACATATAGAGGAAGCAAGCTAGATTGCTTTAAAGATTTGAAAACAGATTCACAGGAGTGATGGCATTAGGAATAGAACTTAGAAGATGAGGAGGTGTCCTCAGGTAGTAAGACGAGGGGTTCCAGGAATGATTTAAGTAAAGCAAGAATGGATAATGAAAAAATTCCTCTGGGGAAGAATGGGCTGGAGAGTGAACTGTGGTTTTGAAGATTTTGTACCATATTAAGGAGTCTAACCTTAATATGTAAGCAGTGAAGAGACATTTGAGCAGTGTGAAATTATCCAGTGTTTTCTTTATTGCATATTATTTATTAATGAACCATACATTTTGATACACATAATTTTATGCTATTCTCCAATGTCAAGTCTATAGGTATGATGCCCATCATTTTGGAATACCCTTCATCTACTTTTATCCCATCCCATTTAATTTTGATGAAAATTAAATCATGGACAGCAGTGAAGGTGGACTAAAATAGAGAAATATTTGAAACAGAGAACCCAATGTATTATGGGCTTCTGCAATTTTTTTAAAGAGAAATGGTGCTGGCTAAAATATCGCACCAGTAGCAGGAATAGAATGGAGGTAAGGTATTTGCAAGAAGCTTCCAGACTGACCCGATTTGTTGATCAAGCATATATTGGCTTTGATAATGTGGAGTGTTAAGGAGAGATGGTAATAGAAAATGGTTGCAGCTTGTAAAATTAGAAAACCATAAGTACCGGCATTCAAAAGATGGCAATAATTAAAATGCATATTCTGATCTTAAGGTGTGAGGCAAAGATGTGGTGTAAAAATATATAATTTTTATTGTTTAGACTCTTAGACATCGTCACATATTTTATGAAATGTCTCCCTTCACAAGGTACTTCAAATTAATAGTCTATTTATAAATTAAATATTGCATTTTATTAATATTTGTAATTTGAAGTTAAATTATCAAATTGCATGTTTATGTGTATTCTAGTTGAGCACCAAGTAGATCCAATAAGTAATCAACTTCATGGATTTGGCTATTAAATGAGCCCACCTTTAGTTAAAGAAGAAAGGAAAAATCAATTACCTGACACTGTGAAAATTTTTACTATAATTATGTGAGACCAACTGAAATCTTAGGCTAGTATTCCTGTATATGATTAACCATACAACTGGAAAAATCAATAACTACATCATATTAATTATCTATGGAAATAATTTAGGAAAAGGATAATTTTTTTAACCTCATCTTTTGGACTAGATTACCCAGAAAATGAAACACGTTTGATTTAATCTCAAGCTCAAATTGTCTGCCTCCAAAGTCAACACTTGTAAATACTTGCAATTATATATCTCCAACAGATTGGTGAGGAGGACTAATAAAAATTGTGTGGTGACTTTGTTAATCAGCAAAGCCTTTGGATACATTTTATTCCACAATTAAGCCAGATCCAGTATGTTCTATATTTAATGGAAAGAACACTTGTTTAAGAAGCAGAACATTCAGGTTATAATAACAGCTCCATTGCTAATTAGCCTAAGAACTTAGTCAAGGTAAACGCTGTATGTATCTTAATTACCTCATGTATAAATTATGAATAATAATGCCTGCCTTACCAACTATATACAGATTTTGCATGCCAAAGTCATCATATATGAAAGTAGGTGAAATTCTAAAACAATACAAGTATGAAGCTGTTACAATTGGAACAGTGAACTACAAACTGGGTGTATCATGATTGAGAGAAATAATTGCAACTACGTTGTCATTTCTGTGCCTTCCAATTTTCTTTTTCTAGTCTGGCTTCTGTATGCATAGTTTTCTAGTTTAATTTAGGTGAGAAAAAATATAAACTAAGTGTCTATTTTGTTCTAACTCTTCTAGACCAAAGATTAAATCTTTTAAATACCTTGTACTTTCTGTGAAAATAATTATTGGGGACCATTTGTTTGCATTAGATAGCAACTGAGTTCATAATAATCACTTTAGCATATTTTTAATATATAGGTTATCATGTGATGATCGAGTTCAGCATGAAAAGAAAATAATCAAAATAATCAAAATGATGATAGTTAGCTATTGAGTACTTTCTCTATGCCAGGTATTAAGAATTTTAATTTGTTACCTGTTTTATTTTTTTCTGAAACCCAGGTTATTGTTGAAAAATATTCACGCTCTACACTGCCTAAACAGGTAGAGTTTATCTCTCTGTCTCTTGACTTGGAGTTTGGTTCTGTAACTGGCTTTACCCAAGAAATATTCGAAGGTGTAATATAACCAAGGCTTGGGAAGAAGTGCTGGCATGATTGAGCTTGCTCTCTTGCAGAGGGAATAACTAATTCAGGCTGGTCCCAGGAAGAGGATGGTAAATACATGGAATGGAGACCTCACAAATGAGCTGCCACCAGCTGGCTCTCATCAGATCATCCAAGCCATAGCTGACCACAGAAACGTGCAACAAATAAATGTTTCTTATATTTTACACCTTTGAGATTTTGTGCTTGACACTATTAATTTATTAGTATTGACTGATATAGTGAGCACTGTTATTATCCTTATTTTACAGTTGAGGAAATTGAGACAGAGAGATTAAATAATTTGCACAGAATCACAATGATAAAAAGGAATAGAACTAGACTTTAAATCCAAGTAATACAGCTTCTGTACCCCAAAAGATCAAAAAATTAGTGCATCATATTTAGGTTCCATTCTTCTGTGTATACACACTTAAGAATTATAACAGATGTGTTTCTTGATTTAATTTATTTATATATATTTTCAAACTCTTGTACTGATAAAAAATAAAAATCCCAGAGGATGTTGATAACAAAGACGGCTGTGATAGGAGTAACAGAGAGGTGAAGTTGTGGACATGATTTAATATGTAGTTAGTATATAGTATATTATTAATACAATTACTAAATATTACATTATTATTAATAATATTTTAATATTAAATATTCTTAAATTAGTAGCATACTCTTTGACTTACTGTAGTTTTATACTTTCATTAAATTCAAGTCTAGTTTTAATCTTCTTTTTCTAATTTGTCTGCACTACCTTTATGCATTATACATTCATACAACTATTTTATTTAGTCAATATCCCCTTCACCTGCCACCCCCAAAGGAAAACAGAGTTTTTATTCTAATCTCATTATAATTTTAAGTTAATTTAGAGGAAGTCTTAGCGATATTGAACTTTCCCATCCGGGAAGATAATTTTCTTCATTTGACTCGTTTTATGTCCTTAAGCAAAGCTTTATAGTTTTATTCAATAAAGTTTCAGTGCATATTTTTAACATTTGTTAGGTTTTACCTTTGTTTGAGGGTCTCCTCCCCGCTCCTTTATTGTGTTATGTCAATCTTTACTCCTGGTGTATAGAAAACCAACTGATGACTTATAACTAGTATGATAATATCTCCCTCCCATTTTTCCTGGGACAGAGCTAGTTGACATCTGTTGTTCTGCTATAATTATTACAGCATCTCTTTTCATTTCAAAAAAATTATAGTTCTGTGCTTGCTTCGCAGCACATATACTAAAATTGGAATGATACAGGGAAGATTAATTAGCATGGCCCCTGAGTAAGAATGACATGCAAATTTGTGAAGTGTTCTGTATTTTTTATTGTATATTTTCAAACAGCTGCAAGAGAGGATTTGGAATGTTCATAACACAAAGAAATGATAAATGTTTGAGGTGATGGATATGCCAATTACCCTGATTTGATCATTATACATTGTATGCATATATCAAAATATCACTCTCTATCCCGTTTAAAAGGTAATAATAATAAAAGAGATAGGACTAGGGAGTGTTCTTTTTCTTTTTATACCATTCTCTAATTTAAAATTTTCTGCAGTGAACATATATTAACTTCATAATTGGGGAAGAAAAATCAATATTTTCTTTAATGCTGGAATTTTATGTTAATATTTCTGACATTTAACAAAAATTTTTGTTGACATTCTACAAGTGATACCATCTAATTATGTCCCAATACTTTCTTCCTATGAAGACAATTGATATATCTGTAAAAATGCATGACATATTATGACTTGCTGATATATTCATGCACTACTAATTATCATTATATAAACACATATAAGTGAAATAATATCATTGGGTTAATGGTATTAAATCACAAATGTGATTAAAATATTAAAAGTAGAAAAAAAATCACAATATGGATAATAAATTACCCTCTTTACAACCATCATATTACTGAAAATTTAGTTACTTTATTTTTATCAAATATCATATATTTATAATATAATTACCCTTATCATTGTTCAGCTCTATTTCTTTTTGATGTCTTACTAGATTGCATTTATTACTCAAATAGTGTTTGTTATTAACTTTTATTGTATATTTATTGAATGCATCCTTTTTATCCTTTTCCCCCAGCCTTAATTTTTAAAATTTATAAAATGTAATGCTTGTTTAATTTAGTTTTGTTTTTTTCATGCTTGGTTATGAAAATATTTAATGGTCTGAATTTTTCTTTCATTTCAGCTTTGACTGCATCTTATTTGTTTTGAAATTTATACAGTCTTACTAGAAATAAAAAAGCAAATTGAAACAGATTATAATTTCTTATCTGATTAGAAAATATTAAACAAATGAAAAAGGGACAGTATATGATAACTCTCATTTGCAATCAATATGATACAATTAGAAATATGTATCAAAAGCTTATAACTTATTTTTTAAGGAAAATAATTAGAGAAATACCCAAGAAATGTGAAATATTTCCTGATCTTATATACTTATAATTTCTTTCTGCTGCCTTCTCAAATAATTCACATATATATATATGTTCTGTTACTATTACTGCCATAATTTGCTTGAATTCTACACCAAACAAGATTTAAAATACTATTTATCATTCTGTTCTGTAGCCGTGAGTATATTTTTGATTCTGAAAGTATTGAGAAAAAAAGATATTTAGAAATTTGGTCAGGGAAATATTTGTTGCTCCCCCTAAATAATCACCTTTATGTCACAGCCATGTTCATTCATATTTCTATCTAGAGCACAGGGTTTGTAGCTGAATCTAAAGACAGAAAATAGATTTGAAGCAAAGTGACCTCTAATCTTTTTTCCTGGAAATCTCTGTTTTTGAAAAGTGAAGTGTGTTTTGTCATGACATAAAACCAGACACAATTTTAACTGCACAGTTCCACCTGCCTTGTGGGTAGTGTTATTTCCTTCCAGATCTGGGAGTAGGATATTTTTACTTTTTTAAGTTTAAACTTTTATTGTTTCTAGTTAACAATAAAACACGTATTAGTGGAAAGATAGCAGAGTGGCTTCAGAGATAGCTAAACAGACAAATCAAATGTCCTGTTAAACTGGAGGTCTGAAGTTTTTTTGTAAGCTATGCTATCATTTTAGTATTGTACTAGTCTTGTTATCATCATAACAAGACTATGTGTGATGTTTTCCATGTTTAATAAGTAAACTATTCTAAATCTTAATTCAGAAATCTTGGAATAGTGTTCAAAGAGCAAAAGCACCATTGTTCACTTATCTCTCTTTAATTGCTTTGGTAGTTTTAGAGGTGAAAAACTTTATGGATTAATAGATCACTTTCCTCATTTTATACATGAAAGAGAGTTAATAGCTTGCCTTTGGATAAACAATAAGCCATTATTAAAGCAAGTGCTAAAATCTGGGCACTTATTCACTTAGTCTGACTTGCTTCTCACTAAATCACATAGTTTTTAGTCATTCATGTAAATTATATTAGGAGTTTACTCTACACAGAGGCTGACAGGTAAGTTGTAAACAAGAAGTTTGGAAATACAGAAAGGACATTCAGGTGATGACCATATATCACATGCTACACATCATGAGACTATGTTACCTTATCTGATACTAACAACCACCTTGTGAAGCATAATATTTTCCCAACTGAACCACAAGAAAAAATGCTTCACATTCAATCAGTTGTTCAAGGTTACACAGCCAGTAAATTCAGGACCTAATTTTAACACAAAGTTGGAAGGTATGTTGAACTTCACTGCCCATTTTTAGACATCATTTACTTTGTCAAGTCACTTGCAATCCTTGAGCTTTAGTTTCTGCATTCCTTTAAGTTAAAAAAAGAAAAAAGAAAAGATTATTACCTAGCTTATAAAATTGTTGTGAGGGTGAAATGGGAGAATGAATGTGCAAGTGCTTTTAAAATGATACTGTGCTATACAAATGTTAGATATTATTTATATCCTCTTAAAGTAGTCATCATCACCAGGTTTTACCATCCCATTTAGTACTGAAAGGCAGTCAAGCATTACAGAGTTCTGTTCTGACAAGGGAATGATAACAGCAGCCTAAAATGAATGCTCCCTAATCCCCAGCCACTCATCCACGGTTGCTGTGAATTGATAATACTCCTCCGAATTTTCCACTGTAGTTTGCTAGCATCAAACATGTGATGAACGAGTGAAGCTATTTGACCCCAAGCAGCATTTATCTGCAGAGGTCCATATCTTTTAGCTTACAAAGTTGTAAAAACAACCTGCCAAGATGAAAGACATAAAATATTGCATTATGTTTATTTATAGCAGGTTATCCTGTACTGCAGAAGTACTGACTTTGTTCATCTATGCTGATAGAACACCTGGTAGCCACAGTTGAGTGTGTGAAAGTGGAGATTTTGCCAACTCAGGAGGGGAGTTTCAGGCTGTTTGCCTTTACCGAAAGGAAAAGGTTTTAAAAGTAAGGAGTTTGTTTTGCGTGTTTTGATGACTTCATTTATAGTTTGCCATTTTGGTTTCCATATATTTGTATGTGCTATAAAATAAGATATTTTTAAAGAATAGAAATTTGTGTCTATTTTGCAGGCAAATTAAACATATCACTGAGGAATTCTGTTGAGTAAGGGGATTTTTCTAAGAATAAAAAGGTCTCATATTATCAAATATGTTTAAAATAATAAACATATTTTTATATTTTATAATGCAGGGAAACTTTCTCCTTCTTCACCGTCTTGGCTCTGGCTACTGGCATTTACCTAAGGAAGCTTTTTAAAACATTTTCCTGTAAGATTAATTATTATATTAGCTATTATTATCTGTAACTAGAAAATGATACAATTTTCTATTCACATTTAAAGAAAAAGAAACTAAGACATGAGAAAGTATTTGATTGCAAGAAATTCTCAGAAGTGTTAGAAACAGGAACTCAGCCACCTAAAAATACTTCATAAAAATAATTATTTTAGCAAAGACATAAACAGTTTAATAGACTGTGTTGCTCCATACTCATATGCAATTCCTTTTACATTTTATTTTACTTTTTAATTATGAAAATTTCCAAGCATACTGAAGGAAATAGCACAATGACCATCACCCAGCTTTAAAAGCTATCAATGTTTTTCTATACACATTTTATCTATTCCTTCTGCTGTTTTGCTTTTGCTGAGTTATTTCAAAGCACTTCACACTTAAATCCTTCAATCTGCATCTCAAAAAAAAGACAGTTTACAAATCCATTGTGCCTTATCACATCTAACTCATTAACAGAACTGATAACAGTTCATACTCAATACATATTTCAAGTTCTCTGATTATTTAAAAATGTCTCTTTTTCATAATATTGGCATCAACTCAAGGGCCATTATAACATCTAACATGTATCTGTTTCATAGATGAAAGTTTTAATTGTTTTATTCTGGTTTCATATCCTTGAAACAAATCTGCAAAATTCAAATAGAGCAGAAGAGTAGTGTCCTGTGTCCCAGGGAAAAGGCAGTTTGAAGAGTGGGCAGTAGGAAGTAATAGGATGAGGTATATCTCAGAAAGTATAACGACAACAAAATACAATGTTTAAAGGAGTGAGCACTGCCTTAGAACCAGTGCAAATTCCATTGAAGGATGTTTTTCAAACTTAAATCTTATTCTTAAATTCCTTCAGTTCATTTTAACTTCTGGGTTACTGTTTTCACTTTTTTCTATGCTCATATTTTTCAGATGTGTTAATTATCTCTTGGGGTATCATTTGTTTCAATGTGAACTTTATCTTTCCTAAAGGAATACTTGTTTGCTTTTACTAGAATCTTTGACAACTAAACTGCTTTTAGCAAAGTTTGAATTCACCACAATCTCCTTAGTGATTCTCTTCATGCTTTTTTGTGTACCCCAAACTTGGATTTATAAGGACTTTTTCCAAATGTTCCTAGTTGTTCTCAGATTCCCACTTAATATATTAATAAAATGCTCTCCTTTTGGAGTGAATATTGGGAATTTCACAAGACACCTTCTCTCTGTTCTGATTGTTATTAATGCTGCTATTAACTAATGTTCATGATCCTTGGACAGTATTGATTGTGCTCACCCATATTTGGGTTTGTGTGGGTTACTTCATCACCTAATTCTGTTTATGGTGTTCATACATTTGTTTAGATTTTATTTTCACTATTTCAGTTTCTCTGTTTTTTTTTTTTTTTTTAAGAAGGATTTTAGGGAGATAGGTGATAGATAAACATATGAGTGATTGTCATGTTCATGCCACTGGAAGAAGTCTCTTTATCCAATTGATAAAAATTGATACAAATTACTCATACACTGAAGACAATGAATTATCCTTTCTGATATTTCGCCCTTAGAGAACACAAGTTCTTTGATAACACATACCAAAACAAAAATCCTTGCAGTCCTCATTCTGTGTTTGTGTGTGGGCATAGTCAAGAATCCCTGGAGGATAAAATACCTATACATATTAATGTTTGCTTCTAAGTTAAAGATGTAGTTATTCTAACAGTTTTAATATCACAATAGAACTCTAGATGTAGTAACAGTGAGGTTCAGGAGTGTCACCTTTACAAAGGAATGACTAAATCACTTTGCTACATCCCTTCCTGTGGGGGAAAAGCAGGATAGAGTTGGGGACATTTCCTGCCTGTAGTTGAGCTGGGCCACAATTTGATGTCAACATGATCCCTGCTGGTCTTCATGTGAGTCCAGTGAGGACGGAATGAACAGTTTTCCATCATCCAAAAAAATTGGAAGAGATAATGAGTCGATGTAATGATGGAAGACCAGTGTGAGATTTAATCTAATAAATGCCCTTACTACACTACCTATGGAGTATAGCCAGCTATCAAGGTACTGTCACCTGTCTCTTTCCCTGGCTACTTGTAGGGAAGTGCAAGCACCCATGAGTCTGGTAAGACTGAAATAAGGGATTAGCAATATTTACACATTACCAAATATAACTTTTGGATATTTTGCCTCAGTTTGCTACTCATCCTAGCTTATTTTTCTACCACATGAGAATACTTTTCATTTTCTTTGGACTCCAAACATAAGACTCTTAGAATAATGGTATAACTGACAGAATCCAAGTGGTATACTGGAGTGTGCACTTGATGAGATACATTGTTATCCTGGGTTTTCTTAGCTTAGGATGTCCTTAGATGATTCTGAGGCAGCATGACAGGGATGTTCAGCAATTAGGTTTTGCTCAGCTTTCTGGTCTTCCTCAGCAGCACACGTAGTCATGGCCTGACAGACCCAGCATCTTGCATCTCATAGTGTCTGAGGAGCCCTTAAAAATGACTCAACCCTAACCCTCCTCACCCCTACAGATTTCCTCAGGCATCCTACATGCTTTTTCCTTTTTCATAAAGAACAGCTGGTACTTACTTTTAAAAACACTCAACATTTTTCAAGTTTGTAGTATATGTAGCTTATGTGTATCTTTGGATTACTTCCCTAGAACTGTTTTAAATGTCTGTACAATTATTGGCATAAACGCTCACCAGTATTTCACATACGGATCCACTGATTTTTATTATTTAATTTGTGAATCATATAAATTGTAATAGTCACTATAGGTCTCAATTGGTAACTATGAACTTAAATACTTCACAATTTTTAATGAGAATAATATGTGTGAAGTTTTAATATCTTAATCCACACACTTGATCAAAAGGGACCCAGGCTACCTATGCAAACATTTAATTCTGAATTCTGAAATGCCAGTTGTGTCACATCATCTTAGTTACTGGACTTGTACAGGTTTTTGAGAGGGTAATATTGGAAGATAGTGGAGCATGGAGATGAATACTTTCATAACAAAGTTACAAAGTAAAGGTAAATAAACACACAAGCAACACACAGGTTCTGAACAATGCCAGTACTTGCCTATTATTGTGTGAACCATCTCTTATTTGCCTACCTGAATCTTTCACCAACATTTTAATGTGGAGTCTCAGTGTCCATTTAGTGAAATTCTATCCATGGTGCCAGGACGAATAGATTCTTATTTTTCTCCACTGGAAATTGTGGCAAGATGTTTTCCTCGGACTTAAGAGTTGTATCAGAAAACAAGAATATTCCACAAATGTAAGAAGGTGTCGTCCACTGGGAATTAAAGTGGGACATAGAAAAATGTCTTACTTGTCCAATGCACCAGGCGACTCCATAGGGCCATAATGGATCTCATATCAGGATGAGACTTTAAACTGTGACTTCCTAATATTACTCCTGTATCCTTTACTTAGAATCAAGGTGAGTTAATTGAAGGTTGAAACAAAGGAGCAGAAACTGCTACCCAGCTGAGACCCCATATCTCATAGGTAATGACGCCCAAGTTCTCCAACTATTGCTCTCCATATGGTTATTAGAATAGTGAAAGAGACTTTATATATAATTAATAGATACACTTCTGGGAGAAAAGGGCCAAGAAAAAAAAAGAGAGCACTGAATTATTTCTAGGGTTGAGTAATTCACACATAGCTCCTTTTCAATAGGGTTCTTTTAGGCTTTCATATTAAAAAAGCAAAAAATAAGGGGTACGCATATTGCAGAAGGAAAATGAAAATTTCCAGAAAGTACTTAACTAGATGCATGGAAATTACTTGGCTGATAAGCATAAAGACATGAGGTGGTACTGAAGATTAAATTACTGGACTTACAGCCAAATAACTGAGAAGTCTAACAAGAATAGCAAGTGATGGGCCCAAATGCCATTTTATTCAGCTAGTGATTGCTACATTTTCTTTCTGAGATGGAGGTTACACTCAGAAAGAATTGTGAAATTACAGTAGCTAATTGAATTTACGACTGCTTAATTGAATGCTTAAAGTAAATTTTTCAATCAGGTGTGGAAACTATAATTGCTGCACTTGATTTGGAATGGTAATGTTGATTGTGGGTATGGTGTTCTGGTAATCTCAGTAACGGCGAGGGATAGTGGCTGCTACATGCATTTATTACCTTTTCCTGAGTTCTACAGAGTACGAGATGAGTTACATCTCTACCCACATTTACTAAACATTTTTTGAACATTCTAAGTGCTAAGTACTTGGGTAAGAAGTAGAGAACTGAGAGATGAACAGCTCACATTCTAGTGGGGAAGAATTTTTAAAATATTGAACTTATATAAATGGCTTGCTAAGCCTATGAGCCAGCATATAGACATTTAACTCTCATCCTGAGTAATTTTGGTTGAACTTCCTGGCCTGTGAAGATAATTTCAAATCCTGATTTTTTCATCCACTATATTAGCTTCTGTCTCCCTTCTATCCTTTCATCTGTAAAGTTGATAGTTATTTCATTTATGTTATTGTCATAAATTTGTTTGATATAGTTGCTCCTTTGGCATCCATTTTTAAGCCTGACGTAAGTTATTTAAAACCCAGTGGTCCCCTGTTACCTCTGACCTAGTTAGAATTTCCCCTCCCCGATATGGTTGTGATGACTTGTTCCTCATCCCAGTGACCCAAAACCCTATGCATCCCACGGCTGCTGACTGTGATAAAACCTAATGATCAACACCAGAGTCATGTAAAATAATCTCCAACTTTGAGAGTGTTTTCTTAAAACTAGCCAATCCATGACCCCCATGGAAAAGCCTAAGGAATAAACACCCACAGGCCTTAATAAAGGCATAATCCCAGAGGTCCTCTCTCTTGCTTTCCACGGGCTAATTGTGCTTCCTGCTGCCTGCATACTTCCCATGAGTCTCCCACCGGCACCGCTACTCTTTCTGGGACCCGCAAGTAATACATTTCTTTTATTTCATGCAGTTTGGTTCCATCTCCTCATTGTGTGTTACCTAACACACATGCCCAAATCTAACACCCACCCAGCCACCCCACCCATCTTAGAGTGTGGCTACCATGGCTATGGCCACTCTCAACATAGACCTCAAGAAAAAATTAGAAAGAAACTATAATGATAAAAACTATAACAATTATCATTGAAGTAAATGATAAACAGTTGAATAGCATAGTTTTGTGACTTTGGAATCAGGCAAAATTTCTTCTCCTCAAATTATAATCAGTGAGATGTAGAGAAAATTTACCAAACTGCTTTTATCTTCAGTATGATCATATGCAAAGTAGCAAAAATGATATTTATCTCTGAGGCTTTAAGGGACAATTAAACTGATCGTCCATTATCATATGCAAAGTGCCTGGTACATCATAGGGGCTGAGTAACTACTTAACTTACCAATCAACTACAGCATAGTGCCAGCGTCATTCTTTCTAGTTTTTCTTTACTTATCATTCAAAAATCTGTTGAATTTGATTGTATTCCAAGTGTTTTACCAGATATATTAAGATAGTTTTTCAAGCTTATAATTAATTAGGAGAGACGGATAAAAAAGCAGAGTCAAATTAAAGTAATCACATCATGAAGGAAGGCATAGCATCAATACATTTCATCTACATTTTTCTACATTATTCACCAATATGTTAGCAAATGCTTTGTACTTTCCAAAAATAGAGATCTACTCCATTATCTGAAGATGAGCTTCAAATTTCGTAGGATAAAGACCAAGGCCCTTTACAGTCAAATTTAAATCTATCCTTTAAGACTAATTTTAATTCATCCTCCTATACCTTCCTCATATCCTGTTCTTCAATCAAACCAAGTTCTCACCATTCCACATACTTATTATGCTCCCTCTTGCTGCCATAATTTTGCACATGCACATTTTTTTCTCCGTGTCTGCAATTCTCTTGCTGTCTTTTCTTTGCCTGGAAAATTCATATTTCAAGAATGATTTTAAATACATCCATTTTTATGAAGCCTGTCTGATTTCCTTAGAGAGAGTGCCACCCTCTTATAGGTTCCCAAAACATATCATATATGTCTCTTCTATGATTAGGAAAACTATCAATCTTAGTATAATTTTTTCTAATGACAAAGAATATTCCTACATGTGGAATGTTTAATTTACTTAATTATTTTTCTATTGTTATATATTTGTATTTTCCTTTTTAAAAATTTTCCTCTCAGATATATTTGTTCATGTAGTTTTGAGATAAATGACAGAGGTTGAATTACTGAGTCAACACTGTATTGTTATTTGTATCTATTTTCTATAATACTATTAATTTGACTGATATTTAAAGACATTGAAGCATCTCAAACTTTAAAGAAGAAATCTACTTGTGAATTAAGGGTATTTATATAATATAAATAATCACCATGTTTCTTTCTCTCTTAGTCTTAAGTTTGTTTTTTGATACATAAAGTATGTTTAGTTTAAGAAGATACCCATCTGTGTGATATCTTCTCCAGCAGCTGATATATTTTGCTAATTTTGAGAGTTTGATTTCTGTAAACACGAGAGGTTTTGTGGTATTAACGATGCACAAATATCATAATATACTTATCTTTCTAAAGCAAATGCCTTAGAATTTTCATCTTTAAATGATTGCTGTGGGTCTAAATTTTCATCTTGAATAAATGCTTAGATATTCAAACTTGCTTCCATTACTCAAATACTCTTTGGACCTTTTCTTTGGATCAGTCTTTGAAGACACACTCACAAAAATTATTATTTTACTTGTGTCTCTTTTTTTTCCTCGTAAATAATTTATCATTTGGCTGATAACCTTTATTGTTGATCAATTCATGTTCACATTGTCCAAAGGTTAAACATATTCAAATTGTGAATGTTAAAGAAAATGCAAGGTAAATCCAAAAGGGGACTTCTTAAATAATTTTTAAGCCTCATTGAAGTAAGTGTAACTTTCAGGAAAGACTACTTAAAAGATGACAGAACTCATTTTTCAATTTTTTGTGTGTCTACCCAGAAAATCTGCTTTATTGTCTTGGCACTCTACATTTGTATGACATTTCACAATTTTTAAAGAACTTTCACTTACACATTTTTAATTCAACACTCATATCAGCCTTGTAATGTAGGCAGGCAGTTTTTAAACATTTTTATTTTACAGATGATTTCGTGACCCTCAAAGTGATTGTGTTCAGCCTGACATCAAATGGGACAGTATATGGTGAAACTGAAACTAGTACTCTAGTCTATTTATACTCCTCATACTGTCCCCAAGCCTTTAGAATTCCTTATCTGAAAATGCCTCCAGAACTGTGAATTAACTGACATAATAGCAGACTGTAAATTTCTGTACTTTATAGTAAGTGTTCTCTTGCTTTCAGAGAAATATGATAGACTTCATTTTCTAGTTCCTTTATAAATTTTTTCACTAGGCTGTATATTATATATGATAATTAACTCTCATGTTATATTGTATATACCAAAAATTCAATAAACTTATACTGTACTCTAGGGTTTTAAGCACCACAAATAGTCTTCTGAATAAATAATTATTGAGCTAACTGCTTGTAGTCCAACAAAGACATAATATCTTTCCAAGTCTTATAATAAATTTTTTACCTACAGATAAACATAAAAGATTAAATAGCAAATCCCTTATTGTTTCATGATTCTTAAAGCACTTTAACTACTCAGAAGACATTGCATCTACAAAATGAGTTAGGGCAATTGATTTATTAAGTTCCTTGCCATTTTTATGTATGTAACATATTGAATATTTTAAAATAAGATACTCCAGGGAAACTCCTACTTAGGATGCTCAGGAAAGTTTGAAATCTCTAAGGCTGCTTTAGAAAGTTCCATGTTATGCCAGATGGTTTTCCAGAATTCTGATATTATTATGAGATTCCCAGGAGCCTATGAGGCAGATCAGAAGTCTAAGTAGAATCTGGATCCCTTCTGCCACTCTCTGTGTGTACTTTTGACTTTCAGAAACTTGATTCAGTTCAAGTTAACAAACATCTACTTAATGCTTCACTATAAAGTTACCTTGCATGGTAGGGCTGGCAACATAAGTGTGTGGTAGGGCTGGCAGCATAAAAGGTGAAAAACACAAGGCCCCTACATTTAAGTATTTTATCATCTAATAGGAGAAATAGGCAAATAAACAAACTAAATCGGGTAAGTACAAGAAACATATGTGAAAGATATAATACATGAGTGACAAAGAGAATGGCAAAACTATTCAAGAAACAGCTTCAGCATCAATCCCTGTTTACTTCACTTCTTTAGCCGGAGGAATTTGGGGATGAGAATCAGGTTTATTCCACAGAGTGCTTCAGTGACTTTTAAAGCATCAAGTATAAATGCCAGTATGGTGAGATTTTCTTGGGATTTAACTTATTATCCTGGTCTTTTAGATGCTGGAGATAATCAGAGGACCTTGTTTAAAAGATGCTGCTAAACCCTTGACTTTATAATTGGATACCTGCAAGGTGGGAGAATTACCTGAGCTCAGGAGCTCCAGACCAGCCTGAGCAAGAGCAAGACCCTTTCTCTACAAAAAAACAAAAAAATTAGCCAGGCATCAGGGCGCGTGCCTATAGTCCCAGCTACATGGGAGACTAAGGCAGGAGGATCGCTTGAGCCCAGGAGTTGGAGGTTGCAGTGAGCTATGATGATGCCACTGCACTGTACCCCAGCTGACAGAGACTCTATCTCAAAAAAAAAAAAAAAAAAAAAAAGAATTGGATACCTGTACATTGTTTTCCTTTTGTTAACAAAATAATGTAAATCCAATTGTTAGTGCCTATTCTTCATATTGTTTTATCAAATATTTCATTTAAATGATAAAATAAGGTCTAGGTCATTGATACAAAAATATACTAGTCAGGGTTGAGTTAGGAATACGGATGCCATGCTCAGCATTTTGGGTAGAATGAGATATTTAAAACAGAGAATTAGAAGTCTACGCAACATTTGAAAGGCTGCAAAAGCAGAGATCAGGAAAGTTGCCACTGAGAATATCAGCTTCTTGTAGCACAAAAAAATAGATTTTTAGGAAAATCCCTGGAAACCTAGAGAAGCTGCAGTTGACTTGCAGGTGCCACCTGGGAATAATGATTTGTCCCTCTGCCTTTATCCTTCCTAGTCTTCCTCAAATGCTTTTTATCAACAGAATCAACAAAATATAGAAAATGAGATTCAAAGAGAATGAGATCAAATTTTCTCTCTTGCCTTGAAGTAGGTGTTGTATAGAGTTTATGTTGAATTAAAAAACCCAGACATCACCACTATACAATTCATCTACATAACCAAAGAACACTTGTCCCCCTAAATCTTTCAAAATATAAATGTAAAAAATTTTTTTCTTTAACAATCACAGTGCTGCAACTTGAATAGGATCAGATTGGACCCCCAGACCTCTCACCCAAGTCCTTAAGTGCACATTTTCAAAGACTTTATCTTCTCTTGACTGATTTGATTAGAGATCCATCGGTGAGCCAGACTCCTGAACCATTGCTCTGGATAAATGTTCACTAAAACCGGGAAAGACAGAATTTGATTCTTAAGATTCTGAGTATACTTTCTGAAACTGAATTAGAGGCCTGGGCTTCTTTGTTTGAGAGTTATATGCTGAGCTGGAAATTAGTCCTTCCTGGCTTTTCATTTAAAATGAGGATGATTCATTCCCTGACTCCTGGGCTGGAGAATTATTTCTTCTAGCTCTTTCTGAGGCTTCTGTATTCTCTCTGTTTGATTCTGTCACTACCATGGGAACTTCTCAGTCAACTGAAATCCTCTTCTTGAACGCCTGCTGATATACAGATTCGTAACCTTTCTTACTAGTGACTTCTACTCATTGGATGTCACTGTGTTCTCTAGAGACACCCAGAACAAGTGTGATTTTTCTTCCACACAGGACTTTGGTCATCTGAAAGGATAGTATTTTGTTAAAGAAAAATTATTCATGACATTTGTTAAAGAAGTAAAGAAGACTTTGTTCAAGGGGACTACTACAATGGAGTTTAGTTGTAGAGGAGAGCGCCTGGGCTCAACTATGGCTACAACAATGAAAAGTGGGAATTTTTAGCCTAAGAGTAGGTTGGAGTCAGTGGAAGAAAAATTACTAAGAGAAACAGCAGAGATGAGAGATTCTGGGTGAGTTGACCTAAGAGTATTCTTAATGAAAGCAGACCAGGATGATCAGACATCACGTAGAAGACAATGGAGACTAGGGAATCTGATTAGAGATTAAAGGTGATCAGTCATCAAAAAGATGGGGGATTTGGACTAAACTAAGCAGGATTCTTTCTAAAATTGGACAATGAAGAGATGAACATGGAGACTACAAAGTCAAGGCCTACTTGAGAAGAGAGTTCAAGGGAGCCTGATTAGAGTTTTATCAAAGAGAGAATCTTTGTTAGTCCCTCTCTTATTCAGTAATATAATATAATTAATCTTACTCTTGCTTTCAACATCTTCCTGGTAAAGATCATTGCAGCAAAGGAAGAATAATGACTAATTACTTTAAAATTGTCTTTTTGTAGGAAGTATTAATACATTAATATGTATTATACCACTGCTGTCCTCAGTGTGGAAATGAAAGTTTTACCTGCTTTTCTTCTTTTTATGTGTGAACTTTAACACATATTTTCCCCCTTAAATTTACACAAATTGTTGAGGCAGAATTTTAGCATAACAAATTCACAAGTCCTCAGCATATTTGTTAGGAAATAGTCTGAATAAAAAAAAAAAGTCTAGATTTTTTTAAAACATGGGCAAAACACACTACATTGTTTACAAAATTATTTTTACATCTCTCTAAATTGAAGTTTGTATCATTTGGGATTCAGTCAGAAAATAGAAGCCACAGGTTAATTTGAACAGGAAATTTCATATAAAGAATTATTAACTAATTATCAGGGGATTAACTACTAAGTGTTAAGGATAATTCTTAAAAATATAGGCAAAGCAGATATAGGAAACATAGTTACTTTTAGGGCTGATGTAGAGTACTCAAGGAAGAAAGAAATTTAGAAGAGGTACTACCTGCCTCAAGACCGAGATCAGATCTCGTTGGAGAAGGGGTGGCTGCAGCCCACTGGATAGTTGAGTGGTGCATGGAGATTTCACACGCCGAGGCTAGCAAGCAGGAAACTGCCCATCCGGAGTGCTGACAAAACTTTCCAGCAAGCTGCCTTCTTGTGTGCTGAAAGTTACTGGCCATCTGCCACCAGGGCAACTTCGAGACAGGCTGGGACACCAGCTGTGGTGCTGGTGGAGCTTGCTGGGAATACTACTGTGGGATTTGCACTGAACTTCCTGGGAAACTTGCTGTGGTGCTGGTGGAATTTGTTGAGAAGGCTACCTGCCGGGATTACCCTGAACTCCCTAGGAAGCCAGGCGGGGTGCTGACAGAGCTCTCAGTTGTCAGGGAAACTCACTTGGAGGTAAGCACCACTGGGTGGCCTGCATGATGACCAGCACTGTAACAGTAAAAAAAGAGGAGCTCAGGGGGATCAGAAAGAGAAGCCCCTCCCTTATAGCATCCCTCCAGCATCATCTACTGACAATTGCAGTTTAAGATCACATCAGGTGGCAAAAGAGCAACGTTTGAAGGGTCTGGCTCCCAGTATCACAAAGTGGGACAATAGAGGATGGATTTGTTGCTGAGCGGCAGTACATTGATAACAGACATAAAGACAGTTGATGGCTTTCATCTGTGGAAATCTGACTTGGTGCAATGAATTATGCAAATTGATAGAAGTCGGCAGACTGAGAAGTAGAAAAAACTGGGAGCTAAAATAGGAATCTGGAGTACAGCTGGCACTGTGTGTACTGAAGGATTAACCTTGCCAAAAGAGAGGTTGGTCCTTTTCCCCTGGCTCCTGGGAAGTAACATCTAGGCCCTTAAAACTCCTGCCTGGAAAGAATCATTGTTTACCTGGGGGTTCTGGATCACAACCTATAGTCTATGCTAACAATGTGATTTACAGTGGGGGCATTAGGTCACATGGTATCAGCTTGATCTCTGGAAGGGCTGGAGACTAAGGTCAGCCCAGGCAGGCTGTCAGCCATGTCTATGTAACTACTTCTCAATAAAAATTTTAGATGCTAAACCTTGGCTGAGCTTCTGTGGTTGGCAATATTTGGTGTGTGTATCACACATCATTGATGGGAAGTATCGTCCACACAATTCTATTAGGAGATGACAAGTGGATGCTTTGCACATGGTCTCTCCTGGACCCTGTCCTATGCACTTTTTCCCATTGCTGATATATTTTATTTTATTTTACATTTTTTGATACATAATGGTTGTATATATTTTTAGGATACATGTAATATTTTGATACCTGTATACAATGTGTGATGATCAAATCAGAGTAATTGTGATATCTATCCCCTCAAACATTTACCATTTCTTTGTGTTGGGAATGTTACCATTCTTCTAGCTATTTTGAAATATACAATACATTATGATTAACTATAATTTCCGTACTGTAATATCAGATATTAGAACTTATTCCTTCTATCTAGCTGTATTTTTATACCCTTAAACCAACTTCTTTTCATCCCCCTTTTTCTCTTCCCTTCCTAGCCTCTGGTAACTACCATTCTATTCACTACCTCCATGAGATCAATTTTTTTTTTTTTTTTTTTTTTAGCTCTCACATATAAGTGAGAACATGCAACATTTGTCATTCTGTGCTTGGCTTATTTTACTTAACATAATGATCTCCATCCACTTCCATCCATGTTGCTGCAAATGACAGGATTTCATTCTTTTTATGGCTGAATAATATTCCATTGTGTATAAATACCACATTTTCTTTATTCATATGGGGATGGGCACTTAAGTTGATTCCATATCTTGGCTATTGTGACTAGTGCTGCAATAAACATGGGGATGCAAATATCCCTTTGACATACTGATTTCCTTTCTTTTGCATATATACCCAGAAGTGGGATTTTTGGGTCATATGATAGTTTTA
>CM052443.1:105585156-105626143 GCA_028533085.1 Varecia variegata | reverse complement strand
AAAATAAATGCCAGTGATTCTGGCATTTCTCCAATTAAAGTTGGGTGAAAATAACCATAACTAAGAATATTTTTTAAAGTAGGCAATTAATGGCTTATACAGGCATAAATTATTTAAGTTATTTTAAATTTTATTAACACAGGAGACAACTCAAAACTAGCTATTGGTCTACATGTGATTTTGAGCATGATAAAGAAGGCATTTTATAAGAATGGGAGAAAGAAGGATAATTCAATACTAGGAATTCTGACAAATATTTAAGAAAAACATCTAATTAAAGCGTAATATCTTATAAAATTCTAGATAAACTAAATAAATACACTTAAAAATGAACCCCAAATTTCTTTTAAAAATATGGGTAAATATATAACTGACATTTTGGAGATAGATTAAGTATGAAACCAGTAACAAAGTTTAGAATACTACCATTATCAAAAGCCCCCAGGTGCCTGGAGCTCAGCACATGCTTATGGATCCTTATTTCTTCTCTTAATTCCTGTGAAGTTGATTACACCAAAGACTGTTCATCAATAAAACCTGAAGGACTCTCCCCAATGTATCCATCTTTTCTATTTTCTGGGGACACTTGGATTCTCGAGGAAACTCTCTACTGGCAATCATGGTGTGGACTTGAAGTTGTAGATAAGGGGATACATTACAAATAAATACAATGGCAACAAAAAATAGCTCATCAAATCAAACAAGATCATGCTTATTACCCAGAACAGGTGTAACACATTGTAACAGAATTAATGGGAGAAAAAAGAGAGGACATATGATAAATAAACAAAAACCAATATTTCTAATATATAATCTCTTGGAACTCAGGAAGATATGGAAAAGACAGTAAAATTAGCTACGAGAGCCCATTCTTCCCTTTTTCCCACCCTACCTTTCTAGTGCCATTTTTTCAAAAATCAAATTTCAGGGATTGACAATTTTTTTTTTTTTTTTTTTTTGGAGACAGAGTCTTGCTCTGTTGCCCAGGCTAGAGTGCTGTAGTTTCAGCCTAGCTCACAGCAACCTCAAACTCATGGGCTCAAGCGATCCTCCTGCCTCAGTCTCCTGAGTAGCTGGTACTACAGATGTGCACTACCATGCCTGGCTAATTTTTTCTATTTTTAGTTGCCCAGCTAATTTCTTTCTATTTTTAGTAGAGACAGCTGAGGCTGGTCTCGAACTCCTGACCTCAAGCTATCCTCCTGCTTGTGTCTCCCAGAGTACTAGGATTACAGGTGTGAGCCACCATGCCCAGCTGAAATTGTAATTTTAAGTAATCAAAAATTACTTGTATGTTAGATTCTGCATCTTAGAACAAGATGAATAAAAAAGCAATTTAAAGAATAAAAAGATAATTATTTCTACAGCAACAGTTAATATTATGTTATACTTTACATATTACATTCAAACTTTTCTTTAGAGTCCTCCAGAGTCCTGTGGTTTTTAATCAAACTAGAGTGTGCATTAGAATCATCTGAAGAGCTAGTCAAAACGCAGACTGCTGAGCCCCATCCCAAGAATTTCTGATTTTAGGTGTTCTGGGTTTGGGCCAAGAATATGCATTTCCAAAAAGTTTCCAGTTGCTGCAGATGCTCCTAGTTGAGGGACCACACTTTGAAAACTACGGAAAGAGAAGTTACACTGGAGGGCAGGTAAGGATAGATTAAAAATCTAATTTCACTCCTTTACAGTGAAGTAAAACACATGGTCTATTTGATAGGAAATCTAACCTCATTTTCTCATTTGTAAGAAGGGGAAAATAATGCCTAATAAAGGGTCATTGTGAGATTTAAATTAGGCTACCATATATGAAAATATTTAACACAGTGTCTAAAAATGATAGATTATGCCATAAGTATTATTTCCTTTCCTCTGTAGACATGGAAATTCTAATGTTTTGCATTATATCTTTTTATTTCAGTGAGTATTAACCTTCATTTATATTCAAAGTATTAGTTTCTCATGATACATTTTAAATATGAAATCTGTAAATGCTATAATGAAAATGTTAGCAAACACTTTGGCAGGTATGGTAAGCAAAAAAACTTTAAATATTTTAAGGTTGTTTTTCAAGATTGGCACCAAATTTGAAAGGTCAAGCTTTCTGATAGTTGTTAAACCTGCAATACATGTAGACTGTGTCATTATTTACAAACTATTTCCTCCATTTTCACTTCCACCTGTAGGCCTTATAAATGACTTTGTCCCCAATATTCTAGGTATAATTTTCAAATTGATTATGTTAATACATGAAGAAAATTTCAAAACAACTAGGAAAAGTCTTTCAAATTTATAAATGGATAGACCTGTCAAAGACATAGAAGAGAATTTTATTTAGGAATTTACACAAAGCTATGTTTTATAAACTTTTATTATTTTTCACTTAATAATACATGCTTATTTAGGAATAGAAAAGTATTTACAAAAATACATTTTTTCTATTGCTAACATATGGTTTATGTCTTTATCAATGTTTTTCTGTGTGTGTGTGTGTGTGTGTGTGTGTGTGTGTGTGTTGAGATGACAGAGAAGACAAAGAGACAGATTCTCTTTCTTATAGGATTGGGCCAGTTGTAAATAGGCAATTTCTTAAAAAGTTTTATCAGGGAATTCTAAAACTACATTATTTATTTCAAATTAGGTTTAGACATACATGTTCATTGATTTGGCCACATTGTGATGTAGAGCCAAGGAATGTTCATGAAATTTGAGTCAACAAAGTGAAATTTCCTTCAGTTCTCCCATAAGCCACACTCATAGTGCATTCTCTAGAATCTTGATTTTAGGATTTAAGATGGAGAGGAAAGTTAAACATATTTTATAAAGGAATATAAGTGTAGAATCCTAGATTCTAGATTGTTATTACTTCTTTCTAATCTCTAAAAGATGTCACTACAATTGTTTGCAATATTTCTTGAATTGCATTTATTAGCACTTTGCAAAACATTCAACTTAGTTTGTAGAAACTAAAACTTTCACATTAATATTTTATCTGATTACATAATAATTTGTAAATATGTAATCAAAATAACAAATACAGCTGGCAAAAATAGTCTTGGGAACAAGCACAAACGACGACTGATTGCCACTTATCTGGTGGGTGAAGAATGGCAAGGGCCTCCCAGAGAGCAACCTAGCAGTTGTGAACAATTAGCAGGGCATGAGCATCAAACAAAAGTGAGCTCTTTTATACACTGTTTACTAAATAAGGTAATATTAGTTTGATTACTAAATAAGACAACATGTGTGTGTATACAGTTGACCCTGGAACAAGAAGGTTAAAGGCACTAACCCCCTTCTCCTGCAGTTGAAAGTCCACGTATAACTTTTGACTCCTCCAAAACTTAACTACTAATAGCCTACTGTTGACCACAAGCCTTACTGATAGCATAAACAGTCAATTAACACATATTTTGTATCATATACTGTGTTCTTACAATAAAATAAGCCAGAGAAAAGAAAATGTTATTAATAAAATCATAAGGAAGAGAAAACATATTTACTATTCATTAAGTATAAGTAGATCATCATAAAGGTCTTCATCTTCATCATCCTCATATTGAGTAGGCTGAGGAGGAAGAGGAAGAGGAGGGGTTAGCCTTGCTGTCTCAGGAGGGGCAGAGGCAGAAAAGGTGGAGTAGGTGGAAGGGGAGGCAGAAGAGGCAGGCACTCTAGGTGTAACTTTACAGAAATATGCTATGATTTCTGTCTGACTCTTTTGCTTTTTCATTTCTCTAAAAATGCTTCTATATGGTACCAGTCATTCTTCTACCATTTGTTTTAGTTTCAGTGACTGTATCATAGAAGGATCATGTTGTGAAAGAAGTCAAAAGCAGTCTTGAATAATTGAAACCCTGTGCCAGATTGTCTAATGTCAATTTGTTTCGTGGCACTGCCTCTATGTCTTCTTTCTCATCATCTGGCACTGGTTGAGAAGCACTCATCTCTATTAAGTCGTGTTCTGTTAATTCCTCTGCAAATGTGTCTATTAGCTATTGAATTCCTCCATGATCCATATATTGAAACCCCCCCCCTTTTTTTGCCACATCCACAATCTCTTTCATGATTTGCTTGATTATCTCTGTTATAATCCTGTAAGTCAAGCACAACATCTGTACATAGTTTTCTCTAGCAGGGATTTATTGTTTAAGACTTGAAGACTTTCATGGCTTTTTGTACAACAGTGACATCTTCTGTGGTGTAATACTTCCAGATTTTGTGATGTTCTCTGTATCAGTGGTCTTTTCTATAGTGTTGAAAATCCTTTCCATAGAGTGCCATGTATAATGAGCCTCTTAAAGGTCCTTATGACCCTCTGATCTAGAGGCTAACTTAGAGACGTTGTGTTTGGGGGCTAGATCACTTTGATCCCTTTGTTGCCGAAATTGTGGCGTTCTGGGTGGCCAGGGGCATTGTCCATAATCCAAAGCATTTTAAAAAGGCAGTCCCTCAGTGGAAAAGTACTTACTGACTTCAGGGATAAAGAATTGGATCAATGGAACCAATGCAGAAAAAGGGCTCTTGTCATCCAGGCCTTCTTTTTGTATGGTACAACCAAAAGCCTGGCAGCCAGTGTTTATCTTTTTTCTTCAAGGCATGGGCGTTAGCCAGTTTATAAATAAGGGAAATTATGATCATAAACCTGACTGCATTTGCACAAAAAAATAGAGTTGGCCTATCCCTTCCTCCCTTAAATCCTAGTGCTCACTTTTCTTCCTTACTAATAAATGGTCTGTGTGAATTTTTTTTTTTTCCAGAATAGAACACTTTCCTCTGCATTAAAAACCTATTTGAGTAGATATCCTATTTCCTCAATGATTTCTTAATGGCATCTGGAAACCCATTGCTGCCTCTTAATGGGCAGAAGCTGCTTCTGTTATTTTGACATTTTTTAAGTCAAACTTCATTCTAAAATTATAAAATCCTCCCTTGCTGGTATTAAATTCTCCAGCTTTAGATCCTTCACCTTTCTTTTGTTGTAAGTTTTCATGTAATGACTTTGCTTTTCCTCAAAACATATTAGAGTCTATAGGTATGCCTTTCTGTACAATCCTGCCCCCACATTAAAGCTGCATTTTCAATGATATAAAAAAGTGTTTTGCCAAAAGTGCAAGGTTTTCACGTCTGCTGCCATAGCTGCAGTCATGGCTTTACAAATTTCCTTTTCTTTTGTTTACAATGGTCCTTACGCTAGATTCATTTATCTTGAAATGGTGGACATCTGCAGTGGCAGACCTCAATCTATAATACATATTAAGCAATTCAACTTTTTCTTGTAATGTCATGACTTTTCTGTTCTTCTTGGGAACACTTCCAGCATCACTAGTGGCACTTCTTATGGGTCCCATGGTGTTATTCAAGGTTTACAGTATTGCACTAAACACAATGAAAAATACATGAGAACCACGAGAGATCACTTTTTACTGTGTGTGATATGCAAGTTACTGGAGGGACAGCCTGTTCAAGTGGAGATGATTGGGGTCAGTGTTTTAAATGGATACACACAACACTTGAGCTCACCGCAATACCAACAGGAGATGGCTACAAAATTATTAGAGTAGGATAGTATGTACTACAGCTAATTTTATACAGTTATGATTTAATACTGCATCTTTACATCTGTTTACATTTCTCTCAACTGAATGGTGTCATGTATAGTCTGTAAGTGTGTGTGTAAGTTTTGATACATTTTAACTTTTCATAATAGAGTTATATATATTTTATAGTAGTATATGATAAAATAGACTAGTATCTTCATATTTTATGCATTCATCATATACATACCTCCTTTAAATTTTTTTTTTTCGATTTCTAGGCTACATGGTTTGTCTGTAAGTTTTTCAAATTGTCACAAATCTCCAAAAAATTTTCCAATGTTTATTGAAAAATATCTGCATACAAGTAGATTCATGCAACTCAATCCCATGTTGTTCTAAAGTCAACTGTGTATATATATGTGTCTGTAATGTATATATATATAAAATATAACATATATATGTACATATATACATACATGCACACTGTGTCCCTTAGTATTCTTGGGGGATTGGTTTCAAGGAGCCCAGCAGACACTAAAATCCAGAGATGCTTCAGTCCCTTATATAAAACAGTATATAACCTATATACATCCTCCATATACTTTAAATCACCTCTAGATTACTTGTAACACCTAATACAATGTAAATGCCATATAAATAGTTGTTATACTATATTGTATTTATTTGTATTATTTTTATTGTTGTATTGTTATTTTTTCCAAATATTTTCAGTCCATGATTGTTTGACTTTGCAGATGTAAAATTCGCAGATACAGAAAGCTGACTGTACAAACACACCTTATTTTTCTCCATTAATATATGATGTTATTTTTAAAACTGATCACTAATGAGAGGAAGAAGTAAATATATTAAAAATACTTTATGGCTACTGTCATTTATTTTACTACAATCCCTCAATTTTAAAATCTATAATTTGGATTTATCTGCCTTGTTGGTATTTATATGTTGTTTAGTAACTTCCTGAATGTTTATGCTTGTCAATGCCTTATATACCGGAGAATGTTTTCCTGGTGTAACTTGAATACAAAAGTTAATTTGGCTGGGTTAAGGATTCTTTGGTAACAATATCTTTTCCTTTTCAGCTTCATAGGAAAGGATCCATTATCATTTTCTTTGGATGTTGTCATGGAGATGTTTTAAGGTACGTACACATTTCTTTGCAGATGTTTTTCTTTTTTTCTCCCTGAATTATTATAATTACTTGAAAAAAATATATGCACATATACATATACATTTATGTAAAATTTGCTTAAATCAAGTATTTACTAAGTGTAGCTTTGTTTCAGTTAATCCTACTATGTGTTTAGTTAAGGATGCTCATCTTTCTTGAGAGATGATATACTGAACTGGTTAAGTGCACAAAATGCTTTGTGACAGTCTCTGATTCCTGGCTCCATCACATAACAACTATGATTTGAGACAGTTGATTTGAGGCAATTGCTTTGATTTCCTTTTGTTAAATGGCAACAGGAATCCTAGCCCTCAACCCCAGGGTTGCTGTGAGAATTCATTAAACTAACAAACTAATGCATTTAGAGCACTGTGACCAAGACAGGCAGAGTATAAACCATAAGCAGGAAGTAGGTGTAAGTTTTATCTTCACTTTTTCACTTCATGAACACTTTTTTAAAATTCTTTGCAATATTATTAAATTCCTCTTTATTCTTCTTGATCTGCTCTTGATGTGTCTTAATTATATTCTTAAGATTGTAATTTTTCCTCTGATTTGAATTATTGCAATATCCAAACTTCTGTTCAACAATTTCTGTGAAGTTCTTACTTTGCCAATTATGTTTTTCATTCTTATGCTCTTTTCACATTTCAGATTTCCTTCTCCCTGAGAGCTCGCTTGCATTTAAATGTAGCACTGTTCTTTAAAGTCTTCTTCATTACATGAATTTTAAATTTTCTTCTATTAAAAATGTTTGTGATAAATATTTCAAGACATAACATTAGAAACTAAAGAAGAATGACACACAAATGCCAGAAATGTCAATGATTTTCAATTAAGATATATGCAAATGGGACTTAATTAAAGGATAAGCTGTCATATAATGTAAACAGGGAAAAAAATACAAGCTTGCTTGGAAAATAATTACAGGTGATCTCCTCTGAGCTCCACTAAAACTTGGAAGAGTCAGTGGTTGAAATGCTGGTGGAATATGAAACAGTGGGTGGATATACTCCACACAGTTCCAGTTTTAATGGTATACTTTTGGATGTCAGACCTCATTTTTATTTCTTTTTTTCTTCTTCTTTCTTTCTTTTTGAAAATTATATTAACCTGCCCCTTGACTGACTTGCAGCACATTTTTTAGTGCAACTCTTATCTTTTCAAATTAGGGAGTGTTAGTAGGATTTAAGCAGATTTTCTTCTACTAAATTCTTGATGGAAATGGATTTGTAAAATTGGTTCTTGCTGACGGGTTTCCATCTGACCCATCTGTGCTATATTTAGATACTGTTGAGAATTTCTGGAATGTGGTTGGCACTACTCCTACTTTCTCTTTGACTTTAACTTTTGATTGGTTAGCACAATATAGAAATGAGTATAAAGATATTGGATGCTTCAATTAATGTCCTTATCTTTCTTTGAAATTTTATTCAGTTTCTTCAGTCTTCCACAGTCATCTCTATTTGTATTTTAGTCTATTTTCTAAGCAATTTATCTTGTCATCTTGTTTTATAATATGGTGCCTTCTTGAATTTTATTTAGAATGCAAATCAAAAGTTTCCTAAAATGAACCTCTTATTTCTGAGGTAATCTTTCTTTCCCTTAATTGTGCAATGAATGGTTTAAGTCTCTTATAATAGAAAATGTTTTCATAGGTCTGTTATTTTTTATTGTTGTAATATTTCTATGTTTGCACATAGATTCCATAATGATTGGGTGCCCGCACCTCATTTATGTCCATAAGCAGAGTAGACAATGTTTTCCTGGTCATCCTCGCTATGAACCTTTTTGTTATTAGAACTTTTCATTTTTAAGCAATGTGTGGTTGGGAGGGTGGTAACACTGGACATCCACAACTACTAACCAAGTATTTGATAGCCTTTAGTTAGTCTTGTCTTATTGAAATAAGAAGGGATATTCTTATTCAGCTGCATAGTTGTGTAATTATGTATGCAGAAATGTTATCTCTGCATTATTTCAAGAGTTCTATGGGAGGAATTTTTTAAACCAGGTTGTCAAATGGAAATATAATGCAAGCTACAAGTGTGAGCCACATATGTAATTGAGATTTTTTTTCTAGTAACTACATTAAAATTAAAAATAGTTAAATTAATACTAATATTCTATTTAACCCAATATATCTGAAATATGTAATCAATATAAAACACATTTATGTGATATTGTACATATTTTATAGTATGAACTCTTTACAACCTAGTGTGTATTTTACACTTAGAACACATCTCAATTAGAACTAGCCACATTTCCAGTGCTTAATTTCCACTTACAGCCAGCCGGTGGCTACTATATTGGACAGTGAAGTTTTAACCCCTTATTAGGAAGAACAGATAAAAGTGTAGAAACCAAGACACACTCCTCCCCCCCCCAGAGATGTTTCCTTTGCTTTTATGAAGTAATCTATCATTGCTTTCCCTCATCGGCTTTATTTATGTACTAACTAGGTGTCATGGTCCCCAAATCCATGTCCAGTCTTTTTTCACTAGGGATGTGGGTTGTAAGGTAAGGAAATAATCTTCAAATAAAACAAACCAAAGCAGAATAAAGCAAACAAAAATCACCTTTCAGTCAAGGATGTATGACTCTGTCCCTTTGATAAGTGTCTATCTGAGAAGAGTGGTAGAGTAGGTGAGTGAACATGTCTTACTATGCTTTCCCTGAAAGCGATTGTTCTGCTTCAGAGCTCAATCCCACTTCGATTAGTAAACATTGGTTCTGGCAGATAATTAAGCAATACACTCACTTCCAAATGCTATTGTGTTTGTGTGTTTCCATCAATTGTTTTTGTGAGTGATTCAATAGGAAAATGGGGAAATACAAACAGAAACTGCCAAATAGCTACCATCATAACCTGAAAGGCTCTGCCATAATTCTTATTAAACCAGAAAGATTATTTTACCAAATGGAAAGGTGACTTGTTGCAATATTGATTTCTGTGTTCTGTCAAGTTTAATAACAATGTGATGATGATCTTTGCCATGCCCCTTTCAAACTAAACAGATATTCAACACTGCCCAATTTGTAAATCATATGCTGAAACAGCATTATCTGGGTGGGCATATACTATTCTCTTCTAATTTCTTTCTTTTTTTCTTAAACATCTTGTTCATTTTATATTCATTATGTTTCTCCATAGAGAAGTAATCTTCAGGGATTTTTTTCTCAATAAAATGCATGAATATGCAACAAAAGAAGTAATTAATTCAATGAATTAATCAAACCATTATGTTTGGTAGTCAGGCATGTTACATCATTTTTTTTTTATGTGAACCACCATTGGGAACAATCTATCTTATCTGTCACCGCAATGAATTTTATTAAAAATTAAAAGTCTCCAACCTGTAATAAAGCTAAAGATCAAGGACATGTCTAATAATATTTTATTCTCATTGCAGCTGTGCTTTGGCCTTTAAATATTTTACCCACTTACTAGTGTGCCATCTTGAGATATCAAATCCTATTTTTGGCTTAAATCTCTAGAGAGAAACAACTCAGAAATAATAGTTTATGTTTAAGCCTTTTGTTATCAAATATTTAAAAGCAAGTTTTTTTTTTAAATGACTACAGTGATATATTTAGCAAGATGATCAGAAATGATACTCTATGAAATAGTGAAAAATAGTGAGGCCCTTTTAGTGGCCATAAAGCAAAGTGCAACTCTGTTTTAGGTCTCTAATAAGAGCCTAGAGAAGTCTAGTTGGATGTGATATCACGACAACATAAGATTAATTTGAAACTCTGACTGGAGGAAGGACTATGCCCCAGAAAGCACTCTCTTGAGTATCACGCCTGCCATTTATGGGGTGATCCCCAGAGAAAACTAAGATTGTCTTCAATAACCACGGGCTCTGTTTCAGGTGTCTTTTTAGTATAAGTTAATTTCCTGTAAGTCACAATGTTTTAGGATATGGGAGTATTCATTAATTCAACCAACACAATGCAATTTGCTGATCTGTTCTCTAGGGATATATAAATAAAGCACACTCTCTACTTCAAACAGTTTACAATCTAGTGAGGAAGGTAAACAAAGAAGAGTTCTGGTTTAATGTGATAAGTGCATGTAATCAAATTTCAAAAATTCACAATTAAATTTACCATTGAAACTTAGCAGTCATTGAATGTTTCTTTGGGCCAGGTACCATAAGTGGCATTCTTTTTTTTATATCTTATCTCAATAAATGCTTTGTGGTTGATATTATTGTTACCATTTTACAAATAAGGAGGTAGAGTTTCAGATAGTTTAAGTAACTTACCCAGGTGACTGAACTAGTGCAATGATAGAGTTGGGGGATATCAGTCAAATTTTCCGACTCAGCTGTCCATGAACCTGGTTTTTCTACACCGTCTCTCAAGGTTATATAGGGGTACTAAGATTACAAAAGTTACACCTGCCTGGCTAGGAGGTCAAAAAAATTATTCCTGGAGGACATACAATATGAACAGGCTCTTTAAAGTTGAGCAGGAGTTGTCTACCTGAAATAGTAAGAATGGATTTTGCAAGCAGATAGGTTTTCTACTGTAAAGCCTCAGATGCAAGAAGGGGCAGAGTGTAGGGTATGTGGACAGGTGCAGAAATGAGGAAATGAGGATGAAATTATGGGTATATGGAATAGGCCATCTATGGAAAATGCATATCATCTGAAGACAAGAGAATCTTTCAGATTATTTTTAAGGAAAGATATTGATGTGATGATATATAAATTTTCATTTTTGGAATCTGTGATGGTTAATTTTGTCAACTTGATTGTGTTAATGGATACCCAGATAGCTAATAAAACATTATTCCTTGATATGTCTATGAGGGTGTTTTTGGAAGAGATTAGCATTTGAATCGCTGTACTGAATAAAGGATATTCACCCTCACCAATAAAAGTGGGTATCACCCAATCCATTGAGAGCCCAGGTAGAACAAAAAGGCAGAGGAAAGCCAAATGCTTTCTCTTTTTGAGTTAGAACATCCATCTTCTCCTCCCCTCAGATATTGGAGCCCCTGGCTCTCAGAGCTTCAAAGTCAGACTAAATCACACCATTGATTTTCCTGGTTCTGCATATTGCAGGTGGCGTATCATGGGACTTCTTGGCTTGCATAATTGTGTGAGCCAATCCCCATAATAATTCCCTTATATATCTATATCTATGTTTATCTACTATGTTAACTCTTTGTCTATGGAGAACCCTGACTAATATAGACCTAAACAATACAGACTGAACTTAGGGAAGTTATGGGACAATTTTAAGAAATCAAAAATGACAAACATTAGTTAGATTAGATAATTGAGAGGCAAAAATTTTTCAATATTTTCTATGTGAGATGAAAAATCAGCCTATGCATTAAACTGAATAGAAAATAACAAAAACAATGAGAGAGGAGTTTGCTTTGAGGTTACTATCAGAAGGTTGCATGGTATAGTGAAAATCAAACAGGTCTATGTTTGAATTCCTCACCATTAGCTGATAAACCTTAGCCAAATGCTCAGATCCTAAATTATGGGTGGTATAGAAGGGCAAGGAAACAAAATAAAAATAAAAAAAGAAGAAATTGGTTGGCTGGACAGTTAATATAAGTGTAGGATCCATGGTGAAAAGGAGAAAAACAATACAAAGTAAAGTTTCTATAAAGTTAAATTTATTCTGCTTAAATATTGCTTTTATTCTGAAAGAATATCCCTTCTATTTATAATATTTTACTGTAAACTAATTTTTCATTAAATTATGGTGATAGTAGATAGTGGTTGAGACTTTGAGACTATTTTTTTTCTGTTTTAAGAAGGATATAATTGGTGAAATAAAAGCTGGCAACTCCATGTCAGTTCTTCAATTTTTATTTATTTTTAAATTGTATTGGTCCATGAATTGTAAAGTCTGGGAATCTTGCTCTAACCTAAATTACAGAGAATATTTCATAGTGGGTGATAAAAGCTGACTGATATTCCAGTCTGTATTATTACAGTGCATGAGGCTGCCTATCCATTATTTTTGCAGAGAAGACCAATTTACAAAAGATTATTCAATTGCAAACAACCCCCCCCCAAAAAAAAAAACCAAAAACTTAAAGAAGGCATCCGCTTTAAAGGTTACAATTATGATAGTTGCCTTGTTACTTACCATTTCTCAGCAGGGATGGCTTTGAATCTTAAGCAGGCATATGTTTCTTTTTTTTAGGGCTTCAAACAAACCTGACCTAAATGAGTGTCAGATAACTAGACTGTTAGTGGGGAGAGGACTTCAATTAAAGGTTTATGAGCAGGAAAATAGCAGATGCTGTCTAATAACACCTGCTCAAGGAACAGTCTGGGGAAAACCTGCAGCCTTTTGATGCACCTGCTGAAAGCAGCATCTGGAGGAGCCACCTTTACATTCAGGTGCATGTTGGCATCTATGACAGGTTAACATATATCTATACAATTTATAAGATCAGCAACAATATTCCACTTTGTACAAATCCAGTCTTTTGGAGGAACTTACCACATGTCATATATGCTATTTTTGATCAAGTTTTGATATTAAACTTGTCCCTATCTAGGAAGAATTCATTTAATGAATTTAATAAGAGTCAGGATAAATATTTTACTGTATCATGTTCATTTATATAATTTACATGCAAAAACCTGTTCAACTCAACACCCAGAGTGTAACACTTTGGCCCCAGCCTGATAGTGGTAGCAGAGAGGCTACAGTCACATCTATTCCTGTTCATGTCTATATCTGTTCTTGTTATAGTCTCAGAGAAACTTGAGTATTAGGGATGCCTTGTGGGAATGAAGACGACTGGCTGTTTGTGTTCCAAGGGGACAGACTAAAGCAGCAGGATACTAATAGTAAAAACTAAGCCAGGAAGGAATCATAGACTTTGGAGATATTTCCTTCTTTAAAAACAAAACAAAACTGAAAATTAGCAGTGTGAGGTTTAGGTTTATCCCTCCTATTTATTATATTCCACTGTGTATGGGATTATTTTTTCTACCTGGGTCTCTATCATCATGCTCCTTATAATGTGGTCTTTGGACAGCAGCATCTGCATCACTTGGGAGAATGTGAGAAATGCAGAATCAGAATCTGCATTTTTAAAAAGATCCTTAGGTGATTCACCAAAATATTAAAGTTTGAGAGTCACTGCTTTATCACATCTTTTCCATCTTTTGTCCCAAATATTACTTTCCTTAATCCTGCATGCTGGGTTTACATACCCTTTGATGGAATACTCTCTCATCCTCTGACTCTGGGGTCTCTGCCTTAAAAGATGTGAGTAGGCAACACGTGTCGAGGAAGGGTTATCTCTTATATACACTTCATTTTTTTCTATCCTTCTTGAGCAAGGCTTAATTAGTTCATCATTGCTCATTGCAGCTCAATTCTTTTGTTTTTGTTTTTGTTTTTTTTGGAGACAGAGAGTCTTGCTCTGTCACCCTGGTACAGTGCAGTGGCATCATTGTAGCTCGCTGCAACCTCAAACTCCTGGGCTCAAGCCATCCTCCTGCCTTAGCCTCCGAAGTAGCTGGGACTACAGGCACATGCCATGACACCTGGCTAATTTTTCAATTTTTAGTAGAGACGGGGTCTCACTCTTCTCAGGCTGGTCTCAAACTCCTGAGCTCAAGCAATCCTCCCACCTTGGCCTCCCAGAGTGCTAGGATTACAGGTATGAGTCACCGTGCCCAGCCTCAATTATTATTATGGTGAAATTTGTCAAATAATATCCATCTTTCCCAAAAGCAAAGTTTTATCAAGCCGTGGAATTTAGTCTCAGGAGCATTTTGTACGAAGTGTTGTATAACCTCTTTGCTAGCGGATATCTTCAGCTATATCTTGGATCATGCTCCAATCATTCAGTCCTTGGCAGCATAGGGTCACAATGCTAGAACTTTGCTTGGGTCAGCTTCAGGCATGCTAATTTGAGGTGTCCCAGGAGGTAATTTGTTGATTTGTCACAGCTATCTTGTTTGTGACCATCTGCTACCTTAGGAGCACATTAGTAGAATTAATTTCCTGTCAGAGCTGCGTGTCTTCTCTGAGAGCTTTTCTAGGAGGGAGGCTCCTAACTGTCTTTACTCCTCATAAGTTTTTAGCATAATGAATTTGAATTATGTTATATGAGTGTCAACTCCCACACTCCAGCTCTGAGTTGAGTCCACTCTAATGGGTTCTTCTGTCCTGGACTGTTTGCTAAGAGCAGCCAATGCTAAGTCCTTCTCTTCCTTTCTTACCAACAGGGAGAATTGCAGAAGGGAAGGTTATGAGGATTCCTGCAGATCTCCTGTGCCACAGGAGTTTTTTTTTTTTTTAAAACAGTATTTTAGTATAAGTATTCCCATATTATTTGTTCTCATTAAATCTGGCACTTCCTTCTCTGCAAAATGGCAGCTCTCTATAGAGCACTTTGCAAAAACCTTTCATGTTTTTAACACCTGTGAAGGTTTTTCTTTTTTCTGTTGGTTAAAATTTGCGTACACTTGGGATGCTCTCCACTGTTATTGAATACTCATTTGGTTGCTGCTCAGCTGCTAGTCCAACACCCCAAAGCATTCACTATTTTAATGCTGCAAATAGCAGCTCCTAAGCCTTGAGAGCCTCTTTGCAATAGTCTTTTTCACTATTCTACCTCATAGTCTTGTCAATATTATAACATCTCTGTGGTATGGTCCAGCCATCATTTTCTGGCAATGCAGTTGCAAAGATTATCCCCAGTTTCAAATGGCATGTGGTCTCTATGAGCAGTCTCAGTGCTGCTCCCTTGCTTTAGCTGCAATAGAAGTCTGCCCTCCAGGGGTTCTTTCTCAGATAAAGTAAAATGCATATCTCTGAACACTCCCAATATCTTGATCAAAGACTTGGTATCTCCATCCTGCAAAAGCTTTGATTTTAAGAAAATGTTTGTGTCAATTGATAATGCTTTTACATCAGCTTTCAGGGCTATTCCTTCTCATATTTTAGAAAAATTTTGAGACTTACTATAATTACCCTCAGCAACTGTAAATAATGCCAGGCTTTCCATCTGGAACTTCCAATCAAGAATGCCAAAGACAAAGGCTTTAAAGCTCAGCTAAGAAAGCTAAAAGTTTCTTTAGATTTAAAGGTGTTATTCAGTGGATAAGCACAATCAATATTGTGTAAATTTAGTCTTTCCTTCACCTTTCATCCCATAATTTAATAATCACTTATGAGGATAAAATATTATATCAAGTGTTAAGGTAGTAATTTAGTCTGAGATGCAGATGGTTTTTGCACTGGAGTTTAAAATAATCCTGGACAAGCCCCAATTTTAACCCACATATTAGATGCATTTGTTCTGCCTTTCATGGTTCCATTTAAACTTAAAAACTTCTACTTCCACTTAGAATGTATGTATAAAGACACAGCAGAATATTTCCTCCACTCTACTGATGAAATAGACTAGAAAAATCTAAAAAAAAATAGTTTTTAAATTATCATCAGAGAACTGAGCTCACACACTAATCTAATAAACTAAAATTCAGAAGGTGACAAGTCCCTCTTAGGAAAAAATTGACTCATTCTGCTTTCATTGTTAGTGTAGAGGCAAGAGGAGGAATACACTGCCATCAAGGAAGGAAGAGGATAACAGATGAACCTTTTGCAATACTGGGTGTGCGCTGGCATATTCGTGAACCATGCCTAAGACCAGAAAGAATCTGCACACACCCACAACTCTTTCCAGTGGGCCTTAGCCAAGTGAACATAGACAAGGTGAGAGGCAGGGGAATTGAAAGACTTTCTAGGGTACATGTGTGTCAGATGGGCTGAAGCTGAGGCTGAATGAGCACTATGGGCCTTGAGAGAGAGTGAAGCGGTGGCTTCCTGTGGCTGGTGATGTCACAGAACAGTTGACAGAGATGCCCCAGTGTGGCCCAGGAATACATTGCCTGTGAAGTAAAAGGGCTGCACAAATGAATAGAGAGGAACCTTATAGGCATTCTGGATTTTATACTGAGTATGAAGCAGTGGCCATGTGCAACTGGACAGTGGCAGGAGAGTTGAGAGAGAACCCCCCGAGGCATAGGTATGTGGGACTTAATGAAATCTAAGGTCAGGCATGAGAATTGAAAAACCCCATAGGCCTAGTGTTCAATAGTGCAATAGGGCAACTGTAGTTAACAATAATTTATTATATTTCAAAACAGCTAGAAGTTTTCAAATGTTCCCAACATAAAGCAATGATAAATGTTTGAGGTGAATCATGTCCCAATTACCCGGATTTGATCATTATATGTTATATGCTTATATCAAAATATAACATGTACTCCAGGGATATGTACAATTATTATGTATCAGTTAAAAAAAATAAAAAAAAAAAGAAAAGAAAAGTCCCATAGGCACCTTAAATTTTATCCTGAATATGCTGCAGCAGGACTTTTGTGGCTTGGGGAAGAGCCAGAAAGCTGAGAGAGACTTTCCTGAAGTGCAGGCACAGAGGGCCTATAGTTGGCAGAATAATGGTCTCCCAAACATGCCCAAGCCCTAATCTTTAGAACCTGTGAATATATTACCTTGCATAGCAAAAGGGACTTTGCAGATATGATTAAGTTTAGGATATTGAGATGGGGAGGGTAGCCTGGATTATCCAGGTGTGTCCAATGTCATCACAAGAGTCCTTATAAATGAAAGAAGGAGGTAGGAGTGTCAGAATCTGAGAATGAGATGAGACAAGCAGAGATTTGTATTAATGTAATTTCTGGGTTTGAAGATGAATGGAGTTTATGGGGTAAGAAATGCAGGTGGTCTCTAGAAGCTAAAAAAGGGAAGGAAATAGATTATCCCCTAATGCCTCAAGAAGAAATGTAGCCCTGCTGACATCTTAGTTTTATCCCAGTGAGACCTATTTCAGAGGTCTACTGGTATATGATCTTTAGAACTGTAAAGTAATAAATTTGTATTGTTTTAAGTCACTTAAATTTGTGGTAGTTATAGTAACACTAATAAACTAATAGAAGATCACATAAGGCTGAGAGCGTACTAAGAGAGTTTAGAGGAATTATCCAGGCATTCCATATCTTACACTGAGTATAAGGCAGCTGCTGGCAATTGCTGGGGTGGTGAGTCAAGTTTGGGGCTGGGAAGTCAAGATAACAGATAGAGATCTCCCTAAAGTGCAAGTGCACAGATCTGTTGAAGGCTGAGGGAAAGGTAGGAGAAATAAAGAACCCAAGCCCTGTCTAGGGGAAAGTTCTGATTCTGTTAGAATCAGACTATTCAAAAGTAGTTTGAAGTCTGTTATACAATGAGTCTAACTAAAGCTGTCACAAAGCCTAATCCTAGCTCTATATAAACTAGATTTAATTACCCATCCTGTGCCACAGACACATAAATTTATAGCCTAGAAAAAGAGACATGCCTGCCTCAGGGCATAAATATTACTTACCTTAACCTTTAATATTATATTACATTTTGACACTCAAAAGTATGAGAAATTTGAAGTAGGAAGAAAATATGCTTTGTCAAGAGACAAAAAAGTCAATAAAGACAGATTCAGAGATGGACCAAATGTTAGTGTTACCAGATACTGTAAGCACTTTAGCCTAACTATGATAAATATATTAAAGGATCTAGTAGAAACAGTGGACATCATGCATGGAAACAATAGAGAGATAGAAATTATTAAAAAGAAGCAAATTAAAATGCTAGAAATAAGAAATATAATACCAAAAATGATTTTATGGGCTTATCAATAGATTAAATAAAGCATGAGAAATATTCAGTCAATTTGAAGACAGGTCAATATAAATGATTCAAACTAAAACATAAAGCAAAGAAGTCAGTGAATGAATAAACAGTATGTTTGAGAACTATAGGAGAATATCACAAAGTCTAGTGTGCATCTGATTAAAGGCCCAGAAAGAAAAAGAAAGAAATGGCACAAAAGAAGTATTTGAATGCAAAGCAGCTAAGAATTTTTCCAACTTAATAAAATGAATCAGACACAGATCCAAGATGTTTAGAAAATCCCAAATGGGATAAATACAAAAAGAACCAGCACTAGGGACATCATAGAAAAATTGCTGCAAATGAAGATGAAAACAAAGTTTTGAAAGAAGTCAAAATAGAAAGGTACAATATAGACAGGGAACAACAATGTGAATTATGGCTGGCCTCATCAGAACAAATGAAGGCCAAAAGATGGTAGAACGTCTTTGATGTGTGAAAAGATAAATAAATAAATAAACCCGATTAACCTATTATTGCACATCAAGCAGAATATTTCAGAAATGAAGGCAATATAAAGACACTTTTTAGACCAACAAACTGATTTTGTCTCCAGAAGACATACACTACAAAATATGCTAGGGAAATTCCTTAAGCTAAAAGGAAATGACACAAATAGAAACTAGAAATTGTAGGTAGAAATGAAGAACCTCAGGAAGGTTGAATGTGAATGAAATACAGAGAACCTTGTGAAAAACATTGTGTGTGTGTGTGTGTGTGTGTGTGTGTGTAGGTAAATATATGTCTTTCAAAGACTGCTTAAATAAGGAATACTAAGAATATAATGTGAAGTTTATAGTGTATGTAGGTGCAAAATATATGACAAAATTTCAAAGGGTGAGAGGATGGTATTTAAATGTCTAATGTTACAAGATTCTTACATCGTTTGGAAGAAATAGAATATTTTTAAGGCAGCTAGTGATAATTAAAGATGTGTTTTATAATCTGAAGAACAAGTACTAACAAATCCCACAAAGTGATATAACTAAAAAGATTAGATAAAAATAGAATTCTAAAAAGAAAAAAATACTCAATTTACTCAAAAAAAGTGAAGAAAGGATAAGAGGAACAAAGATAGTGATTAACAGAAATTAAACTCCAAGAATAGATGTAAATCTGAACATATGAATAACTACAGGGTGTCCCAGAAGTCTCCATACAAAGAAAAAATTTTGTAATATTTTGTAATTAAAGGTACAATTAGGTACAATTTCCTGTATTCCCTATGTATGGCGATTTTTGGGACACCTATATATTAAATGCAAGTGGCCTAAGCATCTTAACTAAAAGAAGAGATGATGATCAAACTTGACAAAAGACAGTCCCAGCTATATGTTATTTACAAGTAATAAACTTTATAGACATCAAAGTTTCAAAGTTAAAGATGAAAAAATATATATCAAATTAAGTTGACACAAATCTCAATCATATCCTCAGAGTTCCTCTCAATCTATCAAGGGATATTTAGGAGGATATGTCTTCCTTTATCTACTCTAACTTCAAGTTCCTGCATCTTGGGATTAATTACGTTTATGTGAATCACTTTATCATTCCCAACATGTTGTCAACTTCCTGATGATGTTGTACTGTGTTGGAAAAAGTCCTGATTTTTTTACACTTCAAAAGTAGTGGCATAGAAAGCAATGGAGAGGAGTTTTTCGAAGGAGGAGTGGTTAGCAATGTTGAATGCCGTTGACAGGCAATCAATGGAGTGTGCACATGGAATAGAATAACAAGATAATTGCTAACTTTGGAGGTGTTAGGGGCAGAAACCGAATGTCATAGTTTCTAATGTCATTTGAACTCTAGCTGTTTTTATCATCTTTAAATCATCTTTAATTTTTCAGTCTCCTGAAATAACTTTTGCCTTGGCACTACACAATATAATGTTACTTTTCACAGTAAGCCAGTATTCTTTGCTGTATAGAAGATTAAAATAAAGTGCCTGTCAAATTTCTAAAAGGAGTGAGGGGGAGGAGTACACAGAGATGACAGCATCCTAATGGCTGAGAAAGCAGTAGTAGGGTGGGGGTGGAGATGGCTAGGGGAGGTGACAACAAGTCCTAAAGACAAGAAAGTGGCAGTGGAGGTGACTGCAGGTGGAGGTGGTGGTGGCATTACTGTCAAGAGAGGCTTCAGAGTGCCTGACAAGTAAGGAGGTGTCAGTGGAGTGGCAGGAGATAAACAAGTAAACATACTGAGAGTAATGGGTACCAGGAAGGAATTTGCAAATATAAAAATAACCCAGAGGTATTGAATCAAAATTGGAGGTAGAGATGTGAACAGATGTTTTCTAGTACATATGTGTGTGTGTGTATGTGTGTGTATATATATGTGTGTGTGTGTGTGTGTGTGTGTGTTTGTTTTCTTACTTGTCTCTACTGAGAGGGCCTCGCAGCAACTTTGCCTCATTAGCAATAGGCGCCCTGAATGCTAAGATTTTTTTCTAAATACCATCCTTGACTGAAAGGAACTGGGGCTCCTTAGAAAAGTGGTTGACTCTAGAGCTGGGTCAGGGAAAGTACAAGATGAACCTGGAATATCTTATGCCCAAAATAAAGAAATGTTCAAGGAAGATGAGAACATGCCAAAAAGACATATGAGCCATTCTGAAAGAAATTCTACTGATCAAATCTGGGAAAATTTGACCATCAAAATTTGTTTGACTATTTGCCAACCATGATAGTGATGATTATTCAGGAATTGCTAGTGGATGCTAAGGCTGTAGGACATGTTTAATTAGGAAAAGGATATTGGCATAGTTTTACAGTGCCATCCCACAAAATAATCAAAAAGGGAAACACAGTCACTCTTTGGTAGAGAAACCTGGCAGACAACTACTTGGCTGGATGATTGAAGTTAACATAACCAGCAAGGGGATGGGTCAACATGATTTGCCTCCTGAAGTGATGCCCTGAGAAAAGCACATCACTTGAATGATGTTCCAGTCCAGGATATGTGGCCTGACCTTGATCAAGAAGAAACACTGGATGGACTCTGATTGATGGTCATTTTGCATAATGAAATGCTGGTACCCATTACAACTGTCTGCATCATGAAAAACAGGAAAAGATTGAAGAACTGTTCAAGATTGAAGGAGACTGAGGAGACATGATAACCTAATGCAATGCATGACTTTTATTAATAGTTGGGTTCTGTGACCTGGATGGCAGGGTGCTATTGATGTTGATTTCCTGATTGGGAAGACTGAAGTGATGTAATGTATAAGAGTGTCCTTGTTTATGGGAAATACACATCAGTGTGTTTGGGAATAATGGATAATATGTTAACAGCTTGATAATGGGTATGTGGGTGGGGGGAAGAAAGAGAGAAAGAGAAATGGGAGGGAGAGGGTAAAATGTTAACAATCAGGGAATAAGAGCACATGGGAAGATTTGTACAGTTCTTAAAATCTTTCTGAAAGTTTTAAATTATTTCAAAATAAATTATAAAGTTAACTAAATAAAATAACCTGCTGTATAATTAAAAATAACTTCCATAGTATGTTATTTATTATTTTTGTATTTGTTGAGAAGAAGTATTCACAAGATAGGATAAAACAAGTAATTTTATATGAAAAAATCAAGTAATTATATGTGATGAAATTAATTAATCAATATTACTTTCCACAGAGCAGATTGCTAGGCTATAAAATAAAAATAAATAAATACATATTAACATAAAATATTTTTTTCTAACTTCTAGGCTTTGTGAATAAAAATTTACATTTTAGAAATAATTGTTAATAGAACTAGAGAATTAATATTTAGAATTTAGAGGTCATGGCTTGGAGTTTATCCCAGAAAACAGAAATTGAAAACAACATGTTTCAATGATTTAGCACTGGAATAAGGTCTTGCCCTACACACATTATTTTACTTGCAAATTGATTGACCAATTTGATCAAAGTAGGAGAAACAGCTTTATTCTCAATGTCAGGAAAAAATAGATGAAAATTAATGGACTCTGCCAAACAATTCTGTTTGGTACAGGATACAAATTAATAATTTGACAGCTATTTCTCTCCACCAAATTGATTAAATTTGAGGTGGAAACATTTGAAACACTGGTGCCATCTTCATTTTTATTTTGTTCCTAAACTCATGAAGTATTGGTTAAAGGAGTTTCAATGTGAACAATGTTAGGTAAAAGTAAAAAATGTTGAAGAAAAAATAAAAAAGGTATTGTAGATCATTAAAAAAAAATAGGACGAAAAGCAGTCCAGAATATGAAATATGAGATTAAACTTAACCATGGGCTTGTGTGTTGGGGAAGCATGAAACTCAGTGGCAATCATATTTTTTCAAAATCGAATAAACAAAGACAATATAAAACACTATTAAATAATGACAAAAACACACACTGAGTTTTCAAGATAATTATACAAACTCATTAAATAATTGCTAAGAATATCACTGAGAATTATGATTGTAAAAAATTCATAAGTATACTGTGAATAATACTTTCAGATTATTTTAATTAGAGTGGAGAAAGCAGCAGTGATGCAGAAATGCCAAAATGTCAAAGACCTTTTACTTAAAATGGAGAAAGAAAATATTTGTTGTTCTGAAATTAGGGAAAAATAATTGAAAGGTAAACTTAATAGTTCAGCCAACAATTGGGCATTGGTGCCCCATGGGGTTAATTCAGTATAATGTGCAACCTTTTCTATGTGAAGAAGATACAATTGATTCATAATTATAGGGCATGTGTTCTGAATCCTTTGAAAGATAATGGTTATTGACTGATAATTTTCTGCTACACTTTCTATCTCAACCCTATGACCAATGACCCTCATCTATTAAATAAAGAACACGATTTAGAATTCCTGTGCCCATGACAATTGTTAGAAGTAAACCTACAATTGAACTTCATCAGACTGCTGCTTTAATTGATTGAACTGCTTGACACACAAGAGCCTGAAGGGTGGTAGTGCAAAAAATATGATTCACCGACTAGCAGCGTCATTACCATTACTGGAAACTTCTTAAAATGTAAATTCTCAATCTTTGCCTCAGAATTCCTGAATCAGAAACTGTAGGAGTGGGCTCAGCAATCTGTGGTTTAATAAGTCTTTAATAAATTGAGAAGCACTACTGTAAGGTAACTTGTTTCTTTTGTACTTCTCTAGGATGGTGCAGGAAATAACAGTGGTCAACCACTCCCTGAAAATATTTTTTGGCCATGTGAATGCATAGGTGATTATGAACATTCCTGGTGATGAAAGGTCTCTATTGCTAAGAAAAAAAAAATGTGCTTTTCATTGGCATATTCTGCCAAGCACTCCTGGGAATTTCTATTATTTCGTTGGGCAAGGTCGAAGCAAGAAGAATAATTCAAATAAAGCTGATAGAGAGCAAACATTAAAGCATACAAATCATTTACCCAGGCTGAAAGTCTTCAAATTTCATTAATATTGTCTGAATCAGTAATTTAAAAATGGAGAGAAAGGGGCAGGCTTTTATTCCTAGAAGACATAGTCTTTTGTTATACTCTGCTATTCCTAATATGTGGCTCTATTTTTGACAACTACTGATTGCCCATAAAACACAGCGGATTCTTCCCAGCAAAGTCTCCTGGTTGCTTCCCTGGCACTGCCATCCTTCACTCTATTGTGTTCTCACCATTTCCTTATTTTGCTTCTTCCCAATCCAACTCCTACACCTGCCTAAATGTGTCAATTATCATGATGCACAAAGCATATTTAGCACTCCCTCTAGTGGCAATTTAGTGAACGGATCCAGCAGTTACCCTGGTTACCCAAGCTTTCTTTCAGACATAGCAACTATCAAGTAATAACTAGTATCTATTAGGAGCTTATTTTGTGATGGGAATTGTCCTGTGAATTTGACTTTCAGTGTGAAATTGAAAATAAGGCATAGGACTTGATGAGGAAAGAAACAAGATCAGAAAGTGGAAAATAAGAATTTTCTCAAAAAAGAAAAAAAAAAAAAAAAGAATACAGAATACCTTGTTTACCAGATCAGGAGGACTGTAATTGCTTATATCAATATAAACATTTTTACTTTGAGACATAGTGTTTGAAAATCAAAATGCAAGAAAATATATAGTAGGAAAAACCAAATAAACAGGCATCTAAAAGATTTTCCCATGTCTTATAATAATATATCAATGCAATAAAGAATTATATGAAACACAAAAGGGTAAATAATTAGAAACTATTTTACTAACTTTAAAATAATTTGAATGTCAGGTCAATTTTCTGTGTCTAAAAAATCTTCTCCTAAATACTTGTTTGTATTTTCCTTTATTCATGTGCTTTCTGCATGTTATTTAGAAATATATACCTTATTCCAATTGCTTATTCATCTTCCTTTTCCCTTTCCATAACAGCATTACAGACCACGATATACCTTGTTTTTAGATTAAATGGTCCAATTACTCTATCCTTAGTGAATATTTAAAATAAGTTTGTTTTTTTTAATGTAAAAAGATTGTTATCATAATGGTCTGGAATTATTTTTTTCTGGATTAATGTTCTGGCTGTATCACTTACTAGCTGTGTGATCTTGGATAAATTATTTGGCCACTTTGTGTATCAGATTCTTCATCTATAAAATGGGGAATACAGTAGTTTCGAATTCATAACTTTGTTATGAGGCATAATAGGGTTAATACATGTTAAATGCTTAGAATAGTGTCTGTGGCCACGATGAGTTTTCCATAAGTGTTACCTATGATTGTTGTTATGATTATTATTATCAGAAAATGAGTATGGAAGGTATACAGCCTCAACTAGTGAGACTACTTTCATTTATAGATAGTGGAAGGTTGTAAGCTATATTGTAGTTATGTTAAAGAACTTTATGAACTTGATTTTTTAAATTTTGGAATAAGAATTGCAAGCATCTTTATACATTTTCCAATAAGCCATATACATGTTTATGTATGTGTGTGTGTGTGCGTGTGTGTGTATGTAAGATAATGCCACATTTTGATGATGTATAAAGCGAGAAGTTTATTCATTTATAATTCACTTTAAAAACAGCTAAATAAGTCAACACTAAATAGCCGAACCTTCACTGCCTTTTCCCTGGCTCTGGTTCTGCTACCAAGCCAGCCAGTGAAGAAGGAGTCATTGATCCTAACTCCATTCAGCTAAGACTTCAAGTTATTTTCTCTGATCTGAAGGATGGAGTGGACCTGGACCTGCTTCTGTAAGATTTCTGTGTTGCTTCCTCCCTACTACAAAATCTACTTTATGCCAACCAAACCCATAACTGGAAACCAACCAAATTTCAATTCATGTTGAAACATGAATAACCAGGAAGCTCTAAATATGAAATCCATCCTTACTTTCACTGATTCCCAAAAATGTGTTTCTGTCTAGATTCTTTTTCATTAGTACTGGCCCAGTTACTCTGCCTATTAACACAAAAGCATAGCATCTAAAAAATTGAGGCTTTAATCTAAATATCCCTCAAGGACTCACATGCTAAAGTCCTGTTGTTCTTTGTTTATGCCAGTCATGTTTCTTGTGACCAGAAGCCCAGAGTTTTTGGCACACTTCTCTCCTAATATCACCCAGCTGCCCTGATTCCTAAAACGTTGTCATAGTACCTTAATATATTAATAGTGGCCTAGTTACATTTAAGAAACTTAATTTGTGCCCTATTCTAAGATGCTATACAGCAACATGGAGATAGAGGATAGGTGATATTGTTCACCTATCCTATGATAGGTGAACACAACCTATCCTATGATAGGCCACACAAACCAACCTATGCTAACTTGTTAAAAATCATTTTAATGCATATGTTTCAAAACAATATGAAAGAATACTAGAACTTTAAAAATCCTCATTTGCTGATGGAAAACATGAAATACAAGGATATTAAGTAAACTGCCTCTGGTTATTAGAGATTTTACAGCAACAAGCTGAGCTTACACCCAGCAGGGACTCAACAAAGACTCGTTCAATGACAGAATGAACATTAGTCTTAGTTCAAGATCTGGTGCTCTATGCAGAACATTAGCCATTGTGTCTTCTGGGCATGTTCTTAGCAAACATAGTAGTACTCACTACGTGTATTTATAGTTCAAAGGGTGTGGGGAAGCAAATTTTTTATTTTTAATTAAAGATTGTGAGTCCATGTTAAGCATCAGCAGGGTATCTTCCACTTAACTCTCAGGAATTTAAATCATGGCTTATTTTAATTTAGAGGACCAACTATAAAATCTCAGTCAAAGAGTTAGAACAGGAAACTCTTATATGCCCTAGGAAACTTTGTTGGAAAAGGGTAAATGAAAAAGTACACAGATCAAATCAAGGTTCAAATGTATTCTTAGCCACTTGGGAAATGTGCAAATATCTCTCTATTGGAGAAGTAAAAATTACTTGAGTTGAAAGTATATAAAAAGAATCGACTAGAATAACTTCTATTGTTAGAATGTCGTTAATAGTAAAGTAACACGTGGAAAACAATCTACTTAAATATTCAAATAAATTGTTTTATACCTATTAGTAAACTAAAAAGATTCTTGTCCAACCTGGCATAATTATTTTAAAATAAGATATATATATATATATATATATATGAGGAAGAAATATAAATTTTGAAAAGAATTATAGTATTATGAGCCATAACATATATATTATGTCTCATTAAGAAATCCTCTCTTAATTTAAAGAAAGAAAACACATATATACCTAGGTATTGTCTTTCTAACATTTTCCACATTTGCAAAACATAGAGACAATGTTAATGTCTAACATGAAAAAATGACCCAATGGAGGCATTATGGAATTATTATGTAGCAATTGCATTATAATTTATTGAATCTATTTAAGAACATGTAAATATGTTTATACTATAAGGGTAAGTAAAAAAATCATAAGAATATAAATTATATGTATATAGACAAAGTGCAAAGGAGATTATAAAAAATTAAATCAGATATTTTTGGTACATGAATAGAAAGTGATGTACTTTTCTGTTAGGTATCTTTGATAATATTGTTAAGATCACATTGCTACAATAAAATGTATGTGTATAAATAGATAGATTGGTACCCTATTTGCAAGATTGTTTATGAAATTTTCAAATAGTTTTCAAGTAAGTCTCTATGTGAATTTTTCCCAAGCAGCCAAAAGGGGAGTCATCTTTAAATATCAAATTCAGAGTTAAGTTGTGATCTTCATGTGACAAAAAAATGTGTGTGTGTGTATATATATATTTTTGCCAAATATATTAGTTGAGGGTATATATAATTTATCTATTTTTTTCTCCATGGTAATAAGACTTAGAAACATTTTAGTTCAGATGAATTTCAAATATCTCTTTATTAACCATCTCATATTTGACATTCTTGCTATTATTAGAGTATGTTCTGTATTATCCCTGGATACTCAATTACTGTGTGACTTGCCTATAATCTGGGCAGGTCTCAGAGTAACATCTAATATAATAGGGCATATTTTTCTTGAATAATTTTTAGATATTGTTTGATATAAATATCAGAGTAAATAATTTCTGAAACCATGAATACTTGGATGAAAGCAATTCACTTATGAAAAAATACATTAGTATGAGAAAATTTATTTTGCTCTAGAAATGTGAAAACTCTTGTTCATAGGTTTATAATCTTTTAGGAAAAAGGACAAAATGTCAGCCCTTTCTTCCATCTCATATATTCAAACATATTGTATCAAATATTAATATATTGAATCTGAAACAGATATGGTCCCTTGACATTCCTGGATGACCACAAATACAGGAAACATTATTGTTGTTTTATTTTTCTTTATTTCTCTAATTAATTTCATAATGTTTTTGAGACATCTTAGAGGAATGAAGAATATAAAGAATATTTAAAAAGTTATCAAAAATTCCTTGCTAAAAGGAATTAGACAGTTATTGTTAAACCTGATTCTTTTTTCACTGACCAGACAAATATAAGCATCAGGCATCCCTAAGGGTGAAGAAGAAAAATCAAAAGGCCTAGAAAGCCTATTTGAGGAAATAATTGTGGAAATCATCCCTGGTCTTACTAAAGATTTAGACATCCTAAAACAAGAAGCTCAACAAACACCTGGGAGATTCATTGCAAAAAGAGCATCATCAAGGCACATAGTCATCAGACTGTCCAAAGTCAACATGAAAGAGGAACTCTTGCAAGCTGTGAGGTGAAGATATCATGCGACTTACAAAGGAAAACCTGTCAGACTAACAGCAGACTTCTCAACAGAAACTTTACAAGCCAGAAAGGAACAGGGTCCTATATTTAGTCCCCTTAAACATAATAACTACCAGCCAAGAATTTTGCATCCTGCAAAACTAAGTTTTATAAATGAAAGAGAGTCAAAGTCTTTCTCAGACAAGCAAACACTAAAGGAATTTGTCCTAGACCTAAACCTGCCCTATAAGAAATGCTTAAGAGTTCCATACATGGAGCAAACAATTGATACCCACAAGTATAGAAGCACACAAACATTAAAACTCACAGCTCCAAAAGTTAAAGTGTACAGCTCTTATAAAACAGTAACACAAAGAAGAGAACAAAGCAACTAGGTAATAGTCAAAATGATGACCAGAATAGTATCTCATATATCAATATTAACATTGAATGTGGACAATTTTAATGCCCCCTCTTAAAAGATGTAGATTGCATGAATGGATGAAAAACAAAACCCAAATATATACTGTCTCCAAGACACCCATTTAACTTGCAAAAATCCCCATAGACACAAGGTAAAGGGATGGGAAAAAATATTTCATGCAAATGCAAACCAAAAGCAACCAGGAGTAGCTATTCTCATATCAAATCAGCAATGATTTTAAATCAGCAATGATAAAAAAGATAAAGATGGTCATTATATAATGATAAAAGGATCAATTCAACAAGAGTATATAGTAATCCTAATTAAGGCCATTTGTATGTCTTCTTTTGTGAAATGTCTATTCAGGTCTTTTTCCATTTTTTAAAAGGATTGTTTTTTTGCTACTAAATTGTTTGAGTTCCCTATATATTTTGAATATTAACCCCTTATCGGATGTATAGTTTGCAAATATGTTCTCCCATTCTGTAGGTTGTCTCTTTACTTTTTTTGTTTCCTTTGCTGTGCAGAAGCTCTTTAGTTTAATGTAATCTCATTTGACTATTTTTGGTTTTGTTGACAGTTCTTTTAAGGTCTTATCAAAATATTTCCTTTCCCAGACCAATGTCATGGAGCTTTTTTTCTATGATTCATGTAGTAGCTTCATGGTTTGTGGTCTTAAATTTAAGTTTTTTAATTCATTTTGAGTTCAGTTTTATATAAGGTGAGAAGAACCTAATTTTATTTTTCTACATGTAAGAATCCAGTTTTCTGAGCACCATTTATTTCAGACTACCCTTTCCTCATTTTGTGTTCTTGGCACATTTGTCAAAAATCAGTTGGCTATAAATGTGTGGATTTGTGTCTGGGCTCTCTTCTCTCTTCCATTGGTCTATGTGTCTGTTTTTATACCAGTACCATGCTGTTTTGGTTACTATAGCTTTGTAGTATATTTTGAAGTCATGTCGTGTGATGCCTTCAACTTTTTTTTTTGCTCAAGATTGCTTTGGCTATTTGGGGCCTTTTGTGGTTCCATACAATTTTAGGATTTTTTCCTATTTCTGTGGAGAATGCTATTGGTATTTTCATAGGGATTATATTGAATCTGTAGATCACTTTGGGTAGATGGACATTTTAAAAAAATTTATTCTTCCAATCCACAAACACAAGATATCTTTCCATTCATTTGTGTCTCTAATTTCTTTTGTCAATCTTTTTATAGTTTTTAGGGTAGAGAGCTTTCACTTCCTTGGGTAAATTTATTCCTAGGTTATTAGTACATACAAATGCTACTGATTTTTGCATGTTGATTTTATATCAGGCAACTTTACTAAATTCATTTATCAGTTCTAACAGGGATTTTGGTGGAGTCTTTAGGGTTTTCTCTATATAAGACATTGTGGTCTGCAAACAGGGACAATTTATCTATTTCTTTCCAATTTGGATGCCTTTTATTTCTTTCTCTTGCCTATTGGCCTGGCTAGGATTTCCAGCACTAGGTAGAATTGAAGTGATGAAAGCGGCCCACTGTACTCTTTGTGATAGGCTTGTTATCATGTATTGCAGAATATCTGATTTCACAGATGTTTAAAGGATATTGTGATAACTCATGCACTATTTAAATGATTCTTTCTGAAAATCCTGCAATAGAACTCTAGAGATTCAGGGGTAGACTCTCATTATCCCTATAAATTGGATGTTTTATTTACCTTCCCTGCTGTCTACAGCTCTAATTTATCACAGTGTACTCTGTTGTTTTTCTGCCCATTCTAGGGTTTCAGTAACTGGCTGAGGGAACCACAATCTAAGTCAATATCAAATTGCATATTTGACATCTCCATTTGGAGTTCAAGTAGAAATCTCAAAGTTAATGTGACCAAAACAGAACTTTTGATTACTCTTATGACAAACCTGTCTTCACTATCTCATTAAGTAAATGTTGCCACTGTTCATTTTTGTTTTTTATTTTACTGAAGGCTGTATTATTATTATTATCTGCTACTGTTCAAATTGTGAAAGCCAAAATCTTAGGCATCATCAATGAAGGGATAATTCTTAGCATCCCTGCTGGTTTATCCCCTATTTAAGTGTGTAATGTTAAAGAGTTAAAAGGTTCAGTCCTAGACTTCCCATTATTCTTGTCCTAAATTATCTCACTAGGGGAGCTCATCTACTCTCATGACTTTATATGTAATCTATATATTATCTATTTCCTTTATGTCCAAAGCATAAAGAAGTTTCTATGGATTTACTTTCAAGAATGTACTTCAAATTCACATCTTAATTTTGTTTACTCTGTAGCCACCCTAAGGCAAGCCTCTGCTATCTCTCTTGGGGACTACTGCCATGCCCTCCTTACTGGTCTCTCTGCCTCTATGCTATCTCTAATAAAGTGTATTCCCTTCATTGAAAGAAATATTATTTTAAAGTAAAACAAATCCAGTGAATGATAATTTAGGTTATATTAACCCCCTTGCTTAAAAGTCACCAATGATTTCTCATTATATTTATAATAAAATCCAATTCCTTATACTGACCGACAAAGCCCTATATGATCTGGCCTCTGCCTACTTTGCTAATGTAATTTCATACCACTTTCCTCTTTACCCTCTCACATCAGCCATAATGCCCCCCTCTTTTTTTTTCTTTTCCTTAAACATGCCGAAACTAGAAACTATTTCTGGTCTAAGCTCAGTGGTTTCTCTGCCAGAAATTCTCTCATTCTGCATACAAAAGACTGTCCCCCTCACTTCCTGAATGAGACAACCAACGTAAAGTAACTCACCCTTCTCTATCTCCAATCACTGTATAGCATATCACCCTGTGTTATTTTCCTTACAGCACTCTGAATTATCTTGTTCATTTTCTAGAAACACCCTCCAGGAAGTTAATACTGTAATTTCAGGTACCTTCTATGCTTTGCTCATTCATCACCCACAGAACCTGCAACAGGACCTGTCAGGTTTTAGTCACATGATCTGAGTCCTAACTACGCATTCAGGTTGTTCTAGTTCGATTTCCAGACTCTGTGGTACTTATATGGCTTGGCCCATGGGCTAGATAGTCCTCTGCATTCTTTTGCAGTTGTCACATTAAGTTATGATTGGCAGATTCATAGGGTAGGGTATTCCCTCCTCTCCAGGTATGGCAGTGGATCCGGAGATTAGAGTGGGGCAGGACCAAGATGGGAGCCACAGCACCCACTTTCGTCCCTAGGAGACCGAGGATCCCTCGCTGTCTACCTAACAGACCTGGCATAAAATAGGCACTTGATACTTAGTTTTGAGTGAATTGAAGAAATGTATGCCTGTAAGTCTTGTTGGTCCTGGATCCTCACATTCTTCAGAGTTTATAAAAGACAAACAAGCTTTTATAAGGCTCCAGGCTACCTCTTTTTGGGCTTGTAGGTATTGAGGGATATTGTGGCAGCATTGTATATGTAAACTATTTGCAGGTGAAGTGTTGTTACTGATGAAGCCATATTTTCTTGGGTCAGAGAAGGGAAGAAAGATAACTGAGTGCAGGCAATGGAAAATTTTTTCCTTCTCTGATGAAGGCTGGTGGTAAGCACATAAGGATTTAGCTTCTACATCTCTTCCAGAAATTCAGACAATTCCTTTGCCTTATTTCTTCACCGGGTTCAGATAAATGACTCAATACAATCCTAGGACAATTTATCTAGCATGTATTCCTAGGAATCTAGGTCCCTTCTACTTTATTTGAAACTCCTACTCCTACGCTAATGATTCTGTGAGTTCTCACAGCCACACATACCTTCCAGTGGTATTTCTATGTACAGGAAGAAAAAACAAAACAGAAAACAATACTGAACAATCAATATAACTCTATTGTCCTCTTGCTTCTTTCGTAATTAGTCTTGTTGGCCCATTAAATTCAGAATCATGAGTCATTAAAGTGTAGTTCCTCTTTTTTCAAGGTCAAATAGCATGAAGCATTGCCAGAAGGGGAATAGGACATATTTCATTAAAGTCCTCTAAAGTACCAAAATAAAGAAAGAAAAATAAACCAATCATGTTTGCATACTAAAACAGGCTTAAAGTTGACGGTTTTAGGTTAAAAAAAAAAATCCTTCTCCCTCAGAGTTGAGGAATGGGATGGAGTGGGACAAGTAGTGGGGGAGAAAGATAATTTAGTTCTGTCCTCAGGGGAGGTGCACAACTGAGGTGCACAACAATTTACAACCTTAAAGGGTGTAAATTAGCCCATCTTGTGCCACTGGTGAGGCAGAACTGGCACTGCATGATGTCAACCAGCTCAGTTCAAAGTGAGATTCATATAGAATTTAAAAACTCTGATCCATCAGAAGCCCTGAAGCAGCACATTTAAAATGATGCTGCATTCCTAATTCAGATGATGAGTGTGACCAAGGTGAAACAGACAGATCAGCAGTTCTCGCTCTCTGGGTTTCCCTAAGGGTTTTCACAAGTGAGACTGACCCTTTCAGAAATGGATCCTGGCTGGGTCATGATGCCACAGAACATTACATCATGGTAAACAGGCTGGACCTTTCCCAGGGGCTTATTTTTAAGGATAATACCAAGCCAGGCACTGCCAGACAGCACAAAATTCCTTAGGAAGTGAAATCAAGGTGTGGTATTAAGAAACTTCCATGCAGCTTCTCACTGATTTTTATATATTTCCTGTGATTTTTTTTTATAAGAGAAACCCAGGAAAAATGCTTATAGAGAAATTTAAATTACCTGTCCTTGGTCATAACCGTGTAGTGGAACAGAGAAGAGATTTAGAAAGACAAAGTTTTATATCAGGGATCATCTTTACCCCTTATTAGATGATCATAGGCAAGTTGTTTAACTTTGTTGAATCCAGTTTCTTTATCTATAATAAGAATGACAGTAATAATAATTCTCATGAAGGGTGAGTATAAGAATTAAACATGACATAAAATCTCTTTGTGCACTCTAAATCATCTTACAAACATCATTCATTATTTTTACTTCTGTTATCACCATTAACATCCTGTAAGTACAGGATTTAGTGCCTATAGCCTTCATTGTTGTCTATATTGTACTAATATTCTGTATTAGTACAGAATATTGTACTAATATTGTCTATATTGTCTATATTGTACTAATATTCTGTGAAGATCACAGAATTTGAGTCTTAGGGTGGAAATATTCCTGAGCATCATCTAGTCAAAGCACTCATCCAGAAGTTTAATCTTCTCTACAAAGTGCATGTCAATCAGCTGCTTGAACCTGTTCAGTGACAGGGAACTTACTACTTTATAAGGTTTTACTCTTTTGTCATCATTGACTGTTGGAAGAGCCATCCTCATCCCAAGCTAAAATAGATCTTTAGGTAACTTGCATTCAGTGATTTTAGTACTACTCCTGTGATTCATATATTTATGCTATCTGTTTGTACCAATATTTATAATATAGAGTAAATATTTTTTAGGAGTATGTGAGTAATTAATTCATAATTTGAAATTTTTAGGAATATGTTGTCTACCTTTACCTCATACTTCTAGTAAAATTTTATTAGACACACCCCATTATGTATGTTCCCCATGGCAAATTGAACAGACTAACAGTGGTTTGCGGCATACCTTACCCACTCCCATGGGCATCGTGGACATTGTGGGGGAGGTGTGAACATAAAGTAGTTAGAGCGTAGAGTCAAATATTATATAAACTAAAGGTTTGAGAAAACACCATCATAATGCAAAGAACTCAGCTCTGCAAATAAGAATTCAAGTTGTCATGCTTATACATAATAAGACAACTAGGTGAAGAAAGGGGCTTTAAAATGTCCTGTTAATTTGACATTCTATTCATGCCAAGATACTAGACTGCTGATAGAGTTGTGTTTGTATCTTTGACAGAATAGCTAATTTCGTGACTTGAAAACAATCATCTTTGGGAATCTCAGTTTCCATCTTGTAAGGTAGAGTGGAGTGATAATGATCAAGTTGCAGTTATCACTGGCACCTAAATTAGATGCAGGTTAAATGGCTTATTTTGAAGAAGAGTAATTAATGTATCTAGGATTATAAATATCACAATAAGTATTGATTATAGTATTTCAATTATAGATTTATAAATATTTAATTCCTTGGGGAATTTACTTATCTCAACTTATGAAAAATAGAATCTAAATTTATATTTTCTTATACCACAAGGCATTCTTCCTATTTTACAAATGAGAAAAATAAACTCAGATAAGTAACTTGCCTAGCTCACATAGGTGGTTAATGAAAAATCAATCAACTAGATGACTGACTAGTGCCAAAATCATTACCCAACACTGCTTCCTATGCAAGAATATATATCTTTGATTTATGATAACTTTATTAAATATGATTTATGCATGTAGATGATTTTATTTTATTACATCTATAGCCCAATTTACCTTTTTTTAGTAGTGAAGACCTAAATACGGAATGGATTATTTATGCCATACCCATATTTATTAATGCAATTTGAAGGATTATTTCATCAAGGCTCCTGTCACTGTTCTAAGTGATGGAGACATAGAAATGTTCAACACAAACACAAATTAAATTTTGCAGTTCAGTATGGAAGACAAAGAGAAACTTTTCAAAAATACAGTTCAATCCATTTCTACTCATTGTTTATTTAAAATATATTAAGCATAACTTTAAAAAATATATTTCAAAGAAAAATAATTTAGTCTACTCATTCTCATCCATTCTGAGTCAAATTTTAAGGATATAATGATTTATGATTCATATGTCTTGGGCCACCTCTCTCTTGTTTATAGGAGATATATATATATATATATATATATATGTGGCACTTCTATTTCAAAAATATTATCTAGCTGTCATTTAGTGGTTCTTCTTTTCAAAATGTACTGCAGCAAAAATTATAAATATGGTATTAAGATGTAACACTATGTTTTACCCTGAGGCTAAAGATTCAGTAGGAAAAATTCAAACTAGATAATACTTCACAGTTAACAGTTTTCTGCAAATCATATACTACATACAAAGTGTATCATTTTTTTTCATTTAATTCACCTATGTGTAACAGTGCACTTTTTGGGAGTGGGAGCAATAGAAATAAATTAATAGAAGAATTTAATAATGCAACATTTTATCTCTGACTATTATAAATATAATCCATCTGTTCTTTTCTGGGTTAAATATACCCTTATTTTAAATGCAGGCAGGCAGAGGAAAATAAATGGTCTCTTCCCCTCAGCATTTTACTTCTGGGCTATTTCTGTCCTGTTTCAAAAGGGTCTCAGATATGTGACTCCTGACTCCATTCTTTTTCTAATAAAATGCTAAATCTGGTTTAGTGTGATATTATGAACCTGGAGATACAACCACATTTTTTTCAAGAACCTATTAAATTCAGCCAACAGCAAATCACTTTTAAATCCTTCGAAATAAAAATGTAGTCAACCTCAAAATGCATAAGCATCTTGTGTGTATAGCAAGCCTTAAATATAATATAAATATTGATAATAGAATGATACAAACCAAGCTGTTTTTAGTCGGGCTACCTTTGGTAAATACCTACTTCCCATCTTCCAAACCATTAATCTGCAAGGAGAGTATTTTTTCAATATTTGCAATTTAAGTAATTCAATTTATATAGAGGTATTTAGAGATATATGTCTTCTATACATTATGATTTACCTAAATTCAATTTAATCTATATTTTTAAATTCAAAACAATGAAAAGGAGTATATTTGAATCTATAAAAGTATTTTATCCAATAAATGAATACAGAAGCATGCTATTAGATCCAAATTGTGACAAATTATAAGTCAAGTAATACACATTGAATTTCCAATTTGAAATATAATTTATTATTTATAGCAATCGATAAGAGTTTTCTCAGAAAACAGACTAATTCTAAATATGTGAATTTAATAAAAATTGTATTTACTAGACAATTTTATTTTATTTTTACCAAGAAGATACTTAAAATTATTTTGGAATCAGAAATTGTCATATATAAATTAGAAAATAAGAATAATTCATAAAAGGGCCTTATGCTATTTATTAAATATTACATTATACTCTCATTGCATGAATACCTTGGTAAAACAAGCATTAATCTACTGTAATTTGTGTATAATCTTCCATATTTTGAATGGCCTGTTCAACATGGGACTCTCATTTTAAAAATTAATTTTATATTTTCTAATTATAAAGATCATTTTTGCTGATTATAAAATATAAATATTATGGAAAAATTAAAGACAAAGAAAAAGTCACTCTGTATTTTTCAAGCATTTACTTCTGATTTTTTTTCTGATTTGTGATTGAGATAAGCAACTCTTCAAAATTTAAATTTATATTATATGTTCTGCTTTCCTGAATTAAAATTAAAATATGTCTTTCCTCAAATTATTACAAACATTTCATAAGAATAATTTAATGGTTGCTTAATATTCCATCAGGTAAAATATTTCTCAAAGTGTTCATTGACAACCTGCAACAGGATCTTCTGGACATACTTGAAGCAGAGTGGAATAGGAACCCAATAATGTGAATTTTAAACAATTTATCCAGGTTATTTTTAAAAATTCTATTTTATTTTAACTGACAAATGATGATTGTATATGTTTGTGGGTATATTAGCCTGTTGTGATGGCAGGTACCTGTAGTCCCAGCTACTCAGGAGAATTGCTCGAGCCCAGGAATTTGAGGTTGCAGTGAGCTACACTAATGCCACTGCATTCTAGCCTGGGTAACAGAGTGAGAACCTGTCCTTCTGCCAAAAATAAATTAAAAATAATAAATAAATAAATATTTGTGGGATACAATGTGATGTCATGCTACATGTATAGATTATAGAATGATTAAATCAAGCTAACTAACATATTCATCCCACATACTTATTTCTATACATTCAATTATGAGAAGCCATGATTGTTTAACTGCCCTAAGATAATTTAATCATTCTCTCATTGTTAGACACATAGGTTATTTCCAATATTTTTATCGTAAATAAACACTTTTTTGTATTTCAAGATTTTTATATTTTATTAATAGCTATATTGAGATATAATTCACATACAATAAAATTCACCCATTTAAAATATATTTTAGTATACTCACAGAGTTGTGCCATCACCACTGTTTAATTTGGAATATTTTTGTTACCCACTAAAGTAACTCTGTACCCATTAGGAGTCACTCTTCTAAGTGAAGGAATACCCATTCCTTCACTCTTCCTTCACCTCAGACAACCATTTATCTACCTTTCTGTTTCTACAGATTTACTTTTTCTGGACTGTTCATAGAAATGGACTCAAACAATATGTGGTCTTTTGTGACTTGCTTCTTTCACTTAGCATAATGTCTTCAAATTTCATCAATGTCATGTCATTTATCAGCACATTTCTTCTTTTTTTAGTAACAAATGATATTCCATTATATACTTATATCACCTTTTATCTATTTATTCATCAGTTGATAGATATTTCACTAGGTTCTACTTTTTGGCTATTATCAATAATGCATGAACATTTTGTGCATGTTTTGTGTGAGCATATTTCATTTCTCTTAACTATACACTTAGAGTTGGTAGTATTGAGTCATGCACTATATCTATGTTTAACATATTGAAGAAATACCAAGTTGCTTTCAAAAGCAGCTGTACTATTTTATGTTCCTATCAGCAAAGTAGGAGGGTTTCAATTTCTTCCCATCCTTGCCATCACTTGCTATGTCTGTTATTTTTCTTGTTTAGCAACCCAAAAAGTACGAAGTGTTATCTCATTATGGTTTTGATTTACATTTCCCTTTTCAGGAACTCACTGGCCATATGTATATTTTTTGGACAAAATCTATCCCAGTTTTTGCTGATTTTTAAAAACTGGGTTATTTGTCAATGGTTTTAGATAGTGTTGGAGTATGTGATGTGCTTTATCTGTACTAATTGAAATGACTATGTAGCTTGTATTCTTTATATTTTAAATATGATATATTACATTAAATTATTTTCAAATGTCAAATCTACCTTGCATTCTTGGGATAAATTCTACTTAGTTATTGTATGCAATCTTTTTTATCTGTTGCTGAATTTGACTTGCTGCATTCTGTTGAGGATTTTTGCATCTATATTCATATGAATATTGGGCTCTAGCTTTCTTTTATTGTGATATGTCTAGTTTTCATATCAGATTAATGCCATATCATATGATGACTTGGAAAATATTATCTCCTCTTTTATTTCCCAGAAGAATCTATGAAAGATTGAAATTAAGTTTTCTTTAAAAGTTTGATAGAATTCACCAGTAAAGTTACCTAGTCCTGAGCTTTTTTCTTTGTGAAAAGTTTTTGGCGATTAGTTTAAAGTCCTTACTAGTTACAGGTTTATTCAGATTTTCTATTTCTTCTTGAGTCAGTTTCAGAAGTTTTGTTTTCCTAGAAATTTATTGATTTCATCAAAGTTATTTAATTTGTTGACATATCTTTGCTCATAAAATTACTTTATGCTACAATAACCTCTTATTCACAGTTTCACTTTTCACAGTTTCAGTTACCCAAGGTCAACTGCAGTTCAAGAATATTAAATGGAAAATTCCAGAAATAAACAATTCACAAGTTTTAAATTGTGTACCTTTCAAAGTGATGGATGAAATCTCCCAATGTCCTACCCCATCCCACCCTGGACATGAATCATCCCTTTGTCCAGTATATCCACACTATGTAAGCTACTTGCCTGTTAGTGGCTTAGTAACGATGTCAGTTATCAGATCAGCTATTGTGGTATCACAGTGCTTGTGTTTAAATAACCTTCATTTTACTTAATAATAACCCAAAGCTCAAGGGTAGCGATGCTGTCAACTCAGATATGCCTAAGAGAAGATGTAAAGTGCTTCCTTTAAGTGGAAAGGGGAAAGTTCTCAATTAATAAGAAAAGAAAAACAATCCTATGCTGAGGTTGCTAAGATCTATGGCAAGAACAAATCTATCTGTGAAAAGGTGAAAAAGGAAAAAAGAAATTTGTACTAGTTTTGCTGTCATACCTCAAACTGCAAAAATTATGGTCACATTGCGTGATAAGTCATTAGTGAAGGTGGAAAAGGCATTACATTTGTGGATGGAAGACATGAACAGAAATGTGTTCTGATTGACTGCAACATGTTGTGTCAGAAAGAATTGAGCCTACAATAACTAATAATAAAATATATTTATTTATAATATATTTTACATATTATAATATAAATTATATAAATATTATATGACTACAAATATAATATATTTTGCATATACTATAAAATTGTATAAATATGTATTAATATAAATATATAACATATTTAATATAACTTATAAAATAGATTATAAAATGATAATATGCCAGCATCACTATTCTTGTGCCATGGAGTCATTATTAAGTAAAATAAGGGTGACTTGAACACAAGCAGCTGTAGATATTGTGACAGCTGATCTGATAACTGAGATGACTAGTGACTAACACATGGGTGGTGTGTGCAGTGTGGTCACTCTGGACAAAGGGATAATTGACGTCCCAGGGAGGACAGAGCAGGACAGCATGATATTTCATTCCTCTAATGAGAACAGTGTGCAATTTAAAACTTATGAAATGTTTATTTCTGGAACTTTCTATTTAATATTTTCAACCAAATGAGTTTTGAACATGAACAGCAACTCATAAAGACAGAATTTTATATCAATTATCTCAAATGTTAAACAGAATGATATTCATATAAATTTAACACAAAAAAATGCAAAATATATAGGCTGATTTGGATCAGTTTTCCCAGAAAAAAACTCGGTCAGAGTTTTAGGCACTGAAGTTTGGTAAAAGCTAAATAAGAATAGTTATGTGCTACCCCTGTGGAAAGCAATATGGAGATTCCTTAAACAGATTCAAGTAGACCTTCCATACGATCCAGCAATCCCATTATTGGGCATCTACCCAGAAGAACAAAAGTCATTCTATAATAAAGATACTTGCACCCAAATGTTT
>CM052443.1:105547820-105584656 GCA_028533085.1 Varecia variegata | reverse complement strand
TATGGGGGTACAAAAGTTCTGCATAGATATATTGCCCATGTCCCTCCCAATCCCCCGAGTCCGAGCCTCAAGCATGTCCATTCCCCAGACAGTGCACATCGCACTCCTCCTGTAGGTATACACCCATCCCCGCCCCCACCCCCGTCCCCCCCAAGTCAGAACTTCAAGCGTGCCCATTCCCCAGACAGTGCACATTGCAGATCTTTAGTTTAACACAATACACATTCCTCATACAGCTTACTCTATGAAAGGAATGAATAACTCAAAATGGCATTACAGATGGAGAGCTATAGAATTATACTAAGTAAAAACAAAATTTTGGTGATTTCTTGTGTTTGGAAAAGAATTACTCACTGGAAATTATTCCACATAAATAGAAAAGTATCATTTATTAGAAATATTGAGATATGTATCTTTTTTATACTTCCAAAGAGGATTTTTAAAAGCAATATGTTTTGGCATGATATACAGATAGTTTTTAATTATTAGGGAAATCTTATATTCATGAGCACCAATGAATATATCAACACTATACAGTGTATGATAAGAAGGAAATTTTAAAATGATTTCAAATCTGTGATGCATAGTAAAAGTGTTAGTCGGCAGTTATGATGATTTAAATATAAATGAATTCTAGGGTAGTTTTAGGGTAGTACTAAAATTAAAATCTAACCATGGATGATATTTTCTGATTAATATAAATGAGATATTTAAAAATGAAATTCATACATACTGTACAAAATATAGAAGAGGATGTGAAAAGTAATAGATGAATCTTTGTGCTTTGTTATTTAATATTTCTGCCTTTGGCAACTTATAACACTAGAATTGAAATTAAAATACTGATAAATGATGAAAGATCTTACCTTCTGGATCAACGATTGCCATTTTGATTGGAAGAGTGTCAGATAATTCTGTATGGTGACTACTATGTAACTGACTACTGTAATTTTGGATTATGAAAAAGTATTTTGTAAGCTGTAATAATGAAATAATGTTGCATTAGAGTAGCATGTGGTTAAAAAACAGTTAAGTGATATTCACTGTCATATTAAATAGATATTTATTGGGAATTTACTGTGTTTCATGTATCAAATATGAAGTTCTAGCAAAGGAAAGCAAATGAATAAGAAAAAAATGTGGATTGTGATGTTGTGGGCATCATGTTAGTAGAAACAAATATGAAAAAAATATTACTATAATGTAAAGGGCACTTGACAGTAGATAAAATTTCAGGCTTGAGAGAGAGGAGTGGTTTGCTATGACTTTTGCACTGTAGGGAAAGGAGTTGAGAAAGGATCCCTACTGTCTTTTCTTGGAGTTGTGAGAAAATTAGATGCTAACACTAGAACCTGATTTATGGATTCTCCCTGTTATTCTATGTGGTTTACTTTTCTCCCTAAGTAGGATGTGATGGTAACTTCATTTCAAGCTTAGACATTATTTTTCAGGGAAACCTTTCTTAACCCAACAAAATTTGTTTAAATCTCTTTGTTACAGAATTGCCTAGTGACTTATACTTTTTATTTTCTTTCTAGCATATACCACAATTTAAATTAATTATAGCTGGGAAAATATTGAGCTGTTAATTGATTTTGTGTGATTAAAATTTAAGTTTCTAATTCAAAAATGAAACCAAGAGTAGGTTCTTTTCCTCTGGTTCTCTCTTCCCTAGAGAACAGATGCACAACATTTCTAAGGACAAGAAAATCTCCTCATTTTCCTTTCACACTGAGACTTCTTTGGGGAGGAAGAAAAGGATTCTGTGCCTAGGGGAAAGAAAAGGGTTACTAGCGCTCCTCACCATTCCAAACTCTATATAGCTCAGAGAGGTGGGTGTAATTTAAGTGGGTTGGACCTAGAGGAGTACTTGGGTTTCCTCATCTGGTCAGGACAGGAACAATCAGTGTGTTAGTAGGTTCCAGCTGAAATGACAACAAGAACAAAATATTTGATGGTATATATAATCTCAGTGTCCTAGAGAGGACCCTTTATTTATTTTATGATCTTATTTGAACCTCTGTGCAATAGAAACTCTGTGTAATGGTAATTCTTTAACATAATGTGATTTAAAAGTAAATACTCTGTCTTAATTCAAACAGTACTTGTGCCAAAAAAGTCAAGCCATCACATTAAAATAATGTCATAAAGTTACTCATGATTTAAGGTATATAATCTTCAAATAATTATAAGAACAATTATATATCCATGGTAAGAAAGGATATTATAAGATGGCACTTGTTTGGAGGACCCAAGCACCTCCCCAATAGAATATTCCATAGGATACCTAACAATATATAAATATGTTTTCTCTCCTTTCATGTGCACTTTAATCCCAACTCTCTGCTCCTCCTGAGTGACCCCTCTCCAATTCAAGCAGGCAGTGGCTTTGTCACTATCTTCAAAGTTTGTGGGGGTAAAGTAAGTGTGAGTAGTTAACAATTCCTTAATTCCTTAGTACTATTAATTTCTAGAAGCCCAAACTATAGAAAATAATTTTAAAAATCAAACAACAAACAAAAAATGGGAGATTAAAGGTTGGGGAAAAATAAAGATTAATCAAAGACATAGAAATAACTTTTTTAATAACATGAAGATAAGTTTTTTCAAACTAGAAAGAGTTACACTTACACTACTGTTTTCCCATTCTAGAATAGAGATTGTTGTATTTATCTTAGATGTAAATTTGAGATCCATACATGCTACAAAATAGTATACATCCTTTTAATTAAATACATTGGCTATAATGTGCAATTTAAAATGTAGACTTTATATTCCATAAAAGATGTTTTTATATCCCCAGTGTATATCATATTGTTTGGCCTATAATATGTATTCAACAGTGTGGGCTGAATAAATGAATGGTTCTCTATGCTTTTATCAGCAATAAATATAGTCATAAAGGGTAAAGATATTGAACTGGAGCTTGTCCAGCAACATGATAAAAGTATGGATGCATCAGGTGTTGACACCCCTTTCCTTGGTTTGTTGTCCCTACTTCTAAAATGTAGCTGGCTCTCCAATTACTGGAAGGATTTAAATCTTGGATATCTAGAATTTATCTAACATTTCTTTTAGTAGTTCAACTTTTATATTTTCTGTCACATATGGACTTTAGTAACCATTATGGGATGGAATTCTGAGTTGCCTAAAAGATAAAAGGTTAAATTTTTATACATTAGGGATTTTACATGGTTTAAAATGAGATTAGAATTAAGAATATAAGAAAGCAAAGATATAAAGTGTACAAGTGAAAGTAAAGTGTGAATCATGAAAGAAAATAAGAATTTAAGGGAATAATATATTCACTCTTTTTCTGAGAATATTTTTCATTAGATCTAGGTTTGCTGTATCGAATGGTAGGTCTACTTTTTTTCTTTGAGGAATCCCCATACCGTTTTCCACAGTGTTCGTACTAATGTGCATTTCCACCAACAGTGTATAATCATTCCCTTTTCTCCACATCCATGCCAACATCTATTGTTTTTTGACTTTTTAATTATGGCCATTCTGACAGGGGTAAGGTGGTATCTCATTGTGGTTTTAATTTACATTTCTCTGATAATTAGTGATGTTGAGCATTTTCATATTTTGCTTGGCAATTTGCACATCTTCTTTTGAAAAATAATCTGTTCATATCTTTTGCCCACTTTTTGATGGGGTTATTTGCTTTTACCTTGCTGATTTGTTTGAGTTTTTGTAGATTCTGGATATTAGCTCTTTGTCAGATATATAGTTTCCTAATTTTTTAAAGTAGTTTTCACACATACAAGGACATTTCTCAATACCATATTTGTTGGTTTTGTTTGGTCTGGGGTTATTTAGGAAAAAATATGCTCTATCTATATTCCTGTGACTTGCTTTTCTTCATTTACAATTGTATTTCTAAGAGTCATTTTTATTGCCGGTAGTTGATGTTCATTTATTTTCACTACTGCTATCAATTGTGTGTATATGTGTGTGTATGCCTGTGTGTGTGTTGGCAGGGTCATTAGTTATTTGTACTGTCAAATAAATTTTAAGTTGCTTTCAGAGTTTTTTTTGTTAGGATTAATAGTTCTGTAAATATCTGTACACACACATCTCCTGGTGCACATGAGCAAAAGGGCATACTTATGCTATATATCTAGAAGCAGAATGGTGAAGTTCAGCTTCATAAGATAATGTCAGATGGTTGTCTAAGGTGGGTGAACCATTTTATGCTCCCACTTGGATTTACCAGTACCATGTTAGACTACTTTTGACAATTTTGTGATTGTACAATATGTTTCATTTTAGATTTATTTGCCATTTCCCATTTCTCTGTCATTAATACTGTTCTTCCACTCATTTAGTCATTTGATCCATTTATTTTTGATTTTTTACTATATGCCATTCATTATTTTACCCATATGTTTATAGGTCATGATTTTTTTGCTTCTGTGAAGTATCTATTTACATTTTCCTTGTGTTTTATTTTTTCTTTTTGATTTATAGAAGTATTAAAAATAAAATCTGGATAATAATACTCTGCCAATTATGTATGTTACAAATATATTTTCACCTGTTGTGACTAAACTTCCTGTTGGTGTTTTTGGCAAACTTTATTGAGGTGTGATTGACAAATAGAAATTACATATATTTAAGGTATACAACATGATGTTTTGATATAAAGATATACATTGTGAAGTGTATGACAGCACCTGAATGTGCCTGATCTGATCTTCCTAGTGTTTTTATGGTGTTTTTTGGTAAAGAACTATTCTTAATTTTAGGGTGCTTATTTTATAACTCTTTATGACTCAGATGTTTGTGTTTTGTTTAAGATTATTCATAACCCCATGTTATATATGTTCCCTGATATTTTAAAGTTTACTTGTTTTAAAAACATTTCTCCTAGAATTGATTTTTTTTATGCTCTTGAAGGTAGGGATCAACTTTTATATGTATATGTGTGTCTGTGGGTGTATATACACACATGCATTTATATCATTTGGAAAAATCATATATCTTCAAACTTTATTTTGAATTGTCATCCCATCCCCAATGATCTGCCATATATTAGAAATGGCACTAATGTATGCCTGAATAAGTTTCATGACACTATATTCTATTCTATGGTTGCATTGTTTATCCCTGTGACAATACTGTACTAAAATAATTGGTAAACGTTTAAATAAGCATTGTTATGTTGTAGGAAAAATTGCAACCTTCACCCACAACCCCATATATTCTTCCTCTTGAGGCATATCTTAGTTAATTTTGAGCCTTTGCTCTTTTTCATAATTTTAGATTTAGCATGTCAAGTTTCTTGAATTCTGTTAGAAGTTTAAATGAAATTGCATTGACTCTATAAACCAAATACATTCTTTATATTCATGAACACAGCATATATTTTAATTTATATGTCTTAAATATGTAAATACATATTTATGTATTTAATAAATACATAAATAGATATATAAATACTTTCTCCGTAAAGTTTCAATGGATTATGCTATATCTAATGGAACACTTTCAAACAATAAGAAAGATAGAAATTTATTTTTTTGTAATACAGAAAGTCTAGTTTGAAGACCTAAGACTGACAGTTTAACAAAAAAATCATCCAGGACAACTTAAGAATTCATCTCAAAGTAATACCTGAGTATGATACTAGTTCTACAGTCCAAGATGGCAGGTAGAATTTCTTCCATCTGCTTCTCAAGCAGTAAAATGGAGAAAATATGTATTCCATCACAGAAAGTCCCCAATGCCACTTCCATTTGTGTTTTGGTGGCCAGACTCTAGGTCCATAGCTACATGTTTAAGGAAATATAAATTATTATTTTTTATTACACTAACAAGTCATTCAATGTTCTATTCTTCGACTATGTGACAGACCATATGCTATATTCTGGGGATAGAAATATAAATAAAACAGTCCCTGTTCTAGGAGCCCTTTATCTGGGAAAATGAAAGCATATTAATAATTACATGGTAACAGTGTGGGAAAAGTACACGTATTTAAAATGTGTCTATGGGGGTTTGAAAAGTTTCACTATATTGTGGAGTGTCAGTAAGTATTTCATGAAAGAAATGATATGAACTGGTTTTTATCGGAAACTAGGCAGAAGAAACACATGATCAGAGGCATGGATTTGCAAATACTATAGAAAGATAATGGTGAGGTGAATAGTGAACTTTTATAGAACTTAGTGTCCTGCTTAAACCATGGCATTATTCTGTTGTTTAAGGTGGTTATTTTGGAAAGACAGTGTTTCCAAAAATATATTACTTTCCAATTTATAGACAATTAAGTGTGTGTGGGTGTGTATATGAGGTCTGTCCATAAAGTATCCAGCCATTGTTAATAAATGAGAATGGTGTTTTTCATATTACATGAGTGGATACTTTCCGGACAGAACTCGTATATATGTGTGTGTGTGTAATTTCTTCTGGAGTTTACATATATTAATATTTATATATAATGTAAGAAAATGGTGACTGCTTTTCTATATTTCTCTCATCATTATGTAATATTGGGCTTTCAGAAACATTGGTAAGACCTGAGAACTCCAGGAAGTTGTAGGAGAGACCACCTGATGTATGAATGCACAAGGTAGCACTTACGCTTTGATGCACAGGCATAATTTACCAACTGAGAACCAAGTTTTGCGATACTATATATATTTCATATCATTTGATGTTTAAAATAAATTAAATGTGTATACCTCAAGGATCATTCACAACAAATCTGTGCCTGACAGAAGGAATTCATCTGTGAAGTTATTATTTCCACTTCAATCTAAACATATGCCTTTGGTGCTCCATCAACATATTCAAAGTACTTCAGAGTTAAATAAATTTGGTCAATCTCATTATATAAGGTAGTATATTAAAATGATTTGTAGCTGGTGTAAAAGTGCCTTGCTAGTGTTGATTAATGGGTCAATTTTAGCCAGCAGCATTATATCTGCAATTAGTTATTCATTTTATCATTCACTAATTTAAAAGCATACTGTGGACATCAGGTAATTTTTTAGAAATGAAAAGATGGGTAAAATGTACCTGATGATATCTAGGGATCACTTTACCTGGAGAAAGAGAAATAAATATTCAAATAGCTATAGGAAAGTAGTAAAACCTAAAATAGAAATAAATAAATTACAATGACAGAAGAGTACTATTTGATTTTTTTTTTTTAAGAGGGGCTGTGGCTTTCAGAGCCCAGATGTTCATTTTTCTCCAGCTGGTAAGGCAGCCAAAAATCAATTTGGTATCTAGCTAAACAAAAAAAAAAGAAAAATATAAAGTGTCTGCTTTCCATAATATTTACATGTTATCATTATTCCCAGACATTTGCCTTCCCTTTGTTAATTCTAAGATTCGTTGTTGTCTAGATTCCTGATAATTAAAGTCTCTGGAGTTAAACAGGGAGGCAGCATGAGGAGTTGGAAATAGCACCTACATAGGAGGCAGGTTGTAGTGAACGTTAAATAATACAATGTATTTAGAACATCTTTGTGACATTTGTAGGCACTTCATAGAAGATGGGTGTTTCCATTTGCACTTCATCTCTGTCATAATCATACTCTTCAAATTAATACCCACATATAAATTTCATATCATCATGTTTGTCCTCCATACATAACACGGGAGTTGTTTTAGTTTCTTTACTCATTTCTGATACTGTTTTCCTAACTTTGACTGTTTTCTTAGTACTCTTTTCCTTCAAATACTATTCATCAAATTGGAACTTTTGTCTTTAATGCTGATAGAGTGGACAAAGACAACAAATTATCTTAGTATATTCCCTAAACTGTTAATAAAAATTTCTTACTGACAAATTCAATATAGTTACTAAATAGTCAGGATCCAGACAGAAAACAGAATTTTATTCACATGGTTCAAATGAAGAGACTTAAGTGAAGGGCTTGGGTGTGTGGGATTCAGAGAACAAAGATGGGATATCACAGCACCCACGACCAGCAGCAGTGGGACATTGTAACTACTTTTAGAACTAGTGGATAAAGAGGACAACGTAGTGTAATTCCACCCCAGTGAGAGTTGAAACCTTGAAGGGGACCGTATGATAGAAATTGCAGTCAGTTGACAGATGTACGGCACCAGGGATCAAATTGGGTAAAAGGAAGGAACAGTACAGACTCTCCTTTCACTTTCAGATCTTTTGCCAATGTCTCCCACCGGTCAAACCAAATAGGAAGCAGCTAGCAAGGGGCCAAACTGATGAAAACTCCTGGAGTCATCCTTTCCAGGCACAAAGCAGGGCAGAGGAAATGGACATATATCAGAGTGGGAGAGCAGGGGAGAATAACCACCATAGTGACAGGATGAAAATTTCTGACACTTTTATTCTGAAACTGTTATTATTCTCCAAGTGTTCCTCTGGATACATAACATTAAGTACTTTGCTAAACTTTCCTGAAGGAAGACTTCATTTGCGTTTATTAATTCTTTCCCGTAGATTGCTATGAGTTTTTTAAAAATTATCTTTATAGTTGTGGAGTCAAATTCTTAGTTTATTTTATTAGTTCTCTATGCATGTCAGAGTTCAAAGAATTTTAGATGTGAATTTTCTTAATATTTCAGCTTTACCATATTCTAAACTTTTGGTATGTTCTCTTATTTTTCTTATTATATCTAATAGTCAATGCTTGCTTTTAATTTTCTGTTTATTTCAAGAATTACCTCGGACTATCTTTTTAAAATATATTTCCTTGTGCCTGTTTGCTGCAGCTTTTAAAAATATATTTCTAGTTTTATTTTGGTCATAGATATTCCTTGTATAATTTCTGCTTCATAGAATTTACATGACCATTGTATTATAATATTTTAATTATTTAAGTGGTGGTGATAAAAAAGTATACAAAGTATAGCATATATTTCAACACATTTATTACTCATAACATTTGAGTACTCTTTATCTGCATTTACCTTTGTATTCACATGAGCTATTAAGAATTGAAAGAAGTATTTTCTATCTTTGTTTTAGTCAACTTCTGGATTAAGAGGTTGTCTCTATATATCCAAGTGCCATATTACTCAACACATACATTTTTATTCTCTCGTGTTTTTGTAATAGATTATAAACTTTATAAATATAAAATAATTATTTTCTTCCTATCTAATGCTTTTTACTTCAAATTCTGCATTGTCAAATTCTAGTAATGTGACTTTGCTTTATTTGCATATTTAGTTATATAAAATTTTATAAGATTTTCATCCAAGTTGTTATCACTGTGCTTCTTTGAAAATATTTTTTTAATATTTCCTTATAAGCAAATGTTCCCAAAGTTGCATATATCACTTCAGCTTACGTATCAATCTTGGTTCAAAATTTTGTCATATGGCCACTTATTAGCATGGGCAGTGATGTCTAAAACTAGGTGCTCATCTGCCCAGCTAAAATCTTGGCAGGGGGGGAGACCAGTGAAATGAATACTGGTGGAAAATTAACATAATTAACAATTGTGTTAAATACACAATTAACAAATAATTACTCTGCCACAAATAATGCTCTGTATTTTCTAGATGATCTTGGCATTCCTTTTTTGCCCCAATTTTTTAAACACATTCTTTTTTTTATTTATTGTAGCTTATTATGGGGGTACAACAGTTCTGGTTAAATATATTGTCCATGCCCCTCCCAACCCCCCGAGTCTGAACTTCAAGAGTGTCCATTCCCCAGACAGTGCACATCGCACTCATCATGTAGGTATACACCCATCCTCTCCCCCACCCCCACTACTCTGTTTCAGATACACACTTGATACATGCCTGACAAATCCTAGGTGCTTGATGAAGTATTTATTTTAACTCCATAGATAACGAGAAACAAATATTAGCACAAGGTATTCATTGACTTCTTATTGTTCTTTCCTGCCAGAGGCAATATTGTTTTTGTCCACCAAAATTCCAAATTCTAAAGGCATGAAAGCCCAAATCATTTGTACAATTAAAATAAAGAAGATAAGGAAAGGAAGATAATGAGAGGAACAGCTATATTATATAGGATGGTGGAATAAGGATGGGAGGAGACATATTTCAGGACTTAGAAAGCGACACAACAGTTGTTTCAGAGACCATGTGAATAGGAGATGAAAGGAAATATATATAGTGGTTGTTGTATGTATTTAGATCCCCTTCACATCCTTCCAAAAAATAATAAGACATTACAAAAATGTTAAATGCTCTGCAGAAAAAAGCTTTTAGAATATTGTAGTACTTTAAGAGTGAGTCCAACAGATTTTTAAAAGTGCAGGTGATAACCATGAAAGACTTGATTACACAAAGCATTGATTATTTCCAGCTCTGGGATTCAGCAGAAGGTTTGTGAAAAGTTGCTTGGGCATTATTTGCATAATATAGAGAAATGTAGAGAAGAATGCTATTCCAGGTACAGGGGCTACCTTAAATAGCACTCATTTTGAAGACCTAGTAATCAATCATTTCCATTACAAATATGAAAGCGTTTACATATCAGTTGTCTTGCCTTGACTACTTATATTAGGTTTGATTAAGGATTTTTTTCCTTTTCCTTTTATCTTCTAATTACATTTGTTATAATTGGACAATTTAAGTTGCTAGAAGCAATCTGTATTTCAAAGGAGCTGAAGGTTAAAGGCAGACTACTGGATTAGAGTTAGTTACCACAAAGTTATTGAGTTTATTTGCAGAGTAGTGCAATAATCAACACAAAGCTGGCAAGCTCACTGCCCAATAGAGATATATTTTATGGTATTTTAACTGAACAAAAAACACTTGTTAAAACAATCATGTTATACAATTTCTGTGCTTATCATAAACCTCAGAGTTGAAGATTGTATTCCTGGGAGATTAAATCAAGCATTGTAGCACTGCTGAATATCACACTAATTGTAAACATAAAGGCAAGAATGATAATTATGATGATACAAACAGAGCATATATAACTAAAACTTAAAAAACGCATTACCTTAACTAACTAGGCTCCTGCAGTCTTCTTGGTCTATTATATTCCTATGCTTGTAAAACTATAAATGGTCTATGAAGTTTTCCTTTTTACCTGATTGAGAAATTTAGTGAATAGCCTAGGATTTGAATTCACAAAATAGCTTTATTCTTCAACATTACTAACTAAAATAATTGATTGAATAAATATGAGAAATAAAACAGAGAGAAAAGGAAGGAAGGAGGGAAGCAGAAAGGAGAGTGAGAGGAAAGGAAGGAAGGAAGGAAGGAAGGAAGGAAGGAAGGAAGGAAGGAAAAAATGTCACATTAATTGGTTAACAGTAATGTATCATATAAAATATTTATGCTTATAGTTATTTTATTTTTAACTAAAACTAAATTAAAAAAATAGCCTTTAGCTTTTTCTGCATGTGCTCTATGTTTTACCCAATGTGAACAAAATTATATTAGTTTGTCTTTTTCAGAACAAAGCAGAGACATAATGAGGTCATTATTAAATTCCATTATACTCTGTAACTATGCCTTTTGTGTACCATCACAATTGAAAGCCAATTATTTTTAGCAGGAAACAAACAGTACCTCTTGAGTATTATATGTTATATGGTCACTGGCTTTACTGAGAACAAGATAAGACATGGAATACATGCTTCTTTTATATACTACCCTCATTTATAATAAACATATAAATAAGTTTTTCTCAACTCTGTTTTGTGTCAGCCTGTAACAAGTACCCCAGGCTTGTAACAACAAAACTGTAAATTGGCTGAAAATATAGCACTGACCTTTGCTGAAGTAACCAATGACTAGATCTTAAATATGCTTCAGGGACACTAAAATGTGTGATATTTTTCTTGTAAAATGTGCTCATTATAGGTGTAAAATATTTTTTTCTGTATATAGAGCATCTGTATCTGCTGTCAAATTCAGTCTTTTAGGCAAATTAAAAAAATAAAACTCACTCAAACGAATGGATCTGTAAATAACTGCATGGCTGTGCAATGGCTTGATTGTCAGTCGCTACAGAGAAATATTTAAATAGGAAGAAGTAGAAACTTTCTGTTGTGGAAAATAATAAGAAATTGTTTTGTTATTATCTGTGTTCAATAATATTTGGAAAACTGGATTGCCATGATTTATTGATATACAACAAATGTTTTCTTTAGTGACCAGATTGCAGAGCAATTCATGCTAAGAGTTTTTTTGTTGTTTGTTTGTTTTTGTTTTTTGTAACATTGAAGAAATTTATATCAGGAATATTGACTACACTCACCAGAACTGGAATGTATTATTGCTGTATACTTACTAATGCTCAATTAGAAATTGATTGATGGTTATAGCATTTTGGGGTTTTGGTTTAAAAGGGAGTTTATGCTTTGGCATTGCTTATTCCTATTCTGTAGAAGACAACTAGCCACCAAGCAAAGACCATACCTTAGGGTATGTGGCAGCCATGAAAATATGCTTCTTGGATTTCTCACTGGAGACAGAATAATTGACCCATAGCCAAGCTGCTACGTTTGAAATTTATCTCCACATTCAAGCCAAGGCAATGTTTACCATTTGCGGTTTTCAGCCAGTGGTCAGGAATAGTAGAAATACTCAAAGAACTCTGTTCCTGCAAGATACATAACTACTTTGATGGGAAACTTTGACTCTAGGACTCCCTAAAGAACTTGGAGAACTTTCTTTATAACTGTACTGTAGTCTCAGATGCATCCACTCTACTGTCCTTTCATTTTCTTCTTTATGCAGCCTCATATCTGCAGCATATTCTGATGGTTGTCTTAGCCTTCCAAGGCCCCTCTCTCTTCTTCTTCTTTTGTAGGTATTTTCTGTAATAAATTGTTTCCATGTTTAATCCTGTCTCAGTGTCTGCTTCCTGGACAATCTGACTAAAGGCAGGTAAATGTAATATTATCTATGTCCCATATCATTGTTGTATAATAGGAGTTTCCCTAGTCCACACCAACTTGGAACTACTATTGCTAACAGAATCAATCATAGCCTTTACTCTTGGAATTACTCTTTCTTTCTGTTCTTACCTAATTCTTTCTGCCTTTAGTCAAAGAAAAGCCAGGGGGCAGTACATTTCTTTAAAAACAGAAGTCCTTTTCTCATATCATTCCCAATGACAACCATGAGTATGAGCTGGCACTGATGCTATTGCAGCCTGGAATGAGAGTCCCTTACTTCTGATTCTGAACTCAGTCCCACTAAGGAAATTCACAACGCAGTAATATTTCTTATTGAAAAATGAGAAAGACTAGAAGAGCAAAGCTTTCACCACAGCAGGTCTGAAGACCTTATAAAGGAAGAACTATATAGCAATCCCATTTAAAACAATTTATTAATTGGGCAATCAAATAACCTCCCTCTGTTATGACTTTTTATCTTTCTCCTTATTGCCATATATGATCCATATATTTAAATACATATATTGATGCTGGACAGGAGGTCTGAGTCATACATACCCTTAGAACTAGATATTTATTAATATCAGGATTCCTATATACTTACCATTAGTTGCTGAAAGATTATTAAAATGTCAACATGTCAAGAGAAGACTACAAAGGGCACTATGAATTAGAAGTTACTATCCTTTTAGTATTTTTTATTTCTTGTTAAGTGGTTAAAAATATAAGAAATGGTAGGTTTGAAAATGCCCTTCTTAGTGACCCAGGGTCCAGGCCTGCTCCAGTAGACCCAGAGTCCACACCAACCTCAGTAAACCCCAATGCCACCCCAGATGCTGTGGACTGATTCTCCAAGACTAGTCCTGTAGACCCAGGCTCCAGGCCAGCCACCGTGGACCCAGGACTCAGACCTGTTCCCAGGGACTCAAGCTCCAAACCCACCGTAAAACCAGGCTGGCCTCCATGGACTTAGGGTCCAGGCCCATTCTAGTGGATCCAGACACAGCAAATCACAGAACCTGGCCAGTCCTTTAAACTGTGGACTCAGTTTAAAGGCTTACTGCAGAGCCAGGTCAACCACTGTGAACCCAGGCTTCAAGCCAGCCCCCACAGATACAGTCTCTAGGCCTGCCCACTTGCTGACCCAGGCACCAGGGTGGCCTACCCAAGGAAACCACCAGCAAGCTTGCCCTGAGATCATGCCAGATGGCCTGTTCAGAATCTCTGGACAGGCTGACTGATGAAGAACTTTTCAGATAAAGCCAGTCTGCAAAGACTGGAATATGTTCCTATTTCTTCACATGCACATACTTTAATGGAAAATAACAAGAAAGATGATAAACCAAGGAGGCATAATATAGCCATAAAAAGAACACAATAAATTTCCAGTGGCTGATTCCAAAGAAATGTGACATACTAACTGCCTGATAAAAAATTCAAGGTAATTTCTCTAAGGAACCTCAGTGAAATTCAGGCAAACAGGGCAGAACAATTCAGTGAAATCAGGAAGACAATAAATGACCAAAATGAGAAATTTAAACGGACATTGAAATTTATAAAAAATCAAACAAAAATTCTGGAGCTAAAAAATACAATGAGTGAAATTTTAAAATTCAAGGGAGAGCATAAATAGCAGAACTAATCAAGAGGACAGAAAACATCTGTGAACTTGAAGATAGGTTATTTGAAAATAGAGGTGAAAAAAAGAATGAAAAAAAAGGAAGAAAGCTTACAACAGCATGAAAAGAGCAAATAGTAAAGTCATAGATATTCAGGAAGGAGAAGAGAAACAAAAAGGGGGATTTTAAAAAATAATATCCTGTACCTGGATATCTGAGGAAAGATATTCAGGTACAGGAAAATCAAATGTTTCCAATCAAATTCTATTCAAACAAGATTACCCCATGTTATAATCAAACTGTAGAAAATCACAGACAGAGGATCTTAAGAGCAATCAAAAGAAAAGAAACAAATAACATATAAGGGAGTTCCAATAAAGCTAGCCAACCAAAAATACTGTTCCTAAAAAAATTGTCCTTCAAAATAAAGAAGGGATAGACTTTCACAAACAAATAAAAGCTGAGGAAGATTGTTACTGCCAGACATATCTTACAAGATATGATAAAGGGAGTTCTTCAAGATGAAAGAAAAGGATGCTAATTAGTAAAACAAAAACATATCAAAATTCCAATGACATTCTTCACAGAAATAGGAAAAAAATCCTATAATTTGTATGAAATCACAAAAGGCCCAAATTGTCAAAGCAATATTGAGCCAAAAGAGGAAAACTAGAAATATCACAACACCTAACTTCAGACTACATTATAAATTTATAGTAATCAAAACAGCATAGTACTGGCATAAAAACAGAGACATAGACCAATGTAATAAAATAGAGATCCTAGAAATAAATCCATGCATTTATAGTCAATTAATATTTCACAAAGGTGCCAAGAACACACAATGGGCAAAAGATAATCTCTTCAATAAATGGTGTTGGGACAACTGTATGTTCACATGCAGAAAAATGAAATTAGAACTTTATTTTACACCAGATATTAAAGTCAACACACAATAGATTAAATGTTTAAACCTAAGACCTTAAAATGTAAAACTACTAGAATATAAGATAAGGGGAAGCAACATGACATTTTTCTGGACAATGGTTTTTGGGATATGATGCAAACAACACAGGTAACAAAAGCAAAAATAGACCAATGAAATTGCATTACACTAAAAAGTGTCTACAGAGCCAATAAACAGCCAATAAAATGGAGTGAAAAGACAACCTAGAGAATGGGAAAAATATTTGCAAACCATATATCTGATAAGGAGTTAATATCCAAGATATATAAGGAACTCAATCAACTCAACTCAACTTCTATAAGAAAACAAATAACCTGATTAAAACCTGAGCAAAGATCTGAATAGATATTACTCCAAAGAAGACATACACATGGCCAACAAACGTTTGACATCACTAATCATCAGGGAAATAAAAAAAACCGCAATGAACTATCACCTGATGACTGCCAAGATGGCTATTATAAAAAAGACAAGATATAACAAGTGTTGGAGAGAATGTGGAGAAAAGAGAACACTTGTACACATTTGGTGGGGATGTAAATTAGTATAGACATATGTAAAATAGTATGGCGGTTCCTCACAAAATTAAACATGGAGCCACTGTATGATCCAGCAATCCTACTACTAGGTATATAGCCAAAGGAAATGAAATCAGTATGTTGAAGAGATATCTGTACTCTGACGTTAATTGCAGCATTATTCACAATGAAAGACAAATATAATACCACATGATCTCACTTGTATATGAAATGTAAAAAAGTTAAACTCAGTAGTAGGAAAGAGAATTGTGGTTACCAGAGGCTGGAGGAGATTAAGGGTTGGGGAGATATTCATCAAATGATGATAAATTTCAGTTACATAGGAGGAATAAGTTGAAGAGATCTACAACATGGTGACTATAGTTAATAATAATGCATTATTTTCTTGAAAACTGCTAAGAAAGTAGATTTTTAGTGTTCTCACCACAAAGATATGAAAAGTATGTGAAGTAATACATATGCTAATTAGCTTGATTTAGCTATTCCATAATGTATACATATTTCAAAATAACATGCTGTACATGATACATATATACAATTTTTATTTCATAATTAAAAACATAAATTTTGCAAATATAAAATGTCCTCCTTAGAAAAAATACAGCCGTGATAGTGGCTTGAAATATTTTAATGCCAGCCATTTGTGGAATTATATTTCCACAAGTATTAAAAAATTCTCCTGCTTTTGTCAACCATGCTGATATTTGCATTCATTCATTCATCCATTCATTTATCAAGCAATTTCCTCTTAAATAATTCAAAAACATTTATTGATTAGTATGAACTGAATAAGGTACTGTGATAGCCCAAGGGCTATTAGTGCCGATCACAATAGTTCCAGTCATTCTAGAGACCAAGATCCTGAAAAGGAGTCTTAAAATGGTAACAAAATTAACAAAACCTGAAAATGTAATGCTTAATAAAATTATCAAATTTTATAGCCATTTTAGCCATCTACAATACAGAATCAATAAATAATTAAATGGTATTTCAATATATATACATTGCTTAGCAATAAAGATATGTTCTGAGAAATGCATCATGCATTGCCCTTAGGCAGTTTCCTCGTTGTGTTGTCATCATAGAGTGTGCTTAACCCAAACCCAGGTGGGATAGCCCATCACACACCGAGGCTAAATGGCTTAGCCTCTTGCTCCCAGGCTACAAACCTGTACAGCATGTGAGTGCATTGAACACTGAAGGCAATTCTAACACAGTAGTAAATATTTGTGTATCTAAACATATATAACATAAAGAAGGTACAGTAAAAATACAGTAAAAAAGATTAAAAATGGTACATCTGAATAAGGCGTTTACCATGAATGGAGTTTACAGGATTGTAAGTTGCTCTGGGTGAGTTAATGAGTGAATGCAGGCTGAGTGTGAATGAAGGCCTACGACATTACCGTACCTACTCTAGACTTTATACTTATGATAAACTTAGGCTAGACTAAATTTATAACAAAAATTTTTCCTTATTTAATAATAAATTAACCTTAGCTTACCATACTTTTTTATTTTATAAACTTTTTAATTTTTAATGTTTTGACTTTATCGTAATAACACTTAGCTTAAAACACAAACACATTGTACAGCTATACAAAAGTATTATTTCTTTATATTCTTAGTTTATAAGCTTTTTTCTATTTATTTTTTTTTTACATTTAAAAATTTTTTAAAAAACTAAGACACAAACACGCACCTTAGCCTGGTCTGCACAGGATCAGGATCATCAATATTACTGTCTTTCACCTCCACGCATTGTCCCACTGAAAAGTCTTCCCAGGCATGCAAAGAGTTGTCATCTCCTATGATAACAATGCCTTCTTCTGGAATATCTCCTAAAGGAGCTGCCTGAGGCTATTTTACAGTTAATTTCATTTTTAAAAAATTGATACATATTTATACACATTTATGGGGTACATGGATATTTTGTTACATGTATAGAATGTGTAACGATCAAGTCAGGGTATTTAGGGTATCCATCACCTTGAGTATTTATCATTTCTATGAGTTGAGAACATTTCATTTCTTCTCTTCTAGCTATTTTGTAATATACAATATATTGTCACTAACTATAGTCCCCTTACTCTGCTATTGAATGTTAGAACTTATCTAACTGTATGTTTAACCAACCTCTCTTCGTTCCCACCCTCACTTGCCAAACCCTCACACACTTCCCACCTCTTGGTATCTATCATTCTACGTCTTTATCTCCATGAGGTCCACTTTTTTACCTCACACATATGAGTGAAAACATGTGATATTTGATTTTGGGTGCTTGGCTTCTTTCACTTAACATAATGGCCTCCATTTCCATCCATGCTGTTGCAAATGGCATGATTTCATTTTCTTCTATGGCCAAATATTATTACATTGTGTATGTATACCACATTTTAAATTTATTTGTCCATTGATTCCATATCTCTGCCATTGTGAATAGTGCTGCCATAAACATGGCAATGCAGATATCCTTTTGATATATTGATTTCCTTTCCTTTGGATAAATGCCCAGTAGTGGGATTGCTGGATCATATGGTAGTTCTAATTTTAGATTTTGAGATATCTCCATATTGTTTTCCATAGTGACTTGCAATAATTTACATTACCACCAACAGTGTGTAAGAGTGTACTTTTTTCTGCACTCTTGACAGCATCTGCTATTTTTGTCTTTGTAATAGCCATTCTAACTGGGGTATGATAATATCTCATTGATATTTATTTACCTGCTAATTAATAATGTTGAGCATTTTTTCACATACCTGTTGGCCATTTGTATGTCTTCTTTGGAGAAATGTCTATTCACATCCTTTGCCCATTTTTTAAAGGGATTATTTGTTTTGTTTTTTACTGTTGAAGTATTTGAGATGTTTATATATTCTGGATATTAATCCCTTGGTGGATGAATGCTTTGCAAATATTTTCTCCCATTAACAGTTTATCTTTTTTTCACCCTTTTGATTGGTTTCTTTGCTATACAGATATTTTTCATTTATCATAGTCCAATTTGTCTGTTTTTATTTTTGTTGCCTGTGTTTTGAGGTCTTTGTTGTAAAATCTTTGCCCAGACCAATGTTCTGAAATATGTCTCCTATATTTTCTTCCAGTAGTTTCATAGTTTGGGGAAATATGTTTAAGTCTTTAATCCATCTTAAGTTAATTTTTATATATGGTGAGAGAAAGTGATCTAGTTTCATTCTTCTGCATATGCATATCCAATTTTCCCATCACCATTTATTAAATAGGCTGTTCTTTCCCCAACATTCTTGGCACCTTTGTGAAAAATAAGGTGGCTGCAAATACATGGATTTTTTTCTGGGTTCTCTATTCTTTTCCCTTGACCTATGTGTCTGTTTTTATACCAGTACCATGCTGTTTTGGTTACTATAGCCTTGTAATATATATTGAAGTCAGGTAGTGTGATGCCTCCAGCTTTGTTCTTTTTTGCTCAGGATTGCTTTGACTATTATGCACTTTTTTGGTTCCATACAAATTTTAGGATTTTAAAAAAATTTCTGTGAAAATGGCATAGATAATTAGATAAGGATTTCGTTGAATCTGTAGATTGCTTTGGGTAGTATGGAAAATTTAACAATGTTAATTCTTCTGGTCTATGAGCATGGGTTGTCTTTCCATTTGTCCATGTTAATTTTTTCAATTTTAATTTCTTTCAATAGTGTTTTGTAGTTTTCATTGTAGGAATTTTTCACCTCCTTGTTTAAACATATTCCTAGACATTTTACTTTTTTGTAGTTGTAAATGTGATCACCTTCTTGATTTGGTTCTCTGCTTGATTGTTATTGGTGTATAGAGATGCTACTGATCTTTGTATGTTGGTTTTGTATTCTGAAACTTTACTGAATTCGTTTATCAAAGAGTTTTTAGTGGAGTCTTTAGGGTTTTCTAAATATAAGATCATATTGCCAGTGAAAAGAGATAATTTGACTTCTTTTCTAATTTAGATGTCTTTTATTTCTTTCTGTTGCCTGATTGCTCTGGTTAGGACTTTCAATACTATATTGAATAGGAAGGTAGAAGTGGGCATCCTTGTGTTGTTCTAGTTCTTAGAGGGATTGTTTTCAACTTTTCCCTATTCAGTATGATGTTGGTTGTGGGTCTGTCATATATGATCTTTATTATTTTGAGGTATGTTCCTTCTATGCCTAGTTTGTTGAGAGTTTTTATCATGAAGAGATGATGGATTTTATCAAGTGCTTTTTCTGCACCTACTGAGATGATTATATGGGTTCTGTCCTTAATTATGTTTATGTAAAGAATCACATTTATTTATTTGTTTATGTAAACCATCCTTGTATTGCTGGCTTAAAACCCACTTTATCATGGTTTTATATCTTTCTGATGTGCTGTTGGATTTGGTTTGTGAGTACTTTGCTGAGGATTCTTGTGTCTATGTTCATCAGGGATATTGGTCTATAGTTTTACATTTTTTTTATTGTGTCTTTATGTGGTTTTGTTATCAAGGAAATACTGGCTTTGTAGAATGAGGTAAGGAGAAGTCCCTCCTCCTCTATTTTTTGGAAGAGTTTCAGGAGGATTTTTACTAATTCTTTGTACATTTGGTAGAATTTGGCTGTGAATCCATCTGGTCCTAGGCTTTTATTTGCTGGTAAATTTTTTATTGCTGACTCAATCTCACTTCTCATTATTGATCTGTCCATGTTTTCTATTTCTTCCAGGTTAAATCTTGGGAGGTAGTATGTTTCTAGGAATTTGTCCATTTCCTCTAGGTTTTATAGTTGTGAGAGTATAATTGTTCATAATAGTCTCTGATGATCTTTTGTATTACTGTAGTATTAGTTGTAATATCTCCTTTTTCATTTCTGTTCTAATATATGGCCTGTCCTAGAGAATGTTCTATGTGCTGAGGAGAAGAATGTGTATTTTGTAGTTGTTGAATACAATGTTCTATAATTGTCTGTTAGGTCCATTTGGTCTAATGTGCAGTTTAAATCCAATGTTTGTTGATTTTCTGTCTAGATGATCTACTGTTGAGCATGGGTGTTAAAGTCTTCAACTATTATTGTATTGGAATTTGTCTCTCCTATTAGATCTAATAATACTTGCTTTATATATCCAGATGCTCCAGTGTTGGGTTGGTATATATTTAGAATTGTTATATCCTTTTGCTGAATTGACACCTTTATCATTATATAATGACCTTGTCTTTTTTTTTTTTTTTTTTTTTTTTTACTACTTACTGTTTGTTTTATCTCTTATAAGTATAGCCACTCCTGCTCACTTTTTTTTTAAACATGAAATATCTTTTTCCAGCTCTTTACTTTCAGTTGTGTCTTTACAGGTGATAATGACTTTTATGTAGGCAGTATAATAGTTGGGTAATTTTTTTTAAATATATTCAGCCAGTCTGTGTTTTTTCAAGTGGAGAGTTTGATTTGTTTAAAATCAAGATTATTGGCCGGGCGTGGTGGCTCACGCCTGTAATCCTAGCACTCTGGGAGGCCGAGGCGGGTGGATCGCTCGAGGTCAGGAGTTCGAGACTAGCCTGAGCAAGAGCGAGACCCCGTCTCTACTAAAAATAGAAAGAAATTATCTGGCCAACTAAAAATATATATAGAAAAAATTAGCTGGGCATGGTGGCGCATGCCTGTAGTCCCAGCTACTCTGGAGGCTGAGGCAGTAGGATCGCTTGAGCCCAGGAGTTTGAGGTTGCTGTGAGCTAGGCTGACGCCACGGCACTCACTCTAGCCCGGGCAACAAAGCAAGACTCTGTCTCAAAAAAAAAAAAAAAAAAAAATCAAGATTATTATTGATATTTGAGAGCTTATTCCTTCATTTTATCAATCAATTTCTGTGCTTTTAGTATAATCTTTGTTCCTTTCTTTCTCTCTTGTTTATCTTTGCAGGTTGGTGGTTTGCTGTAGTTCTAACATTGAAGTTTTTTCTTTTCCTTGTCTCTGTGTTTGCTCTACCAATGATTTTTATATTTTGTGTTTATACCATGTGTTTTCACTATGGTATATGTCATTTTTTCACTTTTGGGTACAGGAGTACCTTAACCGTCTCTTGTAGGGTTCTTCTAGTGGTGATGATGAATTCACTCAGCTTTTGCTTGTCTGGGAAAGACTATTTCTCTTTCACTTATGAATAACTTTGCTAGGTGTAGTATCTTTGGCAGTTTTTTTTTTCTTTCTATACTTTGAATATATCATCCTATTCTCTTCTGGCCTATTAGGTTTCTGCAAAGAAATCTGCTGTTAGTCTAATGGGGGTTCCCTTATAAGTAACTAGATACTTTTTTTTTAAGCAGTTTTATTAGGAATAATTGGTACATGATAAAATACATATATTATAGCATACAATTTGACAATATTTGACATATGTATACATTTGTGAAACCATCCACTGCAATCAAAATAATGAACATATTTGTTACCCCAAAACTTTCCCTCGTGCCCATTTGTAACCTCTCCTACTTCCCCTCCCTGACACCCATCCTCCAATCCCAAGCAACTAGATGCTTTTTTGTTATTGTTTTTAGGATTCTCTCTTTGTCTTTGACTTTTGACTATCTATAATGTGCCTCAAAGAAGACTTTTTTGAAATTGTATCTATTTGGGGATATTTGATCTCCCTATTACTGGATGTCTAAAATCTTTTGCTAGACTTGAGGGAATTTTTCAGCTATCATTTTGATAAATAGGTTTCCTATATCTTTGGATTTTTTTTCACCTTTGGGATGTCCAAATTTGAATATTTCATCACTTTATGGTGTTCTATATGTCACATAGGCTATGTTCATTCTTTTTTACTCATTTTTTTCTTATTTTTGTCTGGGTTATTTTAAAAGAAAGACTTGAGTTCTGAAATTCGAGTTCTGAATTTCAAATTCTTAAATTCTTTCTTTGGCTTGATCTACTGTTGAAACTTTTGGATTTTTTTTTTTTTTTTTTTTTGAGACAAGGTCTCATTCAGCTGCCCAGACTAGCGGTGTCATCATAGCTCACTGCAACCTTAAACTCCGGGCTCAAGCAATCTTCTTGCCTCAGCCTCCCAAGTAGCTGGGACTCTGGGACTACAGGTGCACGCCACAATGCCCAGCTAATTTTTTATTGTTATTTTGTAGATATGGGATCTTGTTATTGTCTAGGCTGGTCTTGAACTCCTGACCTCAAGCAATCCTCCTGTCATGGCTTCCCAAAGTGTTAGGATTACAGGCATGAGGCATCACACCTGGCCTTGTATTATTTTATATTATTCAATTAATTTTTCAGTTCCAGGATTTTTATTTGATTCTTTTCTATGATATCCATCTCTTTGGTCTATTTCTAATTCAAATGCTGAACTGTTTTTCTTATTTATCTGTATTATTTTTCTGTGTTCTCTTGTATCTCACCGAGCTTCTTTAAAATCAAAATTTTGAATTCTTTTTCTAGAATTTCATAAATTTCTTTTTCATTGAAATCTGTTCCTGGAGAATTATTGTATTCTTTTAGAGGCATCATATTTGCTTGCTTTTAAAAATGTTTTTTGTGTCCTTACAATGATGCTTGAACATCTTATGTAACAGTCATGTCTTCCAATTTTTTGGATTTGCTTTCCAAAAGACTTTCCTTACGTCTTATCATTGGTTGGGTAGGGAACTTTGGCTTTGTTTCTGTGTGTGTGCGATAGTGTAGTCTTCATATTCCATTATCCGTAAATGGTATCAGTGGTGTCTGTGATTTCCTCAGTGGCTTAGGGTGCAGTTGTTAGCAGAGGCTGTAGTGAAGTTTTACTGCATACAAAGATGCCAGGTGGGTCAGTCCTCAGGCCCCAGTAGTGGTAGCAGCAAGTACAGCGTACCTGTCCTTAGGCCCCAGGGCAGCATATGCTGGCACAGGTGTTAGCAGGTCCAGGCAGGTAAATTCTTGGGCCTCTAGGAAGCTTCCTCAGATACTGGCAGTTGTAGAGGTGGGCTAGACAGGTGGCTGGGTCCTTGGCCCCCTGGTCAGTGAGTGTGGCATGATTGATGGCAGTAGTAGTGATAGGGACAACACTCTGGTTCCCAAGTAACTGCACATGTGTTGGTGGTGGCTACTGTGCAGGTCAGTTCCCTGGTCCACAGATGGTGCTTATAGATGGGCACCAGCTATGGTGGTAGCAGCAGGTTTAGTGGGCCTGACCTCAGCCCCTGGGAGAGGAGGAATGCTCAGGTGCCAATGGTGGCAGACAGGACTGGGTGATCCCCAGGCCCTGGATGATGTACTCAGGCACTCTAGGGGAAGGAGCTGGGCTGGGTGGGCCTGTCCTTGTTTCCCCTGATGGGGATTGCAGGTTCCGGCAGTGACAGGCAGGGGTGGGAGTATAACTAGGTCCCTGGTGGAGTACTCATTTGGGGGCAGTGGGTGACTGAACTCTCTCTGTGCTGGTTATGAGGGCGGGATTGCTTTCATTGGCAGCAGCCACAGGCAGGCAACCTTGGAGCATGCACTTCAGCCCCAGGTTGCAGCTGCTGGCCAGGGGAGCCTGTCCTCAGGGTGCTTGCCTCATTTCCTGAGGTAATGGGGTTGCTGCCAGTGACTCACGCTTTGGCCCAGCCTGCAGCAGCCAGCAGCAGTGGCAGTGGTATTGTCAGGGCATGTGAAAATGCATGGCAAGTCTGCTCCTGGGGTGGTAGTTTTTTTGCCAATGGCTCATGCTTTGGCCCTGGGCAGCAGCAGGAGTAGCTGTGCGTGGGGGTTGTCAATGAGGCTCCAATGAGGTTGTCAATGAGACATGGAGGAACTGTGGGACCCCAGAGCAGGATGCAGTTCTTTTGGGGGCTGAGCCCTCAAAATTGTGCCTTCTTGTAGCTGCTTAGGACTTGAGGGTGTGTGGGATCTAATGAGAGCTCCTTCTTTGGAACAATGACATTTTGTAGTCTCCAGTCAGCTTCCTATGTTAGTCTCTAGGCCTGTGAGGGTCAAGGGGCTCTCTAGCATTTAGGATTGTAGGAGTCTGCAGTGGCAATGTGGACCTCTGGGGGTCTCTCACCCTTTCATCTCTGAGCACCCCACACATCCCAGCATAACAGGTTGCCTTGCTTTCCTCCACTTTCTTGCCTAAAGTGTTTCCTATCACTTCTCTATTGAATTCCACTGTGCTGTCTTAGATTATCTATATGAAGTGTGATTATCTACTCACTATTTTTTTCTACTTTGTGCAGGAAGCCAGTACCAAATGCCTCTAGCCAACTGTCTTGAAGCCCTTCTTCTCTGGGCTGCTGCTGTGATGGTCTGTCCGTCAGTCTCTCTTTCTGCTTTGCCATCGCACCAGAGCTACAAATGTTTCATGCAGTGGCAACTGTACCTCTGTGAGCTCCTTGGTTATCTTACCTTAGTGTGCCTAGTGCTCCAACTTTTTTTTTCTTATAGTAGGAATGTACTCTAAAATAACAATAAAAAGTCAGCACAGTAGGATGTTTACAGCAGTATCACCACAAACATAAGAGTAATGCGTTGCACTATGATCTTACAACAGCTACAACCTCATTAGGTAAAAGGAATTTTTCAGCCCATAATAATTTCATGGGACCACTGTCATCTATGTGAATTATCAAATATGTGGTCTGCCATTGACCAAAATTTCATGTGCTGCATTACTGTATTTAAAGAGCGAAGATTTTTTTAGTGGATATATTCAGTTATGGTAAAGATATGGGCTTTTTGATGGACTGATGGTGAGTTCCTCCTTTGTATAAATAGAAAGCAATGCACCAAAATTTAAAATGGTCAAAACTTATATTTAACTTGGACTATATATTCCCACATCTAGGAGTATAAAGAATCAATATGAAAGAAATGAAATTCAATGCAGAATAAAACTTTGTGCTTTACAATACAGCATTTATTATTTTAAAAGACAGATTAGAAACATTTTAAGTGAGTATTGATGCAATAATTATTATGGAACTTAGGCAAATGTGCAGTTCTTCTTCACTGAAAATAATGCTTATGGAGAATTTGTAATATCACATAAAATGCTTAGATTAAATGAATAAATAAAACACAAATGGAAGTTTGTAATAGGATGAACTTTAAATGTTTAAAAACCCATGCTTAGAATAAGAAAAAAAGAATTCAGAATGCTATTGTAACAATAATTGTTTCTGAGTGATGTTATTCATAATTTATTTCCCATATGATTTGTTTCCCTTTAACATATTGTATATTTTCCAATGTTATATATGGCCATTACTTTTATATATAAGTAAAATAATTTAATTATAGAAAAAAATGTTCCCCGGAAGACCACGGAAGGAAAATTATATTATGTCACCTTTGTTAAGGCCTACAGACCAAAATGATCTGGAAATTATGCCAACGTAAATAAGATGCTATATAGTTGAATAAATTTGTTTCTATACACGTAGAAACTTTTGTCTCAAAAAGTATTTATCTTTTTTCTGATTTGCGGAAATCACAAAGGAACATGTCATTAAATCAATTTTCTAATTTAAGCAATATAAGATAAATTTCCTAAAATAATCAAATATTTTAAACACTGAATTGGTTTACACATATGTAACATTTCAGGTTCATGGATTACTAGTGATGCACATGAAAGATTTTATATGTCTTTTCCAATCTGCGATGCCATCCATCGCTTTCACAGTTCTAGGACCTCCAGCAATCTGGGAAGACTACATTTTGATTCTGTCACTTTTTTTCTGGCTAACTTTATTACTGTTGATCATGCCTAACTCTACTAAGATTCTTTTGAATTCTTTAACCTTGGCTTCATTGACCTGGAATAGACAGAAGCCAGCTGACATCTTGGCTAACTATATTTTTAGACAATGTCGTGTGTTAAGAAAAAAACACTAAGGCAATAGAGGGATAAGCTAACTGAGTCTAACACAAGAAGAAAAATAGGGTAATATAAGTAATGTTGTTCAAATAATTAAATTTTTAGTACAATGCAAGGTAAAATTTAGAGGAAGTTGTTTTAATATGTGATTATATTTGGCAGAAAGAGAAATAGAATGGAAGAAAGTAGATATATTTTCAAGAGTTGGTAAAATTGGAGCAGGTCATGGGAGGGATGAGAGGATATGGAGGAAAGAATTTCTGAGACATAATAAAAGGAATTAACAACATATTTAGGTACAGGCACATTTTTAAGTGTGGTTGGGCAGCTGATTGAGTTCATAATTAGATGCCTTTATTTTCACCATGAAGAAGGTGTCTATTTCAGTAAAAAGTAAACAAAGTAGCTCGAAAGCTTGAAGGTGCCCACAACATTCTTATGGGAAAGAAAATTAAGTAATGGAGCTGAATAGGGAGAGGATACATGGTGTCTGCATGTATCATTGATGTTGTGAAAGGAATCAAGATAATGGTTCTCTTTGATATAGATTGGTACCTGTTGCATTTATGAAAAAATTATCACATTTATTTAAGCAAATATTTGAGTGCACAATAAATGATAGATACTTTACTAAGCATTGAGAACAAGAAAAAAAAATGACAGATAAAATTGGGTCTCACATCTCAAGGATCTGCCTAAACAGAACAAAGGTTGGGTATACAGATAATTAAAATGAAAAGCAGAAGTATTATGCTCACACGGTAGCTATTAAGAACGTGGATTTCACCCTTAAATTATCTGGAATTGAATAACAGCTCCACAACTTTATAGCTGAGCATACTTAAGCAATACCCTTAACTCATGTGCCCTTTTTTTGTCTCTAAAATCCAACTAATAGACTACATAGCTGGAGCATATATGTGAATCACTTTGTAAATTCTAAAACTCTATAAAAATGTAGTTTTCTTCATTATCATGTGTTATGTAAGTATTTTAAAGTTAGGGAGAGAGACACACACACACAGAGATATTCTGGTTAGAATGTTTAAAGATGTTTCAAAGAAGAGATTAAATTTGTCTCAGGCTTTGAAGATTTGTGTAGCCATTGACAATTAAGGTAACAAAGTTATAAGTAGAGGGAAGCATGTCAGCATTAATTTAGGGAAGACAAATCACAACTCCTATTAAAGGATGGAAAGCAGACTAGATTGCCTAGAAAGCAAGGCATAAAACGTGATTGTGGCTGTATTTTAAAGGTTTTGAATTCTATATTAAACAGCTGTCACTTAAATTATGGCTAGAATACAATCTGAAACTTAACTGAAGACGTTCTATAAAGGACTGCATATTCTACCCCTCTATATACAAACTCATTTCATTACACTTTACCTTTGCTTAACATTTTCCAGTAATAATGTTTTTCTTTTGGTTTCTTTTTTTTTTAATTTCAGCATATTACGGGGCTACAAATGTTTAGGTTTCATATATTGCCTTTGCCCCACCCGAGTCAGAGCTTCAAGCATGTCCATACCCCAGATGGTGAACACTGCACCCATTAGGTCTGAATATATAAATCCCCACCTTCCCACTCCCACCTGCCTGACACCTGATGAATGTTACTACTATATGTGCACATAAGTGTTGATCAGTTAATACCAATTTGATGATGAGTACATGTGGTGCTTGTTTTTCCATTCTTGGGCTACTTCACTTAGTAGAACGGGCTCCAGCTCTATCTAGGATAATACAAAAGGTGCTTTATCACCATTGTTTTTTGTGGTTGAGTAGAACTCCATGGTATACCTATATCACATTTTATTAATCCACTCATTTATTGATGGACACTTGAGTTGTTTCCATATCTTTGCAATTGTGAATTGTGCTGCTATAAACATTCGAGTGCACATGTCTTTTTTATAGAATGTCTTTTGTTTCTTTGCATAGATGCCCAGTAATGGGATTGCTAGATCAAATGGTAGTTCTACTTTTAGCTCTTTGAGGTATCTCCATATTACTTTCCATGGAGGTTGTACTAGTTTGCAGTCCCACCAGTAGTGCATGAGTGTTCCTATCTCTCTGCATCCATGCCAACATTATTTTGGTACTTTTTGATAAAAGCCATTCTTACTGAAGTTAAGTTATATCTCATTGTGGTTTTGATTTGCATTTCCCTGATAATTAGAGATGTTGAGCATTTTTTCGTATGTTTTTTTGTCCATTAGTCTGTCTTCTTTTGAAAAGTTTCTGTTCATGTCCTTTGCCCACTTTTTAATGGGGTTGTTTGCTTTTTCTTGCTGATTTTCCCGAGTTCTATATAGATTCTAGTTGTTAGCCCTTTATCAGATGTGTATCATGCAAATATTTTCTCCCATTCTGTAGGTTGTCCATTTGTGATAGTTTCCTTGGCTGTGCAGAAGCTTTTTAATTTAATCAGGTCCCATTTATTTGTTTTTGTTGTTGCTGTGATTGCCTTTGGGGTCTTCTTCATAAATTCTTTGCCTAGGCAATGTCCATGAGAGTTTTTCTAACATTTTCTTCTTCTAGAATTCTTATAGTTTCATGCCTTAGGTTTAAGTCTATTATCCACCGTGAGTTGATTTTTGTGAGAGGTGAAAGGTGCAGATCTTGTTTCAGTCTTCTATATGTGGTTATCCAATTTTCCCAGCTCCATTTATTGAATAAGGATTCTTTTCCCCGGTGTATGTTATTGTCTGCTTTGTCAAAGATTAGATGGCTATATGTGGACGGTTTTATGTCTGGGTTCTCAGTTCTGTTCCATTAGTCTATGTCTCTGTTCTTGTGCCAGTACCATGCTGTTTTAGTTACTATAGCCTTGTATTATAGCTTGAAGGCTGTTAAATTGATGCCACACTATATAATGGTGAAGGGTACAATTCAACAAGAAGAAATAACAACTCTAAATATTTATGTACCTAACTCAGGTGCACCCAGATTCATTAAGCAAATCTAAACAAAATGATAAACAGCAGCACCATAATAGCTGAGGATTTCAACACTGCTCTGACAGAACAGGACAGATCCTCCAAACAGAAAATAAACAAAGAAACAATGGACTTAAATTGAACTCTAGAACAAATGGGCCTGACTGACATTTACAGAACATTCTACCCAAAACCCACTAAATATACATTTTTCTCATCAGCTCGTGGGACATTCTCTAAGATTGACAATATCCTAGGCCTCAAGGCAACTCTCAAAAAATTAAAAAAAATAGAAATTATACCATGCATCTTCTAAGACCACAGTGGAATAAAATTGGAAATCAACTACAACAGAAACTCTCATCTCTACACATCTTGGAAACTATCTTCTACTCAACGATTATTGGGTTAAGGAGGAAATTAAGATGGAAATCAAAAGGTTCTTTGAAATAAATGATAAAGAAGGCACAATTTATCAAAAGCTGTGAGACATCGCTTAAGCAGTCCTGAGAGGAAAATTTATATCCATAAATGCTTATATCCAACAGACAGAAAGATCACAAATAAACAATCTAATGAATCATCTCAAAGAACTGGGAAAGGATGAGCAAACCAACCCCAAACCCAGCAAAAGAAAATAAATAAAATAGATCTGAGCAGAACTAAATGAAATTGATAATAAAAAACTATATGGAAGATTAATGAAACAAAAAGTTGGTTCTTTGAAAAAATAAACAACATTGACACTACTCTTGCTAGATTAACAAGAAGCAGAAAGGTAAGGACTCTAATAATATCAATCAGGAATGAAAAAGGAGAAATCACAACTGATACCACAGAAATACAAAATATCATCTGTGATACAACAAAGATTCTACCATGAGGCTACTAGAACTGATAAATTCAGCAAAGTCTCAGGTTACAAAGTCAATGGACAGAAATCAGTAGCATTCCTATATGCCAACAACAGTCAAGCTGAGAACCAAATCAAAGACTCAATACCCTTTACAATGGCAACAAAGAAAATAAAATGCCTAGGAATATATTTAAGGAAGGAGGTGAAAGACCTCTACAGGGAGAACTATGAAACACTGAGGAAGTAAATAGCTGAGGATGTAAACTTGTGGAAAACCATACCATGCTCATGGGTTGGCAGAATCAACATTGTTAAACTGTCTATACTACTCAAAGTGATCAATGGATTCAATGCAATCCCTATTAAAATACCAACATCATTTTCTGCAGATCTAGAAAAAATAATTCTATGCTTTGTATGTAAGTAGAGAAGACCCCATATAGCAAAAGCAATCTTAAGCAAAAAGAACAAATTGGGAGGCATCTTTTGGTTTCTTAAACATGATACATTCTTTCATGTTTCCAGATCTTTCCAACTACTTTCATTTGTAGATTTACAGTTTTCTTATCAGTCAGTTTCAATTTAAAGATTCTGTTTTCAAAGAGGTCTTCTCTTTCTACCTTATGTAAAGTAAAACACCTATTGCTCTCTTTTTTTTTTTATTTTTTTTTTATTTTTATTTTTTTAATTTTTTTTTATTTCAGCTTATTATGGGGGTACAAAGGTTCTGCATAGATATATTGCCCATGTCCCTCCCAATCCCCCGAGTCCGAGCCTCAAGCGTGTCCATTCCCCAGACAGTGCACATCGCACGCTTCCTGTAGGTATACACCCATCCCCTCCCCCACCCCCGTCCCCCCCAAGTCAGAACTTCAAGAGTGCCCATTCCCCAGACAGTGCACATTGCACTCATCCTGACTTTTTCTTTTATGACATAAGTTATAGTTTTTAATTATTCTATTTTTATCTGTTTCTATCTTTTTCCATTCCCTACTCTCCTGTTTACCTCTCACTCAGAACATAAGCTCTATGAGGGTGGGGATTGTTCTTATTTTTCTCACTGTTCATTACTTAACATATTATCTAGTATGCAGAGGTGTTCAATAAATATTTGTTGAATAAATATATTCATAGATTTTTTTAAGGACTTGTATAATTTTAAGCATGGAAAATGTCTAAGGATAAAGAACTATATTTTTAAAAATAAAAGATAAAAGTATGGTTTAAAACAGTAAACTATTACTAGATTGCATAATGGATTATAAAATATGAGGGTAAACACAAATTAATTAGTTGTTATTGCAACAGTCATGTATTTATTAATGAAGATCTGATTAACTGGGCATTGCAGAAGAAAAGGGAAGAAGAATGGGGGTTTTGAGAGCTTAAGAAGGAAGAAATAGAACTCAGAATAGAAATGGGGCAGAAGGTTGAATTCAAAGATGGAAAAATCAGGGAAGCATGATTTTTCTCTGTTATTTCTTCTAGTAGGAAGTATTCCACCTCTGTTTAACCTTCCCCTAGCTGGAAGAAGGTGATATCAAGCCATTCTAAGAGTTCCTGATAGTAAACTTGATTTAATCCAGTATATTATGAACAGGGCTATAGAGCTTGAACACTGAAGTACATTGTTAAAGAAATGCTTAAGAGAAATTTATTACAAAGTTTCCAATTTTATCATTTGAGGGTAAGGTCATTCTGAATTTCTGTTGTAAGTTTCACATGTCAGTACTTTATAGTTCAACCATTTCAAATGACAGGGAAATCATTCTTCACTAGTTGTCAACACAAAGAATTTCATGTTTTAACTTTGAGAAAATACTAAAAGGGACTTTCTCAGTTAAACACCTTCAAGTTGCTTTCTAAAAGCCTTTGGGAAATTTTCAAACTGTAACTGTAAGGTTTGATAACTATGAACACATGAAAGTTGTATTAATTTCAACCAAGGACATTATTACACTTAAGATTATTTAAGCCAAATCTATTTCCTCTGGCATTCAAATATGAATACATAGAAGGGTAACTATTATAATAGAAGAATAACTGTTATAATCTCAAGTAAATTAATCAACATCAGTATTGAAACTTAATAGCTCATGGAATACATAATTCCTTTCTATGTAGCAAAAAGTTAACCAGCTGTTGGTGCCTTACTGGTAATTACAGCAGTTTTGGTGGTACTAGTGATTTCTTTACTTTGAGGTTCTTGTAACTCCATAGGAAACAGTGCTAATATTTGTTATATGATGTTTTATTATGTAACACTTGCTAATATGCTGTTTTGCAATACACATTTAAAATATAAAGTATCAACTTACTATTATTTAAACAAGTTTAGGTTGAATAGGCTGTTTTTATTGTATTGTTTTTCATCTTTCAAAAACTTTTTAAATGCATCACTTAATTTTCTCTTCACAGGAGCTCTGTATAGTGTATGATACCAATTGATCATTTCAAAGATGAAGAAATAAAGTTGACTATATATATATATCTAATAGTTTGTACAAGACAGAGAAAATACTAGAATCTAGCTTTGTAACCACTGTGACCTTGTGCTAGTCATCTAACTTTCTTGAGCATAATTTTTCTCACTGGCAAATGCAGGTAATATTATTTGCTCCTACTCTCTGTGAAAATACTAAAACTATAAAGTACTGAGCAGGTGTAAGTATCATAGTTTAGTCCCAGGCATTCTTGATATAATCTTTTTCCTTGGTCCTTATGAGAATGATAGATTTGGGGAAATAAGTTGTCACTGTGCTGGACTTTGCAATTACTATAGTCCTCACTTAAATTCAGATGAAAGAAAGGATGTAGGAGAAGAAATCTCTGTATTAGTTTCATTAATATTGATATTATTTGAATTTTACTGATTAGAAAATAAAATCGTAGAAATTAAGTAATTTTCACACATTGAATTGGAATATGTAGACTTCTTATTTAAATCCAGGTATGTTCAACTCTACCCTGAAGCTATAGTATAGAAGATAAAAGTGTATGCTCTGGAGTTCTAGACTGTGTGACTGAATTCTCCCTCCACTATAGGACCATGGACAAATTACTTAACCCATTATCACATCAATTCCTCATCTGTTAAAAGGATATGCTAACAAGGTATACCACTGCATAAGCTTGTAATGAAGATTAAATGCAGAGTGTTTGAAACAGAACCTGGCACATAGTAAGAAAACTATAAATATTGGTGACAATAACTTCTTTCTTCTTCTCTTCTTTTTTTCCTTCTTAATTTAGTATCTTACATCTTTCACAGATATTTTTAAATTGTAGAAATGAGACGTGTAATACATTTTACTATTTTTTAAATTGTACAAATGACTTTTATAGCAATATTAGCTGAATTTTAGAAATTAAAACATACCAAGGATGTTCAATTTGTAATAACAATGACTTATTTTGACATTTTTATTTTCCTGAAGTAATTTCTGGTGTCAGTGAAAATTTAAAACAAGGATATTACTGTTATTCATATGTGCTATTTTCTTTCAAGTGTCTTCATCTTAATACAGAGGAATGATGGGAACTTGACAGTAGATATTAATAAGAAACAATTGTAAGACAAACCCATCTATCAGTAATGTTGACAAACCCAAAAATGGATTATAACTAAATTACTATAAAATAATTGGAAGAATGATTTCTTGATGATTGATTAATTCTTGGTAAAATCTAACTTCATAGTGGAAAATCAACAAAACCCATTTCCAAAAAATTTTTTTAGATATAAGTGCAAGTATTGGTTCTTTCTGCAATGTCATATGATTTAAAATAATCAAAAAGGTAGCAAATATTTTATTTTCCAGTTTGCAAAACTACAACATTTTTATGGCCTTGTGATGGATAAAAGTTTCAACTTCATGATTTGTGTTATATTCTTCCATAATAGATGAACATTTCATTAGAAACTTTTCCTAGTAGATTTTGATATGCCTTCTTAAATGCTTTTTCCATCTGAAAGTTATTTGTTTATTCCTCAGATCTAAAGATCAGAGCCACATACTCTGTATTTAGTAAAACTTATTTAATATTCTGTATTGAGTAAAAAATACTTATTGAGTGTTCTGTATTGAGTAAAACTTGATGTAATATTTGAAGAGATTCTTATAACCAAAACTAATTTGGGTAAACACTATTTATATAGAACAGTTTTATAATAAATATATAGTCATTATCTTTTTTAAGGAAAGTGTTAATATAACATTTTGAAAATAAAAGTAAATAAAAAGGAATGTGCACACATATTAAAAATATTCTCAACCTGAATTTACCCATATATTTACAAAGTATATGTAAGTATAATCATAATACATATAATATATGTTCTATATTATTATATTTTCTCTCAATATTATGCCACACATCTTTTTATACTTCTGCATATTCTTAATAGTTGTGATTTTAAAAGTGAGCATCATTTTCCACTTAGTACTTGATCATTAGAATCACTTGAGATGATTGTTAATTATGGAGATTCATGGTAACATCATAGGGAATTTTTATTTAGTAAGTCTGAAATGAGTCTAGGAATCTGTATTTACAAAAAGTGTCCCATGTAACTCATATTAATGGGCTTTATATGCAAAACAATTACTCTAGCTTAAGAATATATTTTTAATTAGTCATTCATCATTTTTGTGTAATAATATATATCTAAATGTTTTCTCATTATTAAAAAAACACAATGATTATCATTTTGTAATTATTTCCTTAGGATAAAATATGTATAATTTTAATTATTGGATTTGGTTTATGACCATTTTATGGTTCCTGAAAGGTATTGCAAATTTATTTTCCATAAATTCCTACTTTAAATGGCTTTAAAATTATATTTAATCTTTCAGTTTTCCTGAAACCTTATACCTATATTGAATATCATTTTTTAAAAATTATCATAGTTAAGTTATGGCTCTACAACTTCATTTCTTTAATTGCTTACAGTAATTAGAAATATATCCATATGTGTCTTTCCTACATGCCCTGTTTGGACTTTTTTTTAATTTTCATTTTTTTGTTTATGGTAATCTCACTGTTACATACTTCATTGGTACATTTTGGTTTTCATATAATTTTTAAATATTATAAATATTAAAAAATGATTGAAATAGGTAGGATGCTTTCACTTTTGGATAATAGACACTCACAAATGAAATTAGCATAAATAATAAAGATATCGAGTATCTTCCCTGAGAGTCCAGAAGGTACAGAGCTTCAGAGGTGAGGTCGGCACACTTCACTAGTGACGGTGCAGGGTCAGCCCTCTGGCTCTGCTTTTCTGCAGTAATCCTGCCTTCTTCCTCCTTAACATGTTGGCTCAAGCTAGTAGGAATTCTAGGTGTTACATCTGGAGGTGAAAATTTCCAGAAGAAAAGGGCCCTATTCTTTCAGTATGTATTTCTTGAAAGACAACGAACCTTTGTCAGAAAATCACCAATAAAATTTCTCTATGTCATTTGCTAGAATTAGGTCAGATTACATTTTCTTAAATCATACATTTATGAAAAAAATAGGATTATGAATGGGTGAATCGAAATACTATCTTCCCTTGAAGATAGGGATGACATTATACAATTTATGACATTTAGGGAGTAAAAAAATAAGGAAAGAGGTAACAAATAATGGCTAATATTATAACTATTCATTTATGGTTAGGTAAATTACCTATTTTTAACTAGTTCAAATATTTTATTTTATATTTTTCTGTGGGTGCTATTACAGTGTATCACTCAGATCTCCAGGAGCATAGCCAACTGAGTCTTGATGATCCACTGAACTGCACTGATGTCTGAAGATTTTTCCTGCCTACTCCAGTTCCCTCCCTCTTTATTCTATGCAGGACTTTCCCCAAAAGGTTTTTTACACCTCTAGTTCTGTTTCTTGGAGAACCCAAGCTGACATGTCATTTAATCATTTGATGCATCCCAAGGTGTGATATATTGCATAAGGTATTTCCATCTATACTGATAATTAGTTATTTAATTGCTGATTTTATTTAATTATGTATTCTTTTTTTTCTACTTGATGCAGCTTTATTAATCATCAAATTTTTTTTTTACATTACATGGTTAATGTTTATTTATTTATTTATTTATTTTTAATTTTTTTTTATTTATTATAGCTTATTATGGGGGTACAACCGTTCTGGTTAAGTATATTGCCCATGCCCCTCCCAACCCTCTGAGACTAAGCCTCAAGGGTGTCCATTCCCCCAACAGTGCACATTGCACTCATCATGTAGGTAAAC
>CM052443.1:105519441-105547320 GCA_028533085.1 Varecia variegata | reverse complement strand
AAACAACCCAAATGTCCATCAATTCATGAATGGATTAGTAAAATGTGGTATCTTTATACCATGGAGTATTACTCAGCTATAAGAAATAACGATGATACAACATCTCTTTGGTTCTCCTGGGGAGAGTTGGAACCCATTCTATTAAGTGAAGTATCCCAAGAATGGAAAAATAAGCACCACATGTACTCACCAGAAAATTATTTAATTATGTATTCTATGAACCAAGCTCCGTGCTAGGCAACAGGGAAATAAGAATTGTAGAAAAGTTTACTTCTCTCAAGTACTCACAGCTTTAAAAGTTGATGGAGGCAGATAAATACATAAAAATAGAAAGCACTCTAAATGAAGTATGAACAAAAATTTGAAAACTCAGTGGAGGAAGATACCAAACCTTTCTCCTTTGGAAGTTAATATATACTATCAAAAAGTTTATATTAAAGTTGAATTCCCTGGGTGGAACATAGAGGTATTGGCTTCTATAATGTATCAGGACAATGTTAGCTGTAACAAGATAGATCTAAAAGGGTGTAATGGGTCAAACCAAATAGACATTTACTTTTTATTTATGCAACCATCTCAGGTTGGTGGGGGCATTCTCCTCCATACAGTTATTTGGAATTCACCTTTGAAGTTAGGGATACAGTTGTGTGATTTGGTGGATTTAGTAAGTAGGGAATTGAGGAGACAAATGGAAATTCAGCAGGCAACAAATGGTGTCCAATGCTATAGTCATTCATGTGCAGTTTTGTAAATATCCCATTCCATTTTGGTTAGTTTGAAGATTTGATTTTATATATTTTTGGCAGCCCTCAAAGTGTGCCACTCAGATATCCTTCCAGAGAGAACTTGAAGGGAAAAATGAGAAAGACCCGACTATGTATGTGATGATTTTATTGGTAAGGCATAAAAATGGCATGTCTCCTTTGCTCGTGTTCTATTGTCTGGAATCCAGTGATCTGGCATATCCAACTATGTGGGGAATTGGAAAATAGTGTCTGTGCCAAGAAAGAAGAAACTCAGCATTCTCTACTACACAGGTATGAAAAATGTGCACAATGGTACTGAGTTGTTAAAGTTCTCAGGAGTTTTGCAGAAGTAAAAATTTAATGCAGTTGGAATGTAGGATACATGAGTAAAATGAAAGTTAATGAGGCTGAAGAAACCAGTAGTTCTTCCAATGCTATTAATTAAACTCCTAAATTTATGCAAAGATTTTCAGGCTTATTTAATGCTACTAAAATTTTATATATAATTCAATCTATTTTTGGCATCTTATCTTTTCCCTTGGTCAATTCTGCTATTTTGTGACATTTTACACTGTTCTAATTATTTTACATGAATTACAAAGAAAAGGGAGCTCCTTTGAATAGAACTATCAGTGTAATTATTTCTTAATTATAGACAACAAATTTAAACTAACACTTACCAAAGCCTATAGTTAATCTGGCCTTCATTTTTTTAGGGTTACTTAAAGTAGAAAATTTGCATTCAAATGTTGTATTTATTCAGCAATATGTGTTTCCAAAAAGAAAAGTCTAAAATAGCAGTATAACAAATTCCTCTGGCATAAATAAATAAATAAATAAATTCCGTCCTCCTTAGGATAAATTTTTACCTAGGTCCTCTCTAACACCTTCAAATTATTTCCATTAATGGGGGAGAATCAGGATATTTTTTTGTTTCAATATTTCTTTTAATTGCTTAAAATTATTTAGATATAAATGGACTTTCAGAGATACCCTTATTCACTCATTAGATTGGCAATAACAGCAACAACAAAATTTGACAATAGAAAGGAGTGGTGGGACTTTGGGGAATGAAAATTCTCATAATCCCACTGGTCAGAGTATAAATTGATAAAAATGTTTTATAGCACAACTTGGCGGTACTTAGTAAAACTAAAAATGCACATAGAGAAACTCAATAATTCTGTTCTAAGTAATTCCCTAAACAACATTTTCACAAGTACAGACAGAAATTTCCCTTTAGCAGAGTTCAGAATGAAAAAAAATATTGAATCAACCAAATGCTTCTCATCAGAGTGATGGATACATAAAATGTGATATATTTATAAGATGAAATTCTGGAATTCTACATTACAGATAAAAGATTGACTGAGAACCACATATGAAATATTGACAGATAAAAAAAGTAAGTGGGAAAAAAATAAGGTATAGAGTGATAGGTTTGGTATCACACATTATGCAAATTAAACAAAATACACCTCTAGCAGAGGAAGGCCAGTAATGGTTCTGGAGATGTAAACAAAAGGTGATTCCATCTTATCTGTAATACTAAATTTATTAATCTAAAATATAAAGCAAGTATGACCAAATGTGAGAAACTTAGGACATATGTATTTATTTTATTATTCTTTCTGATTTTATATTTTTAAAGTTTCTTAGAAAAAATATTTTTAAAAAATTATGAAATGTACACATGATTCCTAACTAGAGATAAATTAGTGGACAATAAGTTTATTGAGCAGAAATATTACTAGTATTTAGGGCCTTAGATTTAGAGGTGGAGACTGGAAGATGATAAATGCTATTGCTTAGTCTGATGTTTGTTCAATATTCTATATAGAAAGCATCTCAGAAAGACTGAGTTAAACTAATCTACTTGTGCACAAAATTAACTGTAAATAGAGTATTCCTCAGCACCAGGAGGAAGGTAACATTTGCAAATCTCTACAGTGTCAGCCAATGAGTATTTGAGGAAACATAAGTCTTAACACAGATGAGTTAAATTTTTAAAAATGTATAACATAGGGATTCTCACAGGGAAGGATGACTTGTTCCTATAACAAATGACTTAATTTTTTTTTTTTTAAGATAGGGTCTCACTATGTTGCCCAGGCTGGTCTCAAGCTCCTGGCCTCAAGCAATCCTCCTGCCTGGGCCTTCCAAAGTGCTGGGATTACAGATGTGAGCCACTGCACCTGGCCTAGTTAATAAACTTTTAACATCTATTTTGTCAGCTCAGAAATCTATTTTGCTTCTTGACATTCTTTTTTATTTGTAACTATTGTTTCCAGAATAGATGGATGAGATTGTTGTGTTTATTAAAAAGGATAATACACATACAAATAGGTTCTCAAATAAAACCTGGCAAATATCAAAAGTAAGTATTACTGTTATTAAAGAATAATTCTATCCATGTAATTTTTCTAATTTATTTTTTAATTGGCACATAATAATTGTACATATTCATGGGGTGCAGTGAGATGTTTCACTCCATGTGTACATTGTATAATGACTGAATCAGGGTATTTATCATTTTCGTAATCTCAAACATTCATTGTTTCTTTGTGGTGAAAACAAAATTCTCTCTTTTAGCTATTTTAAACTACATCATACAATATTATTAACTATGTTCACCCTTCTGCACAATAACATGCCAGAAATTATTTCTCCTATTGTGACCCTGTACCCATTGACCAGTGTTTCCTTATTCTTCCTTCCGCCTCCCTTCCCCAGCTTCCAGTAACCACTATTCTCTCCACTTTTGTGAGATCAGCTTTTTTAGATTCTGCATATGAGTGATATTGTCTTTCTGTGCCTGGCTGATTTCATTTAACCTAATGTTCTCCGGGTTCATTCACGTTGCTGCAAATGACAGGATTTCATTCTTATTTATAGCTAAATAGTATTTAATTGTTATATACCACCATATTTTCTTTATCCATTCATCCGTTGATGGACATCTGGATTGAGTCCATATCTTGGTTATTGTGAACTATCTTGGCTATTGTGTGCTACAGTAAACAGGGCATTGTGGACATCTCTTAGACATACTGATTTCATTTCTTTTGGGTATATACCCAGTAGTACATCTGATGGATCATATGGTAGTTCTATTTTTAACTTTTTGAGGAACCTCCATTAGTGGCTGGACTAACTCTAAAACAGTGTTTAAGAGTTCCCGTTTCTCCACATCCTTGCCAGAATTTGTTACCTTTTGACTTTTTGATAATACCCATTCTAACCAGGGTGATGTGATATCTCATTATGGTTTTGATTGGCATTTCCCTAATAATTAGTGATATTGAGCATTTTTTCATATACCTGTTGGCCATTTGTATGTCTCCTTTTGAGAAATGTCTATTAGGGTTTTTGCTCATTTTTTAATCAGATTATATTTTTTCTATTTTGTTGCTGTGTTTTTTGAGTTCCTTATATTTTCTGGGTGTTAGCCCTTTGCCAGATGTATAGTTTGCAAATCTTTCCTCCCATTTTGTAGGTTTTCTCTTCACTGTGTTGATTGTTTTCTTTGCTGTGCAGAAGCTTTTTAGTTTGATGCAATCCCATTTGTCTACTTTTGCTTTCGTTGCCTGTGCTTTTGAGTTCTTGTCCAAAAATTCTTGCCTAGATCAAAGTCATGCATCATTTCCCCTGTTTTCTTCTAGTAGTTTTATAGTATCAGGTTTTACATTTCAGTATTTAATTCATTTTGAGTTGAGTTTTGTATATGATGAGAGATAGGGATCTAGTTTTATTCTTCTATTCATGTAAGTTTTTAACTGAAGCTAAATTGTTGTGCAATTCTTTCCTATGTTTTTCTTTTTATGAGATGCTAATAAAAATAAAGAAGCAGAATACTATTAAATAATTGGAAAGTAAAAGGAGAATGATTAATCAGAAGACAGACAAGCACTGTTTTGTTAAAATTATTGAAAATAATGGTATTTTACCTGTAATGGCTCCCTATCCTCATAACAACTTTACAATATTAACAAGCTGGTTTAATAATCTACATACACATTGCTTTTGTGCCTTATTCTTTCCCTGCAACATCCCATTTAAGCCCTGATTGGGAACTTGAATATCTCAGTGTCCCTAATGACAAGCTGGCACTTAGTGAAACTCAAACTATGTGCAAGTCTCAAAGTTTTCTATTTATAATCATTCACTTAAGCCACCTGAAGGCTATGCAGGGAAACACCCTAAAGGCCTCACTTTCAGCCCTCATTTAATCAGAACCAAATTGCACTTGTAGGGCTTTGCTCCTCACTTGGGCAGCAAACACACGTCAGTGCCCTCAACCAGCTACACATAGCAGAAAATAAATAAAGGGCAGAAAATAAACAGTCTCAACCTCAGGAAGGGTGGTTGCCTCCAGAGAGTGCTGCTGCGTCAGGCAACTGTTTTCTCTGAGCCTCCACAGTGGAGAATTCTCCCCATCTGAGCACTTCCAGTGCTGATCTGTAATTGTCCATTTTCCTGTTTGTTTCCCCTGCTTCTTACAGATCTCAAGGCAAAATTGGTGCCAGGTTCATATCCATCCCCAACACAAAATACAAGGATTAAAAAAAAGTAGGCACTGGTCATTTTTTGTCTGAATGAATAAAAAAGTAAATGGTTAGAGAGCCTACTCAGTTTTTCTCCAACCCAAAAATATACATTGTGATTCACCATTGTCTAAGTCCTTTGTTTTTACTGATTCTTGAGTGAATCACTACTGAGATTAAGACAAAAAGAACATGAATAAATTTGTCCTTTAACTGAGATTGTGTCTCTACTATGTGGACTAAGATTTGAAGCCTCATTCCCTAGAGCCAGAACCCTCTACCTCCCTTACACACATTCTTATCTACTCAACCAACACAGTATTGCTTTGGCTACGCTTTCCCTCAAGAATTCACACCAGTTAGAGAAAGAAAGTAAAAAGTAGGTTCTGGCAGTATGAGATTTTTATAAGAAATGCAGCTTACATGGGGTGGAAGACAAAATAACAACATACCATAGGATCACAACAGGCTTCTAAGAGAGTGAAAAAAAAAAAAAAAACAATATAAAGAAAGGAGCATGGCAGTGCAGGGAGCTCCCTGACAAGAAAGTGAAATTTACTGTAAAGGAAAATACATGACTAAAACATTTTTTTAAATGAAGGATTAGTTTCTAGATCTGTGAAAAATGATGTTGGTAATGCAAGTAACATTCATCGGGTGTCTGGCAGGAGGCAGTGGGGACGGGGCGGATGGGTAAATTCGTAGCTAATGGGTACGGTATGCACTGTCTGGAGATGGGCACATTTGTAGCTCTGACTCGGGTGGTGCAAAGGCAATGATATATGTAACTTTGACGTTTGTACCCTCATAATATTTTGAAATAAAAAAATTAAAATAAATAAATAAAATGAAGGATTAGAGGACTTTTGGAAGACAGACAAGAGAAAACTCTCAGCTGACATTTATTGAGCTAATGTACAGTTTTATCTATATTGATCTATAAAGCTTTATATTAAGCCTGAGAGGTACTATTATTAATATTATTATTATTACTATTTTCACAAATGAGGAACCTATGACACAGAGAGGACACAGAATGATTTGCCAAAAGTCACCCATCTGGGCAATGTCAAGATCAGGGTCCAGAGATTATGATTTCAACCTCTACATTACCTTGCTTTGTGAAAGATTAATTCTGGGAAATATAAGACTGATCACATCCTTCAAGTGATACTAACACCATGTAAAAGAGACAGGAATTCAAATGTGTCATTCCTCTGTTTCAATGACCCATCATAAAGGTTCTGAGTTAAATGTAGCAAACAAGACCACCCAATTAACAGCATCTTCTACCACTTCACCTCACTCAACTTCTGTTATAACCACAACAAATGCTAACTTTGCTGTGCTATTGAACAGTTTTATTCTTTCCCAAAGGATATCTGTTCTCCCTGGAATGCTTTTCCTATCCTTTTTGCCCAGGTTATTCCTGTAGCAGCTGGTTAAAAAGTTGTCTTCAAATTCCCAATACATGTTCACTCCTATTTTATTATGCTGTCTGTGTATCTAATGGACTGTATTACTTTAAAGATAATGTTCGTCTTTGCCTGTCAAGGGTTTATAGTAGGTTCTCAATAGATGTTAAATATTAAATGAAAGGATGGGAGATTGAGACTTGGACGTTTTTCCTAAAGCAAATCTTGCAGAATGTCATGAATCTCTTTTTAAAAGTGAGACAAGCAAGATTTGTAGATAGTTACCCGTTACTAGGACTTCCATGTGACTCTAACTATTCTTGAATATGCAAAAATATTTTGAAAAACAGAGATTGTACCAGTTTTACGCTATTTTACCACAATTTTGAATGCAAAGTATTAAAACACAGAATACCAAACCAAGTAACCAATTACTGAAATGAGAATATAAATTAACTGGATTTAATTGATTAAAGATTCAAAATAATAGCTGTCATTGGATAATTGTTTGACTGAATTTATTCAAATGGTCAGCTCACAGATCCTGCATGCAGGCAGAGAAATGTGCTGACATTGAATAGGTGTCCATAAATATACTTCACTCTCTAAAACAGGTGATATGTAAACATAAGGTATTACTTATACCTGTCAATAGAAGACGGTACGATATGAGATATTTTATTGTTCCCATTCTCATGTTATGTCTTTTTCTCCTTCAGACAAACACTAAAGAAACTATAAAAATAAATCTATCCACAAAACGACTGGCTCACAGGATTCATTTTCATTGTAGCCATAGTTCTCCATCTCAGTACACTGTACAAGGTAAACAAAGCAATAGGATACAGAAGTATTGATGTAATTGCATCCTCCTATTTTCTTTACTTTGTGCTTCAATAAATCTAGGCTAGAATATAAAATTCTTTCCTTAATATAACTGGAAGAACTAACAGAACTGTTATCTTTGTTTTAAAATGGCTTGGTTTTAATGATTACAAAAGTAAAACATAGTTGAATATTAAAATAATATAGAAATGTGTAAAGTTGAAATTGAGGTTCACAAATAATCCAGCACCCAGAAATATTGACTGTTAATAGTTTAATGTATCCATTTCTAAATTCCTAATACACATGTAATAAACAGCTACATTTTAAGAAAAATTGACTCATCCTAAACATATTCTGTGAAACTTGTTTCTTCTTAACAATATATTGTTACTTCTTATGACAATGTTTATGCATCTACCAGGTTCTTTTAACAGTTAAATGCCATTTGTTTTATAGATAAACCTTATTTGTTGTAACCATTGCTCCCAGATATGAATAATGTTTCAGGGTTTTTTGTTGTTGTTGTTTTGGGTGGAGGTGAATGAGAGAGAGAGAGAGAGAGCGAGTGCCCACAAAAAATATTTTTAAAGGATAAATCCTTAAAACTAAAACCTGATTGGTTAAATTACTTTTAAAAGGTGATGAAATTTACCAAATAGCCTTCATAGAATGTTGTACAAATTTATACTCTTGTAAACAGTCAATGTTAATGCAATGTTTCTCATCATTTTCCAAATTTCAGAATGTCACTGGATATTTACTAGTATTTTATTCCAAATAAACCTAACATTTTTTCAACTTTAAAATAGTTCTCTTGTTCTTTTCTATTTTTGTGATTGTATTGTAAAAATTAAAATGCAGAGTAAATATCCTTTCATAACCAGAAATGAGGCATGTGTCTATTTTTCAGGTTTTATCAAAGTGGCACAATCAAAATTTTCTTCATATAAGAATTGCAGGTATCTCATAAGTCCACCATGTTGTGTTGATGTTTTTATTTTGGCCATAATGCTACTAAGAATGAAATAATCTATTCTTCTATATACACATATATTACATAATTTATTAATATATATTATACATTTCTATTCTATTTCTTCTATTATATTTATGTCACTGTTCCTTTATAGAGAAACTATTGGGTTGCTAACTATATATTTACTTGTAACCAACAAGTTTAATGAGCTCTAATGTCTTGAAAATATTTTCATATGGTTCTTAACAATATTTCCAAGTACACAACTCCCTATGATTTCTTTGTCTTCTTCTGATACATTTGTCTTCTGATATTTATAATATATGACACTATATTATAATATAATATATAAAAAACGTAAAATCTTATATGTAATATATAACATAAAGTGCATTTATGTTATTTCATGTTCTTCTTTAATGGCATTGACTAATGGTATTCAGAACAGTGTCTGGTTTCATTGAGGATTTTCACTCTCCAGCATTTTATAGTAAACTGATTTGTCTTATATAATGACTTTTAGTTTGTATATAGCTGTTTCCTATATTAATATTTTAATCTGTGATTTATTTTTATTAAAAATTAGCCTCATATCTTTGCCCATTGCAACATGTTCATTTATCATTAAAAAAATATATATGCAACATACAGTTCTTGCTACATTTTACAGTCCATTTCTTTTTAAAAGATAAATTTCTTCCATTTACCCCATCGTTGTATCAGAAAGCCTTATTTCCTTGACTCTGTATATGCAATATTTTAGTATAATAGTATATAGGCATGTGTTTTGTCCAGTGTTTTTCAATCTTTTCTAACATCTAGCCCTCCATAATTTAGAAGCATTGTAACCTACTTTTGCTAGTGGTTATCTTATGAAATTAAATATTTTTAAATATCTCAATGACAGGAATGAAGAAAGTTAAGACAGGATTCAGCCAGGAAAGCATAAGTTACTGTAAATATTTGTGGTAGAAAGACTGTTAATCCAGGAAATTAGAGGTTCACCCAGCACTGGTTGGAGGGTGTATGACAGACAGTGATGCAGCAGATCATCTCAGCTACTTCCAACACCAAAGACTCGTAAAACTCTTAGTAAAACCATCTCCATCATCCCAGCTGCCAGCAAAAGAGAAGTGGTGAGTCATAAGAACTTCTTGCAAACTTGTGAATTTCGAGAATGGCAGGAAACCTGCCACATACTACCTCAGTTTCCTGCATCACCCAATCAGGTGTTCTAAAGAGCTCACTGTCAGACTGCCTGCCACTATCAATGAAAAATAAGGACTTTTCCTTGGCTTTTGGCTCATCAGCAACTTCATCTCATTGACACACTACAACCCAGAACTATACATGGAAACCCATTCTGGGAAATTTATTTTTAAGCTCCTTCTCTGTGATGCAAAGAATAATGTAGATAAGAGAATGCATGGATGCAGAATGAAAAATAGTAAGGAATATCTAATGTCACAAAGCCATTAAAATAATGAACTAATTCTAAATGCCTCTTTACCCCATCTAGGGGTCATAAAGTGATGTGATAGACATTGAGAACTAAGAACAGGGAAGGTGGGAGGGAGATGAGGGATAAAAATCTTCCTATAGGGTACAATGTACACTATTCTCATGATGGGTATAGAAGCCCTGACTTCAGCATTATACAATTCATCCATGGAACAAAAAACATTTGTACCCCCTAAATTAATTGAAATTTAAAAGAAAAAACATCTTATATATATGTTATTTTAAAGAGATGACAACTTACCTTAGATCACAAGAAAAAATAGAAACAAACCAAGAAAAAATGAAAAAGAAAACCCTCTGCACTTTAACTCCATTACTCTCACATATTTTGATTTTATGTTATGTAAATTTACATATTTTATGTTGCCTACTTATTTCTTAAGTTGCTGTAGATATTGCTATTTTTGATTTGTCTTTTGGTCTTCATACTGGAGTTATGAGTGGATTGCAAACCACAATTACAGTATTAGAGTATTTTGAGCTTGTTCATGTACTTAATGAACCCAGTTGGTTTTATATTTTCAAATATGTTCTTCTTGCACATTAGGGTTTTTTTCTTTCTAATTTAAGAATTCTCTTTAGTATTTTTTATAAAACAGGTCTGGTAGTGATAAATTCTCTGTTTTTGTTCATTTAAAGAAGACTTTGTCTCTTCTCCATATTTGAAAGATACCTTTGCTGAATACAGTATTCTTGCATTTCTTGAATGCCAGTTTTTTGTTTTTTTTTTTTTTTCCTTTCAGTACTTTGAAAATATTATCCCAATCCCTTCTGGCCTGTATGATTTCCATTGAGAAATCTGTTGCCAGATGAATTAAAACTTCTTTATATGTTATATGCTTTTTCTCTTGATTCTTTTAAAATCTTCTCTTTGTCCTTGACCTTTGACAATTTGATATTATATACTTTGAGGTAGCCTTATTTGGGTCCAATTTTTTTTGGTGTTTTCTAAACTTCCTGCATGTGGATATTTATGTTTTTCTCAAGTTTTAGAAAGATTTCTGTGATTATTTCTTTGAATAAGCTTTCTACCCCTTGCTGTTTATTAAGTCCTTCTTGAACACCAATAATTCTTATATTTGCTCTTTTGAGATAATCTTCTATATCTTGTAGGTGACGCTCATTACTTTTCATTCTTTTTCCTCTTTTCTCCTCTGAGTGTGTATTCTCAAATAGCCTGATTTCAAACTCACTGATATTTATTCAATCCATGTTGCTCTTGAGAATCTTTAATGAATTTTTTCAGTTCAGTAAATGTGTTTCTCACTTCTAGGATCTCTGGGGTTTTTAATTATTATTTCAATCTCTATTAAAGTTCTCTGATAAATGTTTGAATTGCTTTTGTTGTTGTTGTTGTTGTTATCTTATAGATAACTAAGTTTCCTTAAAATTGATATTTTGAATTCTTGGTCAGAGAGTTCACATATCACCTTACTCTTAGGGTTGGTTACTGATTCCTTGCTTTGTCCATTTGAGGAGATTATGGTTCCTTGTTTGGTGTTGTTGCTTGTGGATATATATGTATGTTTCTACATTGAAGGATTAGTTATTTATTCCAATCTTCTTTGGCTTGTTTTACTTTTTATTGGATATGATTACTTGGAGATTCTTTGTAATTCCCCTCTTTCTTTTCTTTTCTTCTTTTTCTTTTTTTAATGTTTTTTTCCCACTAGGTTGACAACTCCTTTTCAGCACTAGATGATGCCTTAAGCTCAAGTTTGCCTCATGTGTAGTAACCTATCAGTGTGCGGACCCTCCTGAATGGGGAAGGTCCCAAAAGGTGTATCCTGATGGTGTGAGAAGTCTGGCTAAGGTTCTGTGCCCGGGGGACCCATGGAACAAACCTCCTACATTGTAGTGCTGTTGAACAGCCACTCTGATTTGTTGTCTCCCTTTGGACAAGTTACAGAGATTTTCCAGTGCTGGCAATGGTGGCCCTGCCTCCCCACTTTGTCTTTGGCTGTCCTCAGGGATATTTTTCCCTATTGGCACTTACGGTACTTCCTGTGAGTTGAGGCAGGGACAGCTCTCCTATCAGGGAACCCAGGAAGGTGGAGAAGTTGTTTGTCCACTTCAATCTCACTTTTTCCAGTGTAGAAACTGAGAGTCTGGGGAAAGTTTTCACATTCTTGGAGCCAGGCAGATTGGGGGAAGGGGTATAGTGGATATGGAAATACGATTCTTTTGTTATCTGCTTGGAGTTTTTTCACTTCTCTGTGGCCCTGGGGACTGTCTCATCCTTATATTTGATTTCTGGGATATTACCAGCGATAATCTTGGTACTATATATTTATTTTTGGTTTTCTGAGGGCTGGAATGAAGCCAGCTTGCTTCCACACTGACATTTTGGAACCAGAAGTCCTCAGACCCATAATATAATTTTTAAATTTCTTCTTGCCTCCTTATGTTGTCTTTGATAATATTGCATTACTATACTTCTCTTTTTTTCATTAATTTTTGTGACATGAAACATACTTAGGCAAAGGGGCAAGCAGCATGAATGTACTGCTTAAAATTATTATGTTTCATAGAATTATTAAAACTCCAGAAGCTTCTTGCATGTTCCATTTTAATCATAATAATTTCTCTTATAAACATTAGGCTAGGTAACCACTGTTCTAAATTTATTATAAATATTTCTTGGCAATCTTTATAGTTTTGTAAAATATGAGTAAATCCTTATACCATGTAATATAGTATTGTCTGTTAAGGTCCCTAATATGAAGGGAATAATTGTGACTTTTTTTCTATATTCACTATGTGTAGTTATCAAAATTGCATTTTCATTATTATTCATTATCCCGTTGTTTGAACACACCACAATTTATCCAATTCACTTTTGATGAACACTTGTGTTTATTGTAGTTTTTAACTCTTATGAAATGATAGACATGAATATTTTATAGGTATCCTTGTTAAAAATGTACATTATTTTCTCCAGAGCTTTGCATCTCAATATGTCATTGTGTAGAAGTATCAGCATCACCTAAGGCCTTGTTAGAAATGTACTAATGGTCTACGAAGAACTAATAAATTTGAATATTGAACAAGAACTTCAAGTCATAAATATATACATTAAATATGAGAAACGCTGCTCTGTCTTACATTCATAGCAATACATTTGCTCATTGATAGAATGTACATATCATCCATAAGAGTTGATAATGACAGGCTGTTTCACAAAGAGGTTGGTTTCATACCTCCACCAGAAGAGAATGATTTTTTCTTGTGCTGCATTCTCTTTAGCATCTGTGATTCCAATTACTTTCAACTTTTGTTAGGCAGGTGAGATATTGATATCCCCCTTTGGTTTATATTTAAGTTTTTTTAGCTTAGAATCTATGATATGTTAGTGTAATTTTGTCTTTTTTGCATGTTATTATTTTTATTATATTTATTTTTAAAGATATGAATTGAATTTAATTGATTGACTTTAGATCTCTAACCTGTGATGATCTCTCTGTGATGGATAGCTGCTTAATAAAAGAACACAAATTTACAAAATCAAAACTATATTATAGCAAAATGATTACATAAATATAATAAAATATTACTGAGAAATGATCTGGTAAATACAATATAAGAATTTGTGAACTTAATCTAGAAATATACCTTTTCTCAATATCCCTTATTTCCATTTATTTTGTCCATCTGTGAGGTAGGGTAGTTAATGGAAATAGAAAATAAAATTGGCATTAGTTCGCCATTCCTCATGGTCAAAAGAGCATAGCACAAGCAGGAATTTCACTTAAGCTATGCTTTAAATGAAATATAGGTCTTTTAGGTGAAGCCGTTCTGAGTCATATGGGAGAAAAAGCAACTGAAAGACCTTTTGGATCACATTTAAGGTAAAATTGGATAATATTCTATGCATTTTTAAAACTTAATTAAAGTATAGTTTTTAACACTTTAAAAATATTTAATACTGGAATCAAAGGTCCAAAGTTTTGGTTTACTAAGGTGAAAAAATATTGTTAATCAATGGAAGTGTTTTATTCTTTAATCACCCTTTCAGAAGGATATGCTGACTTACAAAGTTATTGACTGTGACTTCTTTAAATTAAAACATTAAATGCCACCTTAGCTGATACAACTTAACCAGAAATAGCAGGCTGCTCATCAAGAATACCATTCTCTAACATTAGTAAATGAAATCTAGGGCAAGGACAATCATGTAAGTGCTAAAACAGGTTATGCCAATTATGCAGAAAACAGGAGGGCTCGCCAATGAATATTTAAATTATAAAATACTTTAATTCTCAAGAACTCTCAAGCCTTCTGTTTTTCAACTGCTATCAACCTGGTACCTTAGTGTGTGTGTGTGTGTGTGTGTGTGTGTGTGTGTGTATGCATATATATATTTATATATGTATATACATATATATATATAGAGAGAGACAGAGAGACAGAGAGAGAGTAGAATTCTGATTTTTGCTGTTCCTACATAAACTAAAGAAGGACTGACTGCTGGAGGTAGTGTGCAGCAGAGATAGCTGAGTGAAGAACATGGTTTAATAAATTAAACCTTAGAAATTTAAAAGCTGTTCCATGTAGACATGCAGTTAAACACATTGTTTGTGTCCTCATGTGTATTTGTGGGGTTAAAGGGAAAAAGGAAATATCTTAGTGAATAAGTTTTACCATTTGGTTTGGAAGGATATGCAGGTAGAATTCTCTCTTTAAAGGCACTTAGTGGTGAACTAAACAGAAATGGACAAATTTTGATTTTCTGCAAATATGAACCTATAATCTCTATGTTAACAACATCGACAATACCAAAATAGTATTTCTCAAACAGTGGAATGATGAAAGTGATAAGGTTCTTTCAGTAATTTTTAGTATGCATATTTCTAAGTAGAATCTTAATTTTAGAAAATCTTGCTTGAACATGTAGGGCATTTCTGTCCTGAGAACTGTTTTTAAATGATGTTTAATAGGTTTTCCTAGAAGACTCATTATGATGCCTGACCTGCACTTGTTTCAAAAATCTCACATTATTGGAGGAAGTGGTTTTACATATTACTAAATTTGGAGCCTGTTCCAAACAACAGACTTCAAAAATGTTTGTTACATTTGTATTAAGATCATGTTTAAGACTCTGATCATAATATTCCTAATTTCCATGCTTATTGATCAAAAAGTCTTTGTGGCTTTTTAGATTTTTGTTTCCATTTAAAATAATTTTATATCATTTTGCCCTGATCCATTTTGCTACATTTGATAATATTTACCATGGACATCTACTTCCTTTTCTATACAGTAGATACATGAAATGTTGGTATTACCTCTTACCAGCACATGCAAAGCTGGCCAGATTTCTCAAGCCAAGAGAAGAGTCCAAAATTGAAACAGCCCAAACATGCACTGAGTCTACTAAACAAATAGTTTAGAATGTGAACTGCTAAAGCCAAATTGGGGATCTATTGCAAACAGGAGTGGAATCCAAGCACTGAACCATTTAGTTTATAAGATTTGTCATTGTATTGGATATAGGTGTCTATAAAGGAATAGTTAGAGAAACCAGCATTATCATAGGCAGAATTAATAAACAAGAGTAAATCGGGCAGTAGTAATTTGGAAACCACAAAATGATGAATTGCTTCTGATTCGTATTTAGTAAAGAGTGAATGTATGTTGTAATGTATAAACATAGAATGGAAAGCTGAGAACAACTTTCTAAATTCTATTAATAATTGAAAGGCAGAGATGCTCTACTATGAAACTAAATACCCAATCACTTTGTAATAGTGCTGCTCACACTTAAACTGCATATTGGCATCACCTGGGAACAGTAAAGATAGTCCTGAGGCCTGGGTACTAATTAAGTCCAGGAAGTAGCCTCTGCATCAGGACTTTTAAGTCTCCTGGTTTATTACATTATACAACCAAGGTGAAAATCACTGTTTTCTGATGATCTCTCACTATCCAGAAACATGAAATGTCAGGTTAAAGATAATTTGGAAGTTCTCATAACGTTGTTAGATTTAGAAATCTAGTTTTTTGGTTATAGTTTAAAAATCAGCTGCTAGCTATAGACATATTGCTCTTCACTAATTTACTTAAGATAAGGAAGATCCTATTAATTGAATTTGTACAGAACCTGGAGTCAACCTGGAGTTGAGAAGAGGTTTTGCTGAAAAATGTTGGGCAAATTATTTACCATTTTGCCTTTGTTTCCCAATAGCGAAAGGATGCCTAGAATAATGTCAAACCTGACTTTCTCATGGAGTTTTTATTTAGTCTTATAATAGATACTGCCTTTAAAGTGCTATATAATCTATAGACTTTTATAAAATATTTATTACAATTACTGTTGATGTCAATATCATCTTCGTGACTAACCAGCTTTAATTTTGCAATGAAAATTATTTTGATTTTCTCTGAAAATAGTCATCATTTTATTATACTTAAATTATATTTTAGAAACATTGAGTTTAGTACATATTATAAGAATAATGTTATTTGTAAGGAAAGCTCAGATTTTCAACATTGATTTTAACGAATTATAATTTACATACAATAAAATTCACATAAGTGTACAGGTTGATTATATTTGGATTGTCAAATATATGTCCTGAGTAACCACAGCAGCAATAATGTTGTGGAGTATTCTTATTGTAGTTACTCAGGTTGTATATTTGACAAATATAATCAACCTGTACACATTTTTTGTTGTCTTATTTTTTCTATTTTCTATGTCTCCAGAATTTTTTTCTTTTGTAAATTTTCCCCATCCTCAAGAGACCACTGATTTAATTTTGATTATACTTAGTTTTCCATATTTTTGAATTTTACATGAATAGAAATATATAATGCACGTTGTTTTGTGTCTGGCTTCTTTTGCTCAACATAATGTCTATGAAATTCATCCATGTTGTTGCATGTATTGATAGTTTGCTCCATTTTATTATTGAATACTTTTCTATTGTATTAGTAAACCACAATAGTCTTTTAAATCGCCTTTTAATGGATATTCAGATTGTTCCCAGGTTTTTTGTGTGTTCAATTAAGTTGTTATGAACAATTGCTCGTAAGTGTCTTGTGGCAATATGTTTTTCTTTGTCTTTTATAAATTAATAAGAGTGAAATCCCTGGATTGTATGTTACACGTATACTTAGGCTTGAGGATAAACTACAAAACTGTTTGCAAAGTAGTTGCACCATTTTACATTCATACCAGTAATATATTACCATTCCAAGTGTTAAGTGTCTATTAAAGGTTTCCCAAAATTTGGGGAGTTGCCGTCTTATTATTGGGTTATAAGAATTCTTTATATGTTCTGGATATAAACTGTTTGTTATATAATGGAAATAATTACTTTCATTCTATGGCTTTCCTTTATACTTTATTGGAAATGTCTGCTTTAAGAAGAGAAAATTTTTCTTTTTAGGAAATAAACTTCTTTGTGGGAAAGTTTTAAAGTATGAATTTAAAGGGTTTAGTAGATAGAGGGTGATTCAGATTTTCTATTTCATCTTCAGTCAGATTTGGTAAACTGTTTCTCAAGAATTTCACTCATTACATCTAAGTATATAGTTTATTGACATGAAGTTGTTCATAGTAGTTCATCATATTCTTTTAATATCTGGAAAAACGTTAGTGATATATATATATATATATATATATACACTTTCACTTCAGATATTGGTAAACTTTGTGGGTTTTTTTCATTTTTTATTATTCTTGGCTATGCTATTGTGATTTTTCTGAGTTCTTTATTGTTCATGTGCTATTACATTTATTTCATTGATTTTTAGTCTTCATTTCTTTTTATCTACTTAATTGAATTTCAGCTTTTCTTCTTTTCTGATATATAGATATATATATGCCTATAAATTTGGACTAAACACTACTTTACCTACATCACAAATATTTCAAAATGTTGTTTCCATTGTCATGTAATTTCATATGTTGTGTTTCTATAATCAGTTCAAAAATTTTCAATTCCTTTGTGATTTCTTTTTGACCCATGAGATATTTAGAAGTGTGTCATTTAATTTTCAAATGGGTGATTTTCCGGATATGTATCTCCTATTGGTTTCTAATTAAACATCTTTATTGTCAAAAGTTAGATTAGGATTGTAACATTTCTTTTATAAAAACTGTTTTCTTGTAAAAGTTATGTGTGTACTTAAAAATGTGTATTTCGTAGCTATTAGATATTTCATTTTTAAATGTTAATTAGAGCAATTTGGTTGAGAGTTATTTTTTCATATAACTTATATACTTGCTAATTTTCCCACTTGTTTAATAAATTACTGACAAAGTTGCATTAAAATATCTTGTTGATCTATAATTGAGAAAATTGAGCTACATATAAAGAGCCCTGGATCCAATTTTAAAGAATTGGGACACAGTAAATGCCATTTGAATGTGTATGTATTGAGTTTTAATTATAGCAAAAAAAAATGAGTGCATTTTTAGGTCCAAGAGGATAGCTCTAACTTAATATGGGGAATAATTGGCAGGTGGTTATGGAGGTTGGACAGAAATTGAAGCCAGATAGATCTTAAGGAAACTATGTTAATAAGGCAACAAAGGTAATAAAATGTTGAATTAAAGTAGAGAATGGAGAAGAAAAACGTGACACATGATATATTTGCAAAATAACTTTGTACTGTCTTGATGAAAAATTACCAATAGGATGTGCCCAAAGTATTTTGTATTGAGGAAGAAGTTTTTAATGCATACTCTTGTAAAAGGTGGACACACTATTAATTGAAGAAGGACAAGCAGGCTGTGTGGGTGGAGCAAGGAAGATTATGGCTTATAAGGTTATTTTATCCTTTGCACCTCTTGGGTAAGTTTCCAGTTAGGGAATATTAATCAACCCTTCCTTACTAAGTATTAATAGTAAGTGTGGTGTTGCAGATATAGATTTAGGACTGAACAGAACACACGTGTGTGTGTGTGTGTGTGTGTGTGTAAATGGCTGTGAACATTGAGCTGACACAGGATTAAAGAAGAGTTTTCACAAAGAGACGAGTAAATTAGGACAGAGTTCAATTATGAAATCTAAGCAAAGAGGACCTTCAAAATGAAAAGGACTATTAAAAGAGACAAATTCTACATTGTCAAGTAAGAAGGGTCAAATGAGGCCTTTGGTATGGCATTTAAAATTGGATTGGTTGTCTCATGAAACCATGATCATTTGAGGAAATAAGTGTTCTTGACCATGAATTCCATTCTTCTTATTTCATTAGGTATCTTGTCAATTAAAGGAGTAAGTTCTTCAGTGCAGAAAGGAGTCCCTTAGCAACTGACCGCTGTAGCTACTGAAGTGTGTTTGATAAGCCTTGGCAACTCTGTCAGAGGGGAATGCCTGCAAATTGCAGAAAGGAATGTGACATAAATAGGGCAATATGGTATTTCTGTACTATGGTCTTTTACATTGTATTCATGATCAATAGGTAAAATGGGCGCATATATGTGTGCATGCTTTTTTATGTGTGTATATGTGTGTATGCATATTCTATAACCATATAACAAGTATACAGCTAACAGTTTATAAAAGTAGTTATACTGCTCCCTTGGCCTTTGGTAATTTACGCTAAATAATAAAAATTTAAAACCCCACATTTTTGGGGTAACACATGAGGCAATAACTTGAATATCCATCAGTAAAATCTTTATTTACAAATAAGAAACACAGAGGTTAGAAAACTTCATTAAGACACAGTTAATTAATACACTATTAGGACTAAAATGCTATTTTTTTCCATTTTTATTTCATTGCTTTTTATTTTAATTTCATTAAGTATAGCCTAAGAGGAAGGCAGTTGAATCCCTAATGCCACTCCAAATATTTTCTGATGAACTAAACACTGCTAAGTGGCATTTAAAAACATATTTAAAATGATATTTATATTTACTAAGTGACATCTGAGATCAGATAATTTGTTGGGAGGCAGAGCAGATTAGCCTAGGGGATGGTAAATTTCTGTCTCTGAGGAAATATTAGCTGCAGGAATGAAATTAAGAAATCAAACTGTGATTTTAATTGAAAGTGAAACAAGAACATACAGCTCTTTTTTTTAATGAGCTATGTTTTTAAGTATGATTGAGCAATCTTGTTAGGGTTTTATTTCAGTCCCATAACTATATATTTGTTGTATAATTTCAAAAACAAATCTTAAAATAGTTTAGATTAAGGAAAATTATGTGTTGGAGGTAACTACCTGGATATTTTGGGATGTTAAGCATACCTTAACAAAACTATATTTTTCCTCAAAATATCTAATGTGTACATTCTTTGAAACTTTCTGTTTAATTGCATTCATACATTAAATGAAGGTGTTTCTACATGTTTAACATAATTTTACCTTGCTGTAATTATAAGATGCTAAATTTCAACATTTCAGATTTTAAAAATTACTTTTTCCAAAAAGAGACCAATGTTAGATATCTAAATTGAACTTTGTATTGTGCATGAAATCAGTGGCTTCTTATCTGATTCATTCACTCTATTTTTGTTGCTCCAAATTCTTCCAAAAGTTATTTGTCTTAGTTTACATTAGAGATAGAACAATAGAATTAAAAATATTTAATACAAGGAAAAAAGAAAAGAAATGAAACACAGGAAGAGAGCAAATAATATTTGTCATGCCTGACAAATAATGCTAAGGTATAGAAGATGTCTGTTCAAATATATAAAAAACTTTGGACACCTTAGTAAGGATATGAGATTAATGTTTTAATGAATATATTGCTTTATGTTTTCATTTTATTCTGTTTTATAGACAAGAAATGGAGGCCTCTATAGCATGAGTGATAGGAAAGAATTTAAATCACTGCCAGCTTGACACCAAAGCTGCTTCTCCCACTGAAATGTGGTGACTACTCCCTCCCCCACCTTCTCAGTAGTCTTAAAATGACTTCTCTTAATATATAGCACCTGCCAATTCATAGAGTTCCATGTTTGATAAAAACTTCACATTTCTTGAAGACATTTCTAAAATTATTATTATAGAACTGCCTATTTCCTCTTCAACTCTATCAATGTTTTCTTTTTATATTTTGGGGCTTTGTTGTTAGGTACATATGTATTTATTTAACTATTATGTCTCCTTAAATATTGGATTGATCCATTTATCATTATTAAATATCCTTTATTGTCTATTAAAAATTTCATTTTAAAATTTCTGCCTTTTGATTGGAATGTTTAATTCTTTTACATTTACTGTAATTTCTAATAAAGTAGGATTTTCATCTGCCATTTTCTATTTTTTTCCTTATGTCTTTTTTGTTCCTCTGTCCATTACTGACTTATTTTAGTTATATATATATATATTTTTAGTTTGCCATTTGAATTCTTTTGTCATTTACTTTACCATTTGTTTTAGTGATTACCATAGGGACTACAATTAACAACTTAATTTATACCCATCTAGTTTGAATTAATATCAGTTAAATTTTAGTGATATACAAGAATTTTGTTCCCTCATTCCTTTTGCTATTATTGTCATAGAAATTACATTCTTATTCATTATAAGTCTATTGTAATGTTTTTTATAATTATTGCTTTAGGCAGATTGATAATTTGATAAGAGCAGAAAATACAAAAGTTAAAAAAATTATACCATGCTGTCTTTAAATTTACATATGTAGTTAACCTTTTACTGGTGGTCTTTATTTATTTATTTTTTTGTATGGATGCAAGTTACTGTCTAGTATCATTTTATTTTACTGTGAAGTTCTCTCTCTAGTATTTCTTATAGGGCAGATATGCTAGTGACTAATTCTTATAGTTTTGTGTATATGGCATTGTCTTAATTTCTTCTTTAAAAAACTTAAGTTTTAAATTTACAGAAAACTAGATAGTACAGAAATTTTTCATATATTGTACACCCAGTTTTCCTATTAGTATCCTATATTAGTAAGATACATTTGTTATAAATTATGAACCAACATTGACATATTATCATTAAGCAAAGGTCATAATTTATTAAAATTTCCTTAGTATTTGACTTAATATCTATTTTCTTTTCTAGGATTCCATTCAGTATACTATATTATATTTGGTAGTTATGTCTCCTTAAGTTCCTTTGGCTGTGACAGTTTTTCAAATTTTCCTAGTTTTTGTTGACCGTGACAGCTTTGAGGAGTACTGGTTAGGTATTTTGTAAAATCTTCCCCAATTGAGATTTTTATTATGTTATTCACATAAGTAAAATGAGGTCATGGATTGGTGGGAGGAACACAGAGGTAAAATGTCATTTTCATCACATCATATCAAAGGTACTTATTGTTAATATAACATATCAGTATTGATTTTGACTATGATCATGTGGTTGAGATAGTATTTGTCAGATTTCTCCACTACAAAGTTACTGCACCCACACATATTTCTATATTCTACTCTTTGGAAAGAAGTCACTATATTGAAGCCCAAAATTAATGATTGGAAATTTAGGCTTATGAATGTTTTCTCCAAATGTGGGAAGTTTGGGGGCATTATTTATTAAAATATTCTTTGTCATTTAATGGCCCCCGTCTCCTTCTAAGACTGCCTTTATGTGTATGTTAGGATGCTCGATGGTGTCTCCCATGTTGCTAATACTGTTCATTTTTCTTCATTCTTCTTCCCTTCTGATTCTCGATTCACCTATTTTCAAGTCAAGATACTTTCTTCTGTCTGTTCAAATCTGCCATTGAGCACCTCTAGTAAATTTTATGTTTATAATACCTCATTTAAAGTGTTTCATAAGTACAACATTTGGGCTTCCCAAGGGATACTTTCTATTGACTAATTTTGTTTTTGTGTATGGGTTATATTTCCTGTTTCTTTACATGCCTCATTTTTTGTTTTGGAAAACTGAACATTTTAAATGGCATATTTTTGCAACTTTGAAAAGCAAATATCACCACATGTTTTGTTGTTGCTGTTGTTACTGTTGTTATCTTTACTGATTTTCATTAACTAATTCTGAAAAATCTGTATTCTTTGTTATTTGTGATCACTATAGTCTCTACTTGGTTAAATTTGTGGTCAGCTAATGATTATGAGATTTCCTTAAATGTTTTGAACCAATAAATCTTCCATCCTTTAGCCAAGGGGTTCTTTGTCCATGTCAGAGAACATCTTCAATACTTTAGCAGTTTGTAACTCTACCTTATGCCTCACTTTCCATTTGTAGAAAGTCTCAAGATCAGAGGGAGGTAAAATATTAGGGCCATGCCATAACTTTCATGAGTATACACTCAGCCTTGCTCATGTGCATGGCCATCTAATTTCCCAGGGATATGTTGAAGATTTTCAAAGCTCCCTATAGATATCTAATTCCTCAGCTTTTCTTTTCAGGATTTTGATCGCCTTCTTGTTTGTTGTGTATCCCTGTTTCAGGTAGCTGCAATGCTAAACATTCATTGCTGCTTATTTCAACAAAAATATAGGGTAAAAGGCCCTTCAAAGGAAGTTAATTTTATCATGTAAAATAAAAATGAGCCATGTGAGTAGGAGGATTCTAGGGAACTTCCAGAGAGGTCAAATTATGGCAAAACCTGGGAACAAGGCTGCAAATATGTTCTGCTCCCTCCAGTGTCTATTAGGCCACTGTTTTGTTGTTGTTGTTGTTTTGTTTTTTTTATAGCTACTGTAGTTTCAAGATGTTTATTAAGGTTACCATGAGATGAGAGTGGGATGGTAATTGTTCAAGTTAAATACCATGAAGTTCATTTGTTTTTACCAAGAGTCAACTGTTTTTTCTTGAATAAATGTTCCTTGGGTTGTCACAAACCTTTGGTAACTATCTAGCATTCTAAAAATGTTGAGTTTTATATTTTTGCCACTTTTCTTATTACTTTTATAGAGAAGTGGATTTTTTAAAGTTCTTACTCTCCTGTTTAGGAATTGCTCTTTCCTGACATATTTTAAGTATTTGATATATATTTGTTGAATAAATTAATAAATCTCAGGAAGACTACTCAGACAGTATGCCAGCTCTTATGCAATGCCTCAACACAGATAAGTGCACCTGGACAAAATATTAGATGCAGAACCCTAGAATTTACTACCTCAGTGCCATATTCTTCACTGTCCTCTACTTTTTCATTTATTTGATTTTACTGTAAAAATTGATCCTTCATTGCTCTTTAACAAAGCTGCAAAATCACAAAATATCATAGTGTGAATAGTGTCTGCACCAATAAAAATTCAGAACTTTTAATTCTTATTCTATTTTAGAATTCCCTTTTCATTCATGGAAACTCATCCAAGCTTCTCACATCTTTTATTTCTTAAATATTATTATGGTACATATTTATTTCCTTTTGTATTCTCTACCTAGTTATATCATAAGACACATGTAACCCATGATGTTTTTGGAATGCAACATATAGGAAGTGAGCTGGGGTTAGTCTGACCAAGTCCCATCAAGTGATATGATCTGAGGGGTTTGGTTCTGAGAAGACAAAGCTGGAAGGTAGTGTGTGTGATTTGTGTAAGGAAGCAATAATTACTTTGAGAGAGCCCTGGAAATGGGCCTGAGTGTAATATTTTAGAGAGCACAAAGGTACAAAACTACAAAATCAAGTACAAGCATTGTGTGGAAAGAATACTTGCTATGCTGAAATCAGGCATATATTGTTTATGTGTGTGTGTGTGTGCACGCACACGTGTGTGTACAGTGCAATTTATGATGATTTCAAAAAATATAAATGTTCTTATCTCTTTTGCATCTCTGTATTCATGGCATTCTCTTTAATCCATTCAAAGAATATATCTCTTATGCATGGGAATGGGTTTTGTTACATTAGGGATTCAACAAGAACTAAATTATCAGTTTTCAACTTCTGATACCTAAAATTGGCTTCTGCATTAAGAGGATAGCTTTAAAGCTAGGCTTTGTTAAGGAAAAGATGAGATTTTTCAACTACATTTTGTATAGTACTTTTAAAATAAGAAATAAGCATGGATAACTCAGATCACAGTATTTATTCTTTAAGTATGGAGAAGATATCCCCAAAGGTAGCAGAAGGATTACAGGAAGAAAAAGAAAATATGAAGCCTACCTCTTAAATTCCTGTCAGATTATATAAATAACAAGTAAAACAAAGGAAGAGAGGAGGGTAGTTAGGTACCAGGGTGATTTTTTCCTTCCTCTCCAATTTATGCTTAATTTATGCCTAAAACCTGGAGGGAGAGGCAACTTTAAAAATATGCTGAGGAGTGTGAAAAATCTAAGGATGGAATAGATATCGCCTTGCTTTCTAGAGGTTCTCAATGTAGAAATCTCTTTTTTCCAAACTAATGTTTAAAACATAAATATAAACTCATGAGGAAAGCATATTTAGATAGAAGGAGAGATTGAGAGATTGAGTTTAGTTTTCATGAGCCTTTATTTTTCCTCTTTAGTATTGACTAAACCTAGACGTTTCTTTATGCTCCTGAGATACAGATTTAAAAAGTTATCTAAAAATCTGGCTGAGAGGTTTGCTAGAAGATATTATGTAAAAGATGCTTACAGGCAAACTTTTCCTTCTATATTTAGATTTATTTGTGACTCTCTCTTGATCTCTCTGGTAATTGTCTATATGTTTGTCAATGTTTCTATGTAGCATTGATATTACACATGGAACAAATCTCCAATATCTTAATCGCTTCAACCAGCAAATGAAAGTCTGCATCTACTTAAGCAACTATTACGGTTGTTATTCAAAAACATTCAATGAGCATCTATTGTATACTTGCCCCTCCACTATGATAGAAACAAATGAACCAATATTCCACAGAAAAGATGTGGTGCCTTCTTGCCATTAAGAAAATTTCAATCTATGTGAGAGAAATGAACTAAGTTTACATACATAAAGAGTCTAAGAAGGAAAAAAAAAAGATATTATGTAAAAGAGTAAGTGTAAGGGTCAGACTGCTCATAACTGAAGTCTTCAGTGTAGAGATCTTGGGCTAGAATTATATGAGCATAATGGCTAGTCCTTTATAAATGCTGTGGCATCACAGGTATCTGAAGTCACCCAGTGAATGCTATTGGGCCCTGACTGAGGTGAGAAGGACCTGAACTGGGTTATACCAGCTGCGTGTTTCAGCAGCAAATGTCAAATGAGGCGTCAGTTGCACCTGTCCAGGGAGCAGACCATCCTGACCAATCTTTAAGTAAGACCTGGAAGAATATGGAGGATACAACCTAACATATGAGGTACTATTTTCCTCCACTACCTGGAGGATGCAGAAAGCCTCTCTCAAAGACTGAAACACTATTTTGGGAAGAAAAGCAAAGAGGCCTAAATTTGAAAGAGAAAACATGCATCCGGGGAGACTGTGTTATTTGAAAAATGACTAAACCAGCCCTGACAAGAAGTTAACTTTGAATACACTGCAGGTTTAAACTAAAAATATCATGGTAATCTGAATCATAAAAGGTACTACAATGTTGCTATTTCAAAAACCTATGCATTATAGAAGAGCTAATGGGGGAAACAGCAGAATAGATTTAGAAAATAACAAATTACATTTTTCTGTACATTTAAATATAATACAAATAAATGTTTCATATTTACAGAAGCAGATTAAAGTAAAGGAGCATAGAGTGAAAAAGCAATCAATGTGTGAATATGCAAAGGTTTGAAGAGAACCAGGGTGAGTCCTTGAGTACTCAGGAACATCCTGTCTCTTTTCGTATGTGGGTGTTGGTGCAACTTTAAGTAGAAGACTGAAATCTTGTAGAAAAGAATTCTATCAATTGCCTTTGTCACCATTTCAACAAGGTTATCCTTTATCTTTTATTTCGTTATTATAATTCTGATTTTATAGGAAGGAACAGTTTGCAAATAAGTTTCAGAGGCCTTAACTGGGGTATGAGGCATAGGTCCTTCTCTAGAATGGAGAAGAGAAAGATAGATCTGAGGCAGAATGAGAGAGAAATTAATTTGACATTTTTTTTGTATCTGTATTTCTCTCTTCTCTCTCTTCTGTATTTCTTCTCTCTCTCCTATTTCTCCTTTTACTTGTGTGAGCTCCTTACCCTTATATCTATTGCTTTTTAATTCCTTAGATCCTGAAATAGTTGAACTATTGGGATAGCACTTAACTTCAACTAGTGTATGATAGTACATGCATTTATGCTGCCTGTTTGGAAAGTGCTTTATACTAAGCAGTAAAATAGAAATGTATTAATTATATGACTTACGTTATTGAGATTGCTCTGGTTACATACAGCATATTAGGGATTATTCTGTGTTCTTTTATAAGTTTATACAACTACAATCTAAGGTAAACAAGCCCCAAATTATAGATGGAGACATTAAAGCACATAGAGCTTAGGTAAGTACCTCGAGTTTAAATAATGAGAAAGAGAAACTCAAAACTTGAATTCAAGTCTAACTGAAAAATCCCACTATCTTTCCACTCGATGCCGCTTCATTATCCATTTACTTTTATTCACTTTTTTTTGTCCTTATTTCATCTCTTAAGCTCCTATTTTATGACAGACATTCTATCCAGCACTATTTTTGGTGCTGAGTCACATAAGAAGATCAATGACAGATGATCTCCATGTGCAAACAGCATAAAGCCCAATGGAGGAGAAAGAGATTCAGATCAAGGTAAATGTATTAAACAGTATTCAGATGAATTGAAAAAATGCTTTAGGAATAAAAGGGACACTTTAGCATATTACTCTTTTCAAAATGCTACATAAAACTCAGTTTGCTGATTTGACCATTTACCTCTTTAAAGCCCCCAAATCAAAATTTTTTTTACTTTTTTTTTTATTTCAGCTTATTATGGGGGTACAAAAGTTCAGGTTATATATATTGACCATGCCCCCCCATCCCCCCGAATCTGAGCTTCAAGCGTGTCCATTCCCCAGACAGTGCACATCGCACTCATCATGTA
>CM052443.1:105469585-105518941 GCA_028533085.1 Varecia variegata | reverse complement strand
GCCCACCTCACTCGCTGGTGAGGCGGGTACTGCTGTCCCACGTTTCGCTTTCTTTTGTCTGTCCCGCACTCTCCAGATTTTCGCGAGCTTAGTTCCCCTTCACCTCTGTTTTTTCTTGCTATTCCGTGTCCCCCGCTGATTCACCGTGAATTCACACAGCTATTCTTGTGGGGGAGCAACCCTCCAGCTTCGTGGCATACGGAGATCCACTCCCTCCTCTCCGGGAGCACGAAACAAGGAGGTCACTACCACTCCACCATCTTTTTTTGAGAATCAGCTATTTCTTAATAGAATATTTTTTCTTGTTATTGAGTAGTTTGAGTTCCTTATATATTTTGAATATTATCTTCTCATCTGATGAATGATTGGCAAATATTTTCTCCCAAACTTTGTGTTGTCTCTTCACTCTATTATTTCCTTTGCTGTGTAGAAGATTTTTAGTTTTATGCAACCATATTGTCTATTTTTGTTTTTGTTGTCTATGCTTTTGGGGTCATGTCCAAGAAATCACTGCCAAAACCACTGTTAAGAAGCTTTTCCCCTATGCTTTCTTCTAGTGGTTTTATCATTTCAGATCTTAAGTTTAAGTCTATATTCATTTGAGTTGATTCTTATATAAAAGGAGTGATAAGGGTCAATTTTCGTCTTCTCTATGTTGATATTCAGTTTTTCCAGCATCATTTATTGAAGAGACTGTCCTTTCTCCATTGTGTTTTCTTGGCACCTTTGCCAAAACTCAATTGATTTTAGTGTGTGGATTTATTTCTGTGGTCTTTATCCTATTCTATTGGTTGATATGTCAGTTTTTATGCTGGTACCATGCCAGTACCTTGTAATATATTTTGAAATACAGTAGAGTGATGCCTCTAGCTTTGTTCTTTTTGGTCAAGATTGTTTTGCTATCCAGGGTCTTCTGCGGTTCCATACAAATTTTAGGATTGCTTTTTTACTATTTCTGTTAAAAATGACATTGGAATTTTCATAAGGATTATACTGAATCTATAGATTGCTTTGGGTAATATAAACATTTTAACAATGTTAATTTTTTCAAACCATGAACATGATACAGAATGATACAATTTTAGTTCAATAAATGTAATAACTCCATGAGCAATAATATGCTTAGAAGATAAAATACTGTTTATTTTTCATAAGAATATATAAGAATATTATTCTGTCTTTCTCCTTCATTCATTTTTGCCCTAATAATTTAAGTCTTTTGAATCGATACTAGGATCAAATATAAAAATAGGTGTATTACTCCTTGCATTCTGATTGCAATTCTATCCTATTGACTTACCAAGCAAAATGTCTAACTTTTAGGGAATATTTATTTGCCATTGGTTGCCTTTAATCATGAGATTATTTTTATTCCTTTGGATCATAATATATGTCATATGCATGAGTAAAAATTAAGGTATGAGATAACTATTAATGATATATCTCTAATAAATAATATGGCATCTTTTCTACAGGAAAGTATGAGGGAAAGGAGTTGAGGGCTGATGGAACAGAAAGAACATTGGAAGATTAAACAGAAATGAAAAGGGATATTCTGTCTTCCTATATCCATGAGAAATGAAAAGAGATACAGGAAAGAATTCTAAACAAAGCAATTGAATTCCTCTCCTACTACCTTGTGAAAGACAGTCTGAATAAAATGGTGTTGTAGTCAGAAATAGGCTAGATGAGTAATTGCTACCATATAACCTGTATTTTACTAGATATATGTAAGTAAAGAGAACCAGACAAAGACATAGGACCATTGCTGGCCAGATGTGGTGGCTCACGCCTGTAATCCTAGCACTCCGAGAGGCTGAGGCAGGTGGATCATTTGAGCTCTGGAGTTCGAGACCAGCCTGAGCAAGAGTGAGACGCCGTCTCTACTAAAAATAGAAAGAAATTAGCTGGATAACTAAAAATTTATAGAAAAAATTAGCCGGGCATGGTGGCGTGTGCCTGTAGTCCCAGCTACTCAGGAGGCTGAGGCAGGAGGATTGCTTGAGCCCAGGAGTTTGAGGTTGCTGTGAGCTAGGCTGATGCCACAGCACTCTAGCCCGGGCAACAGAGTGAGACTCTGTCTCAAAAAAAAAAAAAAAAAAAAAGAAAAAGGACAATTGCTAGTGGTGGTGGTGGGGAAGAAGATAATGATTTTCCAGGTATGAGAAGAAAGAGAAGTGCTGACCATTTGATTTTTAACAGTAGAGGCCTAGGAAAGCTGAGAGACAGAAAAGAGGAGTAAGTTCTCCTTAAGGTCACTTCTGCCCCACCATGGAAATAAAGTACCAAAGGATTAAGTAAATGGATTTTGCAGACCAAAGTCACTCAAAATTTTTAAGCATTTATTATAAAGAATTTTCTGTTATTTCTAGTTTGTAATACACTTTTATAATAAAGAGCTCATTCGATTTTCACGTCTTCCCAGAAAGTCTGAGAGAAAGGAAATGTGAGAGACTGAAGGCAATGGGAATTTTACAAAATTAATTTATTAGAGTTTTTATCAGAATTTGTAAGAATGGTGCTGTAACATTTACATTAATGCTTTTAGGGGTTCAGAGGAGATTTCAAACTAAAATTAGAAATGATTCACACTCCAAGAATAGTGAATGAAAGGCAATAATATATGACATGTGTTATCAAAGAACAGAGCCTTCCAAGTTATAAAAGCAGGAATGTGAGAATACAAGAACAGATGAACCACTGGAATCAGGATTAGGCCTTATTAACACAACTGATATGCCCTAGACTGCAGAGGTGTGTTTGCTTGTGTTACTCAGTGAACAGATATTTTTATTTTCCTGGTATTCTTAGGTGGCCATTATTGCTGGTACTCAAGTTGTGATTACCAATGAGTAATAACAAAGTTTTTGTCTTTAGGAAGCTCTCAGTGACAACCAGGTCAGCTAAAAGATATATTACATGATGCACATTTGCACTTTCTTTTCTATTAGTGTCTTTTTTAGACTTCACTCCGCTATCATTTGTTTGACTAGGAACATAAAACTACTCAGATCTGATTCCCTCAAACTCTCATCACCAGTGTCTTCTTATTGTCCCATAGAAGAAAGTTGCTGTGAACAGGTTATACCCTTGACTAGGGAGTAAAGTGGAATTCAAATTCAGCAGTGGAAGTCCCCTAGACTATATTCTAAATCTTCTTTCACCAATTAACAAACCAGAATATTTCATTTTATGTAAAATTATGTCTTATTTCTTTGTTTTATTTCAAAATATTAAGCAAGTACAAATGTTTTAGGTTACATGGATCAATTTTGCAATGTTTGAGTCCTGGCTGAAGGTGTGCCCATCACCCAAATAGTGTTCATAGTATCTGTGAGGTAGATTTTTGCCCCTCCACTCCTCCCTCTACCCCCTGCTTGATTTCCACTGAGTTTTACTTTGCTGTGAACACTTGTGTGGTCATCAGTTACTTCCAGTTTGATAGTGAGTACATGTGGTATTTGTTTTTTCATTCTTTAGATCCTTTGCTTAGGAGAATGGTCTTCAGTTCCATCTAGATTATTGTAAAAGATATTAATTCATCTTTTTATATGGCTGAGTAGTACACCATGGTATACATGTATCATATTTTATTAATCCACTCATGAATTAATGGGCACTTGGGTCAATTCCACATCTTTGCAGTTGTGAATTGTCTGCAATAAACATCAGAGTGTAGGTGTCTTTTTGATGAAATGTCTTTTGTTTTCTTTGTGTAAATTAAATACCCAATAGTGGGATTGCTGAATAGAATGGTAGGTGTACTGTTTGTTCTTTGAGGAATCTCTATACTGTTTTCCATAGATCTTGTACAAATTTGCTGTTTCACCAACAGTATATAAGCATTCCCTTCTCTCTGCATCTATACCTTATTTCATACATGCTGAGAAACAACAGCAATAACAAAAACTCAACCAAAATTAAGAGCCAAGTTGAATTGCTGCACTTTAAAGAGCACTATCTTTACTGAATATTACATACATAAAGTTAAAACAAATAATGTTTTCCAAAATGAACACACCTATGTAATCACTGCTCTGGTCAAGATACAGAACATAACCAGCATCCAAGAAGTATTAATATTACTCATAGAACCTCCAATACCAACTACTCTCTTAATTTCTATCATCATAGATTAGTTTTGACTGATCTTCAACTTAATGTGAGTAGAATGTTACCAAATATTTACTTTGATGTGTGGTTTATTTCACTTGAATTTATGTCTGTGAGAGTCATATCAATTTTTTTGCAATAACTTGTTTATGTCATTGCTGCAGAGTATTCTGACATATGAATATGTGGCTATACCACACTTTATTCATTTTACCAATGAAGGACATTTTGGTAGTTTATAATTTGAAATTATTATAGAAATTTCTTCTTTGAACATTATTGCACATGCCTTTTAGTGCACCCATGTGTACACATAGGGAAAGCATACACCTGCTTTAGTAGGCTTTGACAGTTTTCCAAAGTAATTATAATAATGTTGACTTACACAAGAAGAGTATGAGATCGGTTGCCTTCTATCTTCACTACAACTTATATTTCAGTATTTTTTGTACTTTGTACCTGCTCCAAAATTTCTTCATTTCCTATTTTTTAGTTATAAACATTTCTAAACAATATTTTTTTGAATGTGCATGAGTAGGTTACTAAAGGGAATGGCTCTTAAATACTACTGAACAAAAATACAGTAGGGGTTGAATAGTAAACAAGTACTACCTATTTTTTGATGAACTTCATGACCAGAAATATCCTTAGTTGAAGGGTAGTGAAAAAAACAGAGAGTACAAGACTGCCTCAACATAAGTCACAGTGTATTCTGTCTCTGTCTTACAGAAATCAAGAGCCAATGAAGAGTTTAACATTTCTTGATATAAGATTTAGACAGTAATTATGCCCTTTATTGCTATTTGGTATATAATGAGATGGACAAAAGTATTATCTATAATTTTATGTTTAAGTCTATGACTTAGATATAAAATGTAGTCTCCTATTACATTTTTCCATGGAGACTAACTATTGTCCTTCTAAGATAAGGCAAATAAAGCCTATTATATTTTAACGATAAACATTCTGAGCTTTTCTAAAGTCCAAAAAATTATAAAATTGGACAAAGGGAGCAATTTTAGTTAAATTAACAGGAATAAGGAGACCTTGGAAAAAATACAGTAGTCAAAAAAAAAAACTGTTATAGTAAGAACTACTGAAGTTTAATATAGTATTAAACTTCAACAATATATAAGTAGGGATTTACAAAAAGATAAACCAACTCTAGGTATAACAAAGCAGCACTATTTCTTTTTCTACAGACAAAATCACTATATTGTAGTTCACTTATTTGACATCAGACTGATCAAGCTGGAAAAAAGGAAAATAACTTCCAATTTAAACAGAATACATTTATATTCTGCTTAAGGATACTACTGAAACATAATAGCACAAAGAGAATCTCCTTTGAGAGAAGAGAAGTTATAAATACTGAGAATTGTTATGGGTTATAGTTATATATTATAGGCTGTAGAGATTAGTAGACAAATGTCTGGGCTGGGCTTTGATGATTAGATTCTATTTGTATGTCGGAAATTATTTTATTTTGTGACCTTGAACAAGCTGCTTAAGTTCACTGTCTCATAATTTTCCATAAGTATAATGACTTTAGTGTTACTTGGTCCTCCATTCCAAAGACTGATTGCAATGCACTTTCAGAAGAGTGATGGTATATTAATATCATTAATATTATTTTTAATATTTCATGTCTTCTTCCTGAAATACTTATGAAAATACTTCAACAACACTTTCAAAGAAATGATAAAAGATGATGTTCACTTTAGTGCTTGTATAACTAATAATAGGATAAGTCATGAATGTTCTATACGGCAATTTTGCTCATTAAATTAAACAGTTCATTTCCCAAATTTTATGCTTCATGGAAATTGCTTTTCTGCCTAATCAATCCTGTCATCAACTGAGCAATTACTTGTCCATGGATAATCTGGCTGTTGATCTGTTGTAAGTATTAGGTTTCCTTCTGATAGATTAAATATTGTTGATTTAAAAAATCTGTAGATCTGAAATTATGTTTCCTCCTAAGGAATCAATAACAGGGGGGATTGGAACACTTAATTATTTGGAGAGCTTTTCATAAGGTATCATATGTAATGTTATTTTCCTTTACAAAAGAATGAAGCATTGTCTAGTTAATATTATAATATCAGTTCTAGAATATTATTAACATTAAACATTTTGAAAGATACATGTCTTGCTGCAAGAAAGAATGGGACTAAAAGATTTCAGCCCTGAAACTTGATGATTGGTTACAGAGACAGCTCTAATCTTGTTCATTATGTCTTAAATTTGTTTGCAACATAAGTAGACTAACAACGCATATGTCTCAGGATTCTGGAATATTTATGTATAAATTATCAAGCTTGTTCTAGGTGGAAAAATTAGAATTTCCTTTAAAATTCTAATTTCAGTATATGAACATACTAGAGAGTATGAAATGAAATTCAGATCTATTCTTAATTTCTGCAAATCATTAGAGGTATTTAATTACACTTATTTAACCTTTTTTTTTTGTATTACTCATCTTCATTTCCCCAAGGTATAACACTTTAAATGAGAATAGATAACTATTAATAACTCTTTGAGTGCAAAATGAATAGAAAGATTTATTTACAAGTTTGCTTGCAACTGGCATGTTCCAGAGTTACAAAGAACCAAATTTCTTTCTTTATAATTTATTTCATATTGTCATATTTAAAAACTTTTAGGATGGCTTCCAATTAGCATATTATATTAAAGTAAAAGAAAGATGAGTCATATGGAATTTAAAGATATCCACAGGTGAATTACCAATGTCCATCCCCTTAAGTTCTGAGTGCTTAGACTTCATGAGTACCTACTATATCCCAGATATTTTGTAGACATTATTTCATTTAATCCTTATAGCAACCAGGTATATTGTACAAGAAGCCACTTTTTTTTAGGAGAAGGAGGAGAAAATTTGACCCAATTAATGGCACATATGTACCATAGACCAATTTAAAGCCAAGGGCTATTTTACTACAAACTCCTGGCTATATTTTTCTTATCTATGTAATATATTTTTACCAATGGAGGTTATAGAATAAAATATAAGTGAGTAATTAACAGTGATCACATAAATTCTAACTGTGTGACTGAAAGCAAGTTAACTCCTCTGGGCCTCAGCCTCCTCCTCTATACAATGCAGTGACAATAAAAATAGATACAACAGTAATCATAGAGATTCAGTGAGGATTTAACGATTTATCATAACTAGAATGTAGAATACTGCTTGCTATGTAGTAGCTTTTAGTTAAGCGTTAGCAGAAATAATTCATATATTTTGAATATTTTTTGAACTCTTTTTATCAAATACCTCAATGGTAATGCTGGCTATTTTTATTTTCTTCTGCTGTCTTGCTCTTTCTTCCCTCTTCCTTAAGGATTGTGAAATAATCCACACCAGCAATTTCTGCAAGTTTGCCAAGTCATTTGTGTTTTAAAATTAGGGGCAAGACAAGAACAACACTAGGAGACTCTCTGTGAAGAGGTATGGATAGAGCTAAATTGGAATATAAGTTTGGAGCTCAACCTTACCACACTATAGAGAATCTGAGAGCTGAACTGGAAGCCTGACTGGCATGAGTAGTTTAGCAGCCCAGAGGCTTTGCGCTTTAGTGACTGCCCATATGGATCCAGCTAAAAGACAGTGAACAGTGAACAGTGTCTCCTGAATTGAGAGATCAGGGCAGATCACACAGTGAGCCACCCATCAGCTCCTACCCCATCTCCTATGCAAATAAGATTATATTAATAATAAACTCTAGGAGAAACCTTATGTGTATGTGTGGGGAGTGAGATGTAGCATATTAGTAACAGGCATTTTTTTCAGAGACACCGTCAGCTACTGGGACACCAGCTGAATCCCACTGTGTCTCAATATCTTCATCTGTAAATAAGGATAATAATAATAACTACCTTTAAAGTCATATGTGCTCAATTAATTGTAGTTTTTTCTCTTTCTGTCTTAATGTTCCTGAGTTCTTATCGCAAGTGAAAATTAAGTCACAAATATAGTCCAAGAGATTGTGTAAGGAATGAGCCAGCAATATATAACAATAATTTACTAAGATAAAGCAAAAGGGTTTATGAACTCATTTTTGCTGTAATAGACATAGCACCAGAGACAAGGGAATACCTTCTTCTTTCTTGGCTTCCAACAATAATAATATTTATAAGAGACATGTTAAGGGGATTAAATTATATTATAATGAAAAATTTTATATTATATGAATAATTTTAATATTAGTGTTTTAATCTTCATGATATTGTTACTATTATGATACACAATTATAGTGTTGTTTGCGGATTAAAGGAGATATTATTTGTGAGTCTCTTAGCATAGTTCAAGGTGAAATGTAATAATCATAATAATGATATTAATTTACCTCTGACATATGCACAGTGTCAGACTAAATAATGTTTCAATATCTACCAGTTCTTTTATGTTTAACTCTTGTGCCCTCAAATTAATAGTTTTCTATTGATTGCTTTCAAAATACTTACCTTATACTTCATGTGGCAATATGTGATAATTAAATTATGAGAGGAAAACTATATGTTTATTAAACATTTAGTAAAATGGTTCCAAAAGTCTAAAAATTGGGAGGATTTACCATATATGAATATAAAAATATATTCAGAACTCTGCATTTCAAAATGGAAGGTCATTCTTGCTACAGGACTTTGCACTTCCTTCTGATTGGAAAGCTCTTACGCTCTCAACTAAGACTTGTGCCTTCTGATTCTTTCTCATTATGCAGGTCTCTGGTTAAATGTCATCTTCTCTAGAGTTTTTTTCTGGATAATTCAAAGCAAAACATACCCCCTTACTCCCTTTTCACTAATTTATATTCTTTATGGTATTATTAGTATCTGAAATGTTAGCATTAATATGTTATCATCAATAATGTATGTTTATTGTCTGTTTTGTCCTCCAAAAATTAGCTCCTAAGGGCTTGGTCCTTGTCCTTTATTTTTGGTCCCTCACTGTGTCTTCAATGTATTAGATAGTATTTGACAGAAGCAAGATGATTTAGTCATATTTGCTGACTTATGATTAAATAAATGATTTTTCAATTTTAAGACTTACTTTCAAAACTATGTGTCTTAGGGTGGCTGCACAATGTCTCTGCATCTGTCCTAACATTTATTTTAAAAACAGGAATAACAACTACCTCACAAGTGAATTATAAGCCTTACATGAAATTAAATGAAGTAATGGGAACTATAGTATCTGTCCCTTAGTAGGTCCTCAGTAAATATTTGTTGCTGTGGTCACTATAAACTATTTATTTAATAAAACAATTTGCTGAGGTAGACAATATTATTTTATTAAACATACACACATGTACATATTTATGCACGCATTTAAGAAGTGGAGAAATTAAGGCTAAAAGAAAGCAAATTAGTTGTTGATACTTATACAGTCAAAAAGTGATTGCATCTCAATTTTAAACCTATTTACTGTTAACTTGAATCTCTTTAACTTGCTTGCTGAGGCATAGGGGTGACTATAGATTCTATTTACTCACAAACTGGAAAAGGTAGTAGATAATACAAATGACTGTGGAACTCTGCTAAACTCACCAGTTCATTTCACTTTGACGGCCAATAGTCATTAAGCAGAATGGATTTTAAGCAATGACCTAGAAATCAAAAGCAGTGTGTAAACTATTACAAATCTCTTGAGCCATCTAGCCTACCACCAATTTTTAAACATTCTTTTGATTTTGAAGTAGCTATGTCATAAAATAACGTTTTGGAAATTGCAGAGGAAAATAATTTAGAGTGTATATAAGCTTTAAAACTTTAAATTTCACTATAATTACTAGAGGAGAGCAATGGTAACTTAGTAAAATCCAATTACTTTTTTTTTCAGTCCAGGGATTAGAGAAAGGGAAGTTGTAGAGAGCAAATGGTTTATTTGTGTTTTCCATGCAACTAAAATTTTCCTTTTTCCATATCCTATTCTGATTATTCTCTCTGTAGTTTTCAGAGCTACTCATATCTTTACACTTTATTACCAATTAGCATGTAAGTAATTGTATGAGGATGAAAATGATACTACTGCTTTCCTTCTCTTTTCTCAGGCAGCCCTGCAGATAAATTGTAACCGATCGATTCCTGTTGAAGTGAATAGATGGCCTAGTTTTGCTGCAATATTCAAGTTTTTTTCCCCTTCAGTCAATTCCCAGTGTCCCAATGATTTATCTACCTTTGCCAAATTTGGTGTTCATGTTCTTTTTACCAGTGGCATGGAATTTTAATTAGCTTTTGATAAAACGTGTAAGGATGCAGTACTTTCTCAAGTAGCAATGAGAAAAATTACATTTTTTCTACCTCTACATGTCAAGATTTCTGCAAGCTAGTAGAAACTAAAAGGCATTAATAGTTTGTGCATTTGTAACTAAAGATATATAGGGTTCAAAGTGTGACAGTCCCTGAGATATATTCTGGGAAATTGTTTCTAAGTGTAATACAATGTGTTGAGGAAGAACTGCATGTCTATTTATCATTATTTTTACCATTTGATAAAAAATCCAATTCAATCAAGTAAATAAAGCATTAGAAAAAATAATTTCATTCATTTGCCAAATTAAATCCATTAAGACTCTAACACAAGTAGAACTGAGGACAAAAGATATTTAAATTGCAGGGTAAACTCACATGGTTATTTTATTCCTGGTCTTAGGAGGCAAGCCTTCAGTCTTTAAGTATGATGTTAGGTATAGGTTTTATGTATTTGCCTGTTATAATTTTGAGTTATTATCCTCTATTATGAGTTTTTTGAGAATTTCTACCATTTTTTATTTTTTATCTTTCAATTTTAATTTATTTATCATTATAGTTTTGATGATCTTTTTTAGTTTTATCAAGTAGTAATTGATATAAAATAAGCTTCATATTTGACTGACATTATAAACTTTACAATTTGATTAGTTTTGATATAGGTATATACCCGTGAGACTGTTGCCTTAATCAAAATAATCATGCAAGATGAAAGAAGCCAGATAATACAGAGTACATATTACTTGATTCCATTTGTATAAAGTTCTATGTGCAAATTAATCTATAATACCAAATTTTTACCATTTATGAGAGTTGAAAATTTTCTAAATGTTACTTCCGTATCTATTGGAATAATCATATCATTTTTCATTTTTGGTATGTTAATATGGTGAATTACATTCATTTATTTTTGAAGGTTGAATGAATCTTGCATTTCTGGGAGAAAACCCATGTGGCTATGATGTATAATCCTTATTTTATATGTACTGCTGTACTGAGTCACTTAAAATTGTGTTAAAGATTTTTGCATCTATGTTCATAAGGATTATTAGTCTCTAGTTTTCATTTCTTGTTATATATTTTCTTTTGTCATGTACTCACCAGAAAATTGGTTTCCCTGATCATCACCTAAGTGCACATTTGGGAATAACACCAATTGTGTATTGGACAAAGGTGGGGGGTGGGGGGAGGGGATGGGTGTATACCTACATGATGAGTGCGATGCGCACTGTCTGGGGAATGGGCACGCTTGAAGTTCTGACTTGGGGGGATGGGGGTGGGGGAGGGGATGGGTGTATACCTACATGAAGAGTGTGATGTGCACTGTCTGGGGAATGGACACGCTTGAAGTTCTGACTCGGGGGAATGGGAGGGACATGGGCGATATATCTAACCAGAACTTTTATACCCCCATAATAAGCTGAAATAAAAACAAAAAAAAAAAATTAAATAAAAAATTAAAAAAAAGAATAATGCTGGCTTTAAAGAATTTATTTAAAAGTATTTCTGTCTCATCTAATATTTGTGATAAATTGTAGAGAATTGGTAATATTTCTTCATTGAACTATTTTAGTGTTTACTAGTGTTGCAATGTAGTAATTTATTTATAGTGAGGATGTTAGTTATAACATGTTAATTAGCTTTGACAAATACTGATTATTCAAATGTTCTGGTTATGATTGAATTCATTTTTTTACTTTTTGATTTTCAGAGTATTTGTAAATTTTGTATATTGTTTATTTGTTAGATTAACATTTTCATAACATTCCCTCATCATCCTTTTATCAACTTCATTATCTCCAGTGATGTACTCTTCCATTCCTGATAAGTCTAGCTGGAGCTCTATCCATTATATTGTCCATTACAAAGGAGCTTTTGATTTTATTCATTTTTTATTGTTTGTTCAGTTTCTTTTTATTGATTTCTGCTTTTATGTTTATTCTTTTACTTCCTTTGTTTTTTAATTGTTCTTATTTTTCTAGTTTTTTTTGGTAGAACTTAGATCAATGTTCATGAGATATTGAACTGTTGTTTTTTATTATAATATCTTTGTCACATTTATGTATCAATTTGTTTATTCCTGATTCATAAAATGAATTTGGAATATCTTCTTTTTTTATGCTCAGAATATATGTTGAATTAAAACTATCTGTTCTCCAAAGATTTGTTGAATATCTCTGTAATGCCATCCAGTACTAGTACTTTTTTAATGGGATGTTCTCTTGATTACTTCCTATATTTCCATGGATTTGCAAATTGATCTCTTTAATCCTCTGTTGTAATATATTTTGGAAAATTATATTTGCCAAGAAAATTAATCAGTTCATCTAGTTTTTCATATTTATTTGTAGAGAGGAGTACCAAGTAGTAACTTATGATTTTTAACATTTCTTATGTGTGGATATTTATTTTCCATCTGTAATTTCTTATTTTCTGTATTGGTGTTCTCTGCTTTTAATTCATCAAATTAGTTGCTAATTTGTCTACTTTTTTCAAAGAACCATGATTTCATTTATATCATGATCTACTATTTTTCTAATATCTGTCTTTTTATCTACCATTTAATATTTTCTTTATTGTGTTTTCTTTTGGACCAAGCATTGTGAATATTCTTTCTAACATTTTTTGTAAAGAATCTAAGATCACTAATTTAAATATATGACATTGATTCTGTATGGTTTTCATTATCATTTCAGAAATTCCCTAATTTTTCTATTTCCTTTTTCACTCAATTTTGATTAATAAAATTTTTTTGCACTTTCTAGTTAATTTAGATGTTGACAAATTATTTTAAATTTAATTTCTAGTTTTTCTATTATAATCAGCAGTTGTAACTGTTCTACTTTATGAAATGTATTGATGTTTTTCTTTGTGACCTATTTATGCTTGGTTTATATAAGTGTTTCATTCATGTACTTGAGAACACACACACACACATACACACACACATACATATATATTTGATTTCCCTTAGATTTTTTTTTTTTTTTTTTTTTTTTTTTTTGAGACAGAGTCTCACTCTGTTGCCCAGGCTAGAGTGCCATGGCGTCAGCCTAGCTCACAGCGACCTCAAACTCCTGGGCTCAAGCAATCCTCCTGCCTCAGCCTCCCGAGTAGCTGGGACTACAGGCATGCGCCACCATGCCTGGCTAATTTTTCTGTATATATTTTTAGCTGTCCATATAATTTCTTTCTATTTTTAGTAGAGACGGGGTCTCGCTCTTGCTCAGGCCTGGTCTCGAACTCCTGAGCTCAAACGATCCTCCCGCTTCCGCCTCCCAGAGTGCTAGGATTACAGGCGTGAGCCACCGCGCCCGGCCTCCTTAGATCTTATTAATCTTTACTTTTTAACCTTTTGACATATCTTGCACTGAAAATTATATTAAAGTATTGGATTAATAGGATTTTTTTCTTTTTTCATCTTCTGTTGTTTCTGCTTCATCTTGGTGGTTGCCGGGTATATAGAAACTCATCATGTCACATCTAGTTTGTAAATTTTAGATTAACACTTTTACTAAGTTATGTCCTGTAGTTGATTGTTCTGAGTCCATTTTCCCAAGTCATATATGTTTTCTTTTACCATAAGAAAATCTTTCTTGGATTATAATTTTGAACATTATTTGCTTCTTTATTTTTCTTTCTTCAAATCCTCCAATTATATATGTTGGACTTTTTTTGCCCATCTTACATCCCCATCACATTTGATCTGATTGTTTTTAGGATCTCATATTTATTCTCTTGGCTATTTTCCTATATTTCTTCAAAGGCCCTGGCTAACTTATCATCCAAATATATACTTTCTTGGGTATTTGATAATTTATTTTTCATTTTAAAGATGAAATTGACTGTGATTTTTTTTCTTTAGTTCAATCAACTCTCATTGTATTTAATCCTGTTTTATTAAATTTTTGATGCAAATCCATTTTTAATTTTTGAATTTTTGTATTCCATTTTGTTTAATATTTGTTTATGCTTGTTTAAGAATTTAGAGTGTTGTGTTACAGTTACCTTCCATTTTGAAGTTCTTTTGTTGTGGAAAATTTTAATCAGCTGATTTTTACTATCTCTATACTTAATCCAGTAGCTTTTAACACAAGCAGTCAGACTTTCTTCAGTTTCTGGGTATTTCACAAAGTCTCTCTAGTTTAAGAGGACATATTTTTCCCTATTTAGTATATATGGTTTCTTAAATGATGAGATTGTGAACAGTGGGGGTTGGAAAGAGGAGGGTTTGGAATATCTTCCAATTTTTCATTAGTTTTGCAGAGCTTAATTTTTCCTTTTTAGTGTATTCTTTCTCATCCTTGCCATGTCTTCAAGGGGCATAACTCTTCTCTATATAACTCCTTTTCTCCCAGAAGCAATGATTCTCTGAGAGTGTCACCCATGGTCTACATTCCTTTTAGGTAACTAGTACTGTGAACTACAAAGTGCTAGATGTGTGTCCAATATTTGGAAGTTAGTTTTAGACTTTCCCTTTCTGTGGGAGATTTTGTCTGTACTTTGTCTAAGTCTTCCACCCCTCTATCCTTTTTTGCAGAATCTCCTAAGACTCCTCTCCCTCATTCTTTGCACTAACAGACTCATATTCCTCATTCCTTGCATCCACAGAATGCACTGTAATATTTTGTGTTTATTTCTCTGTAAACAATTTTAATTGTGAAAATCTCTGCCTTCTAGTACTGCTAAGTGAAGCATATGCATTTCATTTCATATTTCTTCTGTTTTATTTTATGCATATTATGCATATCTGGGAGGACATGGGGAGAAATTGAAATTTAGGCAGCTGCTATTATCACAAGTCAATCCTATTTTTTCTTATAGTAATTCAGCAGTGCTAAATGGTAGGATAATGGTGCAATCACAAATGAATATAAGCTACCATGACTGATGATATACCTTTCTCCAAATCATATTATAAGAACTTTGCATGTTTTTTCTGCTTAATTCTTATATTATTCTAACATAAACATCATTTATCTTTTCATTTTAAAGATGAGTAAAGTAAGTTTTTGATGGTAAATGACAGAGCAGCTATTTCAGTGAAATTCTATTTTTCTGCAAAATCTATGTTCCTTTTACGATATTTCAAGGCATAGATTTAGTTCTCAGTTTTGCTAGGTAAATACCTTGAGCAAGTTTCTTAAATTATCTCAGTTTCTCAGCTCTTTGAAAATAATGGTTAAAACAAAAATATTAAATTCCACATCACTAGGCTGTTGAAAGGATTAAATTGGTAGAAATCACCTAGTTTGTTGCCTGGTAAACAATAGGCACTTAAAGAATAGCAGTTTTCTATTACTTAGCCACTGGATGTAAATTAGAATGCAGTGACTTGTGCTATAGGCTGAGCACTGAGGTAACTTGTGATGTGCCTATTGTCTGTGATAAGTGCAGCTAAAGGGTTTGGAAAAAGACATCAATCAGAATCAAAGACAAAGTCAAAGAGACTGTTAGAACAAGTAACCTAACTGAAAGTGTGGGTTTAAGAGGTGTTATTGCAACATGAAACCTAGGAAATCACACAAGAATGAGGATCGCAAGCAGAAGGCAGAAACTATAGTGTAGTTTTCAGCTTTTATGTGACAAAAGCCTGGAAGTCAAAGATCGGAAGGCCTAACTGGTTCCACTATTGAGGAATGACTAAAAATTTTTCCTCTTTTATTTTACTTTTCAATTTAACCTAATAGAATTTATTGCTTCAGTTAAGGGACCTCATACATTTTTGGAATTGCATTTACTATGTTCATAATTATAATAATTCAATGCCTAGTACACATCACATGTTAAAAATCCATGAGTAACATTTGGTCCATAGTGATTTGTATTCTCTTTAGATTACTTGGTCAAAATCAAAGTTTATAATTTTTAAAATTAGAGGGCTACTTTTGACAGTTCAATTTTAAAACTATATTATGTCCATCTTTCACAATAAACACTAGGCTAGAATTGGGTATATACTGTGCATTTGTACAAATTCAGTTTTACAATTAAGTTTCTAATTTTAAAATAAAAAAACTTATAATAGGAGCTTATGAGAAATTAAGGTTTAAAAAATAAAATTTATTGAACTATTCAAATCTTACATTAATAAGCCTAGTGAGTTTTTAAATACATATTATCTATGTTCCTACACATGCTCATTGTGATCATTCTAATTAAATGTAATTTAACTGAATAATGTGTATAGCTAGGCACCATCTGCCAATTCCTGATGTTGATTCACGACTTATTAACATTTCTTGAATAAAATCCAGAGGCAGCTGTAGGAGAAAGAGTACTAAAGTCAGCAAAACTAGGGTCATATCCTGGCATTGCACTTTCTTCCTTAATGAAAAAGGCAATTCACTAAATCTCTCTGATCTTTTCCTTCTTATTTGAAAATAGTAGTATTTATAATCATATGAATCCCATGCTATTGTGAGAATCAAAAATAAAATACCTATCATGAAATCTGGTAAAACATAATTTCAATAAAATTTTAGAATATGCATACATAATTTTATCAAATCTAATCTTTAGATTTCTTTAGATAATCTTTAGATTTTTTAGAATCTAAAAGATTCTAAATAATCTTTTAGAATCTTTAATTCTAAAAGATTATTTAGAATAATCTTTTATTCTAAAATAATAGAATAAAAGATTCTATTATTTTAATTTCAAAATATTACAGGCATACAAATATTTTTGGTTATGTGTATTGATTTTGTTATGCTTGAGTCAGGGTTATAAGTGTGCCCATCACTCAGATAGTGTTCATTGTACCGTTAGGTAGGTTTTCATCCATCCCCTCCTCAACCCTGCCCCCTGGTTGACTTCCATTGAGTTATATTTCCCCCTATGCACATGTGTGCTCATTGATTAGTTCCAATTTAATAATGAGTACATGTGGTGTTTGTTTTCCCATTCTTTAGGTACTTCACATAGGAGAATGGTCTCCAGTTACATCCATATTGTTGCAAAAGACGTTAAGTCATCTTTCCTCATGGCTGAGTAGTATTCCACAGTATACATAGACCACATTTTGTTAACCAACTCATCAATTGACAGGCATTTGGGTTGATTCCACATCTTTGCAATTGTGAATTTTGCTGCAATAAATATTTGAGTGCAGGTGTCTTTTTGATAAAATGACACCTTTTTAAGGACATCTTTTCCTTTGGATAAATATCCAGTAGTGGGATTGCTGGATCAAATAGTAGGTCTATCTTTAGTTCTTTGAGGAATCTCCATACTCTTTTCCCTAGAGGTTGTACTAATTTGCAGTCCCACCAATAGTGTTTAAGCATTCCTTTCTCTCGGCAGCTACTCTGGCATCTATTGTTTTTGGACTTTTTAATAAAAGCCATTCTAACTGGGGTAGGGTGGTATATCATTATGGTTTTAATTTGCATTTCCCTGATGCTTAGTGATGTTGAGCATTTTCTCATATGTTTCATTGGCCATTTGTCTAATTTAAAGAAACAATCTTTGGGCTGAATTATGTCCCCTGCCAAATGCATATGTTGAAATTCCAACTTCAAGTACCTCAAATACCTAACTGTATTTGGAGATGGGGTCCTTAAAAGAGGTGATTGAGTTAAAATGAGACATTTAATACGGAGCCCTAATCCAATATGACTGGTGTCCCGATAAGAAGAGGAGGCACCAGGGATTCATTTGCACAGAGGAACAACCACATGAAGAGGCAGCAAGTAGGTGGCCATCTTCAAGTCCAAGAGAGAAACCTCAGGAGAAACCAGTCTTGCCAGCACCATGTTCTTGGACTTCCACCCTCCAGAACTGTGAGAAAACAAGTTTTGGTTGTTTAAGGTTTAGCCACCTGGTCTGTGAGATTTTGTTATGACAGCCCTAACAAACTAATACAATGTCCTGTTTTTCTTATATAGTTTTTCACACACTGAAACAACACTGCACAGAACAAACAACAGAGACATAGTTCTAAGACAATAATTGTTTATGTATTTTTACTAATATAACAGATTATTCACACTGATAATACCAATACTTCCTGAGTCCAGCTTTCCTTTGGTCCAGCTTTCCCAGAAGAATCCCTGTAATTGTTCATTAAAAGTGTGTGAAAGGGCAAACCGAGACATCACTGTGACAAAATGCTCTTGCTTTAGCTGAACACTGACCTGACATAACGTTCACATGTGCACCTGGAAAAGAACTAATGGGAGGAAAGCTGACAAAAACAAGCAACAAAATCACTTCTCATTTTTTTCTTTTATTCATCACCTGTTTAGAATTATGCGAGTGATTACAACATACAACGAAGTATAAAGGCCAGTGCCCTCCTTTTGAGATGTATTTGTTCACTGCAATGATTTTGCAGCATCTGCTTTCACCCTGGCTTTCCTGTGCCCATTATTTCTTAAATCATCTTTCACTGTCTCAGAATCTGTGGGACTTTAAGTTCTAAAAGGTTAGAAGCATAAGTAGGTAAAATCAATCATTGCCTCATTTACTGTATTTGGCTCTTCCATCAAATATCTAGCATTCTTCTTAAGAAGAGTACTCATTTTATATACTGTATGTAAAATGTGTAACTTTTTAATACATTAAAATAGCTTGTCTAGTCATTGAAAGGTAACCATTTTGATACATAGAGCAATTTCATTCCATTTTTGTCTATTTTAAATTGTTCATAGAATTGCAAACTTCAGAAATAACATAAAACTATTTGTTTCTAAAACCCAAATCTTAAAATGTAACACATTGTTGGCATTAAGTAGATTCTATATTAAGCTTACATACGGAGCATTCTATTTTAATTTCTCATTAAAACACTGCAGACTCAAATTCAAGAAGGAATTAAGGAAGAAAGTTTCATATTCCATATCATACACACACACAGAAGCACACAGACACACACACATACATCTCGCCATTGCCACAGCCCACATAAGAACTTAATTTATTTTATTGCCGTATCGTAGGGCTCCACTCTCAAATTTCAACAGCTCCTTATCTTCCTGACTTACTTTGCTTTACATACCATCAACAATGTTTATCACCATCATAGCTCAAACTTCTGATTTTATGTCTTCTAAGCCTGTCACCTGAATAGTGAATAGTATTTTCCTTTTAATCTTCTAATTCTTTAATGTCCTAAAAATAACTACTAGTGTTTTTTGTTTGTCTTATAATATTGTGAAAACAAGGATGATGAATTTTAACAAACATTGAGAACCAAAGGAGCTCATAAAACTATTACAGTCTTGTCTGTGTCAACATGGCTAAGCTGGTGCTCCTTATCTGTGTGGTTCCACTGCACTGGTTTTTGAACCACATTAATCTCAGCTGAAACTTGGCTCAGGGGAAAGTGCATTTTTGAGATTCTGTATCCTGTCTCCTTGGTTCTAGGTAAACATTAACAAAGAAGAAAAAAAGAAAAGAAAGAAGAAAATCATGTGAGATTTGGGATGTGTAAATGAAGCAGCAGGAACTAGACTTGGAATGTGTTTGAGGCAGTGAGATGTGCCAATAGCTTACAGTTTGTCCTAGTTCTTACCTACTCTATGTTCAATTTTTGTTACCAACTTTTGGCCATGGTGGCCAGTAGCAACCCAAAGCCCATGTCCAAATGCTTGGCTGTGAAATTATGGAGGCTTTCACTATGATAAGGTCACCTTTGCCTAAAGAATCATGTTACCACAAAATTGCTACAATAGTGAAAATAATGGCATGAATGAAAATAAGGCATATAATAGGTTACTTTTAGTTATAATGAAGCACTTACAGAAATAAGGCAAAAAGCTTAAGGCTTTTTAACTCTCCTCAGACTTTGGTAAGGCTCCAAAAACTTCCATAACTGCCCTAAAAGAAACCATTTTCTGCTGTAGCCACACAACTGACTTTCTCACAACTGAATGCAAACTCTAGTCACAAATTTGTATAGGTTGTTGGATTATTCCACAAATTATAGTCACTATCTTGCAGATGATAAAATTAAGCCATTGACAGGGAAGGAGCCCCTGGAATTTGTTATGGAGTCATTTGCACAACTTAGAAGTGTTGAGAACTTTGACCTTTTACACTATGTTGATCCTCCCTTGCAGTTATAAGCAACCTTTTCTCTACCTCTGAAGAGGTTAATGTCTCCTTGAATGAAGACAGTCAGTGGCTTTTGCTAAGGAAATTGTGCTCTATGGGATACTGATATTCCTGACCAGCATTTCCCACATAACTTCTCATTGCTTCTAAGCTGGAATAAAGTGTTGGGAAACACTGATACGTATGATAATGTGGAAAATGAAAAATATACCTAATGAAATTGAGGATTTGGGTTAGGAAATATCAGGCAGAATTTTCAAAGTGCCAACTGGTTTCTATAAGGCATCTATTTATCCCTCTATCTACTGTCCTATATTCTATCACCTACCTATCATCTGATGTGGGGAAATAAAATAATAAGCAACACTTCAGTTTTCAATAGAATCTAGAAAATACATTTCCACGTAAGCACCTGCTGGGTTTGAGAATAAAACTTCCTCACACAGATCTCAAACTAAAAAATAGCCTGAAGCCAAAGATCAAATCCATGTCTCTGCCAGAAAAATATGGCCTCAGAGTTAATATCCCAAAGGTGTGGCTGCAGTGCTTTTTTGTGAGAGCCCAGAAAGATTTGGGATGGTAGCTCATAAATCCTCTTAGATAGACAAATTTTTCTAAGGATTTTGCAGGCATGCTTTTAGACCCTCTCTTCTAGATAAGACAGCTTCTGAAAGTCTCTAAGAGTGTTATCCCTTAGCATCTTGACCCTTCACCCAAGGTAGGGAGAGAGAGACCTGTCTCAAAGAGATTTGTAGATATTGCTTCTATCTAATGGAGTGGATTATAATTTCATACACAGAAAGTCTACACAATTTTGAAAGAAAGGTATACAACAAGGGTACAAAGTTCAAAATGCAGAAAGATGTTTGAGACTACCACTTTCTACAGGCAGGAACCAGCCTAGGAAAACTAATTAGAAGTAAAAAATGGACCATATATATTTTTTTTTCATGGAAAATGGAAGAGTTAAGAGCCCAGTGGGCAGAGCTTTGTTAAGGAGAACCAGGGAGAACACCTGGAGCCTAATCAATGGATCAATAGCGATTGTCACTCTGACTAGATTTTAGCATTGCTGTGGACCAATTACTGCTACATGCCTCCTATTTTGACATACACTCTTTGTTGTTGTTGTTATTGTTTATTCAGTTCTCCTGTACTTGTTTCACAATTTTATGTTGTATGTACATAGGAAAGATAACTTGTAATTTTAGTTCATAGGTTTTCAGGTCAAGAGGAGATCTGTCTACCTAGGAAATGTCATCTACACCTTCACCTCCTTTAAATGAAGATGTACTACTGTTGGTGAGAACATAAATTAGTACAGCCATTATGGAAAATGGTATGGAGGTTTCTCAAAAAGCTAAAAATAGAACTACCATATGATTCAGCAATCCCATGTCTGGGTCTATAGCCAAAGGATATGAAATCACTATGTTGAAGAGATACCTGTACTCCCATGTTCATTGCAGCATTATTCACAATTTCAAGATATGGATTCAACCTAAATGTCCATCAACAAATAAATGAATAAAGAAAGAATACTATTCAGTCTTAAAAAGAAAGAAACATCTATCATTTGGGATAATGTGAATGAACCTGGAAAACATTATGCAAAATGAAATAAGTTAGGCACATAAAGACAAATACTACATGATCTCACTTATATGTGGAACCTAAAAATGTTGAACCAATAAAGGTAGACAGTAGCAAAGAAATCATCAAGAAAAAAAGAAATAACCCCATTAAAAAGTGGGCAAACAACATGAACAGATATTTTTTAAAAGAAGATATACAAATGGCCAACAAAAATATGAAAAAATGCTCAACATTACTAATTATCAGGTACATGCAAATTAAAGCCACAAGGAAATACCACATCACCATGTCAAAATGGCCATTATTAATAAGTCAACCGCTTATTGACTGTTGGCACAGATGCAATGAAAAGAACACTGTTAATGGGATAATGGGATAACAGTTTAATGGGATAAACTGTTAATGGGAAAGTGAATTAGTACAGCTTCTATGGAAAACAGTATGGATATTTCTCAGAGAACTAAAAGTAGATCTACCATTCAATCCAGCAATCCCACTATTGGCTATCTAACCAAAAGAAAAGAAGTCATTATATCAAAAAGACACGCACTCATGTGTTTATCACAGAAAAATTCACAATTGCAGAGATATGAAATCAATCTAAATGCCCATAAACTGATGAGTGGATAAAGAAAATGTGGTATGTATATATATATATACATACACACACACCATGGAGTACTATTCAGCTAGAAAGAATGAAATAGTCTTTTGCAGCAACTTGGATGAATCTGGAGGCCATTACCCTAAGTGAAGTAACTCAGCAAAAGGAAAAAATAAATGCTGAATATTCTCACTTATAAGTGGGAGCTAAGCTGTGGCTATGCATGGTCATATTATACACATAACTTACACATGTTAAGCAGGCACCAAATCTGCAGGTGGCAGATATAGGCCAGGAGGGCAGTTCATAGGGGCAGAGAAGCCAGGGAGGGGACTGCAGAAAAACACAGCTAACAACTGCAAAGAGCAGGAACTTGAGGTTTTGAGGCATACACACCTGTGGGCTGTAACTTTGTTATAAGAATACCTGTCAATCATGTATGCAAATCATCTGGTAACATCCCGCACCTCCGGTAAGCCCGCCCCCAGACCAGGCCAATAAAATGAAACCACCTGTGCGTCCTCAACCCCTTTCTCCCCTCCTGGAGACGGACTAGTTCTTCTCTGGAGTGTACTCTCGCTTTGTACAGCTTCCTTGTTTTCTGTGACAAAAGCTGTTTGTGTGGAATTGCTTCCTCTGGTCACTCCGTTGTACTGATCCTGCTTGTGAATTTGTCAAGCAAGGAGCCAAAGAACCAGAACAACAGTTACTAAGAGGCCAGACCTGATATTTGGCGCCGAAACCTGGGAGCCTCTCTCTGTTGAAGGTAAGGTGACCGAGGGAGTAGGTGTGTTTTCAGGGGGTTGCCTTGTCACGTTGTCCTTACGTCGTCTAGCTTTCCCAAGTCTGGTGAGAAGTGGTGAGTAGTGCGCATGTGGTGCAAATGACACTAGGACTCAGGAAATGGCGTTTTGGAAATCCAGTCCTGCTTCACGCCAGCCCGGGGCTTAGGGGAACTGCCGCCACCCTCGGTCAGTGGCCGCTGTCTGTGGAGAGCGGTTTTTCCTCAGGCTGAGGAAGGGAGTGGAGCGGTTGAGGCGATAACCTGACTGGAAAACTTCCTGACTATAGTGAGACCCCTGTTGTAACATCAGTGCCTTCCCTCACTCCCTATAATCCTATCTTTCTTTTTCTGACTAAAACTTAGTTTTCTAGGACTATGGTCCATGATATCCCATGGTGTTTCGGACTTAGAGAACTGAGCGGAGACCGACCTCCGCCATTTGCCACATGGTCACGAGGGGAAAAGTTTTCACCGGGTCTCCAGAGCCAGGGGAGGGCTCCGACCCGGGGCGGGAAGTGGCGTCCCCACGGTGAAGTACCGCCCAGGAGAGACACCTGAATGGGTGGTGGCTGGCGCGTCAGGACCAGGAACGCCGGGTCCCTTGGGCAGTCCGAGCAGAGGTTTGGGGCATTGCCCACCTCGACAGGGAAGGGTTTCAGGGCACGGGCTAAGTAAGCCAGCTCCGAGCCAAACCTGCGGGACACGGGACGCCTGGTCTATTCTGTTCTCTTCCCGTAGAGACAGTAGGACAGGAAACCTCAGTCCCCAACAGTTTCCCCTGGGATGTCTGTTAACCTGGAAGACCCTTGGACTTGACAGCCTCCATGAAACAAAAGTAGTGTTTTTCTTCGACACAGCCTTGCCCCAATAACAACTGCCAGGTGGAGAATCCTGGCCTGAGAACGGGCATCTTAACCCGAACGCTATCCTACAATTAGATCTCTTTCGTAGAAGGGAGGGAAAGTGGTCAGAAATTCCCTATGTTCAGGTCTTTATTGACCTGAAATAACCCTCAATATTGTGAATCTTAAGAAGTGTCAAATTTTGAAGACAGACAAAGGTCTGGGTGTTTCTTTGGCTCTAGACAAACCTCAAATTTCAGAAAAGAAATCAACTGAAAATAAAGGGACTGTGGCTGTAGCCTCGGCTTCAGAGGAAACTCAAATTCCACCAGAATATGGCCCACCCCCTCCTCTTCACCTCTCTTTTCCAAGTCCAAATCTACCTTCCATATGTCCTTTTTACAGGAAGTATCAGGGCCCACAGGACAGCCTGTGAGTGTTTATGTTCAATGCTCAATGGGGGAATCTCAAAACATGCAAGGAAAAATTGGGAAGCTTCTCAGCTAACCCAGGGAAGTTCACAGAAGAATTTGAACGCTTGGTGATTTTTTGATTTAACCTGGAAGGACGTGTGGATCTTGCTCTCACATTGCTGCTCACTAGATGAAAGAAATAGAATTTGGGCAGCTGGTCAAGTTTATGGAGATCAGCATCATGCACTAAATAAAAATCTCCCATGTGGAACATACTCTCGCTTTGTATATTATAGCAACCTTCTTTTCGTCAATAAAAGCTGTTTGTGTGGAATTACTTCCTGTTTGTGGTCACTCCATAGTACTGGCCCTACTTGTGGGTTTTCCAAGCAAGGAGCCATACAACCAGGACAACAATCTGCCCAGAGGCTGGGCCTGACACCCACTATTACTCTATACCATGTTAGTTCATCATTCTGTACATTTTTACATCCTACACGGTATAGTATTGTTGAATGTGTCAAAAATGCAGAAAACCCAGTCATTTGACAGTATGAAACCATCAAACACCATGGTACTAATTATAAGTTATTAAAATAGAAACATGTTCATGATGTATTGCTAATTTAAAAATTGAGGTTAATACAACCAGAGAAGTATGTTAAATATGATCCTATTTTGTGAATATGTTAATGTATGCTAGGTTTGCACATAAAAAGATCCAAGTATACAGATACTACAGAGTTAACAATAGACATTTTGGTAATGGGATTTTTTTCTTTAAGTTTCTGTATTGTTTTGTTAATGTATTAGCTTCACAATTAAATAAAGTTAAATTCATATTTTTAATTAGTAGGCTACATCTTTATAATTTCTGGTGTGTTAATTCAAACATTGTTAGCTCTGTCACACACACACACACAAATGTTCTTTGTATAAAGAAATATAATCCCTTATATATGGCTTAAATTTAACTTGCTTTCAAATTTTATTAAGGAATTTTTCAAAAATTTTGAGTCTGTATTTTCAATATTGTCCATGAAATTTCTTCTCTTTTAAATTTACTTTATTTTCCTGTTCATTCTGAGTTATTTTCATCTTTTCCTTCACATGACTGATTCAGTTTTGAAATTCTATATCTTTTGGTCTCATGAGAAAAACTAAATTTCTTGTATTTAATTTGGAAAATAAGTTTGCTATAATCTCCCTTTTTTTCCTAGTGTATACTATATGGGGAAAGCTTAGAGATGGCTTTGCTAACTCACAAAGATTCTACACATTTTTAAATTTGGTTAATATAATAAAATCAGAAAAGCCACACTTATTGGGTCGGGATTACAAGTTTGATAAATATATGCAGATTTCTATAGTAAATATACATTGAGTAAACAAATTCTGATGGTAAATGTGAAAAAAAATTGCAACAAATATAGCCTTGAAGTAAGGAATTATATTTCATAGGGAATAAATAACATAAAGCCATTATAGTTAAAGTAAAATTCAACAAGACAGCTTCTGGGAAACAAACTGCTAGAAAATTCAATTTTATGGTGAAAAGTTGTAAATCATGCAATGCCCTGAACAGAATCTCACTCCACCTGGATTGTCTTTATGACAAGCATTTATAAATGACTATTTATGTTCTATATATTTGGTTCAATATTTTTTATTGTTTTTGCTTTTTTTTAAAGCATTTGTGTCAAACGTTTTGACTTAAATATTCTCCATAAGTATTGTTTCAACTTCTCACCCATAGTTTGACCTACAATTTTAGCAGACTTAATGATTTGTGACCTAACTTTTATATTTGCCTTAAATGTTCATTTTAATTTTATTAGTGCATCTTTAGTTTCCTTGCAATCCTTTCTTATATAATAACCCTCAACCTCTCTCCCTTTTATTTCCACAGTTAATTTGTCATTCCATTCCATTCTTCTCCTTGAGCTTCTGCTCCTATCTGATACTAAGACTTTAGGGTATTTTTAATTTCCCATTGCTGTAAATTTTAATGATCTGTTTTCTGTGTTTTTTTTTTCTTTTTTGGCAGAATTCACCCATATTTAATGTTTGACAGCAGGCAGGGGTATGAACTGACTTCGAAGCCTCCCTGGGGCACTCACATATCATTCAGAGATCTAGAATTAAGGGCAGATTAATTTACATTGCTCATTCTTCAATTCCAGTTTGGAATGGGCTTTTTACCAAGGACAGTTTTGTTACTTGCCATTAGCAAGTTCAGAATTTCTGACAGTCTGAACAGATTATCAGAATGTTTTCAGATTTCAATATTCTTTTAGGATCTTGTATGTCTCTACCACTACTTAAACCCTTTAACAAAAGAAATACATTTCTCATAATGCAACTATCTATTGATATTCTAGTTTTGTTTTCTGGTGGCTGCATTGCCTGAGCAGATGTGGGATGACAGAAGATGATGGCTAAGAGAACACTGGGTTTCTCAAGAAGCACCTCCAGCCTCAGTCAGTATTACTCTATTATTGAGGGCCTATAAATTACCAAAAAAATCCATTATTGAGGGCCTATAAATTACCTGTTCTACTCAGAACTTGAATTTATGATACAGGGAGGGTTAGGGTGAGCATAAGGGTGGTAGGCAGATCTGGTGGTAAAAATAAGCATTTTTTTTAAGCAAGGTAGTGTCTTTTGTATCACAGTAGGTTTCAAGACTGAGGCTTTTCTGTTTGCAGCTATCTGTCCTGTTTTACCAATTACCCAGAATTCTGGAAATGGGATTGCCAGATTTTACAACTGTTTTAATTATTTATAAATGTTTAAGCTTTGTAGGAATCTGAAAACTGTATTAAGGTCTTATGAATAGGAATTTTTTTTAAATAAATGCATTTTTAAATAAACATTTTATTTCTGAAGTTATAGAATTACAAAATTATTGTGAAGATAGTAGACAAGAATTTCTGCATACTCCATATCCAATTTCCCTTATTATTAACATCTTCCATTAGGGTGGTACATTTGTTATCATTAATGAACCAATATTGATACATTATTATTTAACAAAAGTTGTATTCCTATTTTCCTTAATGTCACTTTTTCTATTCCCGGATCCCATCCAGGAAATCATATTACATTTATAAATCATGTTTCCTTAGGCTTCTCTTGGATGTGATGATTTCTCAGACTTTTCTTGTTTTTGATGACTTTGTTCTGGTCAGGGATTTTGTAAAGTGTCCCACAGTTGGGGTTTGCCTGCTGTTTATCTCATGATTAAACAGGGTTAATGTTTTGTAGAAGATGACAAAGGTCAAGTGTCATTCTCATCACATCATATCAAATGTCCATACTATTAAAATAACTTATTCCTATTGATGTTAAGCTTGATCACCTTGTTTGAGCTAGTGTTTGTCAGATTTCTACCCTGTAAAATTAACTTTTTATTCCTCCCTTTTCATAGTGCATTCTTTGGGTAAAAGAAGTCATTATGGGCAGCTCACACTTGAACAGTGGGAAATTATGTTTGACCTCCTTAAGGGTAGAGTGTCTATATAAATTATTTGGAAATTTTTCACATGGGAGAGTTTGTCTGTTCTCTCTTTATTTATCAGTATGGACTCATAGGTGTAGATTTTATACTTTGGATTATTATCCAATACTATCTTACCCTTATTTTGTTTCTCAAATTATTCCAGCTTTGGCCATTGGGAGCTCTTTCACTTCGCTTCTCAAATTATTCCAGCTTTGGCCATTGGGAGCTCTTTCACTTCGCTCTTGGATTCCCATAACAAGCAACTATTAATTAATTTATTTATTTAGCATTTTCTTACCTTCTGTCCTGACAAGATGCTATAGACTCACCCTGTAAAATTTCTGTCTCAGTTTTAGAATTAGAGAATTTTCCAAGGGGCTGCACTTCTTTTTATTGGAGAATGGTATTTGAAACTAAGATCTAGGCACTAGATATGCCCATTGTTGCTGAGGTATCATTGCTTCTAGGCTTTCTCAACTGACAGAGCAAAGCGAAATATGCATGTTTGCTAACCCATTCACATACCCATACAGCCACCCCACTCCCACATATATTTCTATATGTAATCACATATATCTATATTAAACTAAACATGAGTTCATACTGATGTCTCCACCTCTAATCCATTACCACATGGGACATTCTAGCCTACTCCCCTTGTTTACTGTAACCTCCAACAATGAGAAACAAGGCTTCCACCATTTGCCATTTATTTACTTAATTGTTCAGTTGTAGAATACATGTATAGTTGTTTCAGACCTGTTAATTCCTACCCCCAGGGGAAATAACTTCATCAACAACAGTAAAATGGTTATATACAGTTCCTTTGTCTTTAGTCTTATAAACTCCAATCGTTTCAAAAGTTACTTAGGTCAGCACCTCATTACCACTCCCTTCAGTGAAGTTTTATACATTTATTTATAAAACATTTACATTGTTTTGTAACTTTCTGCATTCAATCCTGGTATCTCCAACTTCTTAAATGATTTGTTTAAATTTTGCATACACTAAGGTTTACATAAAGTTGCAAACTCCTTTTGTGCTATAAAGTTCTATGGTTTTTAACAAATGCTTAATGCCTGATGTTCATTATTATGGTATCATACAGTATAGTTCCATTGACCTAAAAAATTCCCTGTGCTTCACCCATTCAGGCTTCTCACCATGCCTGAGTCCTTAGAAACCACTGATATGTTTACCATCTCTATAGTTTTGTTTTTTCCTCAGAATAGCATATAATTGGAATCATAGAATATGTATGTTTTTCAGACTGGCCTCTTTTACTTAATAATATGCATTTAAGATTTATGCATGTCTTTTTGTAGCTTTATAGCTCTTGTTTATCAATAAATAATACTATATTGTATGGATATACCACAGTTTGTTTATTTACTTATTAAATAACATCTTGTTTGCTTCCAGTTGTTGGCAATTATGAATAAAGCTACTAAAACACCGTGTAGGTTTGGGTAGACATAAATTTTCAAATCATTTGGATAAATACCTAACAGTACAATTGCTGAATTGTATGGTATGACTATGTTTAGCTTTATAAGAAACTGCCATACTGTCTTCCAAAGTGGCTGTACCATTTTGCATTCTCACTAGCAGTGTAAGAGTTTGTATTGCTTTAAATCCTTGCCATCAGTTGGATTTTCAATTTTTTTTTTAATTTTAGCTATTCTAAAGACGTGTACTATTATCTTATTATTGTTTTAATTTGCAATTCCCTAACAATGATGTTGAATGTCTTTTCATATGCTATATGTCATTTGATATCATCTTTAATTGTCTCTTCAAATCTTTGTGTTATATATATGTATTTTCTATAATATTCTTCTGTTTATTTTTTTATATTAATAAGACCCAGTTTTTTGTTTCATTGACTTTCTCTGTTTTTTGATTCTCTACATAATTAATTTTTTCTCTAGTTTTTATTATATCATTCTGCTTTCTTTAGATTTAATTTGTTCTTCCTTTTCTGTGTCCTGAGGTGGAATTTTACATTATTAACTTAAGATTTCTTCTTTTCTAATATAGACTTTTACAGCTTTGAATTTCTAAGTCCCACTTTAGCTAAACCCGATTATATTTCGGTATGTTGTATCTTCCTTTTCATTCATTTTAAAGTACTTTCTAATTTTCCTTTGATTTCTTTTTTAATTCATTGGTTATTTAGAATTGTGATTTGTTTTAATTCACAAGTTTTTAAGTTTCCCAAACTTTGTTTGGTTATTCATTTCTAATTTCATCCCATTGTGGTCAGAGCACAAAGTTTGTATTATTTCCATTCTTTTAAATTAATTAAGGTTTATTTAATGACCTACCATATAGTCTGTCTTGAAGAATGTTCCATGTGCCCTTGAGAAGAATGTACATTCAGCTATAGTTGGGTAGACAGTTCTATAGATATCTATTAGTCTAGTGAGTTTGTCGTATTAAGTCTTCTATTTTATTATTGATCTTCTGCCTTGTTCTAACAATTATTGAAAGTAGAGTATGGATCGAAGTCTTCATATATTATTGTTGACTTGTTTATTTCTCCCATTAGTTCTATCAGTTTTTACTTCACCATATTTTGGGGATATGTTGTTAGGTATATGTGTTTATAATTGTCACATCATTTTGATGGATTTACTCTTTCATTATTATAAAATATCTCTTTATAGTAACTTTAAATTTTTTTTTTAATTTCAGAATATTATGGGAGTACAAACATTTTAGTTACATATAAATGCCTTTGCCTTGCCCAAGCCAGAGCTACAAGCATGCCCTTCCCCTATACAGTGCATTCTGCATCCATTAGTTGTGAGTTTACCTACCCCCACAGGCTCTCTGACACCTGACCAGACCGGATGAATACCAAAACAGCATGGTACTGTCACAGGAACAGAGATACAGACCTTTGGAACAAGACTGAGAACCCAGATATAAAACCATCCTCATATTGTCATCTAACCTTTGACAAAGCAAACAAAAAATACACACTGGAGAAAAGAATCTCTATTCAATAAATGGTGCTGGGAAAACTGTATGACCACATGCGGAAGATCGAAATTGGATCTGTACCTCTCACAAAAATTAACTCATGATGAATAACATACTTAAGACATGAAACCTTAAGAATTCTTGAAGGAAATGTTGGGTAAACTCTTATAGACATTGGCCTAGGCAAAGAATTTATGAAGAAAACCCCCAATGCAATCACAGCAGCAACAAAAATAAATAAATGGGACCTGATCAAACTTTTAAAAATTTTAAGTATTTTGTCTTTCGTTGATGTAGCCACCTCGACTTTCTTGTGGATGGTGTTTTTATAACTTACCTTTTTTTGTTCTTTTGAGATTAGCTTACTTTCCACCTGTTTGTATCTTTGAATCTTAATTGTATCTCCAGTAGAAAGTAAATACTTGGACCTTGGATTTTTTATCTAGTCTAAAAATTTCTGCCTTTTGATAAGATTATTTAGTTTATTCACATTTAATGTTATTAGTGGCATAGTCATGGTTATATGTATCATTTCACTTTTTGTTTTCTACATGTCTCATGTCTCTTTTGTTCCTCTGATTACCCCTACTGCTTTATTTTTCATTAACTGACCATTTTCTTATGTAACATTTTAATCTCTTAGTGTTTTTTTCACTATATCTTTGAGTTACTTCCTTATTGATTGTTCTAGAACTTACCACATACATCTTAACTTATCAGAATCCACTTCAGGTCTATACAATTCAGATACTGTTTATTTATTAAATTGTGGTATTTTGTCTTTCTAGGAATTTTACCTTTGTCATCTAACTTTTTGGTGTATATATATATATATATATATATATATACATACATTTTTTTGGTTCCTTAGGGTCTGCAGTGATCTCTTTCATTTTTGATTAGCAATTACTATGGAATTATAAGTAGATGGCAAGTTTGAGTTAAGATTTTTTTGGGGGGTGGGAGGAAGTATTGAAGACACAAGCCATAATTATTGACTGATGGATAGAAGATAAAGGAGGATACTGTTTAGAATCCTCTGTCAAGATCGAATATCGAGCATTAGTTGGTTGGAACAGGTGGAAAATGCTCTTTTCAATGAATGTGTACTGAATAACCATAATTTACTATAGAATTGGTGGCAGGTAAAGAAAAATTATTATACCTCTAAGGCAAATATTGAGAGAGATTGTTGATATCTAAGTAATACATTTATTAATAAAATGACAATAAGAACTTTCTAATGAATTGGAAACATTTAAAATAATTACATTTAGGACTTCTGTCTATACCCCTTCAAATTATAATGAATTGCATCAAAATGTCCAAGTTAGAGATATATGCATATGAAAATCATAGTCTTTTCAAATCTGCTAAAAATATTTAAAGCTTTATAAGGATATATGTATATATATATAGAGAGAGATCTCCCCTAAAACTACTGTTTGTATACACATCACCCTGACTATATTGTTGGCTTATGGAGGAGTTGATGTAAGTGCTTGTGATGTGTATGTATTTGTGTTTAACTCCGATGTGCTTATATCAGGGTTGCAAAGAAGGCCTATAGTTGGAATATTAACACAAATATTTCACGAAGCACAAAGTTCTCACAGGTGGTAGAACAGAGAGAGGAAGTATGTTGTTTTAATTATATAAAATGTGATTACATTGAATTATTAGAATTCTTCTCCATGGAAGTTTCCAAATTTATTTGAGATACAAAAGATATTTTTAGAAGGTAAAGTTTGTACAGTACAGTATGGGCATTTAACCTATTCCTGAACTGCAATAAGAAACTGTTGGAAAGATTAAGTTTAAACTGAAATTTAATTTATGAATTCATAATTAGTTATCTCAATATGTGGTATATTAGCTTTAGCTTCATAGTATAACTAAAACCTGATGAAAATCTCATTACGAATAAGAGTTTGGTAGATTATACCATAAATTGAGGAGTGTAGAAATGTTACAGAATTTTTCATAATTGTTTCATCTCTAAAATCCAATGAATTATTCAAATTTATAGTTGTCTCATATAAACAATTTTATTATTACACAAAATTTAAAAAGAGGAAATCAAATGTCATTGCAAGGTCATATTTGCTTTAACTGAAGTAGCAATTTCTTCAGGAAGAAATTGCTACTTCAGTTAAAGCAAATATGACTTGGGGCATGGGCAATATATTTAACCAGAACTTTTGTACCCCCATAATAAGCTGAAATAAAAAAAAAAATTGGTGATGTTCTAATCACCAAAGATCCTATCAAAAAGTATTTTAAATTGTATGTTTAGTTGGTCTCCAGACTAGGTTGAATAAAAGTTCCAGTTAATATCTCCATATTATATTCCTTTCTTAAAATATAAGAGTATGGCATAACTTGGTAGAATCAAATACAAAATAGTAAGAATTATGTGTGAGGAGGGCAAATAAAACATGTTTTTCTCTAATGGAATTAAATTTATTAACCATGATAAAAGTGTCAATAAACAGATAAAAGGAAATGATACAAGGATAAAAGCATGGCATCTGGAATCAGTTTCACCTGGATTAAGTAAACTTTAATTTCTACCTCTGTAAAATGGTATAGTACTTAACTAATATGGTTATTATGGAAATTAAATCATATAATATTTAAGTACCTGCCATCTAATATTCAATACATGAGAGATATCATTATCTTCTCAAATGTCTTGATATTCTATATTTTCTTCAGATAATAACAATAATAATATAATGCATCTTAACATGTACTGAGTGCTACTATACGTCTTATACTACTATCACTATATATGACATACATAATACATACATATATATAGCAGACATAGGGGAGAAATGATCTTTTCCCTGAACATCACCTTAATATCCCCACTTAATAAATAAGAAAATTTATGCACAAAAAAGTTAAGTAAATCACCTAAGTTTAGACAGCCAGTAGTGAGCGAAGTCAAAATATGAATCCCAGCAGACTGGCACCAAAGCACCCACTTTTAGCCTCTCTTTTTGAGGGGTATAGAACAGGGGAATACTTTATAACAGCCATTATCCCTGAAATACAGATTTAAAATATGATAATAACATGTTGATTTATCATTATATTTTACATATAATTCAATAAAGGAACAGAATTTGTGATATTGGTTAAAATAAGTTCAATGATACCCTTATCCCTCTAAAGAGTACAGTTACAACCTCTATATGTGGTATAGCAAGTAGATCAGCAGGTTAAATCATACTGCAATTTGTTTTTTTCTTAAAAGAGCTGATATAAGCTATTGAGGCAATGCACAGTATCACCCCATTTATTATGTCCATAAATAAAAAAATGGATATGTCACTCAATTGCTAAAAAGTAAACCACCTGATATCCTGCTTTATGGCATAACCAAAACAATGATATCAATTGCCATGTATAGAGCATCCCCATGATATGTCAGTCATATTACTGCAACTTGACTGGCTATTTAATCCATGCCTTCCTCTTCACTCTGAATATGAAAAGTTTTGGGAGATCATAGTTTCTAGCTGTACTCTCTTTCCCATCTCTATTGTTGCTACCTGGTCTCTTACAGTTTACTCTCTTTCGTTTCTGGCTTTCAATTTACCTTTGACATTAATTCTTACTGTAGTATCTTCAATGACCTCAAGGCTAGAATATCCATACCTGAGTCTCTGGCTTTCTTGCTCTCAACCCTAATGAGCTTCATTTCTAATATACTTAAACCATCTACTCCCACAGTTTATTCAGTAAATTATCATTACATGGAAGTTTGCCACCTAGAATCCTTTCAAACCTGCTTTCTACAATATCTCACTCTGTCACAACATCTTAATCTTTGAAATTTCTGTTATTCCCTCTACCTATTCTTCAAATTCATTGAGTAACTGCTCTTTTGGTTACTATAGTAATCTTTTTTAATTCTGTGTAAATTTTTAAAGAATTGTTTATAAATTTTTAAGTCTATGTAAAAATTATTTTAAAAATTCTATATTTTTAAAAAATTCCTGACTAAAACATATTCTTGATTTTTTTTTTTTGAGACAGAGTCTCGCTCTGTTGCCCGGGCTAGAGTGAGTGCCCTGGCATCAGCCTAGCTCACAGCAACCTCAAACTCCTGGGCTTAAGCGATTCTACTGCCTCAGCCTCCCGAGTAGCTGGGACTACAGGCATGTGCCACCATGCTCGGCTAATCTTTTCTATATATATTTTTAGTTGGCCAGATAATTTCTTTCTATTTTTAGTAGAGACGGGGTCTCGCTCTTGCTCAGGCTTGTCTCGAACTCCTGACCTCGAGCAATCCACCCGCCTCGGCCTCCCAGAGTGCTAGGATTACAGGTGTGATCCACCGCACCCAGCCCATATTCTTGATTTTTTTTGAGTGATCCAGGCTGTTTGTTGGTTTTTGTTTTAAAATTCATTCCTCATTAAATAGAGATTTTTATGAATCTGATATCTACCCAGAGCAAGAGAAATGAGATTCTTTGCCAACATCACAGTGCACCTGGTTACCATTAGATGCTACCCAATACATATTAAACAGTTAGCTGATATAAATATACATTACTGTCTCAGCACTGTACCAAAATAGAGTTGGAGCTATAGGTTGTCTTAGCAGAAGATGTTTGATAAGAGTTCTTTGATGAATCTTTTATTGTGTGCACAGTACGGGAGCCAATTTTGTGCATCCTGGATTCGTTGGCCCATGCGCTACAACAGTTACAAGTTGTGTCTGTGCCTACCTCCTTTCTATGGTTATAGGGTAGTGGTACTGCCAAATCAAGGACAATTCCTTTGCTGCTGCTTCCTTAGATTAGCTGCTGTTGCATTGCATTTAACCTCTTAAGAAAAATAGAGTGTTCCTTATTTGACCTGTGGTTTACCACCTCCTCCAGTCCTTACTCCTTACAATTTGGGGACATTAATGAGGCTTTACATATCTACCATTTTCTGTCCGTCTTTTTAAAGAGAAATTGCTGCAAATCAGCTGATTTCTTTCTTTATTGCTTTTTATAAGTTCTGGCATTTAGATAAACAGTTTTCTAAGTCTCAAGGTCATTTGGGGTCGTCTTTAATTCTTATAATTCAGTTAGTTACTAATTTCAGTAGTGATCATGGGTGAAGAATAAATTAGTTCCCTGTTAATGTCATATATGGAAGTCTCTTAAGTACTTTTGCAATACTTTACAATTATTTCCATGGATAACTTTATTATCTCCAATCTTTATAATTATTTTTACTTTTAATTGCATAAGAGAAAATAAATTCTGAAATAATCTAGTATTGTTTGATTAAATAAAAGCAATTATTGTAGTATTATTTTGTAAAGAAAACTAAATTAAAATACCTGTTTCAAATGTTTCAGGTTTTCAAATACAGTATCATTCATTGAGGGTTTTTTTCTAATAGCTTTTTATCTCTAAATTTTCATGTTCAATTTAGTCTGACAGTAATTTAAAATTGACATAAACCTATAGCTATAATAATTTTTATTTTTTAAAATTTGTCTTCTAAATTGGCAGGTAAAATTGTATGTGTTGTGTACAATATGATGCCTTGAAACACATACACATTTGCAGTGGTTAAATCTAGTTAATTAACATTTGTATCACATCACATAGTTATCATTTTTTTAGTGAGAACTCTTAACATCCACTCTCCTAGCATTTCTCAATAACACAATATATGCTTATTAACTATAGTCATGCTGTAAAATATTTTGAATTTATTCCACCTAACTGTGATTCTGTATCCTTTGACCATCATCTTTCTTCCTGCCCTCAACCCCCTGTACAACTGCCTCAGCCTCTAGTAACCACCATTCTACTATTTCTTGAGATCAACGTTAGATTCCACATGAGTGAGATCATGAGTAATTTTCTTTCTTTGTCTGACTAATTTCACTTAACATAATGTCTATAATTTTTAAAATTAGATATGTGCACACATATATACACAAACAAGAACAAGTAAACTGGGGAAATTAGCATAAGATGTGGATTTTATCAATGTCACATTCCTGGTATGATATGGTACTATATATAGTTTTTGTAATTTTTTACCACTGGGAGAAATTGGGTAAAGGATACATGGGCTACCTTTATATAATTGTATTGAAACTACATACAGTTATCCAGAGGATTATCTTAAAATAAAAAAGTTTAATTAAACATTTTTTAAATATCTAAATAAAACCTCTTCTAATGTGAAAAATGAATAAAACTCATCTAAATTCTAATTTTCTTTATAAAGAATTAGTATATTGACACATTTTATAGAAATGGCTCATCTTTTATAGTATCTATTTAATATCATTTCTGGCCTAAGTACTAAACTTCCAAAGATGATTTCCTTTAAAATTATTAAGTAAATAATTTACTTATCCATACATTCATAAACAAATTTCTATTTTTTATATTTATATATGAAGAAATAGATAATCTGAAAATACGGACCTCCAGTTTTATAAATTGTATCCTTATTAGATTTGGCATGGTTTACACAACTTGTTCACTCTTTTAAACTGATTTATAAATATCTCCTCATAAAACGTAATCGTACTGACTTCATAGATCTTCCTGTTTTCTATTCTCAGCAGCAACCATTATTGATTTCTCACATAATCTATGCTAAGATTATATACATCTTTTGTAAGATAAGCCATTGAATGAGGAATTTAAATAAATGAGACTGATCTTAAAAGTGAAAAATACATGTAACTTTAATGGCTGTATTTGTGTGTGTCTGTAAGCAGATCAATTATAAATATATTGAATATTTTACCAAACTAATGTCAAATTAGGTGTGTTCTATTAATATTGATTATCCTGTATATCTGTCAGGGTCCTAACAGAAAATGTATGTCACAATAAAGTTGAGTAATCTGAAGAGTATAATAAAACATGTGTACAGGGTGGAGGCAGTGGTCCCCAAACTTTTTGGCACCAAGGACCAGGATGGGTTTCAATGGAAGACAATTTTTCCATGGACTGGGAGGTTTGGAAAGAGGCGAGTGATGCCAGTGATGGGGAGTGGCTGTAAAATACAGATAAAGTTTAGCTGGCTCAGCTGCCCCTTACCTCTTCCTTTGCTGCAGCCTGGACAATCGACAGTTTTTCCACGGGGTGGGTCGGGGCAGGGGATAGTGAGCTAGTGAGTGGGGCTCAGGTGATGATGCGCATCCTGGTTCCTAACAGGCCACAGGCCAGTACCTGCTGCAGCCCTGGGGGTTGGGGACCGCAGGTGTAGGGTAATCACAAAGTTACTGTAGCAACTTTGGTCCAGTAGCAGTGAAGCTATGCTATTAACCTTAGCCTGAAAAGTCAAGGTGAGGACAGAGGTGTGTGCTGAAGTGGCCCCCTAACAGGAATGCAACCAGCCCAAGATGATCTGCAGGGAAGGTGTCAGAGGTATAGGCACCTTAACCCTCTCCCCTTACTGACATTTCTTAATAGTGCTTTTCTTTGGCTAAATCCAATAGGAAGCCAGAGGGCAAGAGAACAAGCTGATTTAATCAATGTAGGTCAGTTTTCTGGGCAGAGTCCAGATGGGAGAGAAAAAGACTAAATCTTGAGGCACAAATGAAAGATAGTATATCATGGTTTTTTATTTGATTGAAGAAAAGCACAATATCCTTGCTCTTTAGAAATCTAAAGCCATTTGAAAATGACCATTTTAAACGTGAAATTTGGCAAAACAAAATAAAACTAAAACTGTATTAATCAGAGTTGAACAAATATGATTTCATTAAACATGCATCTCACCTACTCTCCCTCTTCTCCCTGCCTCCCACAATAAAAATAGTACAGACATATTAACATGCTAGGAGTTTACTCAGTATGCTATAAAACATTCCCAATTCATTCATTCAATCTTTTTTGAGCACCTTCTATGGGTCTGGAATTATATTAGGTATTGGGGTATAAAGATGAATAAGATCAGTTCTCCTAGTTCATATATCTCAACTCTACAGTATCTCTTATTCTTTCTTCCTAGGTTTTCTATATCACAGGCAACCCATTTCATGACAGTCAGTCTATTTATATAAATATACTGGTTTGCGTGCTTGATTCATACATGGTATTTTGTAAATTTTTTGTTTACACATAATTGTACATATTTATGGGATACAGAGTGATATTTCAATACATGTGTATAATATGCAATAATCAAATAAGGGCAATTAGCATCTCCATCACCTCAGACATTTATCATTTAAAATCATCTCTTCTACTCACTTTGCATTTTTAATCTACTTCCTTTCCAAAGAGGTTTGTTTGTGTCAAGTACTCCTCTCTTGGCTGTTTCTGAAAATTATACTGACAGCAGAAAAAAAATTATGTAGTAGACCAGTGGATTCCAGGTAAAGCTGAGTATATTGTCTTTTGAGTCTAAAAGGAGTAAAGAGGCAAAGCCTAGGATTTTGCTGATTTGTCAGCATAAACTTCTCTCAGTCCTTTCTGCCACCTCTCTGACCTTTCCTTCTCAGATTGTGGTCACTGCTTGTAGTCACTCCATTACAGTCACCCTTTCTCTATGTTCTCATTATTTCTGTTATTTTGATATCATTTTGTTATGCTTTTTATTAAAATCTGTCATCTCTGCATGCGGCATTTGTTTAAAACTTTGTATAAAGTGGTCCCCAGAGAAAACAACATAGGCTGATGGATATAAGGACATTTCTACAGAGTAGCAATTAGGTGGGGATTTGACTCAGTGTGCTATAAAACATTCCTAAGTTTTATAAGTAAAATTATTCCGATGGAACTGTCTCTGTGTATATATAGTTAAGTTTTATTGAAAGTGTCAGGAGGACAGTTTCAGAAAAGAGAGTCCATCATGCTGCCTCTTGTGAAGCCTTGGACGTGAATTAGAAAGATGACCTCTAAATCTTAGCATCTGTAGTGATTTATCATACTGTTTGTTATCCTTGCTGCCATCACTGACAACTAGCCATAGTGATCTTACTAAAATTCCAAACTAAATATGTTACGTTCCTGCGTAATGATACCCCCATCTCCTTCTTTCTAAAATCCAGACCATCCACAATCCCTGCAACTCATTCCTTGTTTGTCTAAAATCATACACACTGACATACCCAATTGACTGTAAGATACTAAGATTCCCATCCCTTTTCATACTCTTAAGAGGTTGAGAATGTCCTCTGCCTTAGCTAGAACATCTTACCTCCAAGCCCCACTGCCTGATGCCAACATAAACTTCAATGAATCAAACCTTCCCTCCTCTGGAAGAACAACTTTATTTTTTAAGCAAATTGAGATAGCTTCTCCCTTCAGTGAAAGGGAGAAAGAAGTAAAAGTAGTAAAAGTTGAGACAGATTCTCCCTTTAATGTCCCCATTGTAATCTGTCCATCTTTCTTCTTGCAGTACATTTTTCTTTTTGCATGAGTGTTTGTATCTCTCTTATACTACCCTCTATATTATAATTTGTACAACCTTATTCTTTGAGGTATTATTTATTTTCTTAAAGAAGGGAATTATCTTTTTATTTTTATGGCTCTCATAAGACCTTGAAATTACTAGGCACTCAATTAATGTCAGCTGAATAATTATGTTTGCTAGAAAGTTTCTGCAACCTCCAGAAAAATGGTATTGCCAAAAATTATTAATAATTATGCCTTCCCATCACAATTCATAGGGAAATTATGTGCATCATTTATATATTCCAGCTATTTTATTGAAAATTAGCTGAGGTAGGAAAAGCATGAATAATTTAGTTTCAATTATTCTAGTATAGTCTGCCTTCCCAAGAACGGGAATGTAAAAGAAACAAAGCAAACCTCATTGGGAATTTTGTATTGATTCTTCCTTTTGTGTAAGATTATTAACATGACTATTTTATAGAGTTTATCTGCAAGTAAATCTGGTCATAAAAAGAATAATAACTTAAACTTGAAATTTCATATGTTTTATTCTGATTGTAAAGGCATGATGAAAGTCATATGCTAGCTATGAAATACCTATCTGCTATTCGCACTTTTCAAACATTTAATGCCTCTTGCTTAAATCAATAACACTTAATTTTAAAGCTCATAGAACTTTCACTTCAGAAATATCTATGGTTTACTTTTAAGAAATAAAATGATTGAAAAAGTTGTTATATAGCCATCAGCTTACAGATCACAATTCTTGAAGTAAAACAAAAAGCCTATTTTTATGATTAATTTCTTTACAGTTTTTTCTTGGAAAAATAACAATGCTGTTGAGCTAAAAATAGGTACCTAAGAAAAATGATGCATAACTTCATATTTGAATTATCTATATAATTATTGAATATATTAGAATTTGTTAAAAATTCATCTTATTTATTTCTCCTGATACTGAAAACTGAATAATACATTAAATCAGTAAAAATATAAGAAGTGTATATAAAATGTTAAAGAATAAAATAAAAACAAAAGCAAATTTATATTTTACGAAATGTTGAAAATGGAAATGTGGAAATGCAAGCCACAGAGTGGAAGAAAATATTTGAATGTTTATTTAGAATAATGTATACAAATACAATTACAAATCAATAAGAAAAGATAAAATTGGCCTGCAATTTAAAAATTGGATAAAAGACTTGAATAGATAATATATAGAAGAGAACATTCAAATGGGCAATAAGCATACATAAAAATGTTAAACATCATTATGCATCTGAAAAATACAATTTAAAACCACAATGAGGTAAAACTATATATGTACATATTGGTTTATACAGCTAATCTTCAATGTGTATAGAATCACTGATGTATATGTAAGTAAAACTAATTCAGGTATACCCTTAAAATGTGGACATTTTATTATGTCTAATAACATTCATCAGAAATCAAGCAGGTAGGAGGTGAGTGGAGGGGATGGGTAAATTCACACCTAACAAGTACAAAGCATATGGGGAATGGACACACTTATAACCTTGACTCAAGTGGTACAAAAGCAATTTATGTAACCAAAACGTGTACTCCCATAATATTCTGAAATAATAAATTAAAATAAATAAATATATAACACCTTAAAATAAAAAGGAAAAGAATGCTAGTCAGAAGGGCTTGGATCATTGGAGAAATAAAAATGCACTGTACATATGGGACTCTCATTTTAAGAGTTTTTTTTATGATTTGTAGGAGGTAAGACATATGTATTAGCATTCACTTTATTCAAATGTTCCACACCTCCCTTGTAGTTTTAAGTTTTCAAACAAAAATTTTCCTTCCAAAGTCAGAGAAATGTGTGGGTTCAGGTTGGGCATGAAATTAAATAGAATGATAGTTTTGCAGCAGATTCCCTTGACTAAGGTGGGAATGAAAGTGTTACCAGCCTCCCAGTGGAGGTTTTTCCAAGTTTGGGGTCATGCAGAAAATCATTTCAGGACATATCGCGTAAGCCAAGCAAATGAAAGCTTTTTACTGAATGTGAAAGTATACTATCAGGGAGGAAAGTGAGCAGGCTTCAAAGGAAAGCTGTGGCACTGAGAAGAAATGGTTCTAGATCTTTTGTAGTCTTACTAATTGAGGGGAGGAATATTCAAGGCCAAGGGATTGGCTTTTACTAAGAATTTGGGTAGTAATTCCTAGAATTGGGTTCCGTCCCATTTTTATACTTTATATGGTTGTTTTGGAACTGTTGTGGTGATTTTAGGGGCAGTGAAATTTTAAAAACACAATGTAAATGATATTATAATTAGCCAAAGTTCAGGTAAAGCCAAAGTTCAGTTATTAGGCAGAGATAACTGACAAGTCAGTGAAGGCTGGTTCTTGCCTGGAGTTATCAGCTCCTCTTAAGACTTGTTTATTTTAACACCTGGACCTGATCTTCAAGTCCCTACATCCAGACTCAGCCCTGTCTCCTAGTCTCCTAAGAAGGAAAGGAGGGAAGGGGGAGGTAGGCAGGCAGGATGGGAGAGGTGGGCAGGAAGTAAGGCAGGAAGAGAAGAACAAAAGGAGAGAGGGAGGAATGTAAAAGAAAACAAAATAGATAAGTTTAGTTAAATTTTGAAAAATTTATGTTAATGAGTACTTTGAGTTTGGATTCAATGTCTGCTATAAAGTATAGCTTGAACACAAAATCCAATATATTATTATATGTTTAGAGCAATTGTATATTCTAAATAATTAGTTCTTATTTAGATATTAATGTGTCAATTATATAATGTCCATGTTAATTCTAAGATCTATTTGTTAATGTAAGATTTTGAGACTAAAATTTTGTCTGTATTTCATTAAGGAAAAATAGATTAAACTATATTTTAATGCTGAAAGATTTTATAGTTCATATTCAGAAATAGATTTAACAAAGTGAAGTATATTTTAACAATTATTACACAAATAAATATAAAAAGCAATATTTAACAGTTTTCAAAAAATAAAAATAATACCCAAAATATCACATTCTACATTTTTATCCAAGTACTCTCTGATAATTTATTATTATTCAGACACTAAAACAAGGATTAAAAACAAATTGGGCCAGAAAAGAGACTTACACATCACTGATTTTAGTTTCTGTGGTGACTATAAACCTACAATAGTAACAACCGGCAATCAAGAGCTAAAATACATACAGCTAAACCTGAATTATGCTACACAAATGCACATGTAATTGAAACTATTAGGCATTGCCTATAACTGTAGATTACTTTGAAATGTCATGAGTAACTTCAACTACTCTATTATCAATTTTTTAAAAAATAAGATTTAGATATGTAACTCTTTCATGAGATTATAGGATGCTAATATTGAAGTTGTCTTCCTTTCAAATTGTTCCAGTTAGCCTTAGTATTTCATTACTATTATACCATCTGCTCCAACTGGTTAGCCTTCCCTTTCCTTTAGCTTCTTGATGTAAAACTAATGAGAAACACATCTCTGTGTTTCAGAATAAAGATGCTCCTCAACTTACTATGATGGAGTTACATCCAGATATTAATAGATTCACTGTAAATTGAAAATATTGTAAGTCAAAAATGCATTCAATACACTTAACCTACCAAATATCATAGCTTAGCCTCGCCTACTTCAAATGTGCTCAGAACACTGACATTAACCTACAACTGGGCACAGTCATCTGGCAACAAAGTACACTGTAGAGTACAGGCTGTCACTCTGCTTGTGGTTGTGCTGCTGACTGGGAGCAGAGGCGAGCTGCCCGGTATCACGAGAGAGTATTGTACCACATACAACTAGTCTGGGAAAAGATCAGGATTCAAAATTTGAGGTTCAGTTTCTACTGAATTCGTACACTTTCACATCATCATAAAGTTGAAAATCATAAGTGGAACCACCATAAATCAGAGACTGTTTGTATATCACTGTCCTCTGGTGTGAGTCCTATCTTTCCAGATACTATTGTCAATTAGTGACATCCTATACTGTTGGTTATGGGAATTGGGCTGTTTAGAGATTTCTGAGAACATTCAAAATTCTCCTTTTAACTACACTCCCCTACCCTGTTTTCACATCTGGATCAATTATTGCTACAGCCCAAATTGCTTAGTTTAAAGCCTCTTAACCCTTAGAGTTGTCATTTTTCAAGTCTTACACAATGGATCTTTTTCTGGGACTATTGAACTACTGCCCATTTCAGGTGACTTATATGACCCAGGATCTTCTTATATCATCAATACAAAGCTTATTTGTCAATTTCTCTGAGAGTTACTATCATTTCTGCTTAACTGACTTCATCCATTTTGATTTGAATTAGACCCACCATACAGACACCTCTGCTGGATTCTTCTATCTTCAGGGAAATAGCTTTATTTTAACAAATTTTCTGGGCTGTTTTTTATTACTTTTTTTTTTTTGTTCTCCCACAGACCTGGTAATATATTCCAACTTATGCAATATGGCACTAATTTTCCAACACAGAAACTTTTATTATTCCTCTCCTACCTCATTTTAAGACTTTTGCAATGGCAGATATCTATCTCCCTTACCAGAATTAGTTTCACATGAAAGTGGAAATTCTGTATTATTCACTTTTTATTCCAATGCTGAGCACAGCACTTTGTGCAGCACTGTAAATTAAAACAGTATGATATTTTCCATAATGCAACTTCATCATGTACAATGACGGTAAAGACTATTTGTGATGTATACAATTATTGCAAAATTGCAAGTTATTAAAAATGATGAAAAAGGGACTGAACAATTAGTTTCACTAGTAATCTAACTCCTTTTGGAAGGGATATTCATTTCTATACTGGGTTCATATTATGGAAAATTATAAAGAATTTGATCAACTGATGTTACATAGGTGAACCTTTGAGCTATTATAAAAAAAAAATGCCATCAAGAATATGGAATTCAAGACACTTCTGGTTTTCTGTCTGACATGTAAGAGCTTGAAAGTTGTCACTCCCATTCTCAGAACAAGAAGAAAACCCAAAGGAATGTTGAGGTGTGGCTCTCTCTAATCTGAAAATCGACAAACCTTCTTAGATCTGTCAGAGAATTGAGGTCACAAAGCAAGCTGATACTCTCAAAATTGGAGAGATAAGTGAACACAGAGAATCACAGCTTATGAGGAGCATAAACCCAGCAGCAGAGCCTGTGGCTGGAGCCAATACTAGTAAAAATATTCAAGTTATAGGACTGAAGAATTGATGAGCTGGATGAGCTGGAAAACTTCAGGGGCCCAGGCTAGGAGGGGAGGGGCACACATTCATAAGGTTTACCTTGAACTCCACCAGGTTCTCAGGATGAAAACTGGAGAATCTCTTCATGCTTTTGGCATGGGCAAGGGAAATGTAGCTATTTTGAAATACACAGCATTCTATTCTCCTTAACAAAAGCCTGCTCTCAAGGGAATTTTTATTGAAAAAGCAAAGCTTATAAGTTTGATATTTAGCTGAGGAGATTTCCAAGTATCTTTTAGAGATATAACCTGTTTATTTTAAAATAAGAAAGAGGTGGTTTGAGGGAAGAATTTTTAAACAAATAGGAATCAGGACTTAATTATTAAGGATATTCTCAGCCTATTCAGATTGCAAAAGATGCCATAATTAGGATTAGTCATAGTCAGAAAAGCAAGTCTTAGAACTTATGGGACAAACTTTCGCTAATGCCTTAGAGAAATAAAAAAAATTCAGATTATTCAGTCACACAAAAGATCTCTTTGAAGACATTAAACATGTAATTCATTTGTCTCCTCAGCCATTCCAGCAGAAGCCAGGACTAGAGATGGGATTATCTAAAAAAGTTCTATGGGGAGCATCTTGTCTACTGGAGTGAATCTCGTTGATACACCTTCGTGATCTACAAAGTTTCTGTTATGTTATATAAGCAAAGGCACTGCCAGTTTCTACTGAAAGGGACAGAGGGAGAATGAAATGAAAGAAGACTGTTGGACTCCTAAAATTCAATAGCTCAGAAACCAGCTGATAAAACTACTCAGCTGCAAATACATGCAACATTTTATAAGCATGGATCTATGATCCCAGTGTAACAGAGGGAATGGCCTAAAAAAGGGTACAATGTTTTATGAGCTGTCTCTTTACCACCCCTTCCCCCCCCCACTCTTTTTTCCCTGCCTAAGGCCAGTGGTTGGGAGGGGCAGAGGAGTGTTCTTTGTTTTTTTGTACCACAGGACATGGCTCAGTGGAACTGTTTGGGAAGAAGTCATAAGATTGTGTTTCTAGGAGATGGAGTCAATCAGAATCATCAACTGTAGTTAAACAACAATACCCTGAAGCTGAAAACTCTCCATTTAAAAACTCTGTATTTCTGTTTATTGTTAAGAAAATGGTACTTTAAGACACAAGTCTGCCTTTTCCTCATTTGCCACCAAATTAATAAACCTCCCTTTCCTTCTCCTTAAATCACTTGTCCTCATTCTTCTCTTGTGACCTCAGGGAAAAATGGCAAACTTTTGGTAACACCAAAAGGATTAATTCTAGGCCTTGACACCAAACAGAATTCTTCAGGCCAAATTTTGAATTTGCTTGAAACTGGTGACTTCATTTTTTTTTTTTCCTATTTTCTCCCTTTTTGACCAGTGTTACTGAAACAAGCTGGGGTCTGCTTATCTGGCACAGCAAAGCCAAACACTAAAGCCAAGAGTACCAGCAGGAGGAAGAAGTATTTTATTGCATGATGCCATGTAAGGAAAACAGCAGCTGTTACTTAAGACCCAAACTGCCTGATGGCTTACAAGCAAGAGTTTTTAAAGGCATGGGTACATTTTAGCAGAAGTTGCAGGCAAAGTTGTAAATCAATACATGGAGTTTATACATTGATCTGGCCCAAAAAGGTGGGCTATCTTGAAATAGGAGCTTGCAGATCACAGGCAGATTCAGAAATTCAGAATTCTTTGATTAGCCCAAAGGAATGTTGAGGTTGGTGTGATTTTCTCCAGACCCCCTAGGGAGAACCTTAGAGGCATAAGAGTTCAATTCCTTAGTTTCCCATTTTTTCCTCCAGTGGTGGGGGTTTCTGAAATGTAGCTCAAGAACATAAAGTGTTATCTTTTAGTTTCCATAGAGAACTAAAATATCTTGTGACTCTAGCTTGCTTGGAGGACTATTTTTATTACTATCTTTTGGCTCATCTGGTTGCCCATTTACTTTTGAAGGCTAGCTAAGTGCCTGGGACTTTCCTTGAAGGTACTCAAGATTTTTTCTTTTATTTTCATGCTTGGGGGTGCTGGCAGGCCTCTAAGAGTGGTCCCTGTTCCATCTCACCAGGAGTGTATATAATTGTTACTCCAAATCTGTTCAGCCACTGTATTTTGGGGGAAGGTAAATTGTTCTCTAGTTTCACAAGTCCCCAGAATTTCATTCATACCTAATTTGCATAAAATAGATAAATTTTGAAACTGTTGAACTGGTGAAATTTAGATGAAATTGTTTTCATTTGAACTGAGGCAGTAATGGGTTAAGACTTCGAGGACATTTGGTTGGAGTCAATGTATTTTGTATGTTGAACAGATATGAATTTTGGGGGGCCAGAGGATAAGCTCTGGTCAGCAGAGTATTGGTCCCCCAAAGATGCCTATGTCCTAATCTCTGAGGCTATGAATATATTACCTTCCATGGCACAGGAAATTAAACTTGCAGATGGAGTTAAGATTGCTAACAGCTGGCCTAGAGATAGGGTGACTATTCCTAGATTATTTGGCGGGGCTGAATTCATTTGAAAGTTGAAGGCAGAGGCAGATGAAGTCAGAGTTAGACAGGAGATGTGATTATGGAAGTGAGATCAGAGTAATGGGATGAAAGATGGACTCCATTTGTCTTTATTAGCTTTGAAGATGGAGAAAGAGGAACATGAGCCATGAAATACAGGCAGCCTCTAGAATATGGAAAAGCATGAAAATGTATTTTTCCTAGATCCTATAGAAAGGAATACAGCTCTGGCAAGCCCTTGACTCTAGCCTGGAGTGAACTGTGTCAGACTTCTGACCTACAGACTGTAAAATAATACATTTGTGCTGTTTAAGCTGAGTACTTTGACATAAGTTTGAAGTAGCTATGATTGTTATACTTTCTTTATAACTGACACTTTTATTGTTTTGCAGTGCCCCTTTTTATTTTCTCTCTCTTTTTTTTTTTCATTCTTTTTTGTCCTTTTTCCACATGTTCTGATGCAGTGCCCCTTTTTAACTCTGATAATTTTCCTTGCTCTGGGGTCTGTTTTGTCTGAAATTAATTTAGCTATTACAGCTTTCTTGGATTAGTGTTAGCATGGTACCTCTTTCTCAATCTCCTTTCTGTTAACTTAGCTGATTCTTTGTGTTATATTTAGAATGGTTTTTGTGAGTACAGTGGATAGTTGGGTCTTGTTTATTTATCCATCATGAGAATATCTGTCTTTTAATTGTTGTGTTTAGATTGTTTACATTTAAGTGATTACAGCATTGTTGAATTAATATCCACCATGTTTGCAACTGTTTTCCATTTATTGCATTTGTTCTTATTTTTTTCTTATCACCTCTATTACTGCCTTCTCAGATTTTAACTGAGCATTTTATGATTATTTTACCTCCTGTCTTAGTGTACCAAGTATACTTCTTTTTTAAAAAAATTAGTAGTTATTCTAGAGTTTACATTACAAAACTTTACCTAATCAAAGTCTACCTTCAAATGATAATATATGGCTCCACATGCACCACAGATATAACAAAGTATTACCAATGTCTAGTTCCCATTGATTGTTCTTTTTTTTTTTTTTTTTTTTTTTTTT
>CM052443.1:105450432-105469085 GCA_028533085.1 Varecia variegata | reverse complement strand
ATATTCATAAGAGATATTGGTCTGTAGTTTTCTTTTTTTGTTGCATCCTTTCCTGATTTGGGTATCAATGTTATATTGGCTTGGTAAAATGTATTGGGGAGAATTCCTTCCTTCTCTATATTGGAGAATAATTTATGTAAGATGGGCAATGTCTTTATTTTAACAACGATAAAACCTGTAGCATGGTATTGACTCTCTTGCCTTTTCTTATAGCTTTTTTTACTTTTGTTTTTACATGCCATCAAAGTTTACAGCAATAATAATTTCTTCTGCAGTTATAATTTAGGTTTCATTGTTTGGAACTGTCAGATATCATTTACTGCAAATTCCAATGAACATGTTTACCTTTCCTTTCTTATACTGATTTTTGTTTTATTTTTCTGGAATTTTCAAATCAACATTTTTCTGATACTATTTAAACATATTCTGGCTTCTAATTTTTTTTCAACTTTCTCATCTAATCAAATATCCTATAAGGTTTTGTTTCAGAGACCTCCCTGCAATAACCTGCTATTTTCCATCTATAATATGAGACCAGTTGCTCTCTAAATCTGCCAAAGAGCTATAAGGTTTGTCCTTCCATTCTCTGCTTTCCAGAATTATTTACATTGCTTTCTATATCATGTGTCGGCTCTGTTGCGCAATGGATAGCGCATTGGACTTCTATATCCTGTGTTTCCACTGTTTTCCTATCCTTTTATTTTAGAGTAGCTTATCCTCAAGTAACTTTCCAATAAGAAAGAGTATGCCATAGGGAAACTTTCTGAGGCACTTTCTGTTTTGAAATGTTGTTCTACCCACACAATTGGTTGCAAAGCTGGCTTGATACAAAATTCTGGGCTGAAAAGAGCTTTTCCTTACAATACTGGAGCCATTGATTGATTGTAGTCCTGTCTCACTATTGATTTTGAAAAGGCAAATACCAACTGTATTCTTCTTTGTAGGTGACCTCTTTGTTCTACTTGAAAGCTTTTATCTGCTTTTTAATACTTAGCTTTTTTTCTGAATGACTGTAGACTTCATATTAGAAATTTAACTTCAGGGTTTTCTAAATATATAATTTGTTTGTTAAGTTTTTGCTCTATTAGTTTAGAATGAACTCAATGAGAGATCCCACCTTTTTTTAATAATCTATGCTACCTTATGCCAATCTTCCTGGGCCTTCCCTAGAACATCTGGAGATAAGCTGTAGTGTCTTTTTGGACATTTTGTGCATACTATAGTAAGTCTCGTTATTGATGTTTATATTTCTGAAAAGTGCAGTCCTTGTAAAACTCTACTTCCAATGGTGAAATAGTATTGAAAATATTTGAAATAATTTCACTAAATAAATATGCATTTCAGTAGAAGTTAAATTATATCCAACATTACAGTATAGTTTTATTGACTTGCTAATTATATACCCCTCCTCTTTTTAGGGGTACCACTCCTTTGGTTGTGGTAATGTTTCATATTCAACAAAGGCATGTAGAAATGAAAAGTATTTAAAATTTGACAGACTGCAATAATGGAATTTAAAATTTGCAACCCATACCAAGCCCCAAGCAATATTTCTCTATATATTGAATTGAAAGCCCTATCAGTTTACTCAAAATAGTTTGAGAATCCTAAAAAGATATTCAGATTAATTACCTTGACTGTATAATGGTACCCACTATTTTCCTTCTCACATACTTCTCAGTGAGGAGCTATCTCCTGCTAATACCAACTCCCATAGTGGCAATCCACTGTTAATACTTGTCAGTGATTACACAAAAGGTGTGTACAATTATTAAATTATTTGCTATTGCAATGTCCTCTCCTTCAAACACAGGCTTATTTTTGGAGGTGTAAGGCTTATGACAATCCATGATTAATAAATGGCTTTATACTTAGAATAGCCTCAGAGAAAATCCAATTAGCTGATCTACTATATAACTATGATATTTAGGAAAATTACCCAAAGACTAGAAACTAGGGTTGCTAAGTCCCAATTTTTTTTTTTGCTCACTACATTAAAATATGCTACCACAAGAGCGTGTACTGATAAACTTTGCTCACAAGCTAAATGAGCAAAGGATTCCAGAGAGATAAGAAAATTAAGATATTTTCCTTATATTAGAAAATTCATCAAGTCCCAATTTAGAAAAAGAGGATCAATAAAGAGCAATCACGTAATCATTTTCCCTAAGGTATTCTGTCAAATTCTTAAAACGTTGAGTTTAAAGTTCTTCAGGTAATTCCAAACTTTTAATGTAATATTTTTCTTCACCTATGGTAATTTATTCCAGTTATTTCTATCTCATCTCATCAGCAGCTCACAACTGATTCAAAACTGAAATGCTCTTCTAGATATGTCTCTTTTGATTTTAGTGTCTGTCAGTAGAATTTTCCTGAGGAAACAATCCTGTTGAAAATGGAAGCACACATGATAATAATCTGAAAGCTAAATCTAAATAATCTGTAGCTAAATTTGAAATTACTCAAAACAAAATTATAGTGACAATGAATTTTTTAACTGCACCTGAGGGTTCTAACCATTTATTTTCCACATGGGCCCAGCTTTTAATGGGTTCAACATATTGAATATCCTCTGAAGTTTCTTTAATTTTTACATTGAAATTCCTCATATAAGGCATAAAATTAGTTTGTTTTTAATCTGAGAAGTTATATTTTCTTCAAACTCTTAGTTTCAAGATTCTTTTGAAAGGATAGGTTTTTTTAAAAATGAGAAACCTAACTTGCACTTGAAAATGTGTACTGAATTTTAAAAATGTTTGGCCTACCAAGTTCCTTCTTGTTCACCCATATGTCACTAGAAATCATCATATTTCTATTCTTTATATTGATTAGATTTCAAATAGAGCCTGAATTTTCATCCTTTCATTATGTTGCCTGGATTTTTATCAAGCATATATTCCCGTGTGATTAATTAACTCAGAATTATGTTTGAATCTCTTTCCACGTGCATCTGACCGATGGAATTTCTTTCCTGTTGGAAGCTTCTGTTGGGAAACAAGAACTAAGCTTAGAATGAAACTTCAAAATTAATTAAAATGTGTGCCTTCTCTCAGGGGCAATAGCAGGATGGTATACCCCTGAAGACTTTCCTATTGTATTTCTATTTTTCTTTCTCTAGATTATTATTGGTCAAAATGATTAAGAATGGTACAAATAATTCTGCCAGTTTCCAGGGCACTCAAAATACTGTTTTCATCATAAAAAGAAATAAACAGAGAATGGCATGTTTCCCCAGTATTTTAGAAGATGAGATTTTGTTATCTATTTAGCAATTGTCACCTTTGTTTCTAACACTAAGGAAAATGACTTGATAATGGTTGGCTGATGATAACATTCCAAATCTTATTCTTGTTAACTGTAGTTTCCCTACTGTGCTATCAAACACTAGAGCTTTTTCCTTCTATCTAAATGTATATTTATACCTAGTAAGTATCTGCTCTTATCCTCCTATTCTCACTACCCATCCCAGCTTCTGGTAACCACTATTCTATTCACTACACTGTTTTAATCATTACATATTGTATGCATGTATCAAAATATCACATGTATCCCATAAATATCTATAACTATTATATATCAATAAAAAATCATGGGACTATTACAAACAGTTAACTGCTGACAAATGTGCTAAGTACTGCCAAAGCATCATGTAAAAATGAACATTTTTCACTGGAACCTTTGAAAGCAATGCCAGTGCTTCCTGTGAATATACAAGTTTGTGGAGAATGTAAGTGTAAAGTGTGTATATGTTTGTATGCTACCTGGCAACACCAAACCCCTCATTCCTCCTTGTCACTCATTGCCACCTAACATGTTCTCAGATGCTGCTCTTCTGACTAGCATGATCAAGCCACTGCTGTAGGGAATCATGGATGTAAGTCATGTCACTTAAGTATGTTGTGGCAGCAAAATGATTGAAAAACAGCCTTCAAGTGGATGAATAGCTTTTAAGCATGGAGAAACATCAAGTGGTAGAATACAACCCCTAAATGTGTTGAGGCATCAACATATGAATTAAGGAACTATAAAAATGTCAACTAATAGGGCAGCTCCAGAGCCAATGGATAAATGAAAGCTGAGAAATCTGTTGTTCAGATGAGAACAATGTGTTAATTAATAGGGATTTTTTTTAATAGCCCTGGACTCTCGTCTGCCAGTTATGGTGCCACTGAAAAAAACGCATAAGCAGAATTACTTTCTCCAAAGGCACAAGCTGCGTTTCTAATAGAGATCTCCTTTAGGAATAAATCTGAATGACCTTTTATCTCTCCCTTCTCTATTGAACAAGGGAAGCTCTAGGAGTTGACTCTGATATCCTCCAGGAAGTAATCAAATTGGTCTTTCAACTGTACAGAATCAAAATAAATATGCCTCTTCTAATTTTGTTTTGTTTTGTTTTTTTTCCTAGAACCACCAACACAAAATATCCCTGGACCCAACAACATAACTGTTTATAAAATATACTTTGTCTTGATTTAAGCATATCAACTCAAAGCTATGTATACCTCAAACAAACAAAAACAAACACATGTGCACACCAACAATAAAATGAAGGCCGATTGAAAATTCTGCCTCATTTAGCCTTATGTAAAAAACAACTGTATGGTGAAGTGTTACAACATATGTATGTGTTGGAATGCTGTGTAAATAACAAGAGGATATCATCAGCCTATTAAGTCCCCTCACTTTTGCTCATGTGAGTTTGAGATATTAACTGAGTGTAGGCATGCTTGTGCTTTACTGTCACTGATAGTTCGTTCTATCTCCTATGCTAAACAAAGGAAAAAGTCAGGCACTTGGCATTTCTGTTTTCTATTCTTAGGATGTACATTTATGCGAGCCTCAGAGACACAGGGATGAATGTGGCAGGGAGGAATGTGATTTAAATAGCCCTCAATAATCCCACAATTTTAAAAAGAAAAGTAAATTGAAAATCAAAAGCAAATTAGAAGTGCATAGAGAACTTTGGAAATGCTACACGGTGAAATATTAAGTGATGCTTTTAGATAGTGATTATTTACTTTTGTTTCATTTTAACTTTTTAATACTCATGTGTTATTTTAAATGTAAATATTTTGAAAGTCATATTTTTTCCTTAATAACAACAACAAAAAAAACCTTTTTGACAATGGAAGGACATCAAAGGAGATGTGACCTCCTCAAAGAAATAACATTTTTGTCTCTAAGTTTTGAACTGTTGAATCCATTTTATAATAGGTTTCATTCATTTACTTGTCAAAAGTCAGTTGGAGTTAAGTTATGAAAAGAACATGATGCTGCATGGAGCCATTCTTTTAGAGATAACTGTTAAATATTTAACAGCATATGAAATCTGCCATTGCAGTAGGATTCTCACAGCAAGACTAATCTCAGATGGGAATTCAATATACCTGAACATAACCCTTCAATAATGAAAAAAAATTATTTGTATTCTGATAGATAATCATCCTGCTTGGTTAAATTTGCATTGCAAGAGCTAGTAAGCTGTTCTGTTTGTCTAAACTGCATTTGCTTTCTTTCTCAAAGCTAACCTTTTTGAATTTTTGAAACTCACTATTTCAATATGCTCAGTTCTATTTCTTCTGACCAACTTTGAGAATGGTCAGTGTGACAGTTATTAAGAACACACTATTACAGAGCAGGGCCCCTAAGGACCTAAGGTCACACAAATCGACACTAATGGAAGGAAGAATTTAAAAGATTGTATTGACTTTATTTTCTTAATAATAACTACTGATATCAGGAATTTTCATGTCTACTCTTGACTCAGTTATTGAACAAAGATTTTGTTAACCAATTTCACTTCTTCAGTATTCTGTCATTCTACCCCACCAAATAGAAATTATATGACCTGGGAGGTGGGGAGGGTGTGGAGGTATATGGAGGAAATATTATTAGCAAAGGCAAAATAAATCAACTGCTAAAACTCTACCTTTTGTTCTGAGAACAATCCTCCAAAAATCTTGAAAATTCTAGGCATTTTATTGTCATTGGCATTCATTCATGAATCCTTGAAAGTCTAGGATTTATTATAGATCTTAGATTTTGTAAGCTTTCTTCTTGACCGGCATCATTAGTTCAGCATGAACAAAGGATTTCATATGATAAACATACAACTGTGGAAGTTGAGAAAACAGAGTTTTTCCAAGTAACTCGGTTCTTTTGGTAAGGAAATATAAGCTGAAGACTAAACATTACCTAATTCTATATCATATATGACTCCTGATCTTTATTGTTTATATGAAGGCACTTAAATATTTCCCCAGGTCCAGTAAAGCTATTTTAAAAGTCTTCTCTCTTATATTTTATTCCTCTTATAAAACCCTGTACTTCTCTGCCTTATAAACAAATGTCAATCTACTCTAAATCTACCAATTCCCTGTGTAAGTCAGAATACTCACTACTTTAGGGGAAGAAGAAAATAAAAAGATAAAAATTAAGGGGGGGGCGGCATGGTGCTGGTTATTTTGTCATTTACCTTCTTCCCCCAAAATTCATTATTCACTTTCTCTTCCCTGCTTTGTGAAAAGGTGACCAAGCCCTATGCAGTATTATTTCATTTAGATTTTCTTTACAATCAGGTTCAGGTTGGGTTCAGCCAATGGGAATTATAAGCAAAGATTGGAGGGTGAGAGGAGAGACAATTCCAGATATTTCTTATATGCTCCATTCCTCTTCTGGTATTAGTAGTCATCCCCACGGATACAGTGGCTGCCAGGAGGCCCTTTTGTCAAAGCTCCACATCTCATTTAGCTTCAGTAACTCCATTCCTGTTTACTTCTACCCCCCTAGGCATGGTAACCGCTCCCCCCTACTTTGAGTTTCTGAATCCATCCTAATGGATTTATGACATTCACTCTTAAATAAGCTTAATCTTTACTATTGCAAAAGTTGATTTATTGGATTATGTGCATTTATTCAATAAGCTTACATTGTCTTGCTTTTTGGTTTTCAGTGTTAGTATGAATTGTCCGAGCTTTCTGTGCCTTCTTGAGTAATTTAAGGGGAGTTTTTTGGTTTTTTTTTCGAAGTTGTATTAGGAAATGTTGACCAGATGCTAATTAAATCTTAAATATTAATTTTGAAGAGATTATATTTTAGTATTGTGATAAGAGTGTGTTCTCAAAATTTGGAAACAATGTTTGAAACATAAGTGTAGCCCTGTCATTCTTCTGCTTAAAATATTTAGATGGCCTGGCTTGCTCCTAGTATAAAATTGAATTTCCTTTACAGCCATGGTTCTCAAATTATGATCTATAGACCTCTGGGGGTCTCAGAAGAAACTTTCAAATCTTCTGAGTGGTGGAAACTATTTTCAGAATAATACAAAGATAGTATTCACCTTTCTTATTGTGGTGACATTTACATTGATGGTCCTACTACATGAGCATATAAACTGCTTGAGTCTTAGTATGAATCACAGCATTAGTGACAAATTAGAGTAAGTCACTGTATTCTTTAGCTCCTTGAGCTTGCAGAATAAAAAATAAAGGGAAAAAGCAAACCTTACTTAAGAATGTACTTAATTAAGCAGTAAAAATTACCAATTTTATTGAATTTCAACCCTTGAATGTTTATCACTTTCTGTGTAACAATATGGGAAGTACATGAAAAGCAGTTCTGCTATATAACAATGTATGATGATTGTTTCAAGGAAAGAGATTTATGCAATTGTTTAAGTAGCATAGTAAACTAATGGTTTTTTCATGGAACATTGTTTCACTTAGAAGAATGACTAAAAGAAAAACTGTCATTATTCAACTCTGAGTATTGGCAGACGTGTTATAAAAATGATCTCAGCAAGCCTACCACTTCAAGGGAAACAACTGACAGTATGTCTTGCCAATGATAAAATTTGAGCTTGCAAGCAAAAATAGAATTTTGAAAAACTTGTATCTACCATAAGCTTTAAACTTTCCTAATAATAAAGTCTTTTCTGATAAGAATGATGTTTATATTAATGAATGTTATTTTTTTGATATTGTGTAGTAACATGAGTCACCTTTTGAAAGATATGAAAATAATTCTGTAAACCTATATTTTCCAAATAACCAATGTATAATGTTATGAAATCATGTGTGAGTAAAGGTTCATTCAAGACGCAAGACAGACAAATGTATTTTTGAATTACCAGTGTGCAAAAGTTTACTTAGTTTTAGATTTTTCATTGCAATAAGTCTTTATGAAACTTCTTATCAAATTTTGATGTATTATCAAAAAATATTCCACAATAATTTGAAAGTTTGCTAAAATACTCTTCCATTTCCCAACTGAAAATGTGTATGAGGTCAAATTCTCTTCACATACTTTGAGTAAAAAATACTATAACAAATTTAATGCAGATGCATGTATGAGTATACAGCTGTTTTCTTTCTTTTTTTTATTTCAGCATATTATGGGGGTACAAAGGTTTAGGTTATGTATATTGCCCTTGCCCCCACCACCCGAATCAGAGCTTCAAGCGTGTCCATCCCCTAGACGGTGCACATCACACTCATTATGTCTGTATACACCCATCCCCTCCGTCTAATAAGCCAGAAATTTTAAATAGTTTTTTAAAATTTAAAACAATGCCACTCCTTTAAATTTTATGCTTTGAAAAAATATAGATTTTTTGAATAAAATTCACTTAGTATATACTATATTATTTTTAAATTAACTATTTGTATTTTTCATTTTAATGTCTAATATAGTAATAGCTATAGACATAACCCATGTGATCAAAAGTTGTTGAGATTCTCATTGATTTTTAAAATTGCAAAAATAGCCCTTGGACTAATACATTTGAGAAGTAAAATTTGTAAGATTTCATCCATATCTATTTCTCTAGCCTCATTTTCCACACATATCCACCCCTCTGAAACTCCAAAGTATGAGCTTTTCTGTTGCCTGAAAAAACCAAATTTCTTTCTATTTCAGTGCTTAACTGTTCTTTCTCCCTCTAATTGAAATGTACAGCTGAGTATGCCAAGATTAATGCTCCTGACTGTTGTTGATTTCTAAGGTTCATTTGTTATAATTGTCATATGGATATATATTTGGAATCTATGGAATTGTTGAGAGCCCAGATATTTACTTTTCTTATTTTTCCTTCATTAAAGTTTGTGAATTTGGGGTAGGGGAGGATACTGGAAGTGAATAATTTGCTTAATTTCAAAATGTCAAGAGTAATTTGATTTATCTATAGGAGACAGACCTCTCCAATAGGATAGAGACAAGATGCAGCATGTATTTTATGAATTCCTATGGAGATTAAAATTAGTGGATTTTTAAAGTGGGGGACTGAAAATGACATTTAAGGAAGAGGAAAAAATCCAGGTAAAACCATAGAATTTTATGACCATAAACAAATCATATGGAGGTATCTTGACAATTTTCAGGAGTAAAACAGCTGAAAAGTGGTACAGAAGCCAAGCTCATACCCTCAGATACCCATACATTCATGCACAGAATATCTTATGAATCAGAACTTTTAGCAAAAGTTGCCAAAAGTGTTCCTCTGGATATCAGCACAATTAATGGAAATTATGATTATGGCAATGATAATATGTGCCTTACTAGAGGAAGTAAAGAAAGGATGGAGGATATTAACAATAAACCAAGAAATATTAATAATTCATCTGTACAGAAATTCACAAAACTGACAGAGGAAAATTATGAAAAATGTCAAGACTAGAATAAAATAGAGGTACATAGATATTTTATTTTGATGGAGAATATAGGATACTGGAAAATTCTGAAGAGGGATAATTAAACCAAGAGAAACTCAGCAGGGTCAGGTTATTTAATTACATTAACTTTGAAGCAATAATTGTGAAATGAGCTATATATTTAGAAAAACAAATGGGAAACTATCTATAATATATCCACCTTAATGCAATTATGAATGTCATTCTGATGTTGTTTCTTCAATATTTTTCCTGTTTTCAACTGAAAGAGGCTTTTAGGACAACTGGCTTAGTCTCTTCAACAGTTCATGTCATAGAAAGGGCATTGCAAGAAAAAAAAATACAAGGATTACAACAGCTAGATGTAATGTATGCTGCATAAGATATTAGATTAGCTTCAGCCAACCTTGATAATTTAAGTGATGCCAATTAATATTTGAAAATAAAGGAACTGTAAAAATACAAGGAGAAATCACCACCAATTCGACCATATACTAAATAATAACTAACATTAAGTATATTTACTTTTAGTCTTTTTTATATGTTTTCAGTTTCCTAAACTATTATTTATTTGTTTAACTTATTACTTTGAAATAAGTTTAGACTTAAGGAAGAATTTCAAACATAGTACAGAGAATTACTGTATACTTTTCACTCAGATTCCCCTAACGTTAACATCTTACATAACCATGGTATGGTACAATAGTCAAAACTATGAATTAACGTTGTGATTCTTTTAACTACACTACTAATGTTATTCAGATTTCATAATATTTTTGATTAATGTTCTGTTTTGGCCTCAGGACTCTATCTAGCATACACTGTATTTAGTTATTTTTTCTTAATCTCTTACAGTTTGTAACATTCCTCAGTCTTTTATTGTCTTTCATAATCCTGATACATTTGAAGAGTATTGGTCAAGCATTTTGATAAGTGGTCTTCAATTTAGTTTTATCTGATGTTTTGTGATAATTAGATTGAGGCTATAAAGTATTGAGAAGAACATCACAGAGATGTATTTTAACATAATTGAAAATATTCTAGTGAAATTATTTTAAAACTATTTTCTCAAAAAATTATGTCATATGTTTTCTCCTTCATTAATAACACATTTTATGGACATTTTTCCTCATTGAAGTAATCACATAGAAGTAATTTATTATATATACATTTATAATAAATAAATACAATAATTTGATGGTGTTATTCAGATAATATAAAAAGACAGTTAAAATCAGTAATGATGTCTAATGTCATCAGGAAAGATTAATTGGTTAGGCAGAATTTGAGATGGGCTTTCCAACATGGGGAAAATAGTGCTAACTAGGGGAGATTGAAACTTTATATATCAGGCAAAGAAGGTGAATTAGAAATATATTGGGAGTAGGAACATGTAGGATAGTATAAAAATGCTATAAAGACATTACCAAACAGATTTTCAAGTCCTTTCACAAATATTTTATGATATTCTAAAAACATGACTATGAAATAGCTGTAATCTTATTTACACTAATGAAATTAATTGACATACAAAGAAATTTAATGAGGTTTACTAAATCATCCTCTGTAAGCAGTACTTTTTGTCAAATCCAGATGATTTGGATTTCTAATTTTATTGTCTTTCCATTACATTTCTCTAGCATTAACTTGGCATAAATTGATGGTATAATAAAAATAATTCCATCTAAATTATGTCTTCTCACTTGTTGAATTCCTGTTTTGCTTTTTCTCTTGGACATAGTTAACAATTATTTTTTTTCAGAAATCATATGAATATTTCATTTTTGTTACCTTCACTTGTAAGAAAACACTTGCATCAGCAAATATTTTTGAATCAATGATATTTCATCAAAATGGTACAGAAATTGCCATTATGTAATTCAGTATTACTGAGAAGTTTAATGTAAGTCTGATGTTTATTATTTTTAGAAAACTCAGTAAGATAACAAAATATAAAATAACCATTCAAAAATAGGTTTTGATGCATATTGCTTTTATTTAATACATAATAGGCAATGTAGTCACAAGTTTCATAAAACTATATACATATTTATAATTTTGTCTTATTTCCACTATTACTCATTTGCCCAGTTCTTTCTCATGATTATGCATTGGCAATCCCTGTTATTATTTTCTTATAGATCCTTCTAACATTTCCTTATATATATATATATATATGTGAATATGTATGTACATACTATGTATGCATATATATGTATTCTCATTTAATGCTCTTTTTTACATAAGATGGAGTAACTTTTATAACTAGCTTTTTCATATAAAATAAATATTGGATATCTGACCACATAGATTTTCCTTTTTATTATTTATATAACTGCACAGTGGTCTATTATATGCCCTGGTAAATTAGTGTATATTAAGCCATGGAAAAATATTTTATAATCATAAATGTTAGGATAATGGGTCAGATAATTATTAATGTTTTTGTTTATCTATTAATAAATGAATGTCCAGATGGTTAATGAAAAATTTTGTGGGTCATGAGTCAATTCTGCCATGTATAATATGTCTGACATTCTTTGCTCTTGACCACAAAATATCATTAATGCACCACAAGCATGACAAATAACAAGTCCCCTAAAAATTTCCAAAATAATCCAAGGAGGAGCCACTGTCCCAGTTGAGAACTACTCTGTTATAGAATAACTACTACTGAAATTTCTTTCTCATAAACATTTGACAATAAACACAATGGCCTAAGACTATAGAGTAGTTAAAAGAATGATTTTAGTTTGTATCTAACTGCTTTTTGATGATTAGTGTTGTCCAACAATCAAATGACCTTTTGCCAAGGCCATGGCCATGGCCACGAGACAGAAGGCTTCAAAGGAAGGCTATGTGTCGGCTAGGTCTCCCCGTGACATTGTTTTTACAGTTGTAGGAATGCTAAATTTGAGGATGGCTGAAAAATGTGCCATCTGGATTACTTTGTGAGATTGATTTAGGTGAGTAAGATGTTATACTAAATGACCTTCTGATACTCATATGTTCCCTAAGAGCCCTATAAAAACCCTGAGGACTACTGAAGAAAATAAATACCAATTTCAATGTACCTTCTGTGCTGCTATTTCAAACAATCATCTGCTTTCATACATGAAATATTTTTGAGAGCTTTGCAGATTTGGGGCTGTCATTCTTTCATTCACATTTCATAACTTATTTTAAGAAATAAAAGGATATGTTAACTTTGCTTGTGTTGAGTGATATAGATTATAGTTTCCATAACTAAGTATAGTACAATTAAAGTCATGCATTCAGCTCTGAAATGTGACACTGAATCAAACATTAGGCATTTTAATTCATATTTTAATACTTTCAGGTGGTTGTATAAAATCATTAATCACTGTAAGCTATTCACTGTGCTTAATATTATAAGATCACATGTCTTCTCTGCCCACCTCCAGAAATAATCATTTTGCCTGTTGCTCTCATTACAGTTCTGTAAAAGAGAAATACAGGATCATAACTTAATTTTATATCACCTCCTAATCTCCCCACATATTTCTTCTATATATATGTGTGTGTGTGTGTGTGTGTGTAAATACATTCCACTTACGAAATCAGTGATTTAAAGTTCTGTGAACCAAAAAAATTCTTGAGTTATTTTATACACTAGCCATCATTTTATCATAAGTATACACAAATTATACAAACCCTGCTTATGTGGGATATTGATATTTTATATTGGGTTTATTTTCCAGCACCTTGATGGAAATGTTATCTCATTACATTGTATTCAAATAATATAAACTTTAAAATATCTAACTTTAGAATCAAAAATAATTTGGGAACTATTCTGTCTCTGCTAATAGTTAGCTGAGGAAACTTGAGTAAGTTATTTAAACTTTCTAAACTTCTATTTTCTCATCTGCGACATATAAATACAAGCTTCTTTTTTAAATGACAAATGAGAGGAGTCATTATGGTATATGTATTTATATTTATAACCGTTTAGTAAATGGTATCTCTTTTAATCAACCATTTGTCTTCTATAAGATACTTTTTTTTAATTCCAGTTATAATGACACTTCTCTTTTCACTTTAATCATTGTCAGCTGATTTCTTTCTACCTTTAATCAGACAGGGAATTACTAAAATATAATTAATGGTTCAGGCATCTGCATACAGCACACTCTAAGTGGGTAATTTAGTCTAACTTACTGATTATCTCATGTGGAGGTACTTCTGTTCTCAGTACAGAGTAAGAATAATTTTCCACATATTCTATATTTTAAAAATATCAGAGATTTACAATATAGATTATCTCTTGCAGAGATAATAAAAATGTTCTTTATTCATAGTCACTCAAAACTGGAAACAACCAAAATGCCTCATACAAGGGAGATTCTCAGGTACTGATGAATCATATTTCATAACCTGGGTCTCAGTTACAACTATGTTCATTTTGTGAAAATTTATCGAGCTATACTTTTAACATTTGTTGACATTGCTTTATGTATATTATACTTTGATACAAAATAAAACTGAAGATCATTGAAATCTTGATGTCTAAAATAACTAAAATAGAACAAGGAAGAGAGGAAAGATAAGTAGAAGAAAGAAAAGAAACAAAAATGTCTACAAAATTTAAATACAACATAATGATAGGTTAGTCATTGTTTCTTATATTTCTGTCTTCCAAAATGGTATAGTGCTCCAAGACTATTAATTCTTAGTTTACTTTTCTTGGTGTATGTCTCATAATGATACTCAGGATTGAACTTTCATAAAAACATGGTCCTGTACTTTGGCTTTTGTTTTAAATATTTAACGGTGGGAAAAGTAAAACAAGGAGTTTGATCTATAACTGACTGTAAGCAATTAGTTGAGATAACTCACTACCTTCTGACCAGCCTAATTCAGCTTATTGAGTGAATGTACGTACAATAAATTTTAGCCACATCAATTGTGCAACTCAATGAGTTTTGACGAATGTACACAGTCAGCATGGTGGACATTCCCACCACCCCAAAAAGTTCCTCCATGTACCTTTAAAGGCAATCCTCATTGACAACCCCCAGCCCAAAGCAATGACTAATCTGCTTTTCATCACCATAGTTTTGCCTTTTAGAGAATATCAAATAAATGAAGTTATATAGTAGGTTATGTGTATTAGGAAGTTTTTTCTCCATTTCTCGTAATTGCTGAGTAGTATTCTATCGTGAGGGTGTACCACAATTTGTTTATGCACTCACCAAGTGGGACTCCCTACTGCATTTCATTGATCTATGTATCTATCATTACCACACATTTCCTTATTTACTGTAGCTTTACAGAAAGTCTGGAAATCAGGTAATATAAGTCCTCCAATATTGTTTTTCTCTTTCAATTTTTTCTGCTGGCCTAGGTACCTTTGTATTTCCACATATATCTTGGAATCAGTTTGTCAGTGTCTATAAAAACATCCCAGGGTTTTTCATTGAATCTGTAGATCAATTTGGAAAGAAATGACATCTTAACATTTTTGGATTCATTAAAATGAGGCATCTTTCCATTTATTTATGTCTTCTTTGATTTGTCCCATCAAGGATTTAGTTTTCAATAGAAAGTTATTTCACATAATTGGATAAATGTATTCCTAAGTATTTCATGTCTTTTGATGTTTTTCAATCGGGCATTTTAAACTTAAATTTCCAATTGGTTGCTAGTAAGTGTTTACAGAAATACACTTTTATTTTTGTATGCTAATGCCTTGCTTTCTATGACCTTGCTAATTTCACTTATTATTTAGTGTTTTGGGAGATTCCATAGAAATTTCTTTTGGTCTTGTTGCTGTTATTATCTTTCCATTTTTTTCCTTTCTTTCCCCTCTCATTTTGCTCATAATTTTCTTTGTATTCTTGTGCATATTTATAACATAAATATATAATATAACATAAATATTCAAAATAGTTACATTTTAAAATTTTAAAGTTCTCGTCTGCTTTTTATCCTTATAATGAATCTTATTTTTTCTGTTTTTGTGCATGCCTGAGAATTTTTTATTGGACTAAAGATTGAATTTTACATTGTTGAGTGCTAGATTTTGTTGTATTTCTTCAATGTATGTCAGACTTTTTCTGGCACACTGACAAATTACTCGTGGGTTAGTGGATCTTATCAAACTGTCATAGAGGATTGAGAAAGAGCTTTTTTCTCCCAGTAACTTAGCCCCATTACTAACTTGTGGCCCTTCTGAAGACATACAAAGTTGTCTTTATTCTTGCCACTGAGAACACAAATTCTGTTTTGTGTGAACTCAGGGAATTGTTCAGGCTAGGATTTCCGTTAGATATTTCCCTGGGTTCATGGAGTTTCAGCTCCTGTGAGTACAAGCTACCCATCCAAAGCAGATGTACAGGAGATCACTCTGTATCACAAGAGCTCTCTCTTCTTTAGTACTCTGACCACAAATTCCTCCCTTCTTCTGCCACCTTGAACTCTGTCTCTGTCTTCTCAAATTAATAATATTGACATGATTTCTTTGTATGCTCCCTCCCTACTCTACAACCTGGAAACTGCCCCCAGCATTAATCTGTAGGTGATCCTAAGACCTACCTCATTTGTTCACCTTCTATCAGAGATCACAATTCTCTGCTGCCTGTTTTCCAGTGTCTGAAAAAATGTGGCTTCATATATTTTTCCATTTTTTCATTTGTTTAAAGTAGAATGGCAATTATCTTTGCACTTTTCAATCTCTAATCTAGGTCTCCAAAATAGGGACAATTAGAAAATAACATATATCTAAGGTAAGAAATATTGCATTCAGTTGAACAAATTCTGAGAGACATATACTGAATAAGAAGGATGAAACAATGTATTATTTCTTGTTTTTACTGATCTGCATAAAATTTGAGTCTACTATGGTTCCATTTCCCCATTTCCCTCCAAATCAAGAAAGGTAAATTTAATACTCAGTTATCACCTTCCTTGTCTGATAAGCTTTCTTATAAATTGAATGATCCATCTATGGGATGAAGTAGTTTCTCCTGGTAGCTCTGTAGGTCTTAATTTTGACAACCTGTTTCTTCATCTGTCACTGACAAGATTCTTTTATTAAAGAGATTAAAATGTTCCCCTTATTGGAAAAGTTTCAATACATGTGGTCTCAAAATAGCATAAATTCTAAGTAAACCTATCGGGTTTTTTTGTCACGGCTCTCATTCTTCTTTTGGAATATATGATTGATGAGTACTAGATGTACTCACTTAATTTAAGACTTAAAAGTGTTAGGCTTACCTGTACATTTAAAATTAACAATAGATTAGTAACATAGATAATTGTGTACATCACATGTATAAAAACATTCTCAAACTAGTATTTATACATATAAGAATAAATTCTAATAAGTAATTAAATGTGGCAAGGTACAGGATACAAATAAGCTGGTATAGGAGTAACTCCAGAAAAGACTCTCGTGTTCTAAGATAAGGCCACTGAAACTCCAACTAATCTATATTACAAATTTGACCCATTGCTTAACCACTTCTCTGTGAGTAACTCCTATTCTGTTCCTTCTAAATCTTGCAAATACTGTGCCTGGATCCCCTTTTGAAACACTACATGGTTCCTCTGGTATTATTTACCCTTGCTGGAGCACATTATTAAAACTCTGTTTGACTGCAGACATGTTTGTCCTTATCTTTGGCTGACAGGTTTTAAAAAGTAACTGGCTCCAAGGTAGTGCTTAATTTCGTTTCACAGGAAAAAAATAGTCCACTTTTGATAGAAATATTTCAATTCAATTCGTGTTCCTGTCTTTAGTTTTTTTTTATTTCAGCTTATTATGGGGGTATAAAAGTTCAGGTTATGTATGTTGCCCATGCCCCCCTCATCCCCCCGAGTCAGAGCTTCAAGCGTGTCCATTCCCCAGACAGTGCGCATTGCACTCATTATGTAGGTATACACCTATCCCCTCCCTCCACCCCCCACATCTTTAGTTTTTGAGTAAAATAGTATACAAGTTCCTCCTGCCATCTGAAGCTTTATATAATGACTTCAAACTTAATGCCCCAAATTAGAATATTCTCCATCAACTAAAATGTTATAAACTAAATGTTTGTATCCCCCAAAATTCATATACTGAAGCTTCAACTCCCAATTCTATGGTATTTGGAGAAGGGGCCTTTGGGGAATAATTAAAGTTAGATGAGGTCATGTACATGGGGACCTCATGATGGAATTAGTATCCTTATAAGAAGAGATACTTGAAACTTGAGAGCATGCATGCAGGTGCATGCGTGCACTCTCTCTCTCTCTTCTCCCTCTCTCCTCCCAATGCCCTCTTCTTTCTCCCCACACCCCCTTCCCATGTAAGGACCCAGGGAGAAGATCGATCTGCAATCCAGGAAGAGAGCCATCACCAGAATCTGACCACATTGGCTCTCTGACCTTGGACATCTAGCCTCCAGAACAGGAAGAAAATAAAATTCTGTTGTTTAAGCTTCCCAGTATATGGTATTCTGTAAGTGCAGTCTAAGATGACTCATGTTTATTATATAACTTATATAATTTAAATGAAAAGAATAGTTTATAACACTATGTAGCATGATCACAATTTAAAACATATTTATATGTATAGAACATGATTTTTTTTTTCAAGAGAATTAAATCGTTTATTGATTACACATGATAATGGTTGATACACAAGCTTCATTCCCATCTATAATTTTATCTGGTACCATCATTCAATTTAGGTATATTGCATAGGATATGCCAACAATCATCTTTATAACCAATAATTCCATGATTTTCCTTGGATGACCCCTTTTAATGGTGAACTTTAGGTCACAACAGTAACCGTCAATTCAACTACACCAAGGTTTCTGAAGACAATGGCTTCTCCACCCAAGCAGGTTGTAAATAAATTTGAAATAGAACCTGGCATCACCCTGAAGGAACTCTATCTTCACACTTTTGGGGAAGTTTACCAAAATGGCTTCAGAGTAGACTAACTTTACACAGCACATTAAAAAAAAAAAAAAA
>CM052443.1:105413664-105449932 GCA_028533085.1 Varecia variegata | reverse complement strand
CACCTCGACCACTGAAGTTTCCTCCATGGCCAAAGTTGTCATTCCCACCAAAACCACCTCCACGACCACCACCAAAGTTTCCAGAACCACTTTGACCTCTTTGGCTGGATGAAGCACTAGCCATCTCTTGCTTCGACAGGGCTTTCCTTACTTCACAGTTGTGGCCATTCACAGTATGGTATTTCTGAATGACAATCTTATCCACAGAATCATGGTCATCAAAGGTTACAAATGCAAAGCCCCTCTTCTTGCCACTGCCTCTGTCAGTCATGATTTCAATCACTTCAATTTTCCCATACTGTTCAAAATAGTCTCTTAGGTGATGTTCTTCAGTATCTTCTTTAATGCCACCAACAAAGATCTTTTTCACAGTTAAGTGGGCACCTGGTCTTTGAGAATCTTCTCTAGAGACAGCTCCCTTTGGTTCCACAACTCTTCCGTCCACCTTGTGTGGCCGTGCATTCATTGCTGCATCCACCTCCTCCACTGTGGCATATGTGACAAACCCAAAGCCCCTGGAGTGCTTGGTGTTTGGATCTCTCATTACCACACAGTCCCTGAGCGTTCCCCATTGCTTGAAATGGCTCGTCAGACTCTCATCGGTCGTTTCAAAGCTCAATCCTCCGATGAATAGCTTCCGCAGGTGTTCGGGTTCTTTAGAAGATTCTGACTTAGACATGACAGCAGTGGGAAGAGAGACTTCAACGATGCTTCTTCGGCAGCGTCCACAGGCAGAAAGGAACAAGCTAACGAACGTATCTAGAACATGATTTTAAATAAATATATCCACATGGAAAATAGGAATTTTCTCTGAATGGTGAGGTTATGTGTGGTTTTAATTTTTAATTTTTTTAATTTTTACATTCCTTATTGTCCACATTGTCTACAATGCAGAAAACTCTGAAAACATTTCAAAATGGAAATTATCTACCCCACCAACCCTCTTCCTCATGCTGTATGTCCTTGCTCACAGGCAAATAAGAAGCAGAGCCAGCACTTGGGATTTACTGTGGGGTTTTCCTTCTATTACTGCGTAATCATTCTTAAATCCATCCAATTTTTTCTATTCCTAATCCTTCTGCTTAAGTCTGGTCCTCATTCCTCATTTTCTTTCTTTCTTTTTTTCCCCCTATGATTGGCCTCCTTGCTTGGTGTTTTATAGCAACGAAACTCATTCTCCCCAAGGCAGCCATAGAGACTGACTTTTCTAAAACACAAATCTGATTGTTTTTATTCTTTTGTAAAAATTTCCTTGAAAATTATCCATTCACTTAACAAAATTAAAATCAAAATTTAGTCATGACTTACATATTGTAGTCAAACAAATTCCCCAGGTAAAGGTCTATAGCTTTTCTAGTTCTAGTTCTAGTTCCGGTGACTACTGCATTGGGTTGCCAGCAAGTTACACTCCTGTGACTTAGGGATGAAGACTTAGATATGGGTGAGTGTCAGCCTAAGACAATACATTCATGGCAGAGTATGTCTCAGCATGCTCATGATCTTTTCTTTTTTTTTTTTTTTTTTTCTTGTTTTCCTCCTTGAGAGAGGTAGGCTAAGGAGATTAGGAGATGATTAATAACTGGCAGATCATCTGTATTTTTATGTGACTGAGGATTATAACTAATATATGCTTTCTGGCTCTTAAAAAATCTAGTTGAAAAGCATGGATATAATGAATAAAAGATTGGTATTTTAATAAATAAGCTACTATCATTTTTCTAAAATTTCCAAAAGTTTATGTAAGTATTTTATTCAAAAATTATGTATTGAGCACTTGCTGTTTACCAAGGACTCAAGTCCTGGAGACAAGAAGATTAGTTAGAAAAAGCATGAAGGAGAATTATATGTGTAGCTTTAAATAATTAATATCACTGTATACAATACATTGCTATATGATAATACCAAGTTTAGCAAATCCAAATTATCTAAAGTTGAGTTAGAAGAAAAGCATTTTGCATACCATTTATCATATCTGCCTACCTGGTCAAGGCACAGCATTTTGCAAAGTACTATTCTTGTTGCATGTGCTCCTTATTTCATAGAATGCAGCAGGAGAAATAATTGCTTCACCTATGATAATTGAAAAGATAACACACACTTAAAATTTAAGGGCAAGATGTTGCTCTTTGCATTTTTTAAATTAAGTTTTAGTTATTTTCTAAGGAGGGAGCCTTTTGCCAGCTACCAAGATTTTAGACATTAACTAGATTCTTGGAGGAGGGTAAGCTTCTTGGAAATGGGAGAAAAACACAAAGATGGAAACAGTAGCTTTTCACAGTTAATTTTGCCAAAGAGGTTTTATATCCTAGTTGCTGGGCTGCAATACAGGACATATAGCCAGGTGTAAACTCCATTTTCTAGGGAGCTAAAATAAGCAGTTTAAAAATGTATATTGCCTCTTTATTATGTCAAAATTATATTAATATAAAAACCTTTGTTTAAAGATTGATTAAATTTTACATTTAGCAACAGAGTTGAAAAAGACTTGCTTTAACTCTTTTGTATATTAGTATCAACAAAAACCTAAAATTGTTCAATTTGAGATTAAATATATAAAAGTTCTTTGATTATAAAATCAACTGATTATGGTTTTCAGGATAAATATAGTCTTTTAAAATATTGTCATCATTGTTGGAAAATTTCATTGTTAATATATTTAGGTCATTTAATGTAAAATAAATTATTTTATTTTTAATTAGATTCAATCTATATCTACTAGTAAATTGCACTTTGCCTATCAATAACAAAGATGATAAATAAATGCAGGGTAAGATATCAACAGACACACATTTTGAGTGTTAAGGCAGGCACACACTCTTGAATTTTCCCCCTTAAAAATGTATTACATTCAGAAAAGCATAAGAAGATTGATTAGACTATTTAAATAAAGCAAAACCATTAACCTGGATTACATGTGCATGTGAATATTCCAAAGGAGTAAGTAAAATAAGCTCTGCTACAAATGCTTGATATTCCTTTTTGTTACTCTTCTATAGCTTTTCTGTTTGATCAGATGACTACACAGGGAGTTACAGCTTAGTGCTGCAGGCATTCATAGCTAGTGGTATGAGAAGAAAATGAAGAAAGAATATTTATTAATACTAGTATCAATAATAATGGCAACTAACATATAAAGAGTGCTCTAATGTTTCCTAAATATTATTTACATATATTTTTTGAAAATTATCTAATTAATAACCTTTTCCAAAAAAACTTTCCCAATTAATCACCCACCCACTGTTCTGTCCTGTGAGCTTATGAAAGTAACATTTAAGAAAGAAACCAGACACAGTGGCGTGCACCTGTAGTTATAGCCACTTGGAGGGTAAGGAAGGAAGCTGAGACTGGAGGATCACTGGAGCCCAGGAGTTCGAGACCAGCCTGAGAAACACAGGTAGACTCTGTCTCTTAAAAAAATAATAATAAAAATATAAGAAAAAAATAATGTAACTATTATAACTATTACTAAGCCAATGAACATTGAACATTTAAAGTGAATTAATTAAAATGTTAGAACTTTATGAAGATGAAATTGAAATCTGGTCATAAGAAAGGTATTATTTCTTTGACAGTGATTTAGGATATAACCTTCCATGTATACAAAGAAAGAAATCATTAAAAAGTATAATGTTAGTCATCACTATGTGAAAAAATAGGAATTTTGTGCCAATCAATCCAACGAAAAGAAATGAAGTCAAATAATAAAAAGATAAAATTTGGCAAGACATATCAAGACGGAGTTAATTTTAGCTTCTATTTGTACTATGTTTTAATCTATGCCATATTTAGTTCTCAAAATAGGAGTTGTTGTCCATAATATATATGTGGCTTTAAATTTTAAAAAGAAGCAAAATTAATGCCCCAGGGGGAAAATGTGTTTGAGATATAATTACAAAATTTAAAGGAAAAAATATAAGTGAATAATAACAAAAAATCTTTTCAATCACACCAGTAATTAAATACTTGCAAATAAATAGCTGGTAATATATATATTTCTCTTATTATGATGATACAATATTCATTAAAGCATTATTTTAATAACAAAATATGAGAAAAATCAAAATGTCCATACAAGAACATCATTATTTTTAAAAAATTAATCAAGATTTGAAATGTTTAGTAACTTATGACATTGCAATGACAGTTAAGTGAACATACCATTAAATAAAATATTATAACACATTTTTATGTGTGTTTATATGTATGTATAGTAATTTTAATATGAAATATGTCATGTGCGTACATATGCAGACATAACATAGATATATAAAATATTGGAAAGAAATAAAATTAAAAGTTTTCATGTTAAGCTTACAAAATGTCACTTGGAGAGTCCAGATATGCTCCTCATGAAAATGTCCATTTTTTATAGCAAGTTTGGGCAGTTTCTATAACTACAGAAGAAAATAAAATTTATTCGTTTTAATTACAAGAGCATAAAATACTTTTTACAAGAATTCTGATCAGGGTAACTCTTTGCAAGCTTTTATCCCTTATTTGGTATTAGAAAATGGAACAAAAATCCTAAAATGTTAATAATTATCCTTTCAAAACACATAGCAGAACCTCAAATCTAAAAGCTGCTTTTTCTTATGATATATGTTAATCTGCAAACAGGAAAGGCAAAGAAAATGCTAAGTAGACTGCGCTATTGGGGAATTGACAAGGTAAACAGAATAACAGATCAGAACATTTAATTTATACATCTGCAGCTGTCTTAAATGCTATCCAACAGTTATTACATTTAAATCTGCAGGAAAGAACTGGCTGATTAGTCAAAACACACACAAACACATATACATACACATATTTATTTATATTCTGTTAAATGGAATAGCTGTGGGTATTTGTAGTTTACAGCAAAAATGTTTAAATCTTTCTTGTCATTATGTTACTTTCAAACATATTCTTAGAAAACTATATTTATTTCTCTTGTACCAAGCTCTAAACAGCAAAGTGCTGCCACAATTCAAATGGCATATTTTAAAATATAATTCTATAAATAATCCCAACATGAGCCTCTTATAAAAAGTTTTCTTCATGATTGCTGCATTAAATCCACTGAACTGAAGTTTTTTTTTTCTCAAACACAACTTATAGGCACACTGATTATTCAGAAAGGGATTACCTATTTTGTGGGTTTTCTAGGTGTTTGAATTCTCTTTCTTCTCACAGCTTTTCTTACCTTACACATTGGTCTAGAACAATGCAACTATCCTTAAAATGCAGCACAAACCAAAAGTAAGTTCTGTGGTTCAAAGAGATCTTGTTGAAAATATTTACAGGTTCACATATTAGATGTGAAAACTTCTGACAAATAATTTCATTAAGCTTTATTTGTAAAAGTGGAAAATACGCAGCATCTACAAGATAAAATAGTTAACTATTTATTGATAATGTACTATGTGCCTATCACTCCTACGAGTATTCTGCATTAACTCATTTAAGCTTCAAAACAACTAATATCATCTCCTCTTTGGAGATGAGAACATCAAAGCCCAGAGAGAGGTCAATAAATAGCCACAGGTGACAGAGTTGTAGGTATCACAGACAAGCTTCCAAGTTAGGCAGTATGACTCAAGAACATGATTTCCTTAGCACTTAAACATTTTCATTGCTCAATTAAACATTCATAACACAATTGTGTCTTTTTTTCACAATTTAAAAGATATTGTCTTATTAGTTATATTTTCTGACTTTCCATTAAAAATTGGGCCATGGTGCTAGAAAAATAAGTAAAAGTAAATACAAACTTCTCTATCTTTAATTTACTTTTAAAATTTGTAGAAAATCAATATTGATGTTTCCAAACAAAATTCTTTAGGTATTCTAATGGATAGCACATACATACCTATATAGCTCTTAAATTGAGAAACAGGACATTAAATGCTGGAGAGTATAGGATTTCTCAGTATCTCAGGAGATAAACCATGGATATTCTAAAATTTTGCTGTATTTCATCTTTTAACCTTCAAAATAGATTGTTTTTATTTTATTTCAATAGATTTAGGGGGTACAAGTGAAGTTTTGTTACATGGATATATTGTGTAGTGGCGAATAGTGTACATCGTACCCAATATGTAATTTTTCGTACCTCACTCCCTTTCTGTCTCGCCCCGAGTCTGAGTCTCAGTATCCATTATACCACTCTGTATGACCACGCATACCCATAGATTAGCTTCCATTTATAATTAAGTGCATGCAGCATTTGTTTTTTTCCATTCCTGAGTTACTTCACTTAGGATAATGGCCTTCAGTTCCATCCAAGTTGCTGTAAAAGACCTTATTTCATTATTTTTTTTTTGACTAAGTAGTATTCCATGATGTATGGATACCACAATTTCTTTATCCGTTCATTTCTTGATGGGCATTCAGGTTAATTCTGTATCTTTGCAATTGTGGATTGTGCTGTGATAAACACCAGGTACAGGTATCTTTCTAATATAATGACTTCCTTTGTGTAGATATCCAGTAGTGGAATTAATGGATCATATGGTAGATATATTTTTAGTTCTTTGAGGAATCTCCATACTGTTTTCCATATAGGTTGTGCTAATTTACGGTCCCACCAAGAGTGTATAGGCATTCCTTTCTCACTATATCCATACCAACATCTATTGTTTTTTGATTTTTTTAATAATTGTCATTCTGATAGGGGTAAGTTGGTATCTCATTATGGTTTTAATTTGCATTTCCTTGATGATTAGGGATGTTGAGCACTTTTTTTTGTATGTCTATGGACCATTTGTGTATCTTCTTTTGAGAAAACTCTATTCATGTTTTTTTCTGACATTGTAATGAGGTTATTTGTTTTGTTCTTGATGATTTGATTGAGTTCTTTGTAGATTCTGGATATCAGTCCTTTGTCAGATGAATAGTTTGCAAATATTTTCTCCCATTCTGTAGGTTTTATATTAACTCTGTGGATTATTTCCCTTACTATACAAAAACCTTTTAATTTGACTAAGTCCCATTTATTTATTTTTGTCATTGCTGTATTGGCCATTTGGGCCTTAGTCATAAATTCTTTGCCTAGGCTTATGTCTAAAAGAGTTTTTGCTATGGTTTCTTCCAAAATTTTTGTGGTTTCATGTCTTACAATTAAGTCTCTAATTTATCTTGAATTAATTTTTGTATGTGGCAAGAGATAGGGATCCCGTTTTTTCCTTCTGCCTGTGGATATTCAATTTTCCCAGCAACATTTATCAAATAGGGTATCCTTTTGCCAGTGTTTGTTTTTGTCTGCTTTGTTGAAGATCAGTTAATCATAGCTATGTGGTTTTATTTCTGGGGTTTCCATCCTGTTCCATTGGTCTATGTGTCTACTTTTATACCAGTACCATGCTGTTTTGATTACTACAGCCTTGTAATATAATTTGAAGTCAGGCATTGTGGTACCTCGAAATTTGTTCTTTTGGCTTAAGATTTCTTGAGTTATTTGGTCACATATTTGATTCCATAGAAGGTTAGGATTATTTTTCCTAGATCTTTGAGAAATGGCATTGGTATTTTGATGGAATTGCATTGAATCAGTAAATCACTTTGGGCAGTATAGACACTTTAGCAATGTTGATTCTTCCAACCCATGAGCATGGATATTTTTCCATTTGTCTGTGTCATCTTGTGACTACTATGAAAACCTCTATGCACACAAACTAGAAAACCTGGAGGAAATTGATAAATTTTTGGAAATACACAAACTCCCAAGCCTAAATAAGGAAGAAATAGAAATCCTGAACAGACCAATAATGAGTAGCAAGATTGAAACAGTAATTAAAAAAAACTCTACCAACAAAAAACCCCCAGATCAGATGGATTCACAGCCATATTCTACAGTACCTATAAAGAAAAACTAGCACTTATTCTACTGAAACTGTTCCATAATATTGAGAAGGTGGGAATACTCCCTTATTCTATGAAACCAGTATCACCTTGATATCAAAGCCAGGAAATGACACAACAAAAATGGAAAACTACAGACCAATATCTTCTATAACATAGATGCAAAAATTTTCAGCAAAATACTAGCAAACCTTATTCAGCAGTACATCAAAAAGATAATCCACCATGATCAAGTGGGTTTCATCCCAGGAATATAAGGGTTGTTCAATATATGCAAATTAATAAATGTGATTCACTACATAAACATAATTAAAAACAAAGACCATATGATCTTCTCAAAAGATGCAGAAAAAGCATTTGATAAAATCCCGCACCCCTCCATGATAAAAACCCTCAACAAACTAGACATAGAAGGAACATACCTTAAAATAATAAAAGCCATACAATACAAACCCACAGTCAGCATCATACTGAATAAGGAAAAGTTGAAAACATCCCTCCTAAGAATTGGAACAAGACAAGGGTGCCCACTGCCATCCTAGCCATAGCAATCAGGCAAGAGAAATAAATAATGGATAAATAATGGGCATACAAATTTGCCCACTTTTGAATGTGGTTATTTGTTTTTTCCTGCTGTGAGTTATTTTTATTCCTTGTAGATTCCATATATTAGTCCTTTGACAGATGTCCAGATTGCAAATATGTTTGCCCATGCTGTAGGTTGCCAATTCATTCTGTTGATTATTTCTTTTACTGTGCAGCTGCTTTTTAGATTAATTAAGTCTTATTTGTCCATTTTTGTTTTTGTTACTTTTGCTTTAGTAACAAAGCAAATTTATGACTCTTAGTCATAAATTCTTTGTCTAGGCCAATATCCAGAGGACTTTTTCCTAGGTTTTCTTCCAGAAACTTTATAACTTCAAGTCTTATATTTAGTTATTTGGTCCATCTTGAGTTATTTTTTTGCACATGGTAAAGATAGGGATCCAGTTTCATTCTTCTGCATATAGCTATCCAGCTTTCCTAGCAACATTTATTGAATAGTGTGTCCTTTCCCCAGTGTATGTTTTTGTCTGCTTTGTGGAAGATCAGTTATTTGTAGGTATATGGGTTATTTCTAGTTCTCTATTCTTTTCCACTGATCTATGTGTCTACTTTTACATCAGTACCATGTTGTTTTAGCCATGTGTTATAATTTGAAATCAGGGAATGTGATACCTCCAGTTTTGTTCTTTTTGTTTAGGGTTTCTTTATCCAGGCTTTTTTTTTTTTTTTTTGGTTACATATGAATTATAGTATTGTTTTTTCTAAATCTGTGAAAAAAATGGCATTGGTATTTTGATATAAATTGTATTGAATTAGTAGTTTCTCTTCAGATCATATAAATCTTTGTTCTTTTACAAAATTTTTTAATGTGTACCTTTTAAATCATGCATAATTCCACAGATACAGTTTTATCAGCTAAACTTACCTAACAAAATATTATGGCATTCACCTTTGAATAAGAAGTAAAGACCCCATAACTTACACTAGAGCTTACCTAAAGGGCATAAAATCAAGAAAATGAAGTATTTAATTTTCAGGAAGATGGTAGACTTGCTATTTTTATACTTATGCCTCTCAGTATGTTCTGCATCATTCTCATGAATCCAGAAAGTTAAATTTCATTTTAAACATAATTGAGCTTGATATTTAAAGAATTAATGTTTGAAATTTGTTAAAACAAATAATCATATCACAATGGAAAGGTCATCACAAACTTTAGTGTTGATAAACCTAGATTTTAATATACTGTTCATAAGAAGACAAACAAATAACAAGAAAATTGGCCTCAGACAATTTTTTAAAGGCCAATCTAAAGCCAATCACTGACTAGAAAAATTAAATATATGAGCTGTTCAAACTGTATTCATAGTAAAAGTAAATAGGTTTTGAGTGAGGCTCTGAACAACCTATTTTTTCCTTTCCTTTTCACAATTCTCAGATTCACCTTTTCCTACTTCCTGACTGAGAGATAAGCTATAACCATACTATAGTAGAAATGGAAAATAATCTGCTCTGATAACACTGTCATGTGTATTTGTGATATGCTTTTCAGCAGAATCATATTTGTGAAGAATCCTGTGTTATAGTTGTAGAATATTGGTATCTTACAGTACAACAAACTTAATTCAAGAGTCTGCACTATGAAAAATATAAATAAAGCAAATAACTATTAGAGAAGAATAATGTCCAGGAACATATACTGTAATAGTTACTGGTGGTCTTATAACACTAGGTGCCATTTAGAAATTAATATACATATAAATCCTATTGAGACTTGCTGATCAGAGAGGAAAAATAATCAATTTAGAGGGCTTACCCACTGTATCCTTTCTCATCAATTCTCTTTTAAATAACCAATATCTATACAAGACAGAAAAAGTATCCACGACAAGAAGTAAATGTTTTACTTAAAATCATAGAAAGGTGGTAACCATATCACATATATTAGAAATTTCTATAGCTATGGTTAAATTAAAAAAAAAAAGATGACAAATTTTCAGCCTCCAATTCAGAAAAATATAAACAGCATAGGACATTATATAAATAAGTAATTAAAATCAACTTATTCACAGGGTTTATGAAAGCATATCATACAGACATTGTTTTATAACTATGCAGCATCAGAAACTGAAGGTAGTAGAACTTGAGTAGTGGTTCACAAATCTGTTCTATAAAAGAGCATAACTGAATAGAATAAAATATATAAATATGTACATGGAACATCTGTAACCCAAGTAACTGCATGTTTTTATATGATGGAAGGCAGTAAAGTAAATGCTTAAGAATTTCATCCTCAACAGATAACTTGTTATTTCTGAGAAATCTATTATACGTATTTGTCAGATAAAGTAAAGCAAAGTATATAGAAACGTGAAAAAGAATTAATATAAAGCAAGATGATTGAATAAACCAAACAAAATGTTACAAGGAAAAATGTAAATGTGATCAGTTCTTTCTACTGCAAGGTTGAAGACTGATAGAGTGACAAATTGCATGTCGTAGAAAAGCCTTTTTGACTTGTTAAACTATAAAGACACTTGTGTATTGGCTTATGTAATCAGTCCATTTACAGTTTAAGGGGCTTTCATGTTGATTGATTCAGTGGCTCAATTTTATTTATCTCTTTCTCTTACTTTGTGCCATCCTTAGCACTTATAGTAGCAAGACATAAGTTTTAACTATAAACCTCCTAGAAGAAAATGGGAAAATCTTCATGATATTGGATTTGACAAAGATATCTTGTACATGACACCAAAAACACAGGTAACAAAGCCAAATAGACTTTATCAACATTAAAAACTTTTGTGCAACAAAAGACACTATCAAGAAAGTGAAAAGGAAAACCATGGTATGGGAGAAAATTTTTTAAATTCATATATGTGATAGGGAATTAATATCTAAAATATATAAGAAACTCTAAACTCTCAACAACAAATAACAACCCAATTAAAAAATGGAGAAAGAACTTGAATAGACATTTCTTCGAAGAAGATACACAAATGCCTAATAAGCACATGAAAGAAAATGATTAATACCACTAGTTATTAAGGAAATGCAAATCCAAACTACAAGGAGATACTACTTTACACCCATTAAGATAGGTGTTATTAAAAAAACATAAATGTTAGCAAGGATATAGAGAAATTGGAAACCTAGAGCATTGCTAGAAAGAATGTAAAGTGATACAGCTTCTGTGAGAAACAGCTTGGCAGTTCCTTAGGAAGTTAAACATAGAATTGTCATATGATCCAGGAATTCCACTTCTGGACATATATCCAAAAGAATTGAAAGCAGGGACTTAGATTCTTGTATACCAATATTCACAGCAACATTGTACATAATGGCCAAAATGTAGGAAAAAAACAAATATCCATCAAGAGATGGGAAAGTAAACAAATATACAATACAAACATACAATAAACTGTCCCACAGTCCTGGATGGGCAGCGGGACTAAGAACTGAATATTTTGGCCATATGTACTTTCTGGTCACCATGCAAGGTGGCATATTTTTCTTTGTGTCCTATGGGAGGATTCTGAAGCCTAAAGCTTTTAAGACTCTCAGATTCACTGTGGTGCTAGAGTTCAAGGCAACACATCTCTGAAGAAATAAGCTTACTGGTTTATTTAAACTATAAAACATTGTTCTTTATAATCCTTGAATATGTAACTCAATTAAATGTATTTTATCTACCTGTTATAGAAATAAATATTGACCCTATATAACACTACTCTTGCACAGAGAATGAAAAGTGATGAATAAGCATCCACCTTTGGATTGATAGTCTGAATGAGAGCACTGGGATTCCAAGGAGAGGAGGCAGGAGTGAAATGAAGATAGAATTTGGACAACCTGCTCAACAGAACCAGAGTCAAGCTTCTAGATTAAGAGCCAAGCACACCATCCAGGGACCCATCCCTATCTTCACCGAGCAGGAGAACAGGTGTATTGTATCTGCTATCTGATTTGAGCTGGGAGAAGAGGCATCAGATTGAGAAAAAAAAAAAATCATAAAACCTGTGGCAACATGAAAATTAGGCTGTCTTGACACCCCCAAAGGATCACAGTAGCTCTCCAGTAATGAACTTCAACCAAAATAAATTATTGAAATGATAGATATGAAATTCAGATTATGGATTGCAAGTAAGATGAATGGAATTGAGGAGATGGTAGAAAACCACCTCAAAGACACACAAAAAGTCTGGATATGAACAATAAAATTCACTAAAAGCTAGATAACATCAGAAAAGAGATAACAGAGCTTAAAGAAATAAAAGAGTCATTTATGGAATTTCAAAACACAATAGAGCACCTTAACAACAGACTAGACAAAGAATAAGAAAGAATTTCAGAGCTTGAAGACAAGGATTTTGAAGTAACCCAGGTAGTAAAAAAATGTAGAAAAAAACAACAAAGAATAAGCAATCACTGTGAAAAATATGAGACTATACAAAGCAAGCTAATATAAAAATTATAGGTATGCTTGAGAGAGAAGTAGAAAAAGCAATAAGCATGGAAAACTTATTTGGAAGAATAATAGAGGAAAATTTCCCTGGTATTGCTAGATGTCTAGATAGTCATCAAACACCTGGAAGATTAATAGCAATTGGGTCATCACCAAGACACACAGTAAACAGCCTGACCAACGTCAAAGTGAAGGAGAAAATCCTACAAGTTGTGAGATGAAATAGACAAGTTACTTACAAAGGAAAACCCATCAGACTAACAGCAGACTTCTCAGCAGAGACCTTTCAAGCAAAGAGGAATGAGGTCCCATTTTTAGTCTTCGTAAACAGAATAAATGCCAGGAAAGAGTTTTGTATCCTGAAAAACTAAGTTTCATAAATGAAGGGGAAATAAAGCCTTTACCAGACAAGCAAACATTAAAGGAATTAGTCGCCACTAGACATGCTCTATAGGAAATGCTTAAAAGTGCTCTATATATGGACAGAAAAATCAACACATACCAGTGTAAAAACACCCAAAAGTTAAAGCTCACAACTCATAAAACAGTAACATAAGGGAGAAAACAAAGCAGCTAGGTATCATTCAACATGATGAATAGAACACTATCTCACATATCAATACTAACATCAAACATAATGGTCTTAATGGTTCATTTAAAAGATATAGACTGGCTGAATGAATGAAAAAACACACCTCAAGTATATATTGCCTCCAAAAAACACATCTAACTTGCATGTAGTCTAATGAACTCAAGATAAAGGGATAGATAAAATTATTGCACATGAATGGAAACCAACACTGAGCAGGAGTAGCAATTCTCAGATAAAATAGACTTTAAATCAAAAATGGTTAAAAAGAGACAAAGACAGAAATTAGATAATGACAAAGGGAGCAATTCAACAAGAAGCTATAACAAACCTAAATATATATGCACCTAACACAGGATCTCCCAGATTCATAAAACAAGTTCTTCTAGATTAGAAAAGTAAACAGCAGCATCATATCATAATTGCTGGGAACTTCAACACTCCACTGACAGTATTGGACAGATCATCCAGACAGAAGATTAACAAAGAAACACTGGACTTAATCAAGACTCTAGAACAAATGGACCTTACAGACATCTACAGAACATTCTACACAAAAACTATAGAATATACATTCTTCTCATCAACATATGGGACATTCCCCAAGATAGAGCATATGTTTGCCCATAAAAAAAGTCTTACCAAATTCTGAAAAAGTGCAATTGTCCTATGTATCTTCTCAGTGGAATAAAACTAGAAATTGATTCCTAAAGGAATTCTCAAATCTACACACAGTCATGGAAATTAAACAACCCACTGTTGAATGATCCTTGGTTCAATGACAAACTAAGATGGAAATCAAGAGATTTTTCAAACTGAATGTTAAATATGGCACAAGCATCTAAAATTTATGAGATACAGAAAGAGCAGTGTTACGAGGGAAATTCACAGCCTTAAATGTACAAAACAAAAATACAGAGAAATCATAAATTAACAACCTAATGTCACACCTCAAGGAGCTAGAAAAAGAACAAGCCAAACCGAAATCTAGCAGAAGAAAAGAAATATCAAAGCTCAGAGCAGAACTAAATGAAATGAAAAAAAAAAAAGATACAAAGTATTAATGGAACAAATAGTTTGTTCTTTGAAAAGATAAACAAAATCAATAGACCACTAGCTCGATTAACCAGAAATAGAACAGAAAGGACTCAAATAAGCTCAATCTGAAATGAAAAAGGAGGCATTGTAATTGATACCAAATAAATACAAATTATGATCTGTGACTACCATAAAAACTTCTATGCACACAAAATAGAAAACCTTGAGGAAATGGATAAATACTTGGAAACACGCAACCTCTCACGCTTGAATCAGGAAGAAATAGATACTCTGAATAGATCACAATTAGTAGCAAGATTGAAACAGTAATCAAAAGTCTCCCAACAACAACAAAAAGCCCAAACCAGATAGATTTCACAGCCAAATTATACCATACCTACAAGGAAGAACTGACATTCAGTCTACTGATTCTGTTCCATAACATCAAGGAGGGAATCCTCCCTAACTGATTCTATGAAGCCAAGCTCATGCTGATATCAAAGGAAGGGATACAACAAAAAAAAAGAAGACTGCAGGCCAATATCCCTTAGGAACATAGATACAAAAATCCTCAACAAAATACTAGCGAACGGAATTCAACAGCACATCAGGAAAAAAAAAAATACCATGATCAAGTAGGATTCATCCCATTGTTGCAAGGATAGTTCAATATATGCAAATCAATAAATGTGACACACCACACAAACAGAATTAAAAATGAATATGGTATGATCATCTCAATAGATGCAGAAAAAGCATTCAATAAAATCCAGCATCCCTTCATGATAAAAACCCTCAACAAATTAGGCATAGAAGGAACAAACCCCAAAATAATAAAAGCCATATGTGACAAACCCATGGCCAATATCATATTGAATGGGGAAAAGTTGAAAGCATTCCTCCTAATAACTGGAACAAGACAATGATGAAAGTCCTAGCCAGAGCAACCAAGCAAGAGAATGAAATAAAGGGCATACAAATCAGGAAAGGGGAGGTCAAACTATCCCTGTTTGCTGACTATATGATCTTGTGTCTAGAGAATACTAAAGACTCTATTAAGAGACTCCTAGAATTAATAAATTCAGCAAAGTCTCAGAATACAAAATTAATGTATACAAATCAGTAGCATTTCTATACACTAATAACAGTCCAGCTGAGAGTAAAATAAGAATAAATACCATATACAATAGCTGCAAAGCAAATAAAATACCTAGGAATATACTTAACCAAGGAGGTAAATGATCACAACAAAAAGAACTACAAAACACTGATGAATAAATCATAGATGACACAAACAAATGGGAAAACATCCCATGTTCTTGGATTGGAAGATTCAATGTTGTTAAAATGTCCATACTACCCAAAGTAATTTATATATTCATAACAATTCCCATCAAAATTCCAAAGTCATTTCGTATGGATCTAGAAAAAATAATCCTAAACATCATATGGAACTAAAAAAGATCCCATATACACAAAGCAATCCTAAGCAAAATGAATAAATCTGGAGTCATAACATTAGCTGACTTCAAATTATACTACAAGGCTATAGTAACCAGAGTACCATGGTACTGGTGTAAATGTAGGCACATAGACCAATGGAACATAATAGAGAACTCATAAATAAAACCATATAGCTATGACCAACTGATTTTTGACAAAACAGACAAAAACATACACTGGGGAAAGGATGCCTTGTTCAAATTTGGTGCTTCGAAACTTGAATAGCCACATACAGAAGAATGAAACTGGATCCCTATCTCTCACTATGTACAAAAATTAATTCTTGATAGACTAAGGACTTAAATTGCAAAACCTGAAACCATAAAAATTCTAGAAGAAAACATAGGAAAAGCTTCTAGACATTGGCTTAGGAAAAGAATTTATGAGTAAGACTCCAACAGCAAATACAGCAACAACAAAAATAAATAAATGGGACTTAATTAAACTAAAAATTTTCTGCACAGCAAAGAAAACAATCAACAGAGTAATTAGACAACCTACAGAATAAGAGAAAATATTTTTAAACTGTACATAAAGGGCTCATATCGAGAATCTACATATAACTCAAACAAGTCAGCAAGAACAAAAAAATTACCCCCATTACAAAATGGACAAAAGACATGAATAGCCTATTCTCAAGAGAAGATAGACAAATGGCCAACAAACATAAGAAAAAATGCTCAATATCACTAATCATCAGGGAAATGCAAAGTAAAACCACAATGAGATACCACCTTACCCCTGTAAGAATCGCCATTATTAAAAATCAAAAAAACAATAGATATTTGCTTGGTTGTGGTGAAAAGGAAATGCTTATATACTGTTGGTGGGATCTTAAACTTGTACAACTACTATGGAAAGAGTTATGGAGATTCCTCAAATAATTTAAAGTAGACCTACAATTTGATCCAGCTATCTCACTACTGGGTATCTACCCAAAGGAAAAGAAGTCACTTTATAAAAAAGACACCTGCACCTGAATATTTTTCAAAGCACAATTCACAATTGCAAAGATATGGAATCAACTTAACTGCTCATCAACTGATGAGTGGATAAAGAAAATGTGGTATATACATATGTCATGTACTACTACTCATTCATTAAAAGAAATGAAATAATGTCTTTTGTAGTAACTTAGATGGAATTGGAGACCATTATCTTAAGTGAAGTACTTCAAGAATGAAAAAAACAGATATCACATGTTCTCACTTATAAGTCAGAGCTAAATGAAGGATATATTTGGTCATAAAAAGCAGTAATGGATGTTGGAAACTAATATAGGGGGAGAGTATATGAGACATATAAATTTACCTATCAAGTACAATGTTCACTCGTCTGGTGTCAGATACACTGAAAGCCCTGACTTTAGCATGATACAATTTACCCATATAACAAAAAATGCTTGTACCCCCTAAATTTTTGAACAAATAAAAAATGAAAAAGTTGAGAAATATATTAATAGATGTAATTTAATCAATTTTTATGTGGAAAATAAATGTTAATGTGTAAATTAACACTTAGAGGTAATCACTAGAAAAATAAATATTTCTGGTTTTCTAATAAAAATAAACATCCAATGGAATATTATTCAGCCATAAAACATAAGGTGTCTAATACATGCTACAACATGAAAGAAAATTGAAAACATTATGTGAGGTAAAATAAACCAGACACAAAAGGAAAAATATTGTATGATGCTACTTAAATGACATACCTAGAGTAGATAAAGCTGTAGGGATAGGAAGTAGGATATACGTTACTGGGGTCTCAGGGTGGATGGGAGTTACCCTATAATAGTACAGAACTTCAGTTTGATGATGAAAAATTATGAAAATGGATAATAGTGATGATTGTACAGCATTGGGAACATACTTAATATAAATAAATTGTACACTTAAAAATGATTAAAATGATAAATCTTATGTTATGTATATTTTGCCATAATAAAAAATCTCCAAGAAATTCTACCCTATAAATTCTAGATCACCAAACACCACTTCTCCCTGACTCATCTTTTACCACCTTAGTTTGAGCCATCATCATCTTTTACCCAGATTTTTTCCATTGCCTTTAATTGATCTTCCTATTTGTATCTTTGGCCACTTCATTTTATTCTCAACACAATATCTAGAGCCAGTCTTTAAAAATGTAAGTCAGATCATGTTACTTCTCTACTCAAAATTCTCCAGTTGCACTGTATTTCATACAGAGTAAACCCCAATATCCTTTAAATACCTTTTAAGGATTTAAACAATCCTGTTTCTCCATTACCTTTTTGATCTTAAGTCTCACCAGTGTCTTACCAAAGTAAGAATGACGGAGGGGGTCTGTCCTGGGGAGAAAAATGGTTTATCACTAACAGTGTGTATAATTTCCAGGTGCATAGTGACGATTAAAAGCAGAACTACTTTTAGTTGGTTTTGTTATAGTTCATAAATTTTCTACAGAAAATATGCCCTGTTCTCCCTACATCCAGGATTGGATATCTGCTACTAACTCCTTGGTATGCCACTGACTTCTATCAGTCTTCCCTTCTTAATGCCACTCTCTCCACTTTGATCTCCTAACCTGTCACACTTCGCAGTTCAGGGGCCTTTGCACTTGCTGTTCCTTCAGGTTGGAATATCAGTTATCTGCTTGAGTTGTTGGCTCACTCATAAATTGGTTGCTCTATGTAGTCTTCCATGATTACTCCATGGAAAAGTACAATTACATTGTCACCACTCTACCCCATATTCTTTCCACCTTCATTTATTAGCACTTTATACTTATTTATTTCCTTTCTTTTCCATAGGAATAAAAGCTTCCTGAGGGAAGGGATTTTTCACCTTGTGGTTCAGTGTGGTAAATCTAACAAAGAGAGCATTGACTGGCTCATACTTGACATTTAGTAAAGTCTTATTGACTGAATGAATGACTATGAGTGAACAAAACAAGCCATTGGTGGTTAACTATATATTCAGTAGATACAAATGCTAATATCTGCCTAGCCACAACATATATGAAAATGTTTATTATCATTAGTAATTGGAGCAAAGCAAAGTTAAATGATAAACCTTTGTTTTATCAATTTTCAAATTTAAAAACACATATTTTTGCAAATGAGTCAGCAAAGCAAAGTAACATAGGTTTCTTGTATTGCTTGTGACAATAATAAATGGTATATTTGAGGGAAAATTGAATACATATATAAACAGCTTTAAGTTGGCTAAAATTCTCACTCAATACTAAATATTCCTTTTAAAATTTAAATAAAATATCCATGAATACTATAAATTTATTTTTAACATATCAATATAAATATATGTGTGTGTACATGTGCCTGTGTGCCTATGGGTCATGAAGCCATTTCCTTTCCAAGAGACCTTTCAGTGGTACTCTATTCATCTTTTAGTATGTTTCTGTGGAAGCCACTATGAGTTCCTATAAAAAATAGGTATTTAAGAGTTTTTGATTACCTAGAAAGGACTCCATGGTTGATTAAATTATACCTCTGAGAAAATAGCTATTTAATTCAAGTGCAAAAAAAGGAACCCATCCCTTTGAATCTCTAAAACCGGGAAATGTCTATCATGTTGGTATATTCCCTCACATTATCAGTGCATGCAAATTTTGAGTAACTTGTTGTTTATAAAAGTGCTGCTTCTGTTTACCTGGAAAATTACTGAAATATTTTGAAGAAAGGAGTAAACTTCCTAAATAGTTTATTTTTGTAGACTTAGATAACGTGAAAGAGCTTTGGGACTAGAAAGTTTTTGTGAAAATGAAAATTGTCATTCTAGAAATGAAAACAAAAAACTCAGTATCAACTAGCAAAATATTAAGCAAAATTGGTATTAAATATGTTAATTTTAGTGAAAAATCCTCTTCCAATTAAATATTCTCTGCTTAATAGTTATTTGACAACAGTAGAGGTTCTTGATATATGAAATCATCTGTACTGACTAAATCTAAGTCTAATTCAGTGACGCACCATATAGAAGAGGAATATTCTATGAATTAGCACTAAAGCACTCTGACTCATATCTATAATGATCACTATATAGTAACACTAATTTTATAATTATAAATGGTAGCCCTATACCATCACAAAGGCCAAGGAATAAGATCAGCCCCTCTGGTCTTCAACTCATTCTTAGATGGTCTTTTTGTACCTTTTTTTCAATTAAACATTGACGTGCTATTAAGTTTGAGTTAATTTGCAAAGTTTGCTCTTAGAAGCAAATGTTACACCCAAATTGAATAAATGAATTGATAAATGAATGAATAATTAATAACTGATACTTTTATTTATTTATTTTTTTAACAAAGCACTTTTCCCTTGTTCTGTAACACTGTAGTCCCCAAGCCCTGGGTCACAGACCAGTACCGGTCTGTGGCCTGTTAGAAACCAGGCTGCACAGATGAAATTGAGCAGTGGGCAAGTCAACAAAGTTTCATCTGTATTTGTAGCCATTCCCCATCACTCACCACCCACCACCCCAATCCCTGGAAAAATTGTCTTTCATGAAATCAGTCCCTGGTGCCAAAAAGGTTGGGGACCACTGCTGTAACAAATACTATCACCAGTAAATCCATTAGAGAAAAATCATAATCCCCTTTTTCTCTTGAGAAAATACAGGCTTGGGAATGTATATCAAATATATCTCCCAGATATTTAAAGGTCTTTGATTGTTCTTAGCCTTTTACATTGTTATTATTATTGTTATTATATTTCAAAATCCATCTCTGTCTCTGCAATTACTGGATTATTGATCCCACAATTTATATAACACATAAACTTTTTAATTGTTTAAAATTATTTCTAGTCAAAAATATCATCTTGCCAGGAAATCCTAGTGTTGCCTTTTGACTTCCCATTAAACCATTTGAAAATAACAAAAATTAAAATGGTTAACTCAAAAGAGAAGTCTGAAATCAACATGATGCCTGAATATGAAGGCTATTTTCAGTAACTACAAGTCAATGGTATTGAAATCAGAATTATTCTCAGTGATGAACACAAGTTTTACCATTCTAAGGAACAAATTTTCTAGATTAAAAGAAGAAAGGATAGTGCTTCATCTTTCTGCTTTTACCTAATATCTGATTCAGGCACTTGGAGTCTGTATCAAAGAGATAACTGGGCAGTCAGCCATTGACTTTACAACTATTGATTCCTTTGGTGACTAGAGCTTTGTCCCTCCACCCTAACAAGTTCCTCTCTTTTTACATCAATGTGCTGCCTGAAACACTTAGAAAACAACTGTGTATGCAGTGAATGAAAGGACCAAAGGGACCAAAGCGGACCTAAGTTGCTCACGAACAGTGACATGTGTAGTTCTAACAAGTACATCATTCAGGTAGCACTGAAATTAAGAACATGCTTGTAGACTTGAATGCAGCTTAATAATTTTTAACTGTCAGCCACAGTATCTATAAAAAGTATTTATTAGTTTACTCACTATCTTAAAATCATACACACTCTCCAGTAAGGCATGTCTCAAGGCGCAGATTTGTCAGCACAGAAAAGTTTTATAAATTCTAGAACGTTTATAAATCTTTTAAACATTTTTACAAACTTCTACATTTCTTCCCCACAGCACAGAGTAAAGTATGGTTAGTCACAAAGCTACTGCTTCCTGATACTTGATAGGTACCAAAATTATTCCTACCTTAAAAATAATGGTATGCCCACATTCCAGCACAGCACTTGGCTCTTATGCAGTAGGGGTGAAAATCTTAGCCCTTAATGCTGGCAGCAAATTTCTTTCATGCAGTAAAGTTAAAAACCCAGATCATGGATGAGTGTGGGCAGGAGCCAAGGACAAACAACAAGATAAAAGGATAGATTGAGTTTCCTCATAGGAAAGATAAAGAAGAACTGAAAAGAAGAGAAAAGAAGCATGAGAGAATCCAAGTGGTTTTAGGCCACAGAAGTGAAAGCCGGTATTAAGTCCTCTCTGATCAAAGGCTTTTCATAAAAAAGGTTTGTTAACATTTAATTTGAAGCTGTTTGTATTGCTATGATACCATACTCACCTTTCCATCTTTTCTTACTCTTCAATAACAGCTAATAAATCCATTTCTTGGGGATGAAAGTTGTGTGCGCATGTGTGTATGTATATGGGTGCTTGGCATTGTTTTGTTTTGCATTGTTGTTCTTCAAAGGCAAGCGGTAGGCTCATTTTCAAGTCCAAGTTGACACGATGCAGAGCAAAGATTGAATATATAGGATGTCAAGGAAGCATGCCAACCAAGGAAGTAAATGTTTGAACTATGAAAATATGAATCATTTTCACCATTCTTTCAGACACATAAAAATACTTAGAGGCAATTCTGAAATTCCAGAGAGTGAAAATTTACATTTAAGCCAATCACATCTATAACTTAAGTGGACCAAAGGATCTCAGACCCAGGTAGTATGTGAGTTACAATGAATGAATTGGTAAATATTTGTAGCATTGAAGAGATCAGTGAAATCATGTAGCCCATTCCGTCATTTTACACATAAAAAAGAGAACCAAAAAGAGGTGAAACTGATATGATTAAATATATACCTCTGCTTTGTAGCATTAGACAAGACCAGAGCTCTTTGTAGTATTCCATGAATCAAATCCCTCTGGTTTACTAAGGTTACATACTGAATCTTCTTTAGATAAGAAACATTCTTCACATTTTATATCTGAATGCATGTGAATATATAAATGGATGTAAATATAATTAATAGGTCACATTTCAAAAACTATAGCTAAGTGTCTAGTGTTTTTTCTACCTACGTATCCTGGTTTATATAATGCATGCTTGATTAGCATATTAACTTGGATAGAAATGTTCTTCCCTAGATCTCTTAATATTGGTGGATATTTTTGACCTATGTTGTTAAATCTAATATATAAAACCAAGATAGCTTTTCTAATTTATTGCTTCCTAAGTTTTTACTTAATGCTCTTCATAGGCAAGAGAGTTATTAGTAGCTGGAATAAAGGAACTACGGTGTAGGTTCTATTATCGGAAATGCTGAAATACAGATAGGACTATGTTTGATTCTTTCAGAATTACTCATTTTATGTTGCCTGCTTCCGTTATTTTTCCTAGCATTAGACTCAGGGATGCTAAGAATAGCAGTTACAGCATTTTCCATGAGTAAAAATGGACCAGGTTTCTATAAATAATGCATTTCAAATTAACTAGCTGCAATATCCTTGACACGCACAATCCTTCCTGGTTATGAGTTCCACAGATACAAAATGTGTGTACAAAATAAAATCACCACCATATGTTGCTACCACAAGCCTGCTTTCTCTCCCAATTGATTGGTATCTGGTTTACACTAAGAAATTGTTCATTTATGGAGTTTGCAGTGTGTTATTATTTATGTTTTCCATCTTAATTAATATTAAGGTAGAAGTGTAGAAAGACACCCTCACTCCCTGCTAAAAAATGCCAAAATTTCATTCAGACTTTAGCACAGATGAAATAAAATACTAGTCTCCAGCCATTTGTAGGCCAGGCCTATTTTCATGCAAGACATAGCCCCAAAAAGCCCCAGCACACCATGTGATGGAGAAATCTTTAACTTCACATGGTAGAATTGGCTTATGATACATTCTAAAATCACCTGGTATGCTTGTTAAAAATATTAAATTGTAAGCATAATATTATCAAACCCACAAATTCAAAAATTTGGATTAAACATTCTTCAGATTTTCTTTCTGGATGAAATAGAATGTATAAATTGACTTAAAATATATTTTATATTTTTGAAACTTACTTATATCTTAAGTTCCACTTCCAAACTTGGACAAACTGACAACACACACACTCACACATACACTCAATCTCTTAGATTCGGGAAAAAACTGGTCCTAGTTTGTAGTCTTCCACCAAGCTGGCATAAGATGAACTGCAGTTTATCCTTTTGGGCCATGACATCCTTGTATTTAGAACACTATTGTGATTCCCAATTTTCTATACGATTATGTCTAAACAGCTTAGTAAGATATGCTAGGCCCAGCATTAACCTGCTTTCTTCTTGCCCCTCCTCTCCATTTTCTGTATCTCCCTGCTTTAATTTTTAGTTCCTGGAACACTAAACTGTACAAGGCTGGCAGCATGCACTTTTATTGAATCTGTGTCTTTCCTTGTTTAACTCTTTCTACTTGGAATACCTTTCTGTTGCCTTTTGAGTCGGCTCATTCTTACGTATTTTTATGATTCAGATGATTCATCTAGGAAGTCACACCTCTGAAGAAACTTTCCCTGACTGCCTACCTGAATACAAACACATGGGGGCATATCCATGTTGAGATAGGTGTTCCTTTTCTAGGTTTCCATAATACCCTGTCACTGAATCGTCACAATGCTTTCAAATTATCCATTTAAAAGCATTATCTCCTGCTTACTGGGGCAACTTCAAATGTCTATGATTAGTGCAGTCACATAGAGCCTCACTCTCAGAAGGGCTCCACACTTGAGTTTCAATGATCTGTAGTCACTGTCTTGAAATTTTTAATAATATTATCTTCAATTTGTGCTTAGTAAGTAATGTATGATAGGAGAATGGAGGGTGGGTGTGTGTGTGTGTGTGTGTGAGAGAGAGAGAGAGAGAGAGAGAGATGGGGAGTGAGCTTGAAGCCTTTTCTCACAGGCAATCTACCCTCCAGTTGCTTTCCACCTCTGATGGATAGATCCTCAACTCTGCTGCCTGGTGCCCTGAGCCCCCTTCAGCTGCCCCTCTATCCCCTCTCATGTGACCCTGACCTTCAGATAGTGGCAGGGCACAGGTGCAAGGAATGTCAGAGTCAGGTGTGTGCTCCAGGTATCTCAGTGTAGGTCAAAGTGGCCATCTCTATCCTGGGCCGGCACATCACTGAGCATTCAGTGGGAGATTCATGCATCTCTCACCCATCCCTGGTCCAGAAATCAAAGGTGACCTGAACAGAGTTTTCGTTCTCTTGGGTGTAGTTTATCCTTGGGAGATTGGGTCGGTGAGCAAATGGGAAGCGAGTATGTATAACTATGGCCAAGACAGCGCCACATTAAACAACGAATGAAAAAAAAAAAAAAAAGTCCCAGGGGTCACAAAAGATACTGCAGAAAAATGAAAAGATTTTATATTTTATTACCTTTAATGGCAACTATTTTTGTTGTTTTCTTGTTTTGTCCTGTGCCCTGGAAGTTATACAGCCATTCCTGCCTGCCTGGGACTATGAGTTCCTAAAGTTTCTGACTGTCCTATTCATCTCTGAAGCTACAAAGCATAGAATTGTACCTATTACATAATGAGAACCCAAAATGTGTTTGATAAATGAATAATTATTGCATAATGTAATCCACCACTTTCCATATGTAGATGTGCTTGAATAGTAAGCTCTGTGGTGAAGGAATATTTGCAGAAAACTTTTGACTTGTTTATCATGACACACAATAAAGAGTATATAAAAGCTGTATAAAACTGAAATAACATTTTCCTTCAACTAATAAAATTGACTTCATTTCCTGCTTTTCAAAGTATAGGGTTGAAATCTTTTTGCAAAACAATTTTGTTGCCTGCCATATTTTAGAAAAAACAAAGCCAAGAGTGTATTCTTTTTGATTTGGTAGTGTGATTAAAGAAGTGATTTTCATTTGTTTTTATCAGTGACAGTTTTTGAAATTACACCAAGCAGCAGCATACCAATTACTTGAAAGAAAGATGCATTCAGCAAATATTAATACATATATATATTTATCTATAAATGGACAGTAGTGATTAAATAGAAAATGAATTACTCTATGTACTATACTACTAAGTCATTTGGCAACTTACCATGCTTATGATGTTTATTTTATCATTATGTATGTTTATTTTAGACCTGAAGAAAGGAAAAGAAGAAGCTTGAGGGTAGAGTGCTTTTATAAATAAACATGGGTACTATATAGCTAGACAAAATTAGGTATGCTAATTTGTGTTCCTTCAATTTTCTACTAGTTGCTGACTATAAAATATAGAGGGATATTATTAATGGTCTGATCTTATAAGGAAAAACTCAAGAGCATTAGAGAAGCGGATATTTGGATTAAGTGCCTTAAATGTAAAGAGCTATCTGCTAAAGATTGTAATCTTTATTTAGTAAGTCAATCATTTTTAAAAAACCATGTTTATATACAATGAATTGAATCAGGCATTTGAGATAGGGCAGTAAGCAAAGCAGACAGAGTCTCTGCCCTCATAGATCCCATGGCCTGCTAGAAATAAAGCATTAAGCAATTAATTAGGCATCAATTTAGCAGTATTTTTAGTAAACAGCTACATGTATAATATGGGATTTATCCTACTATTAAGAGCAGTACCAGGGAAGGGTTTCCTGAGAAAATTATATTTACATTGAGGCCTGAAAGATGAGGAGGAATTAGGGAGGGCAAAAGATAAAACAAAGCAGCTTTTCCAACTTTGCTATTTGTGCTAACAGACAACAAATCTAATCTTACAATTGTTTACACACTTTGGGAAAGGAACTAGGTAAGTTTTTAAAAACAGCACCACTAATTTGGAATGTGTGATAACTTGTATTATCAAGCTGCATCCATACTTTTCCGAAAAGAGACATTTGCTAAGCAAATTAATAAAGGAGAAAAATCACATGCAATGGGACTTTACACTATTTAAAAGCATGGTTTTAAAGTAAATGGAATACTTCAATACCAAGAGAAAAAACAAGTGACATTTCAGTATTTAACACTGGCCTTCCTAAAATTTACTTCAAATTAGGGAGATATTACATTGCATTTCCAAGGGTGATTTGTGTTGTCTGCAAGAGGCTCAGCCAAAAATTCCTCCAAACTATACAACAGTTATCCTATGTTGGGCAAATAATTCAATCTCTCTGAACCTCTGTCCCTTAATCTACTATAGGGAAACTACTGCCCCAGAACACATGTGAGAATTAAATAATAAACAGAATATTTAAGGTCCTAGAACATTGTAAACTTCATAGTGGGTAGTCAATAAATTTTACTTCATTTCTTTATACAATAATTTATTTTTAACTCTTCCATGTTTAAACAACATAGAGTACAGAGTAGAGGAAGGATTTTAGAGCCAACCATACTTTGTTTGTTTGTTTATTTATTTATAATTTCAGAACATTATAGAGGTACAAATGTTCTGGTTATATAAACTGCTTTTGTAGCATTTGAGTCAAAGTTATAAATGTGCCCATCCCCCAGACAGTATATATTGTACCCATTAGGTGTGAATTTACCCATTCTTTTCTCCCCCCACACCATGAATGTTATTTCCATATATGCACATAAGTGTTGATCATTTAGTTCCAATTTAATGGTGAGTACATGTGGTGTTTGTTTTTTCATTCTTGTGATACTTCACTTAGAAGAATGGTCTCTAGCTCCATCCAGGTTAATACAAGAGGAATTAGTTCATTTTTTATGGCTGAGTAGTATTCTATGATATACATATACCACATTTTATTAATCCACTCATGAATTGATGGACACTTGGGTTGTTTCCACATCTTTGCAATTGTGAATTTTGCTGCTATAAACATTTGAGTCCAAGTTTCTTTTTTATAGAATGTCTTTTATTTCTTTGGGTAATAAAGCCTATTAATGGGATTGCTGAATCAAATGGTAGTCCTACTTTTAGTTCTTTGAAGTATCTCCATACTACTTTCCACAGAGGTGTTCCTAGTTTGCAGTCTCACCAGCAATGTATGAGTGTTCCTATTGTCTACATCGATGCCAACATTTGTTATTTTAGGATGTTTTAATATGAGCTATTCTTACTGGAGTTAAATGATATCTCATTGTTTTTTTTTTTTTATATTTCAGCATATCATGGGGGTTCTAATGTTTAGGTTACATATATTGTCTTTGTCCTGCCTAAGTCAGAGCTTCAAGTGTGTCCATCCCCCAGACAGTGCACACCACACCATTAGGTGTGAATATACCCATTCCTTCCTCCCTCCTCCCACCTTCCCGACACCTGGTGAATGTTACTACTATATGTGCTCATAAGTGTTGATCAATTAATACCAATTTGATGGTGAGTACATGTAGTGCTTGTTTTTCCATTCCTGTGATACTTCACTTAGTAGAATGGGCTCCAGCTCTATCCAGGATGATACAAGAGGTGCTAGATCACCATTGTTTTTTTGTGGCTGACTAGTACTCCATGATATACATATACTACATTTTATTAATCCATTTATATATTGATGGGCACTTGGGTTGTTTCCACATCTTTGCAATTGTGAATTGTGCTGCTAGAAACATTCTAGTGCAGATTTGTTTTTTATAGAATGTCTTTTGTTCCTTTGGATAGATGTCCAGTGGTGGGATTGCTGGATCAAATGGTAGTTCTGCTTTTACCTGTTTGAGGTATCTCCATATTACTTTCCATAGAGGTTATACTAGTTTACAGTCTCACCAGCAATGTATGAGTGTTCCTGTCTCTCCGCATCCATGCCAACATTTGTTGTTTTGGGACTTTTTGATAAAAGCCATTCTCACTGAAGTTAAGTGATATCTCATTGTGGTTTTGATTTGCATTTCCCTGAGGATTCGTACTTAGTTTTAAATAGAGATTGTACTTTTAGTAGCTGTGTTTTTGTGCATAATTACCTAAATTCTTTGATCGTTAGTTTCCAAATACATGAGATCTTAATAATAATCTATTACAAACATTATTGAATAAGTAGTATTATATATGTATATATGTCTGTGTGTGAGTATGTATATATAAAATGTTCAGTAAGTGAAAAATAGTAAATACTCAAAAAATTTTAGTTTTTTCATCTCTCCATTATCACTTCTTAGACACTATGATAAGGTACAATGGAGAAAAAACTGAATAACTTATGATCTTCTCCTAATGCAGTTGATACCATTCTATGGGGAAAAATATGCAAAAATAATTTGAATATATGCATGCATTCTTTACTAAGGAAAACATAAGAATGGTGAAAATAAACCATTATAAGTATTCAGAAAAAGGAATAACTAAAACTATTATCAAATAGTGTAAATATTAAATAGTGTAAAGGGAAGGGAACTAGCACTGTCTTCCAGAAATATATGTATATATTTGTTCTTTTCAATATCATTTTTATCATGCTATTTATATCCATGCTTATTCTATATTGAACAAAAGCAATGATGCTTCATGAAACTATTCTGGATTCAAAATAAGGCTGTGAATTTAATCTGATAAATGATGATTTGCTGAAAATAAATTGGTAAACTTAGAATTTAATCATAGAAACATGTATTTGCTTATTCTACATTTCACTTGTCAACTTATTTTGTTATTTTCAAATAAAAGGGATTTCATTTCAATTTTACTAATTAGTACTAACTTTCTGTATTATTAAAAATGAACTTCAGTATCCACTTCCATTTATGATATGATGAAATATGGACAGTCAATGCAGTTAATGATAACTGAAAAATGCTGGAGAAATTATAAAATCATATTTAAAAAAATTATTGATACTTAATAATTATACACATATATTGGGTACATGTAATATTGTGATACATACATGCAATGTGTAATGATCACATAAATTGAGATATCCACTACCTCAAAATTTATCATACCCTTGTGCTGAGAACATTCCAAATCTTCTCTTTTAGCTATTTTGAAATATACAATTATTGATAATTGTAGTTACCCTACCGTGTTATCAAACACTAGAATTTATTCCTCTGACTGTATTTCTGTACCCATTAACCAACCTCTATTCATCCTGTCTGCACCATACCCCTCCCAGCCTGTGGTAACCACCATTCTATTCTACTTCCATAAGATCAACTTTTTTAGCTCCTACATATGAGTGAGAACATCTTTGTCTTTCTGTGCCTGACATATTTCAGTTAACATAATGATGTTCCATTCATGTTGCTGCAAATCACAGGATTTCATTATTTTTTAGTCACTGAATAATAGTCCATTTTGCGTGTATGCCACATTTGCTTTGTCCATTTATTTGCTGATTGATACTTAGGGTGATTCCATATCTTGGCACATGTGAACAGTGCTGCAATAGAAATGCAAGTTCAGATATCTCCTCAATATACTGATTTCCTTTTTTGTTTTTTTGGGATATATATACAGTTATGAAATTGCTAGATCATATGGTAGGTTGTTCTATTTTGGGTATTTATTTATTTATTTATTTAGAGACAGGGTCTCACTCTCTCGCCCAGGCTGGAGTACAGTGGCATGAGCATAGCTCACTTCAGCCTCCATTTCCTGGACTCAAGCTATCCTCCTGCCTCAGCCTCCCAAGTGGCTAGGACTATAGGTACACACCACCACACTCAGCTATTTTTTTTTTTTTTTTGGACAAGAGGTCTTGTTATGTTGCCCCAGCTGTTGTCGAACTCTTGGCCTCAAGCCATCCTCGTGCCTTGGCCTATCAAATGCTAGGATTACCGGTGTCAACCAATGCACCTGGTCTGTTTTTAGTTTTCTGTGGAGACTCCATACTGTTCTTCAAAATGGCTGAGCTACTTTACATTCTTGCCCCCTTGTATGAGAGATTCCTCTTCTTTGCATCCTTGCCGGCATCTGTTATTATTTTGTCTTTTGATGATAACCATTTTAACTGGGTGAGATGATATCTCACCATGGTTTTGCTTTGCATTTCTCCAGTGATTAGTGATGTTGAACATTTCTTCATATACCTGTCAGCCATCTGTATGTCTTCTATTGAGAAATGTTTATTCAGATCATTTGCCCATTTTTTCTTTTTTTTTATTTCTGCATATTATAGGGGTACAAATGTTTAGGTTACATATATTATTTTGCCCATTTATTATCATTTTTTTTCCTGTTTGAGTTCCTTATATATTCAGTTTAGTATCACTCTGTTGATTGTTTCCTTTGCTGTGTAGAAGCTTTTTGGCTTGATGTAAGGAAGTTCTTTAAGCAAAAAGGCAATGATAACCAGGAAAGAAGGAAGAACAGAACTGGTAAATATCCTGGTAAATACAAAAGAATATTCTTCCCTGAATTACTTTAAATTAATCTGATGGTTGGAAGCAAAAATTATAACTTCTGCTGGAGTTTTCAATGTGTGTAGATATAATATACAAAACAACCATAGGATCAAGGGCTCCATAGGGTAAAAAAGTTTCTACATTATAATTAAAGTGGTGAAATATTGATGATTAGTAGACTGTCAAAGTTTCAGTATATATTTTGTAATTCCGAGAGCAACTGTAAGGGGAAAAAAACATTTCAAAGAAATGTAGTCGAAATTACAATAGGTAATTTAAAACAGAATACTAAACAAAAACATTCAAATAACCGCAAAAGAGGAAAGAAAGGAGGTGAATAAATAGGACAAACAGATAAAATAAAAATATATGGTATATCTAAGTCCATACATATCAATAATTATATTAAATGTCAATAGTTTAAACATACTAATTAAGAGACAGATTATTAGAATGGGAAAAAATATGGCCTACCTATATGCTATCTAAAAACCTCTAACTTCAAGTATAAAAATGTAAATAGATTAACAGAAATGTCTAATGTCTAGTACAGATATTAGCCAAAAACAACTAGTACAGAACTGGAACAAAATTAGCATGATGAATAATATGTTGTTAAATGTGTTTATGATTGGTGTAAGAAAACAGAGTTTCTATCTAAGCATTTTAAAGATAAGAAATTCCAAGTTATGTGATTAGACCAGTTTTATTTTCCTGGGACTTATCTGCATTTTTCACATTTTCTAAAACAAGATTTCACTGAATCATATATGAAATAATTTCTAACAAATGCTAATTTAGAACAAAAATAACGCAGGTCTTTACTAAAGCATTGGGAAATGAAATAGATAAAAAAGCATGTCTTGTGATTGAAGAAGATAGGTTTTAGGGAACAACTAGGGAAGTTGGGGGCAGGAAATGTGGATGAGTAAAATTTGTATCATAGAAGATGTCAGCACTCTACATAAAAATTAAGAATTCATGAGAGGAATTAGTTATACTTGAGACAGGTAAACCAGCTCATTTTACAAAATAATGAGGGGATACTTTTCACTGGGAAGCTTCCAGTTAGTAATAGTTAGTTGGAAGTTTAGGTATGAATTTCAAAGATGTTAGAGCTAGAAATACAGATTGGAGAATATCAGCAGATAAATGGAGTGTAGCTTTAAAGGGCATAGTTTAAAAATCTGTTTATGGAAATCTAATTTGTTTAAATGGCTGAGTATACATCATGGAGTTCTGCATCCTGAACCAGTGGCACATGGAGATTTATTACTAGCATTAAGTGGGGAGGGTTGATGTTATATCCTAGGGGCAGTGGTGTTAATATGCATATTTATAAGAACAAGTAGTTCCTGCTCTATATTTTACCACTTAAATACACCTCTGATTACTACAGTAATTTAACCTTCACCTAATTTCACTAAATTACTTGTAAACATCAGCTAGTAAAAGTTAATTGAAGAAAATGTAATTGGATATTTTGAATATGACCCTACTACACAATTAAGCAATTCTTTGTGACTGATAGCTTTAATGAGTCATCAGTTCAAAGTAAAAGCTGGGAAAATACATATTACTGCCTTTTATTATTGGAGTTTAAATGAAGCAAATCCTCCGAGCAAATAACATTTTTCAGTCAAGAAATATTTATTGAGTACCTGCAAGGAAGACAAGCATTATGCATTAATGGCCCCAGTTTTTTTTAAATATCTATTCAATTATCATTGATAGTTCAAAATCAATGCAGTATTAAGGAAAGTTAATTAAATACAAAGGGGTCAAAACAATTGCTTAGATCAGAAAAGACTATTTTTACTTCATTGTGTAATTTTGAATAGCATAGGCAAATGAAGGGATGAGCTAAGATTAAAGGTTGGCAATGGGGGAATATATAGCCAAGACAGAGAAATACAATCAATACAGGTACTATATTTAAAGTCTTACATTTGAGCAATGATAACTAGAAGGCCTGATACTAAACTAATCGCACAAAGAAATAGCCATTCCGATTCCTATCCATGAGTTCTAAATCTAAATGGTGATTACAGTAGGACTTACAAAAGACATGATAATATAAAGCATACAAAATAAAAATTAGTTCTGAGCTAGACCAAACATTTATTTTGGGTCATTGTGAAAGAGAATTTCACGAATTCTCAATGATAGAGGATTAAAAGCACTCTCTATATTATTTGCTGTTTGATATTTTAGCACTTCTGCTAAGTAAATGTGTCTTTCATTTCTTAACTACACAAGGATTATGATGTAATATATTATACAGTTCAATATTTATTTCTATTTTATATTTAAATATTTCTATATTTTAAAAAATTATCCAAATGGAACATTTACAAATTCATAGTAATGAAACATATTGATAAATACTATATAAATAAGAGCCTTTTAACTTAAAGGTACAACTGGCTTGGTACCACAAATCTGCCTCTCTTTACTTTGCCCCAAATTATCAATGAAGACACAGGAAAAAAAAGTAGATGTGAACTTACTACAACAGAAAAATGATGGAATAAAAATTACACTTTAAACATGTAAACAAAATTTTAACTAGAAATTTAAACAAAATATTCCTTAAGAACCTGGCCTGCAAAGCTTTGCAAACAAAAGTTAGGTTCAGAATTCTCTTCTATCACTCCAAATGACTGAATAAAGGAGAAATGTGGAGTGGATTAGGAGGGGAAAATATTGCCACCTTAGAATTTTATATTAGCCAGTTGTCTTTTCTGTATGAGAGCAGCAGATTGATAGTCTCAGATATAAAGTGGCTTATTTATCCCTCTTAAATAGTTATCATACATCAGAGTGATTAATTGAAAAAGAAATCTAGCTTGTGAGAGTCATAATATAAAATATCTGGTATTCTCTTAAAGCATCATCAAATGCTGCCAGGTAGAAACAGTAAATTGTGAATAACACAAGACTAGGAATTAAATTTCAACTCTGTGATTTTGAACAAATTACTTCACTTAATTTCATGATTTATGCAATCAGTAAGTATATCTGCACCACATTCTTGTATGTCTTATTTGCATGTGAAAAGGACTTTAAAAATTCTATAAAAGATAATAATCACAAGTGCTTAATATCACTTAAAAATAGCAGCTACTGTTTTAAGCAGTTTATAGAATTAATTTATTGAGTCCTGGCAACAGTATGATAAAGTAGATAGTATTACTATTGACTATTTTGCAGGTAATGAAACTTTGGTAAAGGAAGGTTAAGTTTTTTCTCCAAACTCACAGGGCATGAATGTGGCAGAGACAGTATTCAGGTCCAGGCATTCTGGATCTGGAATCTGGGTTTTGAACCACTACTCATTTAGCGATTATTAATACTTATTTAGGAATTAGCAAATTATAAAGCAGAAAAAGAGAATTTTTAAAAGCAATTTTCTGCAACATTTATTTTCTTCTCTATGAAGTAAGTACTTGTAATTGATATAGTATAAACTTCTCTTTATCCATTAAATTACTACATCTAAGTTAAACTAATAAAACAACTATATCTCAATTATATGAGAAACTAAACATTGTTTTTCTCCTAAATTTTGACATTTCAGAATCTGACACAAAAACACTTCTAATTTCCTTCTCTCTCTGTTATAGCAGAAACAGGCTTCCCTTCCTTTTCATATTTCATAGACAGACTTTTTTATTATATTATGTTTTAGTGTGATATTCACTCTATAAAATGAAAATTGCAAGAGATATGAATTTTAAAAGGAGGTATCTATGATAAAATTAGATATCACATATAATGTGAGTTTGTGAAAAAGTATTTGTGGATGGTGTGTGCATGCACGTGCATAAAAGATATATCTGAATGGCAACTAAAATGTTAATGATGGTTATCAGTATAATAAAATTTCAGGTGTTTTTTATTTTCTTCCTAATAATACATACATATGATATTTTATGTTCAAAGCAAAGATGTTTTCTTGTTAAAATAGTAGAAGGAAATTGTGAAAAAACATACTAAAATATTGAAAATAATTATCTTTGATTAATGGGAAAATGAATAGTGTTGCTTTCCAGTTTTATTATTGTAATTTTAAATTATAATTTGAATATACACTCTATGAAAACAATTTAAACAGAGTATATCGTGCAAAATTGAAAACATTTATACTAACACTTCTAACTCTGCACCCAATCCCAAGGACATTCTTCTCTATAAATATTAATAAAACATACACTTTTTCTGCAGTTTGATTGTCCTATATCTTTACATACATGATTGTGGGAGGTGGGGAAGACAAGCAGTCTGTATGCCTAGCAGTAGAGGAGCAATTTAGTAATATCTTCACATATTGGATTTACAATAGGTGTTCTCTTTATTCATCTAGGTCCCATGAGGTGGGAGGAAAGCAAATAAACTTTTATCTAAAGTGTGTGATTTTATGCATTTTGACATATATATATACACCTGTAAAATCATTGCTACAATAAAGGTAGAGAATGTTTCCATCATTCCCCCACCCCCACCAAGTGTTTCTTTTTATTTTTTATTACCATTTCATACTGTTGTCATTATATTAATAGATTGGTTTTCTTTTTTAACATTTATATAAAGCATATATATATATAAATAAAATCATCCAGAATAGGTATTTTATTTCTTAGTTCTTTTACAATCAGCATAATGATTTTAAGATTGATTCATTTCTTTCTTTTCTTGTTTTTTTTGGTATCAGTGGCATATGTACTTTCTAATAATTGGGCATTAAAAGATGGGCACAAAGAGATGTAAAGTACATTGGAAACCAAGAGGCATGTTGGGAGGGGATGAGGGGTGAAAACTTACCTATTGGGTACAATAAACACTATTCTGATGATGCACATACTAAAAGCCCTAATTTAAGCATTATACAAGGTATCCATGAAACAAAAACATTTGTACCCTCCAATATTTTGAAATTGAAAAATAAAAATAAAAAATAGAAGAAAAAAGATATGAGTGTTCCTGTCTCTCCGCATCCACGCCAACATGTATTGATTTGGGACTTTTTGATAAAGGCCATTCTCACTGGAGTTAAGTGATATCTCATTGTGGTTTTGATTTGCATTTCCCTGATGATTAGAGATGTTGAACATTTTTTTATATGTTTGTTAGCCATTCTTATATCTTCTTTTGAAAAATTTCTATTGATGTCCTTTGCCCACTTTTTGATAGGGTTGTTTGACTTTTTCTTACTGATTTTCCTGAGTTCTAAATAGATTCTTGTTATCAGTCCTTTATCTGATGTGTAGTATGCAAACTTTGCTGGTGGGACTGTAAAC
>CM052443.1:105387041-105413164 GCA_028533085.1 Varecia variegata | reverse complement strand
GAGTGCGATGTGCACTGTCTGGGGAATGGACACACTTGAAGCTCAGACTTGGGGGAATGGGAGGGACATGGGCAATATATCTAACCAGAACTTTTGTACCCCCATAATAAGCTGAAATAAAAAAAAAAGAAGAAAAAAGATATGATTAAAACTTTGTTTAAGCTTAAAAAGCAAATAAAAAATGAATAAACTGTTAGCTTTCCAAAGTAGTTGTACCATTTCATACTCCCCCCAAAAGTGTATGTATAAGAGTTCAAGTTGCTCAGTATCTTTACCAAAGTATGTGAATTTATTTGTTTTTAATTTTAGCCATTGTAAGAATTGTGTATTAGTATCACATTGTGGTTTTAATTTGTAATTTCCTCATGATTAATGATGTTGAGAATGTGCTTATTAGACATTTATACATGCTTTTTTGTTAATAACCTGTTTAAATCATTTATCATTTTTCTACTGTGTTGGTTTTTTTCTTACTATTGAGTTTTAAGAGTTCTTTGTACATTCTGGATACAAATTCTCTCTCAGATTTATTAAGGATATTTTATTATAATCTGTTGTCTTGCTATTTATTTTTATGAGGTCCTGCAAAGACCAAATGTTTATAACTATGTTAAACTCCAATTCACCATTTATTGTTTTAATTTTTTAAGTTCATGCTTTATAGTACTATCTAATAAATGTTTGACAAAGCATAGTCATAAATATTTTTATAGAAGTTTTATAATTTTAGCTTTTATATTTAGACCCATGATCCATTTTTCCATTAATTTAGTGTATAATGTGAGGTGAAGTTTGAGGTTCATTTTTATTCATATGGGTACCCAGTTCTTCAGACATCAATTGCCTAAAAATCTCTGCATTTCCCATTTTAATTATCTTGGAACATTTAGGAAAAATCAATTAAACATATATAGGGATTCCATTTCTGTGCTTCCTATTCTGTTTCCTTTATCTAGTGTCTCAGCTCATGCCAATTCCACATTCTCTTAATTACTGTAGTTTTATTATATGACTTAAAATCAGGTAATAGAAGCTCACCAACTTTTTTTTCTTTTTAAAAATTTCTTTGAGAGACTTCTAGTCTGGGAAACATGTTATAGAGCCATTTTTCTCTTTTATTCTCCATGAAACACAACTATAAACCTTGGATATGTCACAAGAGACAACCAAAGGAAAATTCTGATAGTAGTAGGAGAAAGTTGAGGACTTGGTTTATGACGACAGGAATGGAGCACTAGCATAATGTCAGATATCTTGTGTTCTCCCAACCAACATAAGAAGGCTATATAGAGAAAGTGTTTCCCTCCTCCAACCTAGCAACAGAAGGTAGTCCAGGTAGGCTCATTTCTCCCCACAATCAAAGAGATGTCCAAGCAACATCAGACGAGCTTGATATCTCTGGCAAGGGGAATCAAAATAAGTGGTCAGGGGAAGCACTGTCTATCCCACTGGGCCTGAAACACCCCTTTTCTGTCAAGAGATAAAGAGGTGAGATAGCTGACCTTGCAAGAGAAACTCATTTACATCAACTTTCCTAATCTGGGAAAACATTTCTCAAGCATGATACTCTCCTTTCCTACTCAGATAGAACAAGAAAAAGGGATGCAGTCACAGCAAGTGCCTCATTCTGGGCAGTCTGATTTTAGATATGGAAGAGAGATTGGTGGTTTCCAAGGATTAGATGGGGTTTGGGAAGGGAGCTAGGTGTGGTTATTTAAAGGACAACAGCATGAATTCTTGTTAGAACTGTGCAACCATTTTTGTGTCTTGACAGTGGTGATATAGAGAAATTTATATAGATTATAAAATTGAATACATTTTATGCACATGGATCAAGTACAAATACTTGGGTACAATGTCAAACATGAGAGCAAGCATCATTGCTTTGTTACCAGTCTTAGAAGAAAAGCATTAAATAGTTCAATATTAGTTATGATATTAGCTTTATGCTTCCTTAGATGTGTTTTTGTTTTTCAAACTGAGGCAGTTTCTTTTTCTTCCTGCTTTAATGTCCTTGTATGATAATTTCAACATCTGGAAAATCTCAGGGTTAAAATCTATTGATAATTTTTCCTTTAAAATGAATAACATTTTTATGGTTTCTCATAAATAATTTTGAATTCTACCCTCTTATTTTGGATGCTATATAATATAGAGTTTGCATTTGGTTATATTCTTCTCAAGAATGTTGGTATTTTTATTTTTATAGGCAATAATGAGGTTAGATTCAAATTTCAAACATTTTTCTTATATCTGTGAGCAGTTCAAATTTCAGTTCTGTTATTTTAGCATTCATTGCAAGCTACTTTGAGTTTGTACCATGTACTCATGGTTCAGGAGCCAGCCAGTGATTTGGGTAGGGTTCACTCTGAGAATTCAGGGCTCCTCCTCTATGGCTCTCCCCTTTTCAGGACTGCCTCCTCAGTCTTTAGAAGTACAGTTGCCTTAAAATATATTTGCCATTTTCTTGCCAGAAAATCTACAGTTTGTTTTTTTTTTTATGAATTATACCCACTTTACACACAGAAAATATTGGACCTGCAAACTAACTGCTAAGAAAAAAAAAACCACATAACTCACACAGTAACTTTTTTCTCTAACAAATGTCAACTCAGTTATAAAATCTATCTGTATTTCATCATTCTCCATTGACTTCTACTCATTGTTTTCCTTTTAGTTTGTCTGTAGTTCAGTGTTGCTATATACAGGAGGGTAGGGTTCAGTAGGAGCTGCTTGACCACACCACAAGTCCTTGTCTTCATTTTTTATTCTTTTTTCTTTTATAACTGTATGCAAGGAGGCAGAGAAGAGCCAGCAGCAGCAGGGCTGGCACTGGCCTGGGTCTCCTGCTGCCCAATGGATGAAGTGTATTCTCAATTTTAGGCAATAGTAAAATGTATTAGCATACAACATTTCATAATTTGCATAGTTTTATATATATGCATAAAGGAGTTCTAAATTATATACCACAAAATCCCTTTATAGATTTGTATCCCCAGAACCTTACCTCCTGCTCAAACTGGGATACATATAAGGGGTACAACTTGAACTTAGTAAGTGCTCAGGAAATAGCAAGGTAAAATCAGTCATATCATTTTCTCCTATGCTATTTTTATTTCATATAATTAATAATCAGTTAATAAATAATGTCATTAAAATTATGTTATTACATTATATAATTTTCAAATTTTACTTAAGCTTTGCAAATGTATTCGGTGACAGTCTATTCTAGATGTGTTCAGAAACAATCGCCTGGTTTAATTTACATGTACTATAGAATCATCAACAAAAAGTTCAAAATCGCTTTCATAGTATTCAAGGGAAATTCAAAATCTATATGTAATCTTTAAATTGCCATTTTCTTTAGAAATGTCACATGCTTGCTAAATTCAGATAAAGCAGATTCTCTCAAGTTGCTTGTGAAAAAAAATGTAATCTGTGTCAGTTCCCATGGTGATTGATTGAATAGCACAAATTAAAGCACATATCTGTCTTAAATAATTACTTGAAATGGATCAATCAAATATGAATAAGTAAATTAAATACATTTTGCTAAATTTACTGTCATGGGTACATCATGAGAAAAAAATCTTTGCTAAAATTACAAAATAATAATACAGATCCCAACATGCTTATGCATGGGAGATTTAATATTCCATAAATAATTATTAGAGAGATAAACCCCTAAAAACTGAAAATGAAGGAAATAAGGTTTCCTGACCTCTCACTGTTAAACTAGGGAACAAACAGTTAACAGAGAAATTTGGTAAATTCTAAAACATGAGTTTTACAGTAAGTTGTAACGAAAGCTTATGGATTTATCTTAATCAAGTTATCAGAGCATAGATTAAGGTCAAGTTGTTCTGTAGAAACAAGACAAAACCAGGCCACATTTTCATATTACTACCCACAGAGGGACAATTAGGGATACCCCGAGAAGATAAAATAGCACAAAGGAAAAGAAGAAGCCTATTTGGAACAACATCAGTGTGCAATCAAATGCAAAGAAATTATATTGTTATCATTTGGATTCTCATGTAACTGAAAAATAAGAAAGAAATGAAACAAAGATAATCATGATTGATGCATACTAAGTATTCACTATGTTTCAGGCTTCATGTGCATTATCTCTTCCAAAAATAACAGTAGTCCTTGTAATTATTCTTGTTTTTATGACAGTTTAATAGTTCAGTGTAAATTAATACATTAGATTTCTGTTGTCTACTCTGGTATTGCACACAACTTTTAGCTTGATTATACTAATTAGATTAGGCTCTTAACTACAAATTATTTTTGGGCATTGAGCAGCAAGCTTGACCTTTCCAAATAACTTTTATATTAGGGAACATGACCAGCTAGTTGAGATAATATTTAGTGTTGTTATTTAATTTCATCATTCCCTCCTTTGCAACTAAGCTCGATGACATTCAAGCTCATTTTTAAAATTCATTAAAAGATACATAAAGTCTAAAATACTATATTACTAATGTGTATAATAAGTAAATCTCAAAATATGACTACAATAAAAGATGATTGACCATTCACAGCATAAGCTAAATGGTGAGTTATGGAGCACAAGTAATGGCTAAAGTCATCAGGACAGGCAAATTGAAGTTAAGTGGAGTACTAAGAAGATCACACCATGGGAGCAGGGAACATGATAGAAGCAGAAAATATAAGACAAAGCTGAATATTTTCTGAGACGCGAATGCAAGGAGGGGATGATGATATATGAAGCCTAAATGGTTCATGATGGGAGACAGAGAAAAATAACTTGAATAGAAAAAGGGCCAGATTCTAAACACTGGGTTCAGGTAAAAGAGCTATTTATTAATATTTCCTTTGGTAAGAAATACTTTTTTAAATTTTGGGGGTAAATTTAGGATTAATTTTTGTCATAATAAAAACAATTTTCTAATTAATAGACTATACAATCCCAAATATAAATTGTTTATTCATGTAATAAGAAGCAGCTTACCTATATTTTATTATGGATCCTGCTGGAAGGAGAAGTATAAACTACTGTTACTGCTGCCAGATAATTTAAAAATTAATCACTAAGGTATAGTAATAATTAACCTTTCATATTTTATGTATGCATATGTATATGCAATCTAAGATAAAACATCATGTTGTATATCATAAATTATATTCATTTTATTTATTAAAAAATAAAAGAAATGTATTTGTTTCAGTCTTATAGTAATCCAGGATTCATATTTAGAGCTTCTGATCTTTGTCTTTCCACTCTTTTATAATGCAATTGCAGTGTTAGGCTCAGAGGTCCTTGATTAGGATATTAAAGTATACCGGTCTCCATCATGCTTTAATTTTTGATATTTTTTTTTAGAACTTATCAGATGGCTATCATATTTAAATATTTTTTTCTTATTTAATAAGTAGTGGACTTATTTCTAAACCTCCATAATATTGAGAAGTTTTCTGTGTTCTTCATGCAAGAAAAATAGCTGAATTTAAATTATTGTTTCATATTTTCATTTTGAAATTTATTAATAATAATTCATTTTATTTTTCAATTTATTGTTTAATTTAATGATACAGAGGCAGAGTCTAAAGCTAGTTTAATAGTGGTTCCTTTTTTTTGTATGTAACTTGTTGTTACAACATTATTCATGTTATTGTTGGTTGTTTACTCAGTTTGTTTTATTTTGTTTTTCTTGATTTGCTTTCTTTTGCCTGTCCTCACTCTCACATAAACTTCTGCCACTGCATTAAGCCTTCATACATTTCAGGACAAGTTTCAGTTGAGACTTAGCAAATAGATACTTTCTTCCTTTCATTTTATAAAAAAAAGTTTGCCATAAAATGATCCCTCTAAACAAAAAGTCCACCAAAAACAAACTGAGTTTTAAAATCTCTTGGTACATAGCAACACTGAAATTCCTCCTTCCTTCACTATGTGTATGTCTTTATCCAATGTCCTTAGGCTATTTTGAACTAATATTTTGCCTATCAAGTCTTGGCCAGTCTCACTCACAATTTGTCCATGAGAATTCTGTCATAATCTGTGCAAACTGATGGAGGTACATATCACATGCCCATTAAATTAAATAAAGGAAACCCTTCTCTGAAATTAAACTGCATGTAGCACATACATTCCTCACACTTTGCCACAGATAAAAGTTTTTTTTAATCAGGAATTATACCAAATCATTTTAAATATTCTAGAGCACTGTGCTTATCTAATTAATCTATTCATGCACATGTGCATGTATACATCCCTCTAAGAATTTTAAACTATTTTTGACTACAACAGGAACTGTGGCATTGGATGACATGAGTTGAGCCTTCAGAGATTCACAGATGGTGGAGGAACAAAAGGTAAGCAGAGATTTAACAGTATGTTTTTAATAGTGATAAAGGTAAAGAAAGAATTTTGAAATCACAGAGGAGGGGTTATCATTTACTTGAAAGGAGCAATTGTTTGCATATCTTAAACAAATATTTCAATGTTAACATTCCAAAAGCAAAATATTCTTCATAGGAGATCCATATATTCCTATAATCCATTTACCACAGAACCTACTAGAAATAGTTACGTGGTATGCCTCAATTAATGAATTTGATTAATTTTTTAAATCTAAGTGATCTGTATTTTTGGTTGAGAATAAAGAAAAATGATATAAGTACTATTTAACTCTTTTTTGAAAAGCTGAAATAAATGTTCAATTAAGGCTATAAATTGAATCCATATTTTAACTTTGTTTTCCTTGAAAATCAATGCTTATTTAATGAGAGGAGATGAAAGGAGAGTTTTTCCTTTTCTCTTTTTTATAAGGTCTCCTAGTCATCTAACCCTGAACCCCATACAAGATGCTATTGCCCATATGCAAGCAAAAGTGCCATCTTATTGGTAGTAATAACTCAGAATCTAATACAACATTCATGTATGTGTCCCTTTATTTGAACATTTGCTCATTCATTTAATCTTTTATCTGTTATCAAGTTTATGTAAGCAATCATATTGTTTTATGATGAATACAAGCCTAGATAAGATGTTCTCTTGTGTACCTAATAAATCAAGCTACATAGGTAAGATAAAATATGTATGCTAACTATAATTTGAGAATAAACAATCAAAATGATTATAATACTATCAAAAATGATATAATACTGCTTTGTCATTTTTACTAGATGTATATGTACAAAGAGCACATGTTAGCAGTTAGGCAAATCTAGATTCAAATTCATATTTTACTTCTCTGATCTTCAACTTTCTTCTTTTTGAAGAGCACCTATCTGAATATACTGTTGTGTTTAAACATATTAAAAATAAAGTGCTTAGGAGAATGAATTAACATTTCTAATGCTTCAATTATAGACCAAGGTCAAATCCACTGATAAAAATGTAAGCTCTTATGGATGTTAAAAAAAGAAAGTATTCAAAGATAATTGACTGCCAATTAGTTGCCCCCTTCTGAAGCATTTAAAAGCAGTGTAAAGAGTTCAATTAATTTGTATTTGTTTAGACAGAACTTTATCAAGATATAAAAATGTACTGTGAACAGTGTAACTTCCCACACTTCTTAAAAAATCTGAGCTGAATCTGTCCCCCACTTCTGGCAAATATGCAGGATGTTATGGGATGGTTTATGCCTATAGCTTTGCTCTTGGCTTCATCTGCTGATCTTTTCTCATGGTGGTGGGATTTTAAGTCAGGCAAATTGCTTTAACTCAACTCTGCCATTTAGCAGCTGTGTGGATGTCAGTTACTTATTTCCCTAGATCTGAATATCCTATGTGGTAAAATGGGGTAAAATGGGGATATTTAACTTTAGAGATTTTATAAGGATTAAAATATATGGATGCATACATAGTACATGGCAAAGTGTCTAGAAAGTGCTCAACAGACAATTATTGTATTATTATTCATTTTATCATTACTTCAGCCACACATTACTCACTTTATATCTTTATATTTATGTTTATGTCAGATATCCTGTTTTCAAGAACCAGATACGATATATATGAACATGTAAACTCTATGTTATAATGACTTTTCCTTCCATTCAATGTTATTCATAATTTTAAATAAAGTTAATTATTTCTCTTTGACCCTCTCTATATATCCATGTTCCTAATTTCAGGCAAAAACATCAGAGAGCAATCATCTACCTCAGCATCCACAGCATTCTTGATCCCTCTACTCTGTGAACTTGAATATGGCAAAATGCTCTCTCTCTCTTTTCTTCTTTTTTTTTCCCCCCAAGCATTGAAAGCTAACTTTGAAAGAAAGGAAATAGAAACTAAATGAAAAGCCAAACTAATTTTACTTAAGCAGTTACAGCTTTCACAGTGAATGATTTGGGGCTCTTCAGTGTTACTTAGTGAATGTAATCACACATATTTGTCTTGTAGAGAATTATATTGTGACATATGCACAGTAAGCAGGACTGCTATTATATAAATTAGTCAAGATTTGCTGCTTGAAGTTGCAGCAGACAAAAAGAAAGCATGCGTGAAGTTTTCTTGAGAAAAATATTTCCATTATTTAAAAGACACCTTATCTATGTATGTTAAGTACTAGCCATAATCTCATTAGTATTTGTACATTATTTGAGTACAGTAACAAAAATGCCCAAATGTCAGGTAAGTGGTAGAAGAGAGACTGGATGTTATTTTGGAAAGCAGAACAGGAGTCAAAATTCTGAGATATGTAAATCAAATATTACATTTTTTATATAATATTTATGTGAAAGTTTTTTCAAATTACCACATTCTGCAATTCTATTTCTTTAATCCCTTCCTTCCTACTTTCAATATGTATGTGTGCATTTGTGTGTGTGCATATGTGTGTAAAGATATATGTGTGTGTATATATATATTCCTCTTGAAATTTACAAACGAGTGAAGGAGATCAATGATAATCAGGTAAAACAATCAAAAACTTATATAAAGGGGTTATAAGCATATCAAAGGACGCCTGTTCTAATCTGGATGCAGTAGTGAAAGCTTACTCAAGGATGTTTTTGTAATGAGATTTCAAAGATAACCAGATCTTATCTGGTGAATGAGTGGGAAGAATATATTCAAGGTACAAGATTACCGTATTGGAAGTTCTGATGCAGGAATGAGCATGACACTTTTGAAGATCTGGAAAAAGACCAGTATGGCCAGAGAACCCAGTGAAAGGTGAGTGGGCTGAGATAAATCCTTAAAAAATCTTTGAGCTAGTTTACATCAAAACTTCTCAAAGCACTGTGGAAAGACAATATAGATCAAGTATTACTCTAAGTATTAATATATATAATCAGAATGTTTACCAATGTATAAAATAATAATTATTCTCAGAATGAAAGCCTGTTTTCTTTTTCTCATTTCTAAATAACTTGCATCATGGAGAATTTCGACCTTGTAGAAAAACCTATGAAAGAGAAAAACAAGATTCTAATCCTGACAGTCATATATATCCTTGAAGTATACATATCTTAGAATAGAGTTCATTGTCAAGTCAAATGATGAGATCATTACAACCTCATGCTACAATTGTATTAGCTGCCATTAGTCACCTAATTTAATAGGTTGTACTGAGGTCAAAAAACCAAACAGAAAACAAATCTTCATAGCTTATAACAGCAAGCATGCTTTTTGCCTCATGATCACAGATATGCAAGTTACCTATGGTTTGCCTGATCCAGACAGAGAAACTCTTCTCAGACTGACTATGAGCTTGGCTTGTCTTCAGCTACAGTTTAGGTTCAGGGCTACTTGAAATGCCTCTCCTCATCATACATGGCAGTAGCGTAAGTGTAAACATCTCTTATGGCCTTGATTTGGAGCTGGCACTCTCCATTGGCTAAAAGCAAATTGCATGCCCCGACAGGCACCTGCACCTCAGGAGACTAATTCACAAATATTCCCTCTGTGCCCTGGACCATGCAATTGAGACCTGGGTGTAGGGGATCTGGCCTGTGGGCCCAGCCCCAGAAATCAATCCCTGACCATGCTAGGGAGAGGAATGTTGTTTCCAAGTCACCCATGGGGTACCACAGTGGTTTGATGTCCCTCCGCCTCAGGGTTTGCCTTGTTTTAATGGGGCTGCCAAGCAAGCAGCACAGTAAGGGGCTGGCAAGCAGGGAGCTCACAGACCCACTGGAGCCCTGTGGCTTTTGCAGTTTGGGTCACAGTTGAGAAATGTCGGTGTGGGATTGAGCAGGATGGAGCCTGAGGAATTGAAGCCCCCTGGGGAGGATAATGGCACCTGGTGGGTAGAGAAGCAATATGGTGCCTACTGTCTGACTTGAGTCTGTGGGACGGGAGGCCCCCTGGGGGGCTAGGAGCCTGGTGTTCTCTCTGCAGGAAGCTTCCTTCTCACTGGTGGCAGCAGTCTCTGGACTTGTGTGGGTAGAAGGACTCATTAGTTGCTCGGAAGCGTACAGATGGCAGGCTAACCCGACCTAGCGGGCGAGTTCAGGGCCCACAGGTAGGAGGTGGCTAGGACCTGGAAACCGGGCTCAGGTGGATAGGCTGCAACCTACTTCTTAGGCACCAGGGCCCTGCAGATGCAGGTCAGCCCGCACAGAGAACTAAGCTCTCCTCACCCTGCTCAGAGCCTGTGTAAGCAACTGCTGGTGGCTTCTCAGGGTGGAGCCTGCCGCACCCAGGTGGGAGAGCACCCCGCCGGGAGTAGGGTGGAGCCTGAAACCAATCTTTCAAACAGGACCTCCCCCTGAGAGGCCCCCATAAATGACTGATGACCGACCTGGAGAGTGAGCGATAGAACTAAGCAGACAGCAGGCGACCTGGCAGAGGGGCCCAGATGAATAGGTTGCAATCTGCTTCTTAGACACCTGGGTCCCGCAGATGCAGGTCAGCCATGCAGAAAACACGGCTTTCATCGCCCTGCCCAGAGCCGGCCACAGAGGCCTTCAGAGGCCCCTCAGGTCAGCTTCCTCTGCTCTCTGGTCAGTTCCTGTGCCCTGGTTCTGCTGATTTCAGGGGATGAGGTGCCCACCTAAAATTCTAGTGCAAGGCCCTGGGAGGCTGCGACTCACTCTAGTCCCTCCCGAGCCCGATACAGTCAGGGCACAGTGCACCCAAGAGTTCAGGTTGGTTCTTGCTATTGTCTCCTCTCCATAGAGCCTGCTGTCTAGTACAATGACTTTGCATCAACACCAGGCGTGTCCCTGCCTGAGTGGGTAGGAGGTCTGTGGGGATGGTGGGTGTCCTGCTGCAAATCAGCTCACACTGCTCCAGCAGGGCAAGCGTGGCCCTCCCGTGTTCTGCTCTCCACTATTCTCCTCGCATCCTACAATCTTTGCAAATATATCTCCCAGTCACCTTTTTTCCTGTGCTGAGTGTCCCACGCTGCTTCTCTGCAAATTCACAACACTGCTTTGGGAGCTAGCAATTCACGCATAGGCAGCCATCTGTTCTCTTCACCTCCTTCCATGGGAGCAGTGAGCTGGGAGGCAACCACTAGTCCACCATTTTTCCTGTAGTTTTTTGCATCTTTTCCTGGCTTTGGTGTCAAGGTGGTACTGGCCTCCTATTAATAGACTGAGTTGGGGAGGATTCCCTGCTTCTCAATGTTATGGAATAATTTCTTCAGTATCAGTGCAAGTTCTTATTTGTAGGTCTGGTAGATTTTGGCTGGAACTCCATCTGGTCCAAGGCTTTTTGTTGTTGTTGTTGCAAGACTTTTTATTACGGCTTCAATTTTGCTGCTCGTTATTGGTCTGTTCAGGAGTTCTGTTACTTCCTGATTGAGTCTGGGAAGGTTGTGTGTTTCCAGGAATTTATCCATTTCGTCTATGTTGTGTAGTTTATGTGCATAGAGATTTTCATAGTGTTCAAGGATGATGTATTGTATTTCTATGTTATCAGTTGTAATACCTCCATTTTCATTTCTGATTGAGCTTATTTGGGTCCTTTTTCTTCTATTCCTGGTTAATCTAGCAAGAGATCTATCAATTTTGTTTATCTTTACAAAGAAGCAACTTTTTGTTTCACTGACCTTTGGTATTATCTTTTTGTTTTCCATTTTATTTAGTTCTAATCTGATCTTTGTTATTTGTTTTCTATTGCTGGCTTTGCGTTTGATTTGCTCTTTTTCTAATTCCTTGAGGTATAATATACTATTAGATTGTTCCATTGTGATCTTTCTGACTTTTTGATGTGGGCCTGTAGGGCTGTGAATTTTCCCCTTACAAATGCTTTTGCTGAATCGCATAGATTTTGATAGCTTGTATCTCTTTTGTTGTTCAGGTCAAGGGATCTTTTGGTTTCCATCTTAATTTCATTATTGACCCAATAATCATTCAGCTGCAGGTTTTTTAATTTCCATGACTTTGTGTAGAATTGAGTGTTACTCTTGGAAGTGATTTCTAGTTTTATTCCACTATGGTCTGAGCAGATACCTGGTATTATTTTGATTTTTTTAAATTTTTGGGGACATGTTTTGTGGCCAAAGATATGATCAACCTTGGAGAATGTCCCATGTGCTGATGAGAATAAAGTATATTCAGTAGTTTTTGGGTAGAATGTTCTGTAAATGTCCATTAGATCCATTTGTTTTAGGGCCCCACTTAGGTCCAGTATTTCTTTATTTATTTTCTAGTTTAATGATTTGTCTAGTTCTCACAGTGGGGTGTGAAATTGCTGGGAATTAATGATGCTACTGTTTATTTCCTTGCTTATCTCTAGTAAAATTTGTTTTATTAAAATGCATCTGGGAGTTCCTATGTTAGGTGCATATATATTTAGGATTGTTTTGTCTTCTTGTTTAATTGCTCCCTTTACCATTATGTAATGACCATCTTTGTCTTTCATTACCATTGTTGATTTAAAGTCGGTTTTGTCTGATATGAGATTGGCTACACAAGCTCTCTTTTGGTTTCCATTTGTGCAGAATATTTTTCCCAGCCTTTCACATTGAGCCTGTGTGCATACTTGTGGTTAGGTGTTTCTCCTATAGACAGCAGATACTTAGGTTGTGTTTTTTTCAGCCATTCAGCCAGCCTATATCTTTTGAGTGGTGCATTTAAACAATTAACATTAAGAGAGAGAATTCATATGTGTGATGCTGTTCTGTTCATCATGTTGGGTAGTATCTTATTGCTTTGTTTTTCCTCTTGTGCTATTATTTTTTAAAAGTTGTGAGATTTAGCTCTTTTGGATGATTTCACACTGGTGGGTGTCTATTGTGCTGATTGGTGTATAATGCAGTTCTGAGTATTTCCTGCAGGTCTGGTCATGACATATTCCCTCAGTGTTTGCTTGTCTGGAAAATACCTAATTTCTCCATTAATTGTGATTTTCTTATGCATATTCAATCTTTGTTTTCTCAAAATTGCACCCTAAAACAAGCAAATATTAATAGGGAAATAAATAGGAAAATGGCAAACAGGTCCTCAAACACTGATCCTCAGTCTTTTTATGATGTAAATTTAGAAATGGCAACCAATATAAGTGGCTCCTGAGTCTATAAAATAGTTAAGAGATCAGCACAGGCTGTCAAACTTGAAAGTGAATAAAGGATATTTCAGACTGCAATGCTCACAGTTAGAACACAGTCATAATTGCAGTTGTGGCTCTTTCTTTTCAGCAGTAGCTTCAAACTGGCCTCAAAGGTTTAACTTCTTGGGTACATTGTGGTGATGACCCAAATTCCCAGTACATTTAATTCTGTGGACATATTTGAATTAGGAATAACCGTTTTGCAACTTTGATAGATTTAGGAAAACATTCTTGAGAGTCACTATTTGCAATGGTTTAAGAAAAAAAATTCCAGCTTAAGGAGCAGTAGTGGAGATCTCAAGGCAGTGAAGTAGAGTTAAAATAAAGATTATGTTAAAGTTGAGCAAAACTAAATATGACTTTTTTAAAAAAAATTGTACATGAAGAGCTCTTACTTTCCAGAAAAAAAATCTTCATTCTAAATATGAGCTGTTTAAAAGTTAATTTATTTTTCAGATTTTTCCCCCCTAAATATTCCAAAAAGATCTCTAGGGACATAGGTACAAGAATTTTCTCTGAGAGCTGCACGTGTGCCTCCTTTTGAGTCCAAGAAAATATCTTGTGCCTCTAGCTTTTGATCATTGTCTTTCTATTAATAATTTTGATTACTTCACTAGTGAGAATATCAACTGTTTTGGTGATATTATCTAGGGTTTTGGTAAATATTTTAGTTAGAGCATACAGAACTCTATGTACTTTTTGTGTTCCCCTTATTGCTAAAACAGAGACAGTGTTGCAATACTTTCTTGGGGTGACCAGATTGTCTATGTTTATATATAGTGCTTAATCTTTCTCTTCCAAAGTTTGATAGTTTTTATTAAATAGAAATTTGTCTACCTTGCCATCATCTGAACTCTGATGTTGACATTATATCCCATAGGACTGTAAATCTTTAAGAAAACTTTCAGAGATATCAAGAACATAATATTAGGTAGAATCAACAAGAAAAAAGATCCCTGCAATTTCTCTTGAGCAAGGTCTGCATGGCTATTTCTTTAAGTCATGGTCAAGTGGAATTTTCCAGCTGGAGCAAATGTGGTCTGAAAAACGTGTTTTAAAAAAAGGGTAGTTCAAGAAAATACATATTTTCATATTCAAGAATTCAATTAATATTTTTCAAATGTATTTTACATTTGAAAAATCTATTACACATTATTTGTTTGAATATATGCTCAAAGGGAGAAAACTTCTTTTCATTATTCTCCATCAACAAATGGTTTTGTTAAACATTTAGCAATTTGTGATTCCCTTAGCAATGAATGATACTAAATACTATCCTGCAATACTTCTGTTTTTAGTGTCATTTTTCATATCTTTCTAATTGATCAGTCTATCATTTATTTAAGGAGTGTGCCACCTCTTCAAATAAATGGATTTTTGGAAATATTAATATGTCTTGTATCAATTTCCACCTAGAAAATACACAAAACATCTTTAGCAATCAGTAGACATACCCACACAATCATGCATTTATGTAGAGTATATGTAAATATATATATTATGCATAAATATATATAATACATAATTCAATTGGGAAAATAACATGTTTATTTATGGAATAGATATTTTCTTTATAAATCCAGACTAAACACTTACACTTAGCTACATTCAAAACCAATTCTAACTATTTCTTCACGTTGATTGTTGGAACATTATATTAGTCTATAAAGGACATATGTATTTTATGCATATGGCCCAGATTTTTCTTTATCCACTAATGCCATATACATGATAGATATAAACCAATCACATGAATAGCACAAATACCATTCAAATAATTGTTTATTTACTATGGGTTATTTTTCTATGCTTATAACTATTCATTACTGGAAAGGAAAGTATTGGTGGTTGGTCTGCAACCCATTTCTCCCCTACTTGGGGTATCCAAGAAAGAGAGAAAGATGACCTGTAAAATCTACCTTAAACATGCTGATTATAGAAATTCTGCCAAACAGACAAAAGGAGTTTACCAGGAGGAATGACCTTTTCTATGAAATGCTCTTTTCAGTATGCACTTGTCTACTATGCTTATCATAAATAAACCTGAGATATCTGTATGTGGGGACAATGTACTTCTGAAAATATATTTGCTGTGTAAATATTAGAGTAAAAATTGAAATGTTTTGTGAATGAAACAGCACATTTTGGTGTGACTGATGACTCATATGTATCAATTAGACACACCATTTATTAAATGTAGACTACAGCTCATCCTAATGAGTCAAGGAATGATCTAGGGATGGTAGCTGTGGCCATGGACTTTTTCATGTTATGCCTGCACATTGTGATCACCTATATCCTCAAAATTAGTAGTAAAGTTTGGTACTAGTTATGATGTCAGATTTGACTATCTGACCTTTTGTGTTATTTCAAATTGGGGTTGTAAATAGGATTGTCTTTCATACTCACAAATCATAATGAAAAAATCACTTTGGGAAAAAGGGAAGAGGATGAGATGGACAAATATGATGAAAATCAAATGCTGAGATGACAGCGCATCTATCCTTGTTATTGAAAGACAAATATCTTTAGAAATATTATAGAAAAACAAATTTTACTTGTGGAATCCGGAGTAAGTAGACTGGAGGATAAGGAGTATAAGGAAGCAGCCAGACAAAGAAAAATTTTCAAAATATTCTACAAAATATCTGTTGCCCATGCCCTAATAAAAGCTGGACTTAAAAAGGAAAGGCTGGTTTATCAGAATTTATTTTGTGAGTGTATTTATGCCTGTGTGTTTGTTTCTTTCTCTTGCAATAGGAAAGCTTTCTTATGCTTCTTTAGCTTCCTAGAAAAGTATAGTATATGAGAGATGCTGTGAAAAATGGGGCTCTCCAATCTTGGGCACTTTATGAACCTTTCTCCTAGGGTGCCAAATTCATATTCAGGAGGAAGGGACTTGCTGGCTCAGTCACCATAATTCATGCCAACAAATCAAAGGTAGTTGTAAGAGAAGAAAGTGAAAGATGATGTGAGAGGAAGAATAGGTAACAGCTCAACTGGGTAGAATTGTTTAAAAGGCCTTTGAATGATGGCGTGAAAAAGAAAACAAAAAACTAATAGATTTATACTGAGTCAGCAGCTCACTACCAATATTTAGAGGGTAAGGATACGCTCTGGTTTCACTTTACTTCTTATAATTCTCAATTAGTTTGTTCTATATAAAATAGGCTGGAAAAATTAAAATCCAACACTGAAGATCATGATTTGGAATGGAAAATATTTGAAAAGGGGCATGACTTTATCTCCTCTGCTGAAGCCATAGAATTCTAAAAAATGTTTGACTGAGAGGTCAATATCCACTCACCTAACCCCTAGTGTAGAATTTTAGGCCACGTCACAAACTGAATGCTTGTGTCACCATAGCCATATGTTGAAGCCCTAAGCCCTAACGTGACCGTATTTGGAGATATGGCCTTTAGGAGGTGCTTAGGGTTAGATGACATTATGAGGAGGGGGGGGCATGATAGGATTGGCGGCCTTATAAGAGGAAGAGATGGAAGAGATCTCTCTGTCTCTGTCACTTTCTCTCTCTTACTCTCTCTCTTTTCCTCCACATGTGAAGACACATGACAAGGCAGCTGTCTGTATGACAGGAAAAGCACCCTCACCAGAACCTGACCATGCTGGTACCCTCATCTCAAACTTTCAGCCTCCACAACTATACGAGAATCAATTTCTGTTTTATAAGCCACCTAGTCTATGGTGCTTTGTTATGGCACCCTGAGCAGACTAAGACAGATCATAAGCAACTATTTGGTTGAAGGGCCAGAGTGGTATGCTTTTTTGTTTTGATGATTAGATACCAGCATGTGATGAAAGTGATCTCTAGAGAGATGCTGCTATGAAAGACCAGAAGGTGAAATTGGAACGTTATGGAGATGCCTTGTTGCCCAGGGCAAGGTGAAGATTAAATTGTGAATTGCAAGATGTGTTGGGACAGATTATTCTGTCATTGCATCACTGAATTGATTATTGGGGATATTCTATGTAAATGATCTATTTGGTCACATTCTGGCTTTTAAGAATAGCATCCCTATACATTTAAAGGTGATACAAATGTTGTATATTGATATAATATTATGTTCCCTTTCTTAGTTTTTACTTGTTAGTGGTATAGTGTTTACCTTGGTCAGAAGAAATATCTAGGTGGGACAAATGAATAAAAAGTGCATCCCCCTAAAGATGTCCATGTCCACATCTTAATCCCTGGAATTTGTGAATGTATCACACAGCAAAAGAGACTTTGTGATGTGATTTAAGTTACAGATCTTGTAAGAGGAAGATTATCCCATATTATCTGAGTGGGCAAGAGTAGAAAATAGAACAGAGTAGAGAAAGTGTCAGTCATTGTAGAATTAGTGTATGTTTTAGTTTTCTTTTTCTGCCATAGCAAATTAACACAAACTTTTGAGTTATAAGACACCCATTTTCTTAAACCTCAGTTTTGTAGATCAAAAATCCCAGTAAACCATAGCTTCAGTGGGCCTTCTCCTTTGAGTCTCACAAGGCCAGCATCAAAGTCTTGTAGGGTTGTGTTCCTTCTTGGAAGCTCTGAAGATCTCTACTTCTGTACTCACTGATTCTCTTGGCAGAATTTAGCTCCATTTGGTTATAGGACTGAAGTCCACGTTTCCTTATTGGCTATTAGCCAGGGGTCATTTTTTGTTTTTAGAGACCTCCCACATCCCTTGGCTCATGCCCCACCTTCTTCCATCTGTAAAGCCAACAATATTTGGTCAGTGTTTCTCACACTTTAAATATCTGTGATTTTCCCTTCTGCCTCATTGCTCCTATAATCAGCCAAAGAAAATTCTCTGTTTTTTAAGGCTCATGTGAATATATTTAGTCTACCTGAATAATCCAGGAATATTTATTTTAAAGAACATAATCTAATCACATCTGCAAAATCTCTTTTGGCATGTAACATAACATATTCATAGGTCTTAAGATTTGGATGTGGATGTCTCTTGGAGAGGGGAAGCAAAATTATTTTTCCTACAACAGCATCCATTCAGCAGTCACATTCATTTGTAGGCCTCCAATACTTATCACCCCTCAGAGCAGTAGTCTCAATGAAAATTGGAATGGACAATTGAAACATATATTGCGACAGGTGATGAACATATTTGAAATGTTAGCTTGGTCATTTAAATGATTGTTTCTTGGATTGAAGGTGAGAGGAAATAAGGAAGGCATTCAATATGAAAGGTTTTGTGGACTAGGAGTTTGAATGAGGGAGTAGAGGAAGATATAATTAAATATCTACAAATATTTTCTATTAAATTACTATTTTCTTTCATTTTGCCTATCTTGTGGTCTTTGGCTTGTGTTTAAACTTATATGTACCTATAAGATTTTATATCAATGCATAAGACCTGATATCAACACCATTGATTTTGATAGTACATACTTATAAAGATACCTTAGAGCAGGCCAACACTGCACCCCAATTCTAGGAATAAATCTGTGTTAGACTTTATTACCAAGTATAAAACACAGTCATTTTATTTGTTACCTGCCAAATCTTTGAAATCCTTCTGGACTAGTGAAGAATAGAAGCATTAGCAAGTATGCTGTTCTTGCTCACCCAATGAGTGACCCAAACATCTGAGCCAGAAAAAACCCACCATGATAGAAAATCTGTGAGCCAAAGGAAGCAATAGATGGAAATGCAGGGAATTATGGCAAATGAATGTATGCTCATGAGTGAATCCTGGTCTTGGCATAGAGTACAATGCAACAGTTTCTTCCACAATTTTTATGGTTTCAGATCTTACATTTAGGTCTTTAATCCATCTTGAGTTAATTTTTTTATATGGCACAAGATAGAAATCCTGTTTCATTCTTCTGTATGTGGCTATCCAATTTTCCCAGCATCATTTATGAATATGATGGCCTTTCCCCAGTGTATGTTTTTATCTGCTCTGTCAAAAATCAGTTGGTCATAGCTATATGGTTTTATTACTTCGTTCTCCATTCTGTTCCGTTGGTCTATGCCTCTACTTTTATACCAATACCATGCTGTTATAGTTACTATAGCCTTGTAGTGTAATTTGAAATCAGGTAATGCAGTGCCTCTGGATTTGTTGTTTTTGTTTATGACTGCTTTGTCTTTTTGGGCTCTTTTTTGGTTCCCTATGAAGTTTAGGATAAAATGATGTTGGTAGTTTGATGCAAAACTCTTTTAAACATGGGTCTAGGGAAAGAATCTATAACTAAGACCACAAAGGAAAAATACAGCAACAACAAAAATAAATGACATTTAATTAAATTAAAAAGTTTCTGCAGAGCAAAGGACATAATCAACAGAGTAAATGGACAACAAACAGAGTGGGAGAAAATATTCACAAATTATACATGTGACAAAGGGCTATATATAGAATCTACAAATAACTCAAGCAAATCAGCAAGAAAAAAAACAACCCAGTTACAAAGTGGGGAAAGGACATGAACAGAGTTTTTTCAAAAGAAGATGTACAAATGGCCAACACACATACGAAAAAGTGCTTAACATCAGTAATCATCAAGGAAATGCAAATTAAAACCACACTGAGATTAAAACCACCTTACCTCTGTCAGAATGACCATTATTAAAAAATCAAAAACTAATAGATATTGGCGTGAATGTGGTGAACAAGGAATGCTTATACACTGTTGTTGGGACTGTAAATTAGTAAAACCTCTGTGGAAAAAAGTATGGAGATTCCTCAAAGAACTAAAAGTAGATTTACCATTCAATCCAGCAATCCCACTGCTTGGTTTCTACTCAAAGGAAAATAAGGCATTATATCAAAAGGAGACTTGTACCTGAATGTTTATTGCAACACAATTCACAATTGCAAAGACATAGAATAAACCTAAGTGCCCACCAATTGATGAGTGGAAAAAGAAATGTGGTGTATATATCTACCATGGATGACTACTCAGCCATAAAAAGGAATGAAGTAATGTCATTTTCAGCAACTTGGATGGAACTGGAGACCATTATCCTAAGTGGAGCATCTAGGAATGGAAAAACAACACATGTTCTGACTAAGTGGGAGCTAAATGATGGGTACATATGGTCATAAAGTGGTATAAAGGACATTGGAAACTAAGAAGGGGAGTAGGTGGGAGGGGGATGAAGGATAAAAACTTACCTATTTGGTACAATGTATGCTATTCTGGTAACAGGCACACTAATGGCCCTGACTTCAGCTTTATACAATTCATCCACATAAGAAGAACACTTGTGCCCTCTAATATTTTGAAATAAAAATTATATATATAAAAGAATGCAATCCACAGCATTTCTGCATGAGTGCTTCAGAGCAATAGACTAAGATTGTTAGCTATCTTTTTCAAATCTGGCATTCACTAGTGGCAGATGCTGGGAGAAACCTCTGGATCTGTTTCCTCTAGAAAAAGAGGAATTATACTCTTGCTGATTTATGAGTTCTGCCCTCAAATTCCACCTTGATAATTTGGCAAAAAGAAGTAAGAGAGTACCCCTGATAACTCAACTTATCAATAAACAACTACTACCATCTGATTCACAATTTATAGTTTGTATTTACCATTCTGGTTATTTTTCCAATGACCTGAGAAAAATACTACCAATGAATCATGGAGGGTGGAGAATGCTGAACAGCAGAGCTTCTGTCACTCTGTTTTGGCTATTAATCAAGATGATACATTGCTGAGACAGCTGCCTCACTATGACAGGAAGTGAATTGCTGCTGCCTGCCTTGCATGTCAAAACTTTATTTGCTACTTTGAATACATGGAATATGAATGTCAATTGAATGAATTTAAATAAGATGCAAATGGAACCTGAAAAGCTTCGAGGACGGATCAGTTTGGATGTGATATGGTGTCCTGATATCACCAATATCATACCCAGATGGGGATGTACTGGAGGATCAAATACCTGAGTGATGGTCTCATGGGGCACATATATTTTAGGGTACATATTGTTTCCAAAATTGTATGAAAACAATATATTCTGTGGCATTAATATATGTAGTGGCATGATCAGAACTGACCATGCAGCATAAGATAGCCTATAAAAATTTAATAATTTGGTCTTGGGATACTTATCATCATGAGGGAAAGACTTGCTAATCCAAATAGAAACATAGAGGGAACTCTGTTCCAGGAGAATTATCATGGGTGGAATCCACCTGAAAGATTTAGTAAAAATACTAAATCTTTGCAAATGGACTAACTGAATAATAATTCTCATGGAAAACCACACATCACCATTAACAATGTTGGAAAATCCCTTGTACTCTCACATAGGAAGGACTAGTGGATATTCTAGTATTTATTAAATCTAACATATTTAAAGGTGAGTAGCTAACATTCCTACAGGGCCAAGACAGGGGGTTGGCATTTGCTGCAAGACTAAATGAAGGCATGTTGCAATTGAATATTACGGCCAATACCATTGTTCTCCAATATCCTTAGTATACATTATAAAATTGAGCTTTTCTTTTCTATGATGAAACTGGCTGGGATTGGATCGATGAAGTAACAACACTGTGTTTCCACTATTGCAATTTTACATAATGGCACCTGGAAGTCAGTACCTGTGCAACCTATATTAGGATATCTGAAATTATGACCACAAAGCATATGAAATCCAGAATTTACTGAAATATGGCCTTTTATCATCCCAGAAGTCAATACAAATGTGTTGCATAAATGAAAAGGTAATTTTGTTGGGAAGGAAAGAATATGCTGTGTTTTTTTTCCTGTTATAATGGTGTGTTGAACATAACTTTAATCTCTCTGCCACAGATATACAGTATAACAAAATGGTTGGTAGGTTCATTGAAAAAATAGAATAAAAAATAAATTTAAGTAGACAATGACTATAAGAATGAGAACAAATTTTGGAAGATAGACTTACACACAAAATGAATGGAATAATAAGATCACATTTCTTAAACCATGACTCTCACCACCTGCTTAGCAAATATGAAGAACTCAGTTAAGCCTGAAAGGGCTGACTTGGTAGGTGTCTGAGTAGCCAGTTGAGACAACAAGCCGGTGAACTCCTTTATTCACTTACCATGATAGAATAAGCAAGCGCTAAACTGGAGAAAGCAGCAACTCCTCCTTTTCCATTTTCCCCATGGAATGTCTTGCCAGTGGATCAGGCAAGTCAGCACAGACACGGGTCATCTCACTGTGGAAGCAGCCCCTAACAAAGGGCTTGTACGGTTTTATGGACCCAGGGCTGGGGAAGGGCAAGGGCAAAGAGTTAGGAGTGGAAAATTACTGAGTTCTAAGTCAGAGTGAAGAGAAGTGTCTTCAAAGCTTCCCCCATCCCCTGTCTCCCTAATAAGGAGGTCTTGGCAAAGGTACCAGTGGAAGGCCTCTGCTGAAAACCCAGATAAAGAGACTTCTGATGGTAGGCACTGGGGTTAGGAACAGAGATTTGTGTAAGGGCCTGGCCAGCTATGGGGGTGCTAAATCCTTGAATGCAACTCCATTCAGCAATTACCATGCGCTGGCTGCACAGCAAGTCTTGTTAGAGAGATCAGCTTTTCCTCACAAGTCTTGCCTGGTAAATCCTTTGTAAAGGCCTATGGTTGAGCCTAAAAAAATTACTCATAAGCTTTTTGGCTATGAGCTGAACTCTTCAGTGACAAACAACAGCAGTTTACCACTGGTAGAGGGGAAATAGTGTGAGGAGAGACTTCCTGTGAGATACATGTACAAAGTGAAAGCTGAAAGTGAAGCAAAAACATTGCAAAAAACTCTCTAGGAACCCAGCTTCACCTTAAGCACAAGGCAACATCATAAGAGTTTGAAGACATTGGTGCAATAAAGGTAAACACGACAATAACAAAACCCAAATGTTGCTCAGCTCTGATTAGTTTGACTTGGCTCATACACTAATGGCCTACCACAAAAAGAGAAATATCCATTTTCAGAGATAATTACTACTTACAATATCTTTTTCTGTAGTATTTATAATATCTAGTCTCCAATTAAATATAAATTAAGAGAGACAAAACAAAGCAAGAAAAAGTCATCCACTGTCAATAGACAAAGCAATGAAAAGAATGAGACTCAGAGATAACCTATATATGAATATTATCAGGCAGGGAATGTTAAATATCTATGGCTGGCATCCTAAAGGCTCTAGTGGAATAGAAACACAGCATGCACTAACAAATGGGGAACTTCAGCATAGAGATGAAGACTGTAAAACAATTCAATTGGAAATGCCATAATAAAGAACAGGGTAACAAAGATGAAGAATGCATTTGATGGCTCATCAGTAGATTGAACACAGCTGAGTAAAGAATAAATGAATTTAAAAATAGGCCAATAGCAATTACCCAAAGTGAAACACAAATAGAAAACAGAGTGGGGAGAAAAACAGAACAGAGTATCCAAGATCTGTGAGAAAATATGAAACTGTTAATGATATAGTAGTTAAACATGTATAAAAATATGTATGGCATTGGGATCTCAGGAGGAGGAGAGAGATAATGGGGAAGAAAAATATTTAAATATATAATAGCTCAGAATTTGCATAATCAACAAAATACATTAAATCATAAATTGAATGACTTTACAGAAACCCAAGTACGATAAAGTCTTGAAAATAAGAGCAAGACATATCACATTCAAATTGCTAAAGAGCAAAGGAAACAATCTTGAAGATGTCCAGAGAAAATAAGACAGAGTAATACAAAGAAGACATATAATAAATACAGCAACTTCTTTTCAGAATCTGTGCAAACTGAATGACCATAGAGTGACACCTTTAGAGTTCCATGAGAAAAAAAAACAGAAAACAAAAGCTGTCAACCCAGAATGATATAAACAGTGAAAGTATCTTTTAAAATTGGAGGTTAAAAAAAATAGAATATAAACAAAACAGAGATAACTTAGTAGCAAATCATAATTATAAGAAATATTATTTACAAGTATTATAAGCAGAAGGAATAATATTTCTAAATAAAACTTGAATTTATACAAAAAATGAAAATGTCTAGAAATGGATAAATTAAAAGTAAATATGAGTGACTATTTTAATCACTTTAAAAGATGATTATATTGTCTAAAGCAGGGATTGCAAACACTCTGTCAATGGAGAGCCAGTAAATTTTATAGACTTTGTGGACCATATGGTTTCTGTTGCAATTGCTCATCTCTGCTGTCTCAGCATGAAACCAGCCACAGACAATAGGTAAACAAATGAGCATGTCTCTATTCTAATAAAACTTTACTTAAAACAGGTGGGAAGCCAGATTTGGCCCCACAGGCCATAATTTGCCAACTCCTTGTCTAAAATTAGTTTCAATGTATTGTGGATTTATAGCATACATAGAAACACTATTAACAGAAGATTGGATAAAGGAATTGAAAGTATACTATTAGCAGTTTCTTTAACTATATGTGCAGCAAGGTAATATTATGTAAAAGAATACACTGATTAATTAAAATGAATATTTTAAACCTTAAGGAAACCACTTTATTTAAAACAGTAAAATATACTGAGCCAATAGTGAATATAAAATTAAATTGTAAAACTCAAAATGACAAAAGATCAGGCAAAACACAAAAATGCTAAATAAGAAAAAACAAATAGAAGAAGTAGAAAGCAACTAGAGAAATCATAGATATCAATCCATCCATATGGATTGATACACTGAGTGTATCATATGTGAATAATCTAAATGTACCAAATTAAAGACAGTGATAGCAAGATTAATTGATTTTCTTAAAAAGTAAATGCATCTTATGCTGTCTACTTGTAAACCACTTTTGATGTAAAGGTGTATGTAGGTTAAAATTCAAAGACTGGACAAAGATATATCACATAAACATCATCAGAAGAAATCTGGATTAGCTATATTACTATCAAAGTATACTTCAGAAATGGAGTTATTACTAGAGATAAACAGAGACATTTAATAACTATAAAGAAGACATAGCAATCATACATTTGTACATACCTAAAATTCAAAGCTTCAAAATACCTAAAATAAAACTGATAGGACAAAATAGATACAGAAATTGCATGATTTTCTGGAGATTTAAACACTTCTCTAGAGAAAAAGTAGACAGAAAATCAGTAACAAATATAGCAAACCTGCACAACACAATCAAATAATCTAATAGACATTTTTAGAACATCACACTTCAAAACAGCAGAATGTACATTCTTTTTGAATGTACAGTGAATGTCAATGTAGACCATTTTGTGGAATAATTGAAAAGTTAAAATATAAGATGATTTATATCATATAAAGAATGTTTTCAGGCTACATCAAAATTATACCAGAAACTATAATCGAAAGATAACTGAAGAAATCTCAATTATTTTGAAATAAAGCTGTACATTTCTAAATAACCCAATGGTTAAATAAAAACTAAAAAGAAAGTAAGATAGTCCCCCACAAAGAATTATTTGACCAAACATGTTATTAGTGCTGAGGTCGAGAAAATCTCTTCTAGAAAATAGAAGAGAAGAATAAATACAAAATTAACATCTTAATTATAAATAAAGTCATCATTAATAGCAAAACCAGAGGAAGAAATTACAAGGAATCCAATAATTTTATGAATATATACAAATGGATGCTCAATAAAATTATAAAAATTTAATCCAGCAATATGTAAACAAATTAATAATT
>CM052443.1:105344028-105386541 GCA_028533085.1 Varecia variegata | reverse complement strand
ATGTGACTGTGGAAGGAAAGAAATGTAATGTGGGCCCATGGGCCAAGATATTAGAACAACTTCAAAAGATTTTTAAATAAAAAAGGAAAAAAATTCTCTGGAGGCTCCAGAAGTCATTAACCCTGGCAACACCATGATTTTAGCCCCTAAGTTTCTTTTCAGATCTACAGAATGTAAAGTTAATAAATTTGTGTTGTTTTAAGCCACTGAGTTTTTGGTCATTTTTTATAGTAGTTCTAGGAAACAAATACAGTCTCTATTTTAAAAATTACAAAGCAGTGATGAAATAAATCAGTGAAAACTTTAATTAGTGAAAAGATAGACCTCATTCAAGGATTGGAAGGTACAATATTATTAAGCTGTCAATTCTCCTCAAATTAATGTATAGATTCAACTAATTCCTATCAATATCCAGCAGATATTTTATAGGAATTGGCAGGCTAATTGTAAAACATACTAAAGGAAACAATACTAAAGTAGCAAAAAATGATTTAATTAAAAAAACAAAAACAGAGGTGGATGACTCACACTCACTAAGTGTGAAGTGATAGTATTAATAATCAAGGCTGTGAGGTATTGGTGGAAGAATGGGTATGGATTTATAAAACAAAGTAGAGATTGAGTCCAGAAATGAACTTAGACCTGTTTGATTATTGATTTTCAACCAAGCTGACAAGGACAATGTAATTCAATGGAAAATGACTAGTCTTTTCCACAAATGATAATGGAACAATTAGACATTCATGGTAAAAATAAATAAGCCTTGGCTCATGCTCACATGCAATATGCTTCATCAAAATACATAATGATTATATTATGGCTTTACTTTATATTGTGATACTACATTCAGAATTTAAATATAAAGCTAAAAACCATAAAACCTTCAGAAAAACACATAGGAGAAAACATTTGTGATCTTCAATAGGCAAATATTTCTTAGACACAATGCCAAAAGCGGTACCCAAAAAGAAAAGGAAAAAATGTAACATAGCCTTCATCAAAATTGAAAACTTCTTTTCTTCATAAGACACTATTAAGAAAAATTGATTAAAAAATCCACAAACTGGCAGAAAATATTTGCAAAACACATATTTAAATGCTTGTATTCAGATTTAAAAAAAAGAACTTTTAACACTCATAAATTAGAATATGAAAAACATAATTTTTAAAATCACCAAAAGATTTGAATGGACACTTCATTAGAGAACATATATAGATGGCAAGTAAGCACAGAAAATATGCTCAACATTATTATTAACTAGTAAAACTCAAAACAAAAATGTGATACCACTATACATCTATGAGAATAGATGAAATCAATAACAGGTGACAGTTCGAAGAGCTGGCATGGATGTAAAACAACTGGAACTAATAGTTTTTTGGTGATCAGAATATGAACTTTGTACAGCTACTTTGGAAAACACTTGGGCAGTTTCTTATAAACTTAAAAAATATAAAAACAACTCTTACCATGTGGCATAGCAATCCCATTTCTAGATACTTCCCCAAGATAAATAAACATACATTTACATAAATACCTTTACACAAATTTATGGTGACTTTATTCGTAATCACAAAACATAGAAAGTATCTAAATACCCTATAGCTAGAGAATGGCTGAACACATTTTGAAGAATAGATGCAATAGAATACTACTCAGCAGTAAAATACAACAAACTAATGATGCATACAACAAAATGAATGAATTACAAATATGCCATATTAAAGAAGTGACACTCAATAGGCTATACACTCTATTATTCCATTAATATGGCATTCTGCAAAACAAACAACAATAGGTTCAGAAAAGAAATCAGTGGTTTCTAGGGACTGAATGTGTGAGGAATGTTTACCTACAAAGGCATATGAGGAAATTGTGGAGGCTTATGGAACCATTCTAAACTGGATTGTGGTTATGTTTATACAACTTTATGTTTTTGTCAAAATTCATAGAATTATACCCTTAAATTTTAATTTCATTGTATGTAAATTATACTTCAGTAAAAATATTTAAAATGTGTATGCAAAGTTTATATGACTAAAAATTAAGGAGGAAAAGCCTAAAAGAATATTCAAGTCCTGCATAGAAATTGTGACAATTTTCATGTATAATGGATGGAATTTCTACTTCCCATTGGATGATTTAAATTCTGGTGGTTATAAATTTCTTAGTAGGCTGGCTTATTCCTTTGTATAAAATTGCAGAAAATGTTGCAAAATACCTATGAAATATCTGAGAATTAAATGACAAAAGAATGTTAATAAAGGTGTGAGGGTCGACTGTGAAGGGAAGAGTTAAGCCTGCCAAACTACTTTTTTCCCTCTTTTGGAAATCATTGGGAAAGAAGGATGACCCAGTCAAATCTCTTTTGCAATATGTTATTTATAGATACTCTGGCAAGCACACTAATAGTAATTATTAACAGCCAAATCCTTACCTGTAGAATGCTGTTAACCAGATGTATTTTGTTTTTCTAGGTTGCTTATCATCAATAAAATTATAATATACCAATTTATGGGGTATGGATTTATGAGAAATGTCATGTAAAATAATTATCAGAATTTAAATGCAGATGTTTCATGAGTGAAATAACTACTTTTTTTGCATAAGTTACACCCTGTATTCATCACTTAGATAATTCATGGTTAGATCAGGAAAAGTGTGTGGTCTGCGTAGCAAAAAGGACCTTGAGAACAGTGTTGGTGGTCTCAGAATTCTCCCTGTTTGGCTTATGCCTTGTGATTACTTATTCCTTTGAAATTATTACTAGGGTTTGATAGTGGGTAAGAGCTCTGAGTCTTGTGAGTATAATATGATAATTATATCTTTTGTGCTGTTTCAATAATGTAGGAAAAACAAAATTATTATCCATATGGATATAGATTTAGTCACAATTGTCCTTTAACCCAACAACTCAAATAGACCATCTAGTAGTGGTCTATTTTCAAGTGCAGGTAAAGGAACCCTACAAACTGGTTAAATATATAAAAAACATTTTATCTCACATACAAGTCTAAAGGTAGAGCAGACCCCAGGATTGCTTGATTTGACAAAATATTACAAGGACAATGGGTTCTTTATATGCCTTGTATACTGCCGTTTCAAGTGTTGGCTTCCAGCTGTTGCTGAGAAGATTGAAATCTTCAGTTATATCATCCAGGTGACATCTAAAGGAAGAACTGTTTTCTGTGGCATGCTGTGAAGATTTGGGAAAGTTTTTCAGTTGCTCCAGAGCACATTTCTCCTCTTTTCTCATTTGCTATATTTAGGTTATATGCTCAGAAAAGAGAATGAAATTAACATCTGAGCAATCAGATCCATTCCTGGCACTAGAGATAGTGTCTGTCACCTTCACCAAGAGGGGAGAGTGGATATTTAACAAAAGTTGAGTTCTATTGGGAGAAAAAAGGAAAGAATTGATGTTGGGCAGGCAAACAATATTATCCATTATATAACATGAAAGGAATTTGTAATTAGTACTTCTAGTATTGGCCAAAATTGTGATGTTGAACTTTTAAAGCATAATTTGATGAATATGTACCATTATCAAAATTTATAAACAACATTGAAATCATGTGCTGCATATATTAAACTACATTTTTTCCCTGATCAACACCTGGGTGCACATTTGGGAATGATACCAATTGGGTGTCAGACAGAGGTGGGGGGAGGGGATGGGTGTATATCTACATGATGAGAGCGAAGTGAACTGTCAGTGGAATGGACATACTTGAAGATCTGACTCGGGGTGTTGGGGGTGCGGGAGGGGACGGGTGTTTACCTACATGATGAGTGCGATGTGCACTGTTGGGGGAATGGACACCCTTGAGGCTCAGTCTCGGGGGGTTGGAAGGGGCATGGGCAATATACTTAACCAGAACGGTTGTACCCCCATAATAAGCTATAATAAATTAAAAAAAAAACAATTGAGATAGAATTCATATACCATAAATTTCACTCTTCTACAGTGTAAAATTCACTGCCTTTAGCATATTCAAAGTTGTGAAGCCATCACTATCATGAATTTTAGAACATTTGAGCACCAAAAGGAAACCCTATATCCTTTAATTATCTCCAGTTCCATCCACCATCACCCAGATCTAGCCAATTTGTTCTGGTGATTTTATATAAATGGACTCATACACTATGTGAACTTTTGTGCCTGGCTGCTTTCATTTATCAAATTGTTTTCAAGGTTCTTTCATGTTTTAGCATGTACTGGTACTTAATTTAATTTTATTCCCAAATAATATTCCATTTTATGGATATATTCCACTTTATCCATTCATTAGTTGATGAACATTTGAGCGCTTCCACTTTTCGGCTTTTATAAATAATGCTGTTGTGAGCATTTAAATGCAAGTCTTTGTATGGTTGTATGTTTTCATTTCACTTGGATATATACTTATGAGTGGAATTGCTGGGATATGTGGTAATTTGATGTTTAACCTTTTGAGGAACTGCCAAATGTTTTCTAAATCATTGCTCCATTTTATTTTCCCACCAGCACTATGTGGACTCCAATTTCTTCATAGCCTCCCAACACTTACTGTTATCCATCTATCTAATAGCCATCCTAGAATGTGAAGTGATATCTCTTTATGATTGTGATTTGCATTTACCTGATAACTAATGATATTAGCCATCATTTTATATTAAGATAGAGCATTTGTATATCTTGTTTGAGTTAGTGTCTATTGAGATCTTTTGCTCATTTCTGGTTGTGTAATTTGTCTTTTTATTATTTTATTTATTCTATTTATTAAGAGTTCTTGGTGTATTCTAAATACAAGGCCCATATAAAATAAATGTGTTTTGCACATATTTCTCTTGTATTGGAGATTTCTGTTTCACTTTATTGATGTCCTTTTGTGATAAAGCCCAATTGATCTATTTTTTTCTTTGGCTATTATGCTCCTGGTATCATGTCTAGGAAACCATTGCAAAATTAAAGGTCATGAAATCTCTATTCTATTTTATTGATCTATCTCTATCATTATGCTAGTACCACACTGTCTTGATTATTGCAGCTCTGTGGTATATTTTTAAGTCAGAAAGTGTGAGACTTCAAGCTTTGTTCTTTTTCAAGATAGTTTTGGCTAGCCAGAGTCCCTTCAACTTTGATACGAATTATTGGATTATGCTATTAATTTTTACAAAGAAGTTGGAATTTTACACTGAGTCTGTAGATCAGTTTGGGGAGTATTGCACCTTAACATTACATTTTTCAATCCATGAGTAAGTATCAGATTCATTTCCAGTTATTTAGATTTTCTTTCATTTCTGTTAATAATGGTTTATAATTTTTAGTCTAACCTTTGCCCTTTTTCAGTTAAATTGATTTTTAAAAATTTTATGTGATTTTTTAAATGAATTTAAAAATTTTTTTCTTTTCTTATTTTTCATTGAAAGTGCATAGAAATATAATTTTTTTGTATATTGACCTTATCTTGTGCAACCTTGCTTAACTAGTTGATTAATCAATGGATTTTTAGTGGATTTCTTAGGACTTTCTTCATAATGATATAATGTCATCTGTGAATATAGACAGTTTTACTACTTCCTTTACAATCTGTATGTCTTTTATTCTTTTCTTGCCTAACTGTCCTGTCTAAAAACTCCAGTAAATTTTTTTTATTTCAGCTTATTATGGGGGTACAAAAGTTCAGGTTATGTATATTGCCCATGTCCCCCCCACCCTACTGAGTCAGAGCTTCAAGCGTGTCCATTCCCCAGACAGTGCACATTGCACTCATTATGTAGGTATTTTTAATAGAAATAGGAAGAGCAAATATCCTTGTCTTGTTCCTGAACTTAGGGAAAAGTGTTCAGTCCTTCACCATCAAGTATAATGTTATCTGTGGGAATGTATGTGTGTGTGTGTATGAATTTCCATTTTCAGATTGAGAGAGTTTCTTCTATTTCTAGTGTTTTGAACATTTTTATCATTAATGGGTGTTGGATTTTTGTCAAATGTTTTTTCCACATCTGTTGAGATGATCATGGGTGTTTCATTTTTTTTTAAATTGTTGCTAATATTATCAAATGCATTAAATAATATTCACATTAAATCAAACTTAGATTTTGGGGATAAATCCCATTGGTAATGGTGTATAAACCTTTTAATATATTGATGGATTCAGTTTGCTAGTACTGTTGATAATTTTTGCATTTATATTTATAAAAGATAGTGGTCTGTACTTTTCCTGTGATAGTTTTGTTTAGTTTTCGATCATGGTACTACTGTCCTCATAGAATGAGTTGGGTAGTGTCCCTTCATCTTTTATACTTTATGTGAGTTTGTGAAGAATTGGTATTAATTCTTCCTCAAATATATGGGAAAATTCAGCATTGAAATAATATTATTTATTTGGAAGTTCATGACAGAAAATATAAAAGTTTGAGTCATGACTTCTAATGCTCAATGTTTATATTTTTTACAAAAGAATTATTACAAAGAGGCACCTTTAGTCATGATTTAGCTCATAGTTTTAGCTTAACCCTCATTTTACTAATTTTTAAGATTTAAGATCATCTCAGTTCATGACATTATTTTTCAATTGTCCCTTTCCAGCATTCCTTCCTTTTATAACTTGAGTCTCCCCAATGGCTGCAGAATTTCTTAAACCATATTGGACCACTGGTAGGAAGATACTATACAATATCATGAAATATTTAGAAACAAAAACATTCAAATGCTAGCTGTTTTCCATGAAGCTTCATTTATGTCTCTCCATTATCTTTGAGTCAGTAGGGCAAGTTTTTAACTTGTTTTTGTACCAGAAATAAGTTTTCCCTCATCTTTTAATCTAAATTTATCTTCTTTCCTGTAAGAATGCATCACCCCTAAATATTGAATAAACTGACAATTTATGAGCATGTCACAAAGAAAGATATGCAATTTGCCTTCCATTCTACCAATATTTTTGCCTCAGAAACTAAACTTCTTAGCCTATTTATTCCTCAAATTATAAGGTTCTTTCTTTGGTAGCTACATGAAAACAATGCTAGGGTGTCAGCAAGCATATTTCAGTTCCTGTTTCTGATATAAACATTGCGATAACTTTGTTTCATATGTTAAAATTCCTTACTATTCTGTAATTTAGCTCTCATCATCACAGAGTTCTGGTTTTCTTAATCCTCCACAAAATCAGCTTTCATTTGATCTGGAGATTTCCTTCCTTCCTTTCTTCCCCATTTCCTCAAGAGTAAATTCTTTCTACCAAAATTTCCCAATGCTACTATTGGTTCTGCGTGACTGCAACAGAATTATATATAACCATTATTACCTTCTATTGTTAGAACAATTACAGTTGTGTAAATGGAGATCTCATCCTTCCACTCAAATTCAGAATGCAATTGACCAAAGGGCACAAAGTACATTTTCTGGAATAATAGATATTAAATTACTTTTTGTACTAATACCTAGAGAATTTTTTCAATTTATTTGAAGCCCCTTGGAGCCGTGAATTGTTTCTTCCTTACTACCACTGTTGCCTCCTTCATTCTTCTTATATTCAACAATATTTGCTCTTCAGGAAAATAACCTCGGCACCTATAGAGGATAAAGTGAAAATCCCTTTGGAGTTCCCACAAAAATCATCATAAAAACCTCTGTTATAAATATTAAAGCATGTTGGTTTTATTAATGATTCTCCCATCAAGAGAACAACGTAGTTTAGAACAATGTCTAAACAATTTTTTGAAAAGGAAATTTCAAAAGGAACTTTATAAGTACTGGCATTAAAGTTATGCTTCAAAGTTGGTTTCTGGGGAGGCATTGAAATTCAGCAAAAGACTAAGAATTAGTCTAAGTGGAAAAGATAGTCACTTATAGTTGACTAAGGGCACAGAGTAGGGGTTTCTAATAAAGTGTTTACCAAAAATGTTAGATATTATCTTTCCACAGCAAATTATGGTAAAGAAGCCAGTTCTTCCATGATTTGCAGTTTAGGTGAATTTTTTATAGTGTTAAGTTCATAAATTCAGTTTTCAATCATGAACCTTCAAAATAAAAAAGTGATTGAGCTGCTTCAAAGTCAGCATTTGTGAGCAGTGGAGTTCTGTTAAGCTTCCCCACCACTGCCATTACTTTATATGATTAGCTCCAATTCTTTTTGTTGTTGTTGTTGTTGTTGTTAATGGATGAGCTATTTTATTTATTTAGCTCCAATCAACTTGTCTTTTTTTTCCAATTTATTTTCTTTTTTTAAATTTGAGAATGTTATGGGGTTACAAACATTTTGGTTATATATATTGCCTTTGCATTGCCCAAGCCAGAGCTACAAGTGTGCCTATCCACCAGACAGCATCCTCTACACCCATTGTTTATGAGTTTACTCATCCCCTCCACCCTTCTCCCACCTGCCCGACACCGGATGAATATTACTTCATGTGAGCACCTAAGTGTTGATCAGTTAGTACCAATTTGATGGTGAGTACATGTGGTGCTTGTTTTTCCATTCTGGTGATACTTCACTTCAAAGAATGGGTTATAGCGCCACCCAGGATAATAACAAGAAGACTTAACAATTCTAAAGATTTAGCTCCAACTCTATGAAAATCGTCATGTTATTTCATGTCCGAGACGTTTTTTAAAGAAATAAATTCTCTTTGAAATCCTGGAGTAGCTTAACAAGAACTCAAGCTCTCAGAATTTTGGATATTTTATTGCTAATATGATGTTTAATTGTATATCTTTGGAGATATAGCACAGGGCATTCTAGTTACGAAATGGATATTTTAAGCAAGGCTTACAACAAGAAGGAAAAAAATGCCCTCTTCTATTTTTAAGGCCTCAGTGTTGAGCCTCACTCAGGCATCCAAACTCAGTTTCTTGATGTAACTTTATTTCAGGCAACTTGTTGCTTTTCTAAGCATCTGTGTTCCCGTTAGGTACACTTAATTCAGCCTTGATAGGCCTCATGCCTTAAAATCTGGAGGGCAGATTCTGAAACTTTTGTTCCTTACCTCTCAAAAGGCCTATGCTTGTGAAAACTATTGCAGATATTACACTCCCACCCCACAGTCCCCACAGACAGCTTTGACTATCAGGGAATATTTTTGCATCTCAGATCCTGTCCTTAATAAAGTCACTGAAGGTTCTTCCACATCGTTCTCAGGAGGTCAATGGATGCTGACTCACTCAACATTTACATAATTAAGGGGGATCATTCAAGTGAGTATTTGCAAAACATCTACAACCTGCTTGAAGGTGATTTCTATCCTTCCTAAAAGACAAAAGCTCCTGGTAACACATAACAACAGTTTTATTATCGTTATCATCTGTGCCATCCATGGAATTCTGTTACAGATTGTGGAGTTCTAAGAGGGAAAACAAGCGGTCTGAATTAGTTCGGCATATTTTTGTTGCTCCAGACATATAAGTGATATGAATTGATATAGCAAATTTCAGTTTTAGAAACATCACTCTGGAGAGACTATGGGAAATGAGTAGAAGAGAAAGGAGAGAATTAGAAGGCCTTTGCAGGTATCCAAGTGTCTTAGTTTGTTTTGTGCTGCTATAACAGAATACCTGAGACTGGATAATTTATAATTAACAGAAATTTATTGGCTCACAGTTCTGGAGGCTTGGAAGTCTAACATCAAACCTCTGGCAGATTTGGTGATTCCGATTCCAAGATGTTGCCTTGAATGCTGAATTCCTCCAGAGGAGAGGCATATTTTGTCATCACATGGCAGAAGATGGAAGGGCAAAGAGGTAAAAGGGGAACAAACTTGCCCTTTTATAATGGCAATCACCCCACTCATTAAAGCTCTGTCCTGTCTCTTCCCCAAGTCTCACCTCCTAACACACCACAATGACAACCAAGTTTCAAATGAGTTTTGGAGGGGACAAACATTGAAGTCATAGCAGCAAATAAGAGATGACATGAACCCATACTGAGTGATTGACAGTATAAGAAAGTATAGTTTGGAAGAGTTTTAAAAAATAGAATCAACATGTTATATGAAATGATGTGACTGTTGCAGGAAAGGTGTATATAAACAATGTAACCATTAAAAGTTGGATGATGATACAATTGTCTTAGATATATAATATAGGAGAATGAACAAATTTGGTAAGAAAAGATACAAATTTTATTTTAAACAAGGTGAATTTTACATATCTGCTAAGAAGTCTGAAATAAGTGCTAACATTTTACATATACAGAATTAAGCATTCCCAGCAGGTTAGTTGCAGTTCAAGCCATGAGAATAGAGAAAATTTCAAAGGCAGAAATTATATTAATAGAGAGGAAACAAGGGTCAAGTATAGCTCTCTGGGGTAATATCAACCTTCACAGTGCACATAGATGAGTAACTACCCACAAAGGTATTAACAAATGAGTTTAATGAGAGAGGAGTCATTATACCAAGAGAGGAAAGAGTTTTTAAAAAGAAGTGGTAAAATATTATTTTGTCGAGGAAGAAAAGAAATACAAGTGGAATTATTTTTGAAAATGAGAAGGTCTAGGGTGACTATGATGAGTACACTTAACTGTGTTTGAAGGTGGCAACAGTGAAAATTTGATTACATAATTAAGCAACAGAAGTTTCTTTTTCATGTTTTTTTTTTGAGTATGAAGATTTCAAGGTTTGCTTTTATTTCAAAAAATGGAATAACTATTGAACAACCAAAAGATGATGAAAGATATGTCATCTAAATCAATAAAACTACAGAGAAAATGTATTAAAAACAAAAATGTTTAAACTTACGTGAATTTTTCAGGTATAAAGAGTAAACTACAGTGCTGAAAGGAATAGTTCTGAACAGTTTGAAAGTGCATTAGGAATCTCGATTTTGCAGTGATAGCCATTATAACCTTCTACTTATGAAACTTTGCCAGCAAAAATACTTGATGTCTGTAAAATCGTAGTCACAATCACTTCTGATTTCTTTTCTTTAGCTACAATTTTAAGAGTATGAAAATCTCCTCAAAGAACATTTTCTTTTATTCATGACTCTTAAAAAGAAATGTATTTTCCTGTGAACATAATTATATGAGCAAATCACTCAAGCCATTTCTATGAGCAAAATTTTGAAGTTAGTATACATGATGTCACCCTACTAATTTTAACATCACGGTAGAATCCCTTTACATTGTTAATATTGATCATTTTGGTACTGAGAATTTAAACAAAATAATATATGTCTGTAACAAGGAAGAATAAAAATTAATGAAATATACACATTCATTCAATCTTGTATAACCTTTAATAATTGAGGATTTTCATTGACCTGTATCCTAGAGGAAGAGAAAAGTTAAATATATACCTGAGTTGTTAGACAAGGGGTGTTATAGAGACTTTAAGAAGGAAGGTGATAGAGGCAAGGGGGAGGGAAAGTAGTAATGGTCTGATACCACTATGAACACTCTTTGAACGAGGGATGCTCTAAAAAAAGTCATTGATTGAGTTAATGTAGGGAAGAAGACACATAGTTGAGGCTATGCCCCAAATGGGAGAATTCTCAATATGTTAGCGAGGTGAGAGTATAGGTCTATGTGTCACACATATCATGTAGCTGGCCGTTCACAGAGGTTCCAGGAGGTTTCCTGCCCCCAACACATGGATAGTAAATAAGAAGACAGATATTTACATGATTGGATTTGTAGGCATCTTCAGCATCAGTATATCATCCCACATTTAAATTTTGCCCTCACATTTTATTTTTCCTTAAACTTCTTTCAATATGCTTTGATAATGACTGTTGGTGGAGTAGGGTTCTACAGTTTTTAAGGTTATGATGTGCCTCTCAGAGTATGTTGGTTGAGATAAGAAAGCCCTAAAGAACTATCAGCACAAGAAGCAAATGTTTTTTGCAAGGAAATCATTAGACATGAAGTTCTTATAATCTTTTGTTTCAGTGTACTGTGGGCTAAATTCAGTACATCAATGAGAAAGATGAATAGCACAAGTAAACATGTTATAATGGAAGAATTTATGGGAAAAAAAACATAAAATGAAGATATTGAAGGGTGTGGGCAGTAGAAAAGGGAATTTCGTGTCTGTATACCTGAGCTGAAATCCATGCTACAGCTGTAGTTTCTGTGGCTTTGGAGTAAGAAATCCTTTTTTGATTCTGGACTTCTTTGCATGCCTTGTTTTTCTGGGAGATTCTTCTTCCCCCATCCCTTGCCCTGTAATACAGTAACTCCTTCTAATCCTTTATCTTTCCCAAGGAGACCTTCATAAATCTTGATTCATGATAATTTTTTTTGATATTATATTCCCATGACAACATGAACTTTCCATTTTAAACTAATCAACTTTACTATAATTATATCCTTGTTTAATGCTAATCATGAAACATTTTCGTAATGTCTGTGAGGACTGATGACTGTCTTAAATATCATTCTTTTCTTAGTGTTAGCAAGTAAGTGCTAAAGAAATGTAATTGAATAATTGAATAAAATAAGTAATCAAATAAATTATACTCTACCATTTATTTGGTGTGGAACTTCAGACAAAATAATTATCTTTGTACCACGGGAGGAGAATGATGAGATGATCTAAGACTACTTTCGATTTTGCAAAAATGGATAGCATCAAGGTTGGGGCAGATAGTAGGATGCCTTAATGAATAATTAAAACTTAATATTTAAATCTTCAGCTCTATGATAATTGCTCATCAATTAACCATTTGGCAATTTGTTGAGTATTGGGCATTTTTTTGGTTTGATCCTGCTAGTAAATCAAGGATATTAAAAAATAAATTATTACAAAATCAATATTAAACTCTAGTTATTACCTGGTAACATCAATTATCAAGTCAAAATTTTGGCTTCTTAAAAAAAGGAAATTGTCATGTTTAAACTATTAATTACTTTTTGTCATAGTAAAATCTTGGATGGAATGTTTAAACTCCTATTTTGCTACATAAGTTAGCTTTCTAGATATTCATTTTAAACCTGTGTAATAAATAGTGTATACTGGTATTGTGTGTGCAGATGAAAGGATTGGGGTGGGATCTAAAAGAGTCACCAAAGACTATTTCACATTTCACCCTTTGACTTTATTACCCAAAGTCATCAATTCAAATTATACAAGATGAAATTTTGGGAAACAAAAACTGGGCATCAGTGGAATTTTTTTCTAATTTATTTTAGCAATAAAAACAAAAATGGCCAGAAAATAATCTGCTACTATATTTTGCTGAACTACTAGAATATGACCTAATAAGCCTCTTGAAAGTTGATCTTTATGTCAGTGTCTGCATCTGGGAAATTCCATCTATGACAACTGATACCAGAAGTAGTCCAAGGAAGCAGATAATATGTTATCGCTGGGTTACGCACTACCAAGCTGGCAATAAAAATCCTGCACCAGCAATTCTTACTGATGGAACACAGAGAGGTATTAGCACAAGATAGATATGCAATTGTTAACAGTTTTCACTTTTGGTGAACAGGCATGGGATACTACTGGAAGGAAATGTGTTAGTTGGTATGATGTATATAGCACTTGTAATATATGGGGAACATAGTAACTATAAGGACAGTGGAATTGGTTCACTATTGCTAAGTACTGTTCATGCTCTGGACAAAGATAAAATGCTGAGAGCAATTAATTGGCAAGAAAATCAAAGTTTAAAAGCCGTAGAGTCCACTTGGACTCCATAGAGTCCATAAGGTCCTTATCCCTTTCAAATAAGAGCAAACTAAACTGAGGACCTGACCCTAGAATAAACCATAAGATTATCTGAGCTCCCAAAGAGTTAAGTCTGATATGGCAGGTAGGTTTGGTATGTCAAGATCAGAGTCCTGATTGACAAAGAATGGAGACTTGATCCATTAAATGAGAAATTTGGGTTGATGCATCAAAAATGCTTGAATGTCCATATTCTTTAGAATCCTCTGGACTTGTATAAATGGCCCAATATATCTTACCAAATGCCATCACTAAGTCTTGGTTGAATGGGATACATAGATTTCTCCCCAAGACATTTGAACCCCTGAGAATATGTCCTCAATTCCCTTCCTTGCCCAAATCCCTATAAATAAAGTTGTAACATGTCCTATCAAAAGATATGCAGAATCTGATAAGAAATAAAAGGAGCTATTACAAAAACTTAAGAAGATCCACCTAATGAATATCAGCAGAATCTGGGAGAGTGTGCATGGGATATATTTCCAAGTGTGCTTGATCATGAAACTAAAGTTGGATAAGTTAGAGGTTATCAATTTGTATCTTATGGAATCAAGATTTAACACCCTGAAAGAACACTAGGAGATGGTGTAAAAATGCTTACTATGGTGGCTTTTAACAGCGTGAGCAATATAGCCGTGTAACTTGCAACTTTCCTAATTCAATTATCAGGTTGAACAGGTTAGTTTATAGATTACTTTGAATTTTCTACATCTGTTTTGCCTGAGAGAAAAAAATGTATTTGATATCCAGCATATATTTTATGATCCACCGAGTTAATCATGACTTAGTAAAGACTAAATTTTCTTCATTATCACTCTAAATTGTTTATCTTGTCCCTTTTCTTTAAATTGGAGATTGATGCCCCTATTTTTCTGTCTTATTTAATGCCTATCTTACCTGTCTTGCTCTTTTAACTTCTTTTATCAAAGACTAAATTACACCATGTGCCTTGGAACATAACCCCTTCTGCATGGAGGTTATGCCCTCAGCCTTCTGAGTATTCAACTATACTTTCTGAAATGTATATTTCCCATTGGATTTTAAGTACACTTAACTCTCTGCCCTTTGAAGAGAGTAGGACAAAAAATCATTTTATCATTCTCTTGTACCTTAACATATTACCCTATTTTATCTCCTTTTAAGCTTAACTTCTAAAAATTGTTCTAAGTGTTGCCTTCAAATTTTTACTACGCACTCAGTCCTAAAACTACAATAATTCTAATTCCAAACACTATCACTCACCTAAATTATTCATTGCAAATTAGTGATAAATCTTCATGTAACTAAATACAATGGACATATTTTATTCTTATCTTGATACAGTTTCATACATGAAACTCTTCCTTGGCTTATATAGCAAAGGCTTCTCCCCCTCTGAAAAAATCATTTGCTGTCTCTTTAGAAGTATATTGTTCTCTATCCAAATATGAAATCTTTGAGTTTCTCAATACAAATCCTTTGTTCTACTCTTTTCTCATGTTGTGGTATCCCTGGGAAATATTGTTTATGTATGAGATTACCACTTATCAAAGATGCCATCCAAATTTTTATTCCCTCATCTATCTCTTCTCTGAGCTTGAGGGGTATATTCAGTTATCTACTTGAGTTCTCCCTTAGATCTTTAAAAGGCAAATAAAACTTAACATATCAAAACGTAGTTTTTTTCCTCCACTCACACAATTAGGTTCCTTTTTATTGCTTTCTATATTCATAAATGGCACACTATCATCCAACTAATAATACATAGAAGTTAAACTAAGATAGAGATCATTCTGGACTCCAACCTCTCCCCTAGCCACCATGATATACATATATATATAAAATAACCTTGGTAGACTGACAATTCAAATTCTACACTCTCTCATCTATAATAGGATTATATATCCACACCATTTCCTATGTTATTTACAATGTTTTCTTCATGCTTCCCCACTCTGTGCATGTAGATTAATTTGCCTTCTTGTACTCTCATGAACCACCTTGAAAAGAGAATGTCTGAGATAGCTGCAGGCTCTTTAACCCTCAGAATAAAGGCACATAGAACAAATCTGAACCTAACCAATAGCCTAGAGTCCAGTAAGGCTCAGACAAGTCCACTCTAAATCAAATAAATGGCCATTAACTTATAGACCTATGAGCATGAAAATACATATTTGTTGTTGTAAGTGAGAAAGATTTTCAAATGTTTTTGCTTTGCCACAGAACATGATGATTGAAATAATTAACACTATAAATTTTACCTCCTACTTAACTCTTGAATTGATTTACTGTTCTTCATCTCCTCTCCACCTTAGTCAAAGCTACTATTACATTTTATCTAGATATTGAAATAATAGTGAATTCTATCTGTCTTTTCTCTTTATAGTCTTTCTCTCTAATAGTCTTTTCTTTTTATGTCTTGTCTAAACATGGTTTCCAGAGTTATCCTTTAGATGCATGATTTTGTTTAAGATACCTTCATTTGCCTCTGATACTCTGATACTTAAATTCTTCAATTGCTGCTCTTTGCTTTTAATAAAAAGAGACAAAATTTCAAAAGTCTTTTATAATTGGTCTTGTTGGTCTCATTCATGCTCCCCCATATCCTCTGCTTCAATTAAATTGTCTGTTTGGTTTCCTCTCACTTGTGATATTTTCCTGGCATTGGAACTGTACCCATGTTGATTCTTCCAACTGGCACACACATCTAGTTTCTATGTTTTTCTAGTTAACTCTTTGTTGACCTTCAGGTATCAGGTCAATTATCACTTTCCCAAAAGCATCCTTCACTCACTTCCTGGAGTAGGTCAAAGCTCTATCACACCCTCTTATTACACTGGTTTTATAGCCCTTACGGCACTTGAAAATGTATATCTATTTATGTATTTCATTATCACTTCTCTATTTTATGAGAATGTAGGCCCCTTGGAAGTGTGACTTATGTTTACTTCTTTAAAAATTTTGTTTCATTTTTAATTAACACATAATAATTGTACCTATTTATGGAGTACAGTGTGATGTTTCCATACATATATACACTGTGTAATGATCAAATCAGGAAAATTATCATATCTGTTACACCAAACACTTGTCATTTCTTTGTGATGAGAACATTCAAAATCCTCTCTCCTAGCTATTTTAAATTATATAATACACTATTATTGACTATAGTCATCTTACTGTACAATAGGATATTAGAATTTATTCTTCCCATCTAACTGTAACTTTGTACCCATTAACAACCTCTCCTCACTCCCTAGTCCATTCTTCTACCATCCCCAGCCTCCAGTAATCGCTATTATACTCTCTACTTCTATGAGATCAAATTTTTTAGATTCCACCTATGAGTGAGAACATGTGGTATTCCTTCTGTGCTTGGCTTATTGCACTAAACATAATCATCTCTAGTTTCATCTGTGATGTTGCAGATGACACAACCTTATTCACTTTTGTGGCTGATAGTACTCCATTGTATCTATATACCAAATCTTTTTTATCCATTCATCTGTCAATACACACTTAGGTTGATTCCATATCTTGGCTATCATGAGTAGAGCTACAATAAATGTGATAATGCAGCTATTTCTTCAACATACTGATTTTATTTTGAGTATATAACCAGTAGTAGGATTGTTGGATCATATAGTAGTTCTATTTTTAATTTTTTGAGAGACATTTATACATTTATGTTGTCCATAATGCCTGTGCTAATTTACATTTCCACCAACAATGTGTAAGAGTTCCCCTTTTTCCACATCCTCACAAGTTATTTGTTACTTTCTGACTTTTTGATAGTAGCCATTCTAATTGGGGTAAGATGATATTTCATTGTGGTTTTGGTTTGCATTTTCCTGATGACTAGTTATGTTGAACATTTTTTCATAAACTTGGCCATTTGTATGTCTTCTTTTGAGAAATGTCCATTTAGATCTTTTACCCATTTTTTAATCAGATTTTTTTTTTTTTTTTTGCTGTTGAGTTGTTTGAGTTCCTTCCTTATATATTCTGGATATTAACCCTTTGTCAGAAGCACAGTTTGCAATATTTTCTCCTAATCAGTAGATTGCCTCTTCACACTGTTAATTGATTCCTTGGCTGTGCAGATGCTTTTTAGGTTGATGTAATCCCATTTGTCTATTGTTTGTTTTTGGTATCTGAGCTTTTAGGGTCAAATCCAAAAAATCATTGGCCAGACCAATATCCTACAGTTTTTCTCTTGTTTTTTGTTTTTTTTTCCTAATGATTTTACAGTTTTGGGTCTTACATTTACGTCTTTAATCCACTTTGAGTTGATTTTTTGTAAATGGTGAGAAATTGGGGTCTAGTTTTATTCTTCTGCCTGCAGATATCCAGTTTTCCCAGTACCATTTATTGAAGAGACTATCCTTTCCCCAATGTGTGTTCATGGCACATTTGTTGAATATCAGCCGTAGATTTATTTTGGGGTTCTCTACTGTGTTCCTTTGTTCTATGTATCTGTTTTTCATGTTTACTTTGATAAACATCCCCAGTCAATAAGATAATGTCTGGCCTATGGAAATTTCTCATTAAATATGATTAAATTGATTTTTATTTCAACCATTGTCTTCAGAAGCAGTCATTCCAAAACTTACTCTGGCTATAAACTTTTACATTCATGTAGTTCTTAGCCACATCTCACTTATTTTGAACTGAGACAACATTTTTTTTCAACATTTTGTTGAAATTGTTGTTTGGTTTGTAGGTATATGTGTGGATATGCGACATCTGATCTTGCATATATGCAATCAAAAGCTTTCCACTTTGCAGATCAGCCAATTATGTTTTATTGTTGCCATTGATTGCATCGGCTTAGTGTTATTCATTTTTAAAGGAATATGTTTTTACATCTCTTAAAATATGGCCTAGAGTAGAATGCTAAAACTTGAAGTTAAAGGCTAGTTCATTCCATTTTATTTCCATAATTGAGGACTCTAAATGAGCTCTCATTTTGGAAATGAGGAAATTTTTGATTTCAGTACTTTTAACATATCTGAGACTTTATAACTTTATTCATTCATAAGATAAAAAAATTAAAAGAAACTGAGAACAGTTGTAACAAATGTGCCATAAAATAGGTGTACTCACTGAGTACATATATAAATAATATTTTTCTGAAATAAAAAAATAAATGTATTTTTTTGAAATTAGGTTTTTAAAATTACTTTAGCATATTTGAGCATCAGAATCCATCTTCTCATCTTTGCATAGTTGAAAAATCACTGTTATTATAAAGCAAAATAAGAAAAAACATCAATATGACATGAAATGTTTCATTCAAACCAAAAGAATGAGAAAGCACATTTTTTCCCCTTGGGCCAATAGGAATGGAAAAGAAAGAAAGGAAACAGCTGTGACAACAAAGGAAGCGCATGGATATATCAACCTTTTTAAGTCAAATTCTAACATGGAAAACTGAAACATTAAAGGGAAATCTGAAAAAAGAGAGGCTTTGGAACCCTGAGGATACTATTGCACAAGAAAGCCTCACACCTACACAATAATGGTGAAGGGTCACAACAGAGCAAGAGCAGAAGAGGAAAGGTTGGTTACAGATATGACTGCTGTTTAAGAGATCCAGACATCTCTCCATACTCCAGTGATAAGAAAGAGATGTGAAGAGGGCCATTAAACAAGCAGAGTTGTAGTGTAATTCCAGGTACAGACTAAATCCAAGTTTGTAAGTGGAACACTTACTTTTATTCTTACCAATGGACTTGATGAGCAATTTGAATAGCTTGCATTTAAAAGGTAATAAGTCTTACAGTTCTTGTCTGATAGGCTTTCTACCTCACAAGAAAAAAAAAAAAATCAAAGACTCTTCTTAGATCCATCAGGGAATTGTGGTTGCACAGCATATCACTACCCCCAAAACTGGAGAGACAAGTGAAAACAGAGAACCAAAGCTTAACTCAAATAGAACTGTTAGGAACACTTAAAGGGTAATTACTAATTGCTAAAGACTGAGCCCTGAGTAGTTTGAGAGCAAAAATCTCTCAGGGGCCCAGCCTTAGGGAGGCTTTCATGAGTTTTACTTCCAAAAAGCTGACCAGTTTCTCATGGTGAGGAAGAGAGAAAAAAACCCCTCCAGACTCTGAGAAAAGGAAGAAAAAAAAGTAACCTTTTAAAAATACAGCCAGATCATTCAGTTTAGGAATTTTGAGACATCCTATTTTCTTGCCAGAACTGTTAGGGAAATGTAACTGAAACCAAAATCTCCTCCCAACCCAGAAAATAGAAGGAACATAAAACAATATTATTATTATTGAATAGGCATTAATTGAGAAGGTATCGTGCATCACGGGTGATTTTCTAAGAGATGGCAAAGATACAAAAAAAAAAAAAAAGAAACCAAAAACCAAAAAACTCATCTTTTTATATAGTCACACAGAGACAGTCAATTATATACAATATATACATATTTTGAAGATAAACAATATCTAGTATTTGTTCTAAGAAAAAGGAGTGGGGGAAAGTCTTTTCTCCTATTTTCAACAGGAAGAATTAAAGTTCTTATTTTTAATTTGTATTTGCCTTTATATGTTACACCATATTTTCTGTACGTTTCCCCTTCCTTGCTTTTATTTTGATTGATTGAATTTACTATTCTTGAAATGTTAACATGCTTTTATAAATATGCAGTGTCTGAATTAATCAATACTTTAACTCCCTCCAGAACAGTGTAAGGAGCTGAACATTTCCTCCTATTAAACTTCTTGTGACAGATGAACATTGAAAATTTATTTTTATTTTAATATTTCAGCAACATAAATAAGAGTGCATTATGACTTCTATACATTCAGTATTTGGTAAAATTTGCCCACATGGCAATTTATTTTTCTCAGATATTTCTTTTAGGGTCTTTTGTCTTTTCCATGTTACTAAAGTACATCCTTTGAAATTCCTTTAGTGAGAGTATTTAAGTAGTTAATTCTAATTTTGTTTATTCAAAATAGCTTTTGTTTTCCTCCTTTTTAAAAATTAATTTGCTTGGCTCTTAATAATAGATAAGTATTATATCACAGAATTTTGAGGATATTGTGTTTTACCATTTTCTGATTTCAATTAATGTTGTTTTATACTCTACTGTTGTTCCTTGTATATGAGTTACTTTTCCTCTGTCTAGTTTTAAGGTTTTTTTTTTTTCTAAAATCTCTCCTACATTTTCATTATTTAATAATTACAACTGGACTTATTTTTCATTTATAAGATTTTGGGTATAATATATTCCATTTATCAGTTGCTTCATGCCTCCCATCACTTTGTAATCAAAGATGTGATTGTTATGCTGCCCATTTGACACTTTTAAAGTTATGAAATATCCTCTTAACTCTAGTAATGTCTACTCTGCTTGATATTAAAGTCTACTCTGCCTGATATTAAGCTCTACCCAAGTTTCTGTCGGTAAATGTTTGTGTGGTTTCATAGACAGAATTTTGCCCCCCTCCCCACCATGACCTTTGCTCCATGCTGTCAAGTCTGGGACTATGTTATATTAGATGGCACATTGTAGATGTAAGTTGTTTAAGAATTTGCTTTTGATTGCTATAGAGATAAGGAAGATGTTGCTGAAGAGATACAAAGTTCGTGGCTCTTGAAGTTCATTTTCTTCCTCTTTTTGGCAGTTTAGCAGACAACTTGCTCAGCAGTTCTGAGTTGACTCAAGAACAAGGTGGTAAACCAGTCCTCGGACTCTGAGGGCTCCATTCTATCACAATAAAACTGTTTCTCCAAAAAGAGGACTTCCACTGATCCATAGTTACTTAGATATTCTGTACTTGTCCTGAGTGTGGGGCTTTACTCTGGTGAAGAGGTGGCCATGGTGCCTAGAGACCTCTGTGCCTGGTTTAACCTGTGGGTTAGTGCAGGTTTGGGAATTGCGTCGGTTCTTCTACTTCTATCCTTTCAAAAACCTGTTTTATGTCTGTGCTACATTGCATTACTGATAAGTGCGTGTGACTCCTTTGCTGGGCAGCTGTTCACTTTCACTCCTTATAAAGAACAGCCCTAATTATATTGTTTGGCTTTTTACACTTACTTTAAAGATTTATTTGAACAAAGAATTTTCTGGTTTTAAGACATTGAAAAAACATTTTATTAGAAAGAGTAACCTCGCTTGTACTAATTATTGTTTGGTTTTGGGAAAAATTAATTACAAAATAAAACTTTGAAAAAGCAAAATAGTGACACTACCACCACCACCACCACCATCAACAAAAATACTAAAAAAAAAAAAAAAAAAATTATAGGAAAATGTAATAGTCCTTCCAAATAAATACATCCAAAGTAGTGACCAGAGGCTATATATATTCCTGTATCATCTTTAATAAAATTTGAGGCATGTATTAAATACTATATATGTGTTTCTTAAATAAAAATTAATAAATGAATGAGATATCCTAAAGCTTCAGAATATTTTTAACCTTGGAAGAGTTTATTCTGATCACTTTCCACTCATCAATTCAGTTGTTTACAATTTCAGTTTCATATTGTCTTTAACTACCAGAAAATTGACAATAATTAAGTTATTGAACATTAAATCTGTGATATTGTTATATATCAACACAATTATCAAATTCTTTTTTCACTATTGCTTCTGGTATTCTCATTTTTGCTTGTAGGTTCATTTATTATTTTTTTTTCTGAAGTATATCTTATAATAATTCTTTGAACCGTAGGCTATGATTATATTAGTCTCCTGAAAATTTCTTTGATTCACTTACATCTTCAGTGAGAGAGTTCAGCTGAGTATACAATTAAGTTGACAGCTATTTTTTCCTCAGTAATTTAAAGATAATAGTCCATAGTTTATGGGTTTTTTTGGGCTCATAAAAATGTACTATCCAATTATAATTATTTGAAGTTAATGATTTTTTTTCTTAATTCTTATTTTTCTTTTTTGTGATTAAAGTCTTGTTATAGACTTTAATTCTATTCATACTGAGAAATATATGGTATAGTTCTTTAAATTTTTTACCCAGTGTTTATTTAATGTAGAAAAATGAATGTTAACAATTACTATTTAGAAAATTGTTTCTCCTATTTTCTTTTGCAGGTCCTACTAAATACACATGGGGCCTTCTCATTCTATTTCCCATGCTTTCTTTAACAAGTTTTATTTCTGTACCTATCTGTGATTTATTTTGAAAATTCTCTGAGTTTTCCTCTTTATGTGTTTATCTGTATATGTTTTAGCTCTCTTTCATGTTGATTTTTTCCATTGTATGAAATATAGTTTTTATTTGGAAACTTCTCTTTTGCACAGTTGCTTTCATCTATTTACCCTCTACCACTACACAAGTGGGGAAAATGCTGCCACAGAGTGGCTTTTGTGTTACATTGGCTTCTTTTGTGGCCCTAGAGTTTTAGTTGTCTCCAGTACAATTCAAAAGTTTATTTTCTTTGTCTGAGTTTTTTGCCTCATCTGAAATACAAATTGAGATTCCACACCCATGTGAATCACAAGTTTACATATCTTACTAAAGGTATTTTTTTAGAAATACCTGGATTTATAAGTTGAGACAAGTTTTCCTGATACTTCCTAAGCCAGTGGAGTCTTTAATAATTTATTTCCAAAGGAAAAATCAACCTTTTTAAAAAGATATAGTCAAGCGTCCTTAGTTCAAGCCCTATGCCTTGCATGATCCTAATTCCACCATTCCTATCTTCTAATGAGTGTTATGTTCTAGCTCCTAGAACCATTATCTGAGCCTCTTGGGCCACCATAGATGTAGCCGATATGTTTACCACTGACTTTCAGCTCTTTCATCATGTATGGAAGCTGGAGATGTCCTTTTCTTTCTTTCCAAACTCAGTTGTAAATTAAAAATCTTTACCTTTAATTTATAACTTCAATATATATGTGCTTAGAGTGAGAATTGTAGGAGAAAAAAGGAGAGGGACATCTATAACATCTCAATAAGCCATGGGGTCAGAAGATTCTGTAAGCCATTTTCTTACATATGTATAACATGAAGTAAAGTCATTTTATTACATATGTAAAGCATGAGGTAAAGCTTTTAGAATCTCTGTAGAGAAGACTATTTCTCAATACTTGGAAGGCCAAGGAAAGGACTACTTAGTTTTGCAAATGTAAACCAGAGATTATAATTGAAAGTAAAAGAGAATGAGGAACTATGATTTTAAGAGCTAAAGTTATTTGTGAAATAATGAAAAAGGCTGAATCTGTTGTAATAGTGTTCTGTCTTTATATACAGAGAGAGAATATAGATACTCTATATATATACTTTATACATAAATCTTTATATTTATGTTTATATTGCCTAAGAAACTGCTGCTTTCTTAAAAGGGATTTAGACTGTACTGTGCCTATAAAGTTATATTTATTCTTCTGGAGAAGTGTTGTGTTATTTTGTATTTTTTGTTTGCAATTGCAGAAGACTATAAGATATCTGTATAGGTGTTATCTCCACTAGAATCAAGATGAAAGATCGATTAAAGTATCTGAATTGAACTTAATAAGGACTTTCTTGATTGAACAGATATCAGTATTGTATAAACTTCTGAGGAATGGAAAATATTTCTGGAGCTTCCCATTCTTTAATTTGAAAAGAGTTTTACATAGAAAAGATTAACTTGTTTTTTTGTTCATGTGATTGGTTGGGTTTTTTCTTGTGTTTTTGTTTTGGTACTGATTGTGAATAATTTCTTCCCTTGGATCTTTTGGTTAAATTAGAAATTGGGTCATTACAGAAAAAAAAAAAAAAAACATTCTGTCAAACATTTTTGGGATAGGAAATATAGCCTGGGAAGTTGAGCAAAATTTTGGAGTGGAAAGAAATGTTTTTTTCTTCTAAGTGCCTCTGAACTGGATTCTCAGTAGGTAATGTATGCATAAGGCCACCCTAAGGTGAATCTGATTTTTTTTTTTTTTTTTTTTGAGACAGAGTCTCGCTTTGTTGTCCGGGCTAGAGTGAGTGCCGTGGCATCAGCCTAGCTCACAGCAACCTCAAACTCCTGGGCTTAAGCGATCCTACTGCCTCAGTCTCCCGGGTAGCTGGGACTACAGGCATGCACCACCATGCCCGGCTAATTTTTTCTATATATATTTTAGTTGGCCAGATAATTTCTTTCTATTTTTTAGTAGAGACGGGGTTTCGCTCTTGCTCAGGCTGGTCTCCAACTCCTGACCTTGAGCGATCCACCCGCCTCGGCCTCCCAGAATGCTAGGATTACAGGCGTGAGCCACCGCACCCAGCCGTGAATCTGATTTTTGACACAAAAGGAATGACAGGAAGGGAGGAAGCCCTTTAGCTTGTTAGAAAGGTATCTAGGAAAGCCTCACTGCTCAACCTGTGGTAAACAGAACATCAGTAGCAGGGGCAGCATCATCTGGGTGACTGTGCCCTACCTCAGACTTACTATAGGATATTTGTTTTTAATAAGATCCCCAAATGATTTATAGCACATTAATAGGCTTGAGAAGCCCTGCTGTAAAAACTTGAATACAATGTGTCAGGGTTGTAGATCTTAATTTCTGTCAAATCTGTTTGCTAATTTTAATTATTTGCATAATCCATTTAATACAATCCTTTTATGATCCTGGAATCTTTAGTAAAGCACTCTTAAATTATCCAGGCCTAGTCTCAAAAGGACAGAAGAAAATTAAGCCATGATGTGCATCTGCTTTGGATCAGAGTGACAGAGATAAATGTTCTTAGAGACCACTATGGTAAGAAACAGAAGCTTCAGTAGTAGGTGTTAACTGCCCAAAACTGCAGGAGATAATGAGATGCTGCACTGTCAGGGCCCAAAGATAAAATAGAAAGCAACTAAACAGCAGAGGTAGTGGCACAGAGATCTGAATTGACTCAATGCTGTGCTGTATTAATCTTTCTATCTTTGTTCCTGGTACAGTGCCACTGTGTCTGTTGCTGAAACTGAAAAAATGTTTTTGAATTAAATTGAAATACAATGACTAAAAGCTTTTGACATGGTGGATTATTTCATATTTTATTCACTTTATTCTTTATTATAATTATACTAAGTCTACATGTCTGAATCTTTTGCAAATTGATATTCATTCTGCTCTATTAAACTTTACACAATAAACCCATGTTCTTATGATAAAAGAGCCCTAACATATGAAGTTCTTCATTATGATACCCCAAGCTCAAATGCCCAACACCTTATCTCATCTACATGTTAACCACATTCACATTTTTGAAATATTAGGGTTATTAAGTATGAAATGTCCAATTTCCTTAAATACTAAGTTTAACAGTTGATATTCTGACATTTCATTTTGACACTTCTTGTTTTATTTTTATAGTGAAGGTACATTCTCAGTCTTTCAAACGCATGTTTTCGCTTGTGATTATCTTTCAAAAATTTTTTTAGAGCACTTTTTGTGAAACCATGGATAAGTCAAAAATTTGTGTTATTTTTGAATATGAGTTTCGTCCTAGAACCAATGCAGCACAGACAGCTTGAAATATCAAATAAGTGTTTGGGAAGGGTATGTCTAATGAATGTACAGTATGTCAATGGTTTGAGAAGTTCTGTTCCGGTGATTTTTGTCTTGAAAATGAGCCATGTGAGTGGCCTGAGACCAAGGTGGATAATGATGAGCTGAAAGCTGTAGTGGAAGCGAATCCATCTCAGCCTATGCATGAAGTAGCAGCAAGGTTTGATGTTACCATTTCAACAATATTGGACCATTTGAAACAAAACGGCAAGGTAAAGAAGCTGGATAGATGGGTTCCCCATGAAAAACACGAGCATTAGAAGAGAAATTGTCTTGAAGCTTGCCTTTCTTTGCTGCAATGACATAAAGGTGAACCATTTTTGCACCATATTGTTACATGTGATGAAAAATGGATTATTTTTGACAATTACAAGCATTCGGCACAATGGTTGGATAAAGATGAAGTGCCGAAATACAGTCCAAAACCGAATATTCATCAGAAAAAGCTAATGGTGTCTGTTTGGTAGTCCAGTACTGGTATTATCCACTACAGCTTCATGAAACCCTGTCAATTGATTACAGCAGATATCTACTGCAACCAGGTGGATGGAATGATGAGGATGCTTATGATTAAGCAGCTGAGATTGATCAATAGAGAGAGGCCAATCGTCTTGCAAGAGAACTCTTGACCACATGTCCCATAAACAATGCTGCTCAAACTACAGCTGCTAGACTTGGAAACTCTCTGTTATCCACTGTATTCACCGGACTTTGCACCAACTGACTACCACTTCTTCCAGGCTTTGGACAACTTCATCCAAATGAAAGTATTCAATTCTCAACAAGCTGTGGAAAACGCCACTTGTTCTCCAGGCTTCTTTGCTGCAGGCATAAACAAGCTACCATTAAGATGGCAAAACTGTGTCTATATTTTAGGCACATACTTTGACTAATTGTATTGCTTCTTGCTTGAGATATAATAAACTACACTTTTGATTTGAAATCAGGCATTTCATGTTTAATGACCTAATATATACCCAGTATGTGTCATTTATCCAGACTCTTCATCATTGTCACCACCATCCTCTTATCAAGCATAAACATATTAGTGTCCCTTTTGAAGAGGATAGAAGAACTCAAGAGGGAGGAACAAGAGAGCCTGTTTTCCTCTTCATATGTCAAAGGATATGCTGAGGATTTCAGAGCTATAAAGAGTTGAGAGAATTGAGCCAAAAAAACTCATCTGAAGTGTTTGGACAGATGAAATCAAAGACTGCTGATTAAATGAGAGGCACATAGCAAATGCACTGTAAAATGAATTAAATGGTAATTGAAAATACCTGCAGAAAATTTGATTAGAGTCTGGGGAATCAACAAAGGTAGCCAGATAATAAGAAATGCATTTCCAAAGCCCATTTAATTCTGTCAATGTACCTTAGTCTGTAAATTTGTAGTTAGTCTCATTAAAAGAATTAATTTAAATACATTAAACTTTTCATAGTAAAAGTAGTGTTGTGGAAAACTTTGGGTGCATCTGAAGTTATTTTCCTTGTGTATCCATAGGAATGGGTCATTTAAACAATCTTTTAGAAATTTATTTAATTATTTTATTAAACTCAGTATGCCATATTTTGTAAAACTGCTAAAGTTAGAATCCCATGTATTCAAATTATAAATCTACAGTTGTTTTAGATTACTGTGCTCTGTGAAGGATATTCTGAAATATTGTCTTGAAGCCTAGTATTATTGAAGATTGTACCATTGGGATTCTACCATAATGATGGCACCATGAAAGATGTCAAGTCAACACACTTTTCACCTCTCACAAAAATCAAATCACGGTGGATAACAGACTTAAACCTTAGGAGTGAAACTATTAGAATTCTAGAAGAAAATGTGGGAAAGACTCTTATAGACATTGGCCTAGGCAAAGAATTTATGAAGAAGACCCCAAAGGCAATCACAGCAACAAAAAATAAATAAATAAATAAATAAATGGGAACTGATTAAATTAAAAAGCTTCTGCACAGCCAAAGAAACTGTCAGGAGAGTAAATAGACAACCTATAGAATGGGAAAAAATTTTCGCATGCTACACATCTGATAAAGGACTGATAACTAGAATCTATTTAGAACTCAGGAAAATCACCAAGAAAAAATCAAACAACCCTATCAAAAAGTGGACAAAGGACATGAACAGAAAATTTTCAACAAATGGCCACAAAATGAGACAAATTGTTTCCCACTTAATGAAATCACAGCCTGTGATGTGGATCTTCAAGGATATAGACAAGAAAACAGAGCAGAATGAGATCAAGACATAGGTATCTGAGACACAGGAGAAAGAATGAAAATTACAATCCTAAGAAACAATATAAATAATGTATAACAGTTATAACTTGGAAGTTTCGAAGATTGACAATCTTTATCAATGATCATTTTAGATAGACTCTAAGACCTGGATATCTAATAGCAAGGACCCAATGGGATAAAAAATGGAGGATCAAAGAGACAGCCATATAAATTAAGGTCCACAGACAAATTGGGATTGGGGTATCAGTAGTCAGAAAATTATAATTTGGACAACAATACAGAGAGGTCAAAATGTTGGTTGTAAGTATATGTGGAACTGATTTAGTTGTTAGCTATGCCTTTTATAGTATAGGAATGTGGAATAAAGAAATCAGCTACTTTACTTATATAACATTAGATGGTTCCTGTCTTTGTAGAGATGAGGGGAGTAAGACATACGGAACAATAAGAATGCTATTTATGTTTTATAATTTGCTACTGATTTTAATTGCAACACATATAGAGAAGAGATCAAAATAAATGACAAATATTTAAGCAATTCCTACTAGCAATAAATGAAAATTGACTTCATCTTTCAGAGATCTTCTGAAGAATGTACTGTCGAGTTTGGTGTGTTCTGTGAAGCTCTGGAGTAAACCTAGGCTTGGTTATCTGTATCTGTATGTCTTTGGTTATGTTAGTTATTTCTCTCTGTCTTTGTACACCTGTGAAATCAGGAAAAGAATATCTCTCTCACAATTACCTTGGAAAGAAGAAGTTAGATAAGAGAGTACCTTTTAGTTGTTGTTATTATTATGGTGCTTTAACGTATTTAATGTAAAATCCTGGCAAAAGCTCTTTAAGAAGAAAATTCTAGTAATACAACTGCATTGATTTCCCTGGAGAAAGAGCCTATTTAGGAAAATATGAGATAAATATAGGGAATTAGGGGAAGTGACTACAAGTAATAATTATTAGAATGGCTCTCTTCTGATTCAAATAAAACCATCATAGAATGATCAGAATGATGCAGTGTAAGCCAAAGCCGATAGGAACAGTTTAATTCTCACTGGGGTAATAGAGTAAGCAAATAATTAAAGTTTCATTTTTTATTACATGAAAAATTCTGAAGCTTTAAACTTGAAAATTGCTAGTATAGGCAAAAGCAAAAAAGAAAAAAAAAAGGAAAATTATCAGTGAACTAGGCCCAGTGTTGCTTATAGTAGTAGAGATGCTAAAGGTTATCATCATCCTGGGGTAATAGGCAAGACACGTGTGAAAATAGGAGTTAAATAAACTAGGTAGTGGAAATTTAGGAAGATATACCATAACACAAAAATTCTTTCATGAGAAAAGTATATTGACATGTCCCTATTAAAATGTTTAGCATATTAAGCTAAGCTAAGCATATTAAGCTAAGCATATGTCAATCTTAGTTCAGACTATGCATTTCTGCAGTTAAAATTTGATTCCTTTTATGCAGTCCCAAGGGAGACATATTCTTTTCTTTTTAATGTGAAACTAGAAGATCTTTTCGTTTGTCAATCTACTTTTTTTTTATTCCTTCATGATTTTATTAGAGTAATATGTAGATTCCATATTGACATATCTATGAGCATTCCTATTTTACTAAACCAGGTTAAATAAATAAAACTGTATATAATATTAATACAGTTTTATTTGTTTAAACTACAAATATTTTATGGTAGAAAAATGCCTTCAGAAAACAGGTCTAGCAGGAAGAGTTTTAATTTTTATCTCATTTAATAACAAAATTATTTATTAATGCCAGTCATAATGTCTGTTTTCTTCATGGGAAACATTGGTAGTAAAAAATATATATAAAACATGATGGGTTCACAGCCAGTCACATTATCATGTTGTTTTGAATGCTTGTATTCAAAAGTTGAAGTTCTGTGGTCAAACTTTTCATGTTCAAACTTCAACTCCAACATATAATAGCTATGTGACCTTCAATAAATTACTTAAACTCTCTATGCCTCTGTTTCCTTATCTTTAAACTGGATATCTACCTCAAATGGTTCTTATGAGTGTTAAATGAGATATTAAATGTGAAATTATTAGAGGATTGCATGGGACAAAATAAGCACACAACAAATGTTGAATATCATTATCTTTTTAATAATCAAAAGGACAAAATTCTCTTTGAATGGCATTATTTTTCAAAATTATCTCATTGCATTGTAATACAATTTGATGATCCATAACACATTGAGTCTCCACTGAACTCCATGGCTTCTTAAGATTTTCCCTAAAGTTTATTTAAAATGTCCTACCTTAGCATTGCTGCTGTCATATTACTGAGTACCCACAAGATGTTTCTCATTTTTATATCCCACCTTCCTCCATTTACAAATAGTGAAAACATCATTTCACATTTGAAGCAAAAGCAAACCAAAGCAAAATTTATATCCTGTTTGGAAATTTATCTTAATTAAAAGTTTCTGTGACTGTACAGATAGTCTCTCAGTATTTTCAATGCTCTAGACTTCCAGCTAGGCAATTTAAAATTAAATAGGAGTAACTAGGAATACAATTAAACAAAACTGTTCTGTTCACAATCAGTTATAATCTCTCTGTCTCTCTTTCTCTCTTTTACACACATGGACAAGCATATTTCATATATATCTTTCTCTCTCTTACCACTTCTTCTAAATATCATCAGGGAAATAATCACTGAAATAAATTAATCATTTTTGTCAAGCGATATTTTAATTCATGATTTTCTTCCCACAACTATAGTTTGTTGGCATATGTAGAGCTGTTCACTGACTACTGAATTATTCTCCCTAGGTATCTGTGTGTATTCATGTATAAGCAGCAGTGCACACCATTTTTTTCTTTCTCTTTGGTTATCACCTTGATATTTTTGTGGATTATATACTGTGAAGTATAAAACAAAAATCAATTATCATGTTTAACAATATTCATTAAGTGCCATGTTACAGTTAAACCTGATTAAATTTTGATAAGACTCATTTATATTTAAAAGTGCATCTCTCTATATATATGTTAAAGAGAAATAAGCAAACATGAATAATTTTTATTGTTTTCATTGCTTTTTTAAAATTAGTGCACTTTAGTTTTTAGAGGACTTTTAGCTTCACAGCAAAAGTTCATAGAGTCCCCATATACCCTCTGTCCCTACACATGCACAACCTCCCCCACAGTTGACGTCCTGCACCACAGTAGTACATTTGTCACAGTGGATGTACTTACAGTGTCTCATTATCACTCAAAGTCCATAGTTTACATTAGGTTTGCTTTTGGTCTTGTCTATTCTATAGGTTTTAACAAATGTGTAATGACAAGTATCTACCATTGTGGTGTTTTAGTTTTGACCCATAAAAAATAACTTTTAAAGTTTACATCTATATCTTTATCCACATTCTCAGGACCTTGACTGGACATTTCTTGCATACTGAAAATTCTTTTACCCTACTGCTATTACTCAGGACCTGTGATGGGGCATGAAAATCCAAGCCTCCTCTAAGGTATTGAAGCTCACAAGGTGCTTAAAATTCTGTAACGTCCAGTTCAATCAACTATCATCAAGTACAAAGCTCAAAATTTAGTGTCTTAAAACAATGCTGATTTATCCTTTCTAAGATTCTGTGAGTTAGATAGGTGGTTGTACTGTTGGTTTCAACCAGAGCTCATTCCTGGGTTGAATTCAGTGGTGGAGTTGTCTGGACTGGAGGGTCACAATGACTGTACTCAAAAATCTGGCAGTTGTCTCTGGCTGTCACCTGAAAAACTTAGTTCTCTTCCACATGGCAATTCATACTCCAGCAGGCTTAATCTGTTTCCTTACTGATAGTGGCATTTCAAGAGCACAAATGGAGCACAAATGCAGAAACTGAAAGTTGTCTTGGAACTTAGGCTGTAGAACTGCCACAGAATCACTTATGCTAGATTCCATTAGTCACAGCAAGTCTCTGAGCCAGTCCAAATTTAAGAGGTTCAGAAATAAACTCCAATAGTTGATGGGAGGAACTACAAATGATTTGTGGCCATTTTAATCTACCACTATGTCCTATTCCTGATATTAAAATATTTTTGGAATGACATTAGAAAATAATTCCTTAAAAACCAAATGTTTAATGAATTTGCTTAGAAGAAATCACACACTGTCAAGTTTATAAAACCTCTTGCTGGTTGTAAACTCCTTAATCTATGATTCCTACCTTCCTCATATTTCTACCCTTCTGTCTAATATAGCTCTTGAGACAGATTATGCTTTGAAAAACACTTGTTTTATGAATGATTGATTGAGTCATTTCCTAAAATTATTTCTAAAAAAGGCATATAAACTCTAAAGAATTGTCAATGGAAAAGAACCCAAACACTATAAAATAATTTAAAGAGGTTTATTCTGAGCCAAATATGTACAACCATGGCCCGAGCAATTGGTCCACTGTGGTTGGGTTATAGTTCGGTTTTATATTAATAAAGACATTTCAGAGAGGCAGGAATTACACGTAAAGTCATAAATCAATACAAGGAAGTCATACATTGGTTTGGCCCAAAAAGGCAGGACATCCTGAAGCAGGGATTACAGGTTATAGGTGAGTTTAAAGATTCTTTGATTTGTGATTGGCTAAAGAAATGAAGCTTGTCTAAACATTTGGAATGTTTTAAATTAAGATAAAGAAATTTGTTAATTAGAAACAAGCCACCAGAGATATAGCTAAACTCAAGTGATCTGCTAAGTAAATTGATGACCTGCAGGTGTGATTTAAGCTTTGCATTGTATAGCCTTAGACCTATTAATGAGTTACAAATGACATTTCCAAGAAGGGAAAGGGACTTGACTAGATATGTCTGACCTCCCTTCTCATGGTCACCAACTCAGCTTTAAGGTATTTTGGGGGTCCCCTTGGCCAAGAAAAGGTCCATTCAGTTGGCTGGGGGTGCTTAAGTTTTTATTTTGGTTCACAGAACAAATGTTGAAACCTTATGTGTTCTTCTCAGGCCAAAGGAACTCCAACAGGCTTACAGGTCTAGTTAACCCCCAAAACATTAATAAGTAAAAATAACAACTCAATTCAAAAGGGTTTTATAATTTCAGTAAGGTATGTGTTAGATGTTTAGAGAATTACTTCAAATAAGGAGTTCTCAATTTCATTGTCTTCCTCAAGGTGGATACAAATGATTGTGTACTTTGGAGGATATCACAATGTTTAAAATAAAACATTCTGTATCCTCATTTAATGTGAGATGTCACCACAAATAACTTAAAATACATGATTATCATGAGATAAAATCCTATATCCTTTTGCAAAGTTAATATATGTTCATATTAATATTAAAAATATTAAATCATTACTGAATGTATAAGTAGGTATATAAAGAAATTTCTATCTTTAAAACTATTAACAGTTTAATAAATACCATTAATAAGGATGCAAGTTCTACCTGGTTTGGAATCTCAGCCAAACATTTAATATTTGTATGATTTGGGGTAGTTTTATTACATTGTTAGGGTCAGTTCGCTCATCTGGAAAACTGAAATAACAATGGTTACCATAACATGTAGTAGGCTCAAGAAATAAACCAGATAACTGATGTAAAAATCTAATAGCGTGCCTGGAACGGTAGTAATTGTTACCTGTTTATTGTTGTTGTTAGTGTTATATTTGTATTATTGACTCTTAATTTAGAAATGATTGGTTAATTCTATTATACCTAAGGTGATGACGAGATAGAGAAATCTCTAAAACTAGACAAGAAAAATGTATTTATTTTAATTTCTCTTTTTTTCCCTTCCATATCCTAGTTGGAAAACAGTCCAATGATTACAGTGCTAAGTTAATTATGTAGATTAAGCATTAGTACTTGGCAGGCAGTCCATTTCTGAATGATAACAGCATGCCTCAGGTGTCCTTAAAGCATACCAAGCTGAAGGCTATCAATTTTACCACCTGAGAAGTGTGCTAATTAACCAAAAATGCAGAGCCTAAAGTGGCTGCTCCATTGCTGCCAAAGACAGAAACAGTTGGGTCTTTAGATTTATTAGCCTGCAAATTGCTGACTGTCAATTCCAAAACACCAACTGTGCCTTCCATTTGCAAGTTTTTTTCCCACTATTTATTTGAAATGTAAGATCAGTTAATTACAGAAGGAAATATATTAAGCAGTAAGGTAATAGAAGTGCTTAGGCATCAAAGTCAGACTTATCCTGCCTGAAAACCCAGCTCCCCTGTATTTTTGCTAGTAACCTTTGGAGAGTGAGTTAGTTAAATCATGTTCCCTAACTATAACTTGAACATGGATAATTTCTTTATAGATTGTAGTGAAAATTAATAAAGATACACTTGATGTGCCTAGAATAGTTTTCACACATAATAATCAAGGATATTTTTTCTTCACCTCTCTTATCCTTTATAACATACAGAGGCATTTAGTCAAATGAAGGATCTCATGTTAGAGAGCTGCATGTGTTACTCTTATTTTATTAATTTAATTAGAAAATATGACTATTCAATCTGTAATAGTACAGTGTTATTTATTCTGTGTGAAGCACAACTACATTCTCAAATTCACATTTTCCTCTTAAATATATCAACAGGTCTATGGCATTCTACTCAGTGCTAAGGAATTTATAGTGTTCAATAGATAGGCCTTTTGCTTTCATAGTAAATTTACATTTTATTGGGCAGACAAGATGAATGAATAGGACTTCAGCCCTCCTATTGCACCCAAAATGTTTCCAGTGATACAGTGGTACCTTTACTTCATTGCTGCTTTTCAATGATCTATACTTTGAAATTATTTTATAGAAGAGTATGCTTTAAAATGTTTCCAAGTTGGTAACTAAATCCTTTCATTTGAATGGAAAATAATGTGCATCTACTTGTGTGGTAGATAAGTTAATATAATGAATTCACTTTTATGAAGTAATAAAAATTTATTTTATGATCAGGAAAACTTGGAAATTTTAGTACTGTTATCCTCAGAAATAAGTAAAACATGTGGACTTAGATACATAGCTACCACAGTCTTCAAATAATATGATCAGAGAAATTTATAAAGATTTGTATCAACACTTTGTAGTGATGATGCTGTGTAGCTTTAGGTCTGCATTCTTGGTTCTAGTTTATAATTTTCTTCCAATGCAGCATGAAGTTACACATGAGTAGCCTTATGAAGACTGCGCACTCTAAGCTCTGGGCAGAATACAGGTCCTTTCCCTCCCTATTCATGACCTATCTAAGAAGAGTGTTGTTTTGCAGCAAGTCAGATGAAAAGACCAATAACTGTTGGAGAACAGAGTATAGTGTTCGTTTGTTGTTTTGTTTTTCTTGTGGGGTATTTTTGTTGTTGTTGTTGTTTTAAGCAAATCTATTAAAATTCCACAGCCAAGATGGGATGGTATTGAAGAAGTATAGAATGCACACTGGATTACATTGTGCTGTGCAAAATGATTACCACTGGCTACACGTGACCACAGGAGCACTAAAATGTGGCTCCAAATTGGGATGTGCTATTAATTTAAAATATACGATTTCAAAGACTGAGTATTAACAAGAGGATTAAAATGTCTCAAACCTAATTTTCTATGTTGATTAATTATTGATATTATAATATTTTGGGTTAAATAATATATCTTATTAAAATAGGTTTTTTTCTGTTTCTATTTACTTTTTTAATGTTGCCTCTAGAAAAATTAACATTACATATGTTGCTCACATTAAATTTCTCTTGCCTGCATATTTATGTATATGTATGTGTGTGTGTGTGTGTGTGTGTATATATGTATGTATCTTATTTAAAAAGTCTGCCTTTTTTCATTTCCCACAGGGATTGATGGGTGAGGTAGGTGGCTGGTAAAAGGCTTTGTATTGAGCTCTTTGACTTTAATGAGTTGTGTGCAGTGTCTAGCACATAGCAGGCCCTCATAATGGTAATTACCTTTTGTATTATTTACTATGGTACTTGTTTCCCATTACTTATACTACACATTTTTAACAGGTCTTTCTCCTCTGTTTCTCTGTGACCTCTTAATGTCAGTTTTTTTTTTTTATTTCCAGTCACATAGCTGGTTATTCAACAAATGTTTGCTCAAAATATAAAGTAATTAACAATGCATTTACAGAGTAATGAAAGCAAATATATACAGAAAATGGACCACATTTATTAAATGACTCTAATTTTTGAATAAATCTGATGAAGAAAAATAATTATGTTGAAGATGAGATTTTTAGAAGGATGTAACAATGTATTGGGAAGAATGATTTCATAAGTAAATAAAATGAAGTTTACATTCTTTAAGAACATAAGATAAAACAATCTGATGGCTCTGTTATTTCAACTCAATTTAATTCTGTAAAATTGGATTGTCCATTATGTCTATCATATTGTTAGTGTTGTGATATCTGTGAAGTTGAATAATACACAATTCTTGAAATTTCTCCTAGTTAGAGGGGTAAGACTCATAAACATAGAAATTGATCAAGGAATACAAAGAAAATCAGACACAGACATTTCCCTTAACAACGTTTCGGCTATATCTCTTGCTGGTTCCTTAAGGGAAGTGGAATTAAAGAGATTACATTATTGCATGTGTCTACAAACACATATATTTGTTGTGTGTATTTGTATGTCTATGTATGCATGTCTATGTATGTACATAAGTATATATGTATTTATTGATCTATAACTATCTAGCTATTTAAAGTAAACTTTTGATAAACTCTGTGTATATATACACAGGTTTTTTTAAAGATAATATTTTTAGCAAATTACATATATTTTACGTATTGTATACAATTATTTTACTCACTGTATTATTCAAATGATAAGGATAGATAGCTCAACTAGGAAGCCAGGTCACAGCAAGGAGCAAATTTAGTCTGTTTCTTAAAAGTTTAGGTCCTGGGGAAATAATTTTTCCTAACTTTCTGATGGTGCAAATGAAAACAAGTTATACCAATTTATGTGAATAAACAACATCTGCTTAGGTAAGAAATAAATATTTGTTCTGCCCCAAATAGTTCCATCAAGAATGAGAAGGCCTCTCACACAGGCATTCATCAGAATGTGCAGGCTCTACAGCCATCTGATCACAATAGCTGAAACAATCCTTCTAATGACACTGCTTTCACATTCTTTTGCTGTGTTTGAAGTCTTCCCTGAGCATCAGATAAATTAATCCATGCAAATGCTATTCACTTGACCCTTCCCAACTTATGTGTCTTCACTCCCTTAGTATCCTGGTGTTTTATTCATGTATACATTTTCTGCTGCATCTTGGATGATAGATCAAGTCATAAAAGAGAACTATTTGTCTTTTAATCTACCTAAAAAAATTCTAGTGTATGCCTATCAATGTGATGTAATTATTAATAACATCCCTTTTTATGTTCCAAAGTATTTCAGTTTGCACAATAACTTATATGCTTACTGTACTTATAGACCTACTAGCTACTTCAGCACTTCTGAAATATCCTTTAAGAAATGACAGAGGCCTCAGTATGTCACTACTTAACTAATTCAGAAACATCCTTTCTGTTCTAATCCCAAAGATTCTTACTCAAAATATTTATACACCTTGCTTTCCTGCTTATAAAAGGTTCCCAAAAACCTACAGGATAAAAGTTAAATTTGGTTCTTTGCACATGAGAATATGAATGATATAATAGCATTCAAACGTTTCCTGCTCCATTCCTAATACACTGAAATCCAGACATGTTGAAATCTTGTGGTTTGCCAATCATGCCTCTTTTTCATGCCTCTGTGTTTTATTCTCTTGCTTATTTCTCTGTCTGAAATTATTTCAGTGTTTGTCTAAATTCTTTCTCAGTCTTATCCCTTAAAATTTAGTTCCAAGGTCCCCTTCTTTGTCCTAAGGCAAGCATCTCCTCCTTTGTAACATAGTGGCATTACACACTACTTCTAAGTTTAGTACTTGTGATATGACTCAATTTATAATTGACGCTTTTATTTTTCATTCTAAACTGAGCAATTTGAAAGACTATATATTAGTTGTTAATGACTTTCCCAGAACTCCCGATAATGTCTGACATATGGAATGCCTAATAAATGGTTTCAAAAATGAATAATTCCCTTTCTCTATTCCATATTATTCATCACAATAAGTTAACAAGGCAAATATGCAAATAGTAGTTATGAATGTATAACATGGGGACTGCTTCTGTTTCAGTCACTTTAATTAAAAAGCAAACAAATCAACGAGATAAAACAAAGTAACGAAGTAAACTAAGCAAAATTGTTTAGCTGTTTTTGCTGCTCTTTCTGATGATGGTAATTTTTAGCTTATTATGTTTATAGTTTATCAATTCACAAAGTCTATCAGTAAAATGATTCTAGATGCTAATTATGGAAAAATGAGCTACCTTCATAATGTGTGAAACAAATGGATTTTTCCCTTTAATATCCACTCTGCAATCAAAGAATGAAGAATGGACCATTATTTACAAAAATTTCAAATAATGAAAATATCCTTGAAGTTAATCCTCCAGGAGAGAATATGTGCAGTTTGAAAATGAGAAAAGAACATCAGTAGGAAATTCAGACGATAACTGTTAAGTCTATAAAAAATCATATGAAACTATTAATATCTTCACTAGTTATTACAGAAAAGTAAATTATTAAAACTTCAAATAGGTGTCATTTTATGCCTATTAAAATGCTAATGCTTTGTGTACATTGATTTATAACCTGAGACTTTGATGAATTCATTTATTAGTTGTAGGAATCTTTTGTTGGAACTTTTAGGGCTTTCTAGATAGACAATCATATCATCAGCAAACAGGGATAGTTTGACCTTCTGTTTCCAAATTTGGATGCCCTTTATTTCTTTCTCTTGCCTGATTGCTCTGGCTAGGACTTCCAGTACTATGTTGAATAGAAGATGTGACATTTGGCACCCTTGTCTTGTTTCAGTTCTTAGAGGAAATGCTTTCAGCTTTTCCTCATTCAGTATTATGGTGATTAATTTTATATGTCAATTTGACTGGTCATTGGGTACACACATTAAGCATTATTTGTGTGTGTGTCTGTGGTGGTGTTTCTGGATGAGATTAGTATTTGAATCTTGGACTCAGTAAAGTAGTTCACCCTTCCCAATCCATGGAGGGCCTGAATAGAACACAAGGCAGAGGAAGGAAGAACTTGGCCTTTATTTGCTTCCTGCCTGCCTGCCTGATATGGGACATTTCATCTTATCTTTTCCTGCCCTTGCATGTGGACTGAATTATACCATCAGCTTTTCTGGGTCTCCAGCCTGCAGACAGCAGATTGAGGGATTTCTCAACTTCCATGATCACGTGAGCCAATTCCTCATAATAAATAAATCTCCTACTGTTTCTATGTCTTTGGAGAATCCAGTTTAATATAGCGTTCTTGTGATATTTCAATAACTCAGATGTTAAGGATTCTAATTATGGAGGCTTTTATCCTATTTATTTTTATATGTGCCCTAGCATAATATTTTTCATGTCATGGTGACTGGCCCATCAGTAGGTCATGAAATCAATTTTATTTGTTTCAGATACTATGTTTTTAATAAAATAGAATATATGAGGGCACAGTGGTTCATGCTTGTAATCCTAACACTTTAGGAGACTAAGGTGGGAGGATTGCTTGAGGCCAGGAGTTCAAGACCAGCCTGGGAAGCATAGTGAGACCCCCATCTCTACAAAAATATATATATTTTTTAAATTAGCTGAATATGGTGGCATATACCTGTAGTCCTAGGTACTTGGGAAGAGCCTGGAGTTCAAGGTTGCAGTGAGCAGTGATTCCACCACTGCACTCTAGCCTAAGTAAAAAAGAAAATTGAATATATTAGAAAATATTATAAGCATCATAAGTGTTTCTTAAAATATCTCTTCGGTGGGCATTTGTGTTCATATATGTATATCTGTTTTTACTAGATCATTATGTAAAACAAGTTTCTCATTTTTGACCACTTTCAAAAAGAGTTTAACAGCCATTGCTTTAGTATCTCTGTATGGACAATGGTAGTCCTTCAGAGAGGAACCTGAAGCACATCTATTGGCTTCTGTAGAAATGATTGGCTTAGCCTTATGCGCATTTAAGGGGTACATTTATTAGCAACCTGATAGATATTATCACTATTTTTAAGATGAAAATATCACCCTTTTCATCACAAGATGAGTATATTGTCTTTATATTACAGCCCAAGAGCTATTTCTATCTAGTGTGTCTAAAAAGCATAATTGCTATGTCTCTGAGTAATTCTTAATTGACATTATCGTCACTGAAATACTCATTTTTTTTCTCATGTGGCTTCTAGAAATCTTAGGGCCAAATATTGAGTAAATTGTACCAGGTACATAAGATTTCATGGTATTTTATCTTCTAAATTTATTTATGGACTCCATCTAATTTTTCTATTTATACTGTATAGTTGTGTGTTTTCTTAATTGATTTAAAAATTATTTTATCTTGCCATATTTTAATTTATAAAGTACCTTAAGTGATTTTTGACATGATGAAATAAAAGGGCATAAAGATACATGTTAAAAGAGAAAAATACCTGCTTTCCCTGGTTTCCTTGATCTACCAGAGTGCCTAGTAGAAAAGGAAATTTTTTCAAGCACAGTAAAAGTCCTTCAAGTTTTAAGTATTTAAAAAATGAGGCCAGGCGTGGTGGCTCATGCCTGTAATCATAGCACTCTGGGAGGCTGAGGCGGGAGGATCGCTCGAGGTCAGGAGTTCGAGACCAGCCTTAGCAAGAGTGAGACCCTGTCTCTACTAAAAAAATAGAAAGAAGTGATCTGGACAGTAAAAAATATATATAGAAAAAAAATTAGCCAGGCATGGTGGCACATGCCTGTAGTGCCAGCTGCTTGGGAGGCTGAGGCAGAAGGATTGCTTGAGACCAGGAGTTTGAGGTTGCCATGAGCTAGGCTGATGCAACGGCACTCTAGCCTGGGCAACAGAGCGAGACTGTGTCTCAAAAAAAAAAAAAAAAAAAAAATGATCTATATAACAAGATCCTACACAAGTAGCTTATTTTTTAATTGAATAGTAAAAATTTATATTTTTTTATTTGAGAAAATATATGATTTATCCAAGATATTACAACTAGTGAATAATTGAAACTAGACTTAAATCAAGCTATTTTCTTTCTTGGTATGATAATTTGTTTCTGTTTCTCATTGTGGGTATGTATGTGTGTGTGTAGATACTACTAAATTACGTCAAGAGTACTCCAGAATTAACTGATATATTAGGAAAATTTTTTTTTTTTGTGTGTGTGTGTATATACATACACATATATATGCATATATATGTGTATAGATATACACACATATATAAATATTTGTGTGTATATATCTATGTGTCCATATATACATGCTTTTATCAAATATTATTGACCAGATATTTGTTTTTTGCTCCTGTAATTCAAAATTGCATTTGAAATATTGATGTAATCTTTTATTAACAAAATATGTACATCTGTTTAAATATTTCTGACTAATCTTTGTTTCAAAACTAAGCAAAGAATTTGCTGGCTTCTGCCTTCCTTTCCAGTGCCTCTAACAAACCATAGATCTAACAATGTCATTCTACTTCTTCTTATTAGAAGTCTTTAATATCTCATTACACTCCAACTTTATGGTCCCTGCCTATTGTATTATAGTTTCTCTCACTGTATGATTCAGTGATGCAAATAGCTGTATATCTCTTCCGATCACCCTCTTTGATTATAATGGACATTTTCATTATCAGTGTATGTGATACATCAAAACACAAATATATAATTAAGTTTTGTGCAGAGCATAGGTTGACACACTGGAATGTGTTATATTTGTTTCTTCATGACAGTTTTATATCTTTAGTCAGTTTTAACACTATAGATGCATATTTTATTCTAAATTGCTTCAAATACATTTTGCATAGATGGTGATTATACATTATTGATAAAACTAAGTCATTAGAGTTTCAATATATAAAATATGTCCTACTATTAGAACTTTCTAAATATGGAAAATGTCTGACATGGGGGAGAAGGAGGTCCTGCTCAGAAACTTCTCAAGCAGAGACTCGGTTTGCCAGGATTTGCTAAGTTTTTAATCAGTAGGGTTTGAAGGACAAAGTAGGATTGAGTGTTATTGATTCATGAATTG
>CM052443.1:105310732-105343528 GCA_028533085.1 Varecia variegata | reverse complement strand
TTTTTTAGTACTATACAATGTATTAATACTTTGCCTGAATCGCTTCACATATCTGCACGATAAGCACATGAGGCAGATGTATTGCCATTTAAGAGCATTTCTGAGTTCCACAACTTTAAAATTGCTAAAGCCTGGATTGAACAGTATAATTGTGTGAGTCCCAGATTCAGACATTTTATCCTATTATATTCCATAGCTTCAGCATCTTGTTTTCTCCTTCCATAACACTATACATATTTACTAGCATTACACTGAGTTTTAAGTGAGATTGATTTTATATATATTTTTTTCCTCTTAAGTGAGAGGGTCTCACTCTTTTGCCCAGGCTGGAGTGCAGTGGAGCAATCATAGCTCACTGCAGCCTTGAACTCCTGGCCTTATGTGATCCTCCTCCCACCACAGCCTCCTGAGCAGCTGGAACTATAGGTTCCATGCCCAGCTAATTTTTTAAAAATATTTTTGTAGAAACAAGGTCTTGCTATGTTTCCCAGCCTGGTCTTGAACTCCTGGCCTCAAGCAATACTCACACCTCAGCCTCTCAGACTGCTGGGATTATAGGCATGAGCCACCATGCTTGGACTGATTTATTTTTTTTAAATGTAGTGGATGATTCGTGTTTGATCATTTTCAACTAATTTTTTCATTTCTATTGAAATAGTTATTTTCCTGAAAAATAATTTAACACATTTTAAGAAAAAAATGTGATAGGTACAAACAATTTGCTAGGTAGCCGACATTTCTGCAATTAAAAAATACAGTTTTAAATGTCATCATTCTTTACCATTTTATCCTTCTCTGAGATACAGCATGTGGTTCTTCAGCATGGATTTGCCTCTTTGAGGCTCAGCTCCCATGAGTTATCTACTTTTATGGCTTCAAATGCCAATTATATCTTTTTGGCTTCTAATTTTTATCTATATTCTTGTCCTTACCATTCCCTTGCAAGTGGGTGAAAGCTTTCTGGGGACACATATTTTAAGAAGAATCATAGCAATAATTATAATACCAATAATATTCATCACTATCATAATACTTCCATTGTAATGAAGAGGGTTAATCACATTTACATAATTTGATCTCTCATTTAATAATTAAAATTTCAAATAAAAGATTCTCATTGTCTAAGCTTTGGTCATGTGGTTACCCCCTTGGGCAAAGAAGAGAGTGTCTTTTTTTAATTGAGGTGAATGTCACGTAACATAAAATTAGCCATTTTAAAGTGAACAATTTAGTGCCATTTAGTATAGTCACAATGGTGTAAACCACCATTCTATATAGTTCTAAAATATTTTCATTGACCAAAATAAAACCCCATACCCATTAAGCTGTTACTCCTCAATCTTCCCTTCCCCTGGCCACTGGCAACCACCAATTTGCTTTCTGTCTCTATGAATTTACCTATTCTGGATATTACATATGAATCGAATTATACATTTAACTTTTTGTATCTAACTTCTTTCACTAAGCAAAATATTTTTGAAGTTCATCTTTATTATAGCATGTATTAGTGCCTCATCCCTTTTTATGGAGTAATATTGCCATGTGGAATAATTTTCTGGAATAATATTCCATTGCATATATATACTACAATTTGTCCATTTGTTGATGTACAGTTGGGTTGTTTCCACCTTTGACTATTGTGAATAGTGTTGCTATGAATATTCGTGTAGAGGTATTTGTTCAAGTATAAGTTTTTAATGCTTTTGGTTATTAACCTAAGAATGGGATTTCTGGGTCAGATGGTAATTCTGTTTTACTTTCTGAGGAATTGTCAAACTGTTTTCCACAGTGGCTGTACAATTTTACATTCCTATCAGCTACATTAAGGGCTCTAATTTCTCCATATCCTCTCCACGATTCCTGTTGTTTTTTTTTTTTTTTTTTTTTTTACAATAGCCATCTTAGTGGGTTTGAGGTAGTACCTAATTGTGATTTTGATGTTCATTCCCCTGATAACTAGTGATGTTAAGCATCTTCTTATGTGCTTTGGGCCATTTGTATATCTTCTATGGAGAAATGTGTATTCAAGTCCTTTGCCCATTTTTTAAATTGGGTTGTTCCTGTTTTTGTTGTTGAGAAGATAGCATCTCATGTTCAGCCAAAAAAGGACACATGCAAAGGGATCAAATGTTCTTAGTATGATAAAGGTGAATGAATTTTGAACAACCAAGTAAATATGTGCCCCGATAATTTTAAGCTTTTCTGCCTCAGGAAGGATCTATTTTGGCATTTATTGCATTGATTTTTTTTCTTTGAATGTAAGGGGTATTAAAGGTAAAATCAGATATCTTTCATAGTTGTAGTTTATACTGCACAATATTTGTTGATTTATTGTTAAATTAGCAATGGTTTGTTTACTCAATTCTCTGATAACTGTGCATATCATCTATAAAATTATTTTTTCAACTTGCTGAAAATCAATGCATGCTTCCTCCTCCCTAATGTCTATTTCTAGGTTGAGAAAGTAGTTATACAGTAGGTCTGAAGTGCACTTCCAGTAGATTAACGGTTACATTTTGAAAGTTATTTATTGGTTTTTAGTAGATGGACTTATTTGGAAATCTTGATGGAAAGAATATTAAAGGGTTAGGACATGCTTTTTACATGTGATAATAATAAAATTCAGGTGGATAGAGCATTCAGTTAGAAGGACTCTAGCCACATAGCTCACTGAGTTGTTCACGTAACACTTACAAGTGCATTATGAGGGACTGTTTGGAAAGGAGAACATTTTAAGATTATGTATTTATATTTGAATCAGTAGAAAAGGCTTTGAATTGTCCATCTGTGACAAGCACAGAAAATATAACACTGAAATGGACTCAAACAATTCTCACAATGTAATTGTCCAAAGCTGTTACATTTTAGTCACTTATAGACGAAAATACTCAATCCGTTTAATAGGTCTGCCTTTTTTATTTACACATATCTTTTTTTCTTTTGGTGTTGATAAGTGAATTCAACAGACTTGTACATTCTTTCTTTGGCTGTAATTACTAACCTGAATAAAACCAGGCTAATGAAAGCAATTTCATTCTTTATTGTCAAAGTAAAATACAAGTGATGATGTATTAGTAGTTGTGATATGCTTGTGGCTACTTAAAAATGAAATACTTCTCAATAACTCTTAGGATTCCAGTTACGATTAAGATTAAAAACCATTTCTTTTATTCCCAAATCCATGTCTGACCTTAAATATGTTACAAACAAGCCCAGAAACTAAATAAAACTTATGAACAAATGGCTAATGTCCCTTACCAGTTGGTAAATTACTATCGTGTGCTTGTGCGAAAATTATTGTTCTCTCCCTACACATTTGTTTGTTCAAACTATTGCTTTTTAGTGATCATTAAGTGAGAACTCTCTTACTCCATAAATGGTAAAACAACAATAAGAGAGCATGATTTCTTGAGTGTGAAAGGTCCACATTTAAATTCTTATTTTTACTTTTTTGTAGCTTTGTAACTCTGGCAAGTTATGCAACTTCCTTGATCCTCTGGTTTTTGTTTGTTTCTTTGACTAGTAACTTAACTTCCTACAAAAATGATATTAATAACTTCCCTATTATTCATTATTTCTGCATTGGCAACTAGATCAGCCATAAAAATTGCTGTTTTTGAAGAAATTCATGCCATGAGGATACTAGTGATTGACATGATTTAGTATGGCAGTATTTTACCAGTTTTATTTCCTCTTATATCTCAACTACAAGGGCAAGTTCATTATCCCTTGGTTTGCATTTATGACTTAGACATTTACTCTACCTGAATTTGTGTTTATTTGTTCTAATGATGAATAATTAATTGCCTTTGGTTTCACCCCTACAACTATCAAATTGGTTTTGATATTAGACCATTGCTCAAATATAATTCATTGTTTTCTGTTTATAAATGTTTTTCATTTTAATTGCTGAGTGTAGGCTATTAGAGAGTCACCACATTTTTTTTTTTTTTTTAATGAGAGGTTGAGGGAACAATTGTTTCCAGGGGACTGGAAATTCTTCTTCATTTATGTAGTCTCTACTAGAAAATAGTCATTAATTAATGTTTTATATTTATATTAACTAACATTTATTGAGTGTTTTCTATGCCAGCCTATGACCTAAGGGTTTTATTATACATACTATGTCATTTAATACTTATAAACCTGTAAGGTTCACACTGATATTATCTCTGTTTTATAGATGACAAGGAAGTAAGTAACTTATCCAAACCCAAGATGTACTACAAAGTTTTAGTTTCTGAGTAATTATTCTTCAGTAGTTAATTTCTAGTTATTCAATACCTGAAAAAAAAAATATATATATATATATAAACACTCAAACCCAAAATAATGAACATCTAAAAGAATTTCATATAAATGGGTTATAGGAAATACTTTGTTGTATTAGTAATTATTCTTTCTGATCGTATCACACCACACTAGGAAAACTCAAAGACAGCTAAAGAAAATGGATCAAGGCTCATATACAAAATAAAAAAAGATTGCTAATTATTTTCATTTAGCTTGTTCATTATAGGTATACTACAGAATGTAGGTAACATCTGAAGTTGCTTAAGTTTATAGTTCTGAGTATTAAATTGTATTTAGTTTTGCATTTTCTGGCTTTTTACTACAACAGAATCAAATCCTTATTTGCTTGCCTTTTCAGATTGTAGGCTTCCACCAATATCTATTTAAATAAATATAATGTTTAGGGCAACTCTGCCTATTGCCCAATTTAGTTTGAAGGCCAATTCTGTTTGGTCTAGAATGTTTTCTCTTATGTAGTTTAAATATTGTTAAATTAGTCCAATATTTTAAAAAATTGATATATTCCCAATAAAGATATAATTTCCTTCTTTCTTGATGGAAAGTGAACGGAAGAATTGGAAACATTGGGCCAGCATTCATCTGGAGCTGAATTGCAGCTATACCATTTAGAGGATATACAGTTTCCATTTCTCCTTTACGGAGAATCTAAATGTCAGCTATCATTCATCATCACATTTCTTGGGTTTGGTTTTTTAGCATAAGTAAATATTTCCCTATTTCTGTGTTACTAACAAAGGTACACAAATGAAAAATAAATCTGGATGAGCTGGTGTTTCATAAAAGGGGGAAAGACTACATCTCCTAATGGAAATAAATATTATTCTTGGTGTTTAACATGAAAACAAAGTCTTTAGTATGAAATGTGTATCTTTTGTCTTATACCCACATTTACCCTACAGGTAATTTAGTTTATGACCTCTGGTCTAGAGATATCCTGCAATAGAAATGTTTCTGCTCTGACTCGGGGGAAGGGGGGCAAGGGCAATATACGTAACCTAAACTTTTGTACCCCCATAATATGCTGAAATAGAAAAAAAGAAATGCTTCTGAATCTCAATTTCTATATTTCTACCAATTTCAGTACTATTTAACAGCAGAAGTATGTATGGTTCATCTATTTAACCTAATTTTCAGGGTAGGAATGTCAAAGGAATGCATCAGTCACAGAAAGTTAAGAAACAGTCGTACACTACCTAATGTTCTAAGAAACTTAATCTGTTTCCCAAATCACTTCACTTACTGTCTAGGACTTTTTTTTCCACTGAGGAATATCAAGTTCAATATCTTTTCCCTGCAGACTTCAAATTACATCAGATTGTCTTTTCTTTCAAACATAAATCCAATAATTAATATTTGGTCATCAGGCTCTTACATGGATTATTTCTTGAAAACTAAAGATAATAATTAAGTATTAAATGTTGTGCTCGACATTTCAGGATGATAAATGGTGAATACAATGGTAAATCTTTTTCTGTCAATGTGGATTTCTTAATGGAAATTCACTTAAATGAGGGCCTATCAATTTGTAGCATATTATCTCACTCTAGTTAAGACCAAGCTTCATTGAACACATGTCCACCCCCTACACAGAATAAATTACATCTTGGCAGTGCAATACTTTTAAATAAATATTTTCTGTCTTTTAATTTTAAATAAGCCTTTACCATCTGTTCTGTCCTTTAGTTACAAATGACAACATAACTTACTATTCTGCCATTTACAAACTGCAGACAGAAGTGATTTGATGCTTGGCATGTCTTTGTTTTTAATTCTACACAGTCAGTATTTATTTTTCTTTTCTCATGCTTCAAATATAATGGGAGATATCACTCTAGTCTGAAATATTGAAATCTTTCCCAGAAAAAAGTAAACACAGGGAAGGAAGAATGATTAACTTAAAAACTAAACTAAGGCTATATTTGCAGAAATGTGATGTACCTGAAGGTTGTAGTCATATAGAGGGAATATTAAATCTAACTGTATCAGGCAGATGCCATGCAGATTGCATGTAGCCAACACCCTTGGTAAAGGAAAATCTATTTGTCTTCTCTGAAAGACAAAAGACATTTCCAAAGAAACAAAGAATTTAAAGGTGAATTCATCCTCTCTTCATCTTTTGCTAGTCTGCATATTCTAGGTGCCTAGCAAAAATTACATGATTATTAGAAAGGCATCACAAACTGAAAAGGAGAAAGATGTACTAAGTGTGGTTAAAATGTAAAATTTATGTTCAATTCAACTGAGTGTTCATCAAGCCCTTTCCCTGAACAAATCACAGCATGAGGCACTTAGCTGAATACATTCATAATGAAAAGAGAAGCTGCTGATTTATTAAAAAATAGAAAAGCAAAAGAAAACAAGAAACTCATGTAAGATGTTCATATTAAAAATTCATAAAGAAATAAAATCACTAAGAGAAAACTTAATGATATTTTATAAAACCAGAGCACGTGAGCCTTCAAAGCCTTGACTACTATGGTAAGACAGGCTTCCCCAGTTGTGGCTGGGCACTCCATTGAGAGGTTTCTTTCTGTATTGCTCTCTGGGTTCCACATTCTACGGCTGTCAAAGAGTGTACCCAGAATACTATACTCTGGCCGGGGCCAGACTAATCTGGGTCTCCTGTTTATAATTCAGGATCAGACAATGATAAGAGTGGTCAGTTTTGTAGAATTGTAAAGTAGACATGCTGGAGTTCCCTTAGGTGCTATTATTTGTAGATGTAAATTTCATTTTATTTCTCAATAGGGTCCCAGAATGTAATTTTGGAGATGTGAAGGTTGGTTTAGACAATTTGTGTGTAATCATAGCTGGCAATCTGTGAGATGCTGATCACCACTATATTACCAATATATTATTAATCGTAATATACTGATTAGCTGCACCTTTTGGATCAATAAGGGGCAAAGACAAATGAACAGAGATCGGACATATGATAGATGAAACAAGGGAATCAATTAATGGAAATGAGGATCATGACAATAATCTAACAGCAATTTGAAGTACGGGAGTGTTGAATTTACCATAAGAGATGTGATGGAGGCTCAAAGTATTTATGTGTGATGGTCATACATCTCTGATCCTAGCCTAGAGAACTTGTACTACCACACAAAAACTTACTCTTTTTAGGTTAATACAGCTATTTTCTGGTGCTCTCGGTGCAGAGACATACCCTTTTATGCAAAATTTTCTACTTCATGCTATCCCCTAGCCTTCATATGAATAAAACATCACCGGGACCATTGTCTGCCTGCATTCTAATACCTGGGAACTACTGAGTTTCTGTCAGATACTTAAAGATAATCTAAAGACTTGCGTCCTTCATGTGTTACCATCACAGTTCATTGAGTTGGTAACTTCCATTCAAAATTAACTCATTATTTTCTGGAGAGAGCACATCTCCTTTGCTGTGTAAACTCATGGTCAGTGATGATGCCACAGAGTATTTAATACATTTAATTCTTTAGGATAAACTGTCACTTTCTATGTAATTTATGCTTGCCAAAGAAATGAGGGAAAGCATTTAACTTGCCAATACTACCATAGGAGATAACTTCAACCTTAGGAAATTTCAAATTCCTATTTTGCCCTAATATTAACACATTAATTGCCATGTAAGTTGTATTTAACTCACACTAGTTTTGAGCCCAGGGCCTCTTGAAGCCTATGAAACTCATGTCTGTTCCTTGGGAGCCACAAGAACTACTTTTCAAGTTGCATATTACTCATGCACAGGAAACAATAAAAAATAACAAATTTTTCTTAAATTTGAAAGGACCATTTTGGTTTTGTAGTTTTTATTCTATTTTCATAATAAAACACCATGGCCCCAAGGAAATTTCTTTTTCTTGTGTGGCAGTCAATATGTTAAAAATATTCATGAATAAAAATTATAAAACAATACATGCAGCATGATACAATTTTTATAAATATCAAAAACATGGAAAATTAGTCAATATAAAAAATTCAATACAGTGAATATTTGAGAAGAGGAGGGTGAGCCAGAAAGGAGATGAAATAAGCTAGAGGACCAGAGTAAGCTTAAATATTATTGCTAATGCTAAATTTATTACTTAGGTATTTGGGTGGATGGTGTTTGCTCAATTATTTATCTATCTGTCTAAAGATTATTTTGTTTGCATGAATTAGTTTGTAATGTTAAAAGGCATAAAATAATAAATCCTTAAATATTACCTCAAGATCTGTTTGTTAGTGTTGATTATAACTTCTTTAAAAAAATGCATTACCATATGGCAATAGTATTGCACTCTAGAAAAACCTGATTGAATGAACTTAGTTGTAATTGCAATAACAATTACATTGTGGCTTCAGGTTCAAGGAGTAGCAGCAGTTCTAAATGAAATGAATAATGGTATGGAACACAGCTTTTTCCTTCTTTCAAACTCCTCATTGTGAGTGCAAAATCGTAAGCACCAGGGGTAATAAGAGAAATGAGTATCGCCTCAGATAGATAACAAATGCTACCAAACTCAGCAGAGAGGGTAAATTATTGCATACATAATTCAAAAGTTTTCTCATCTGCATCACAGGCAAAAGGGAAATAATTCTAACTGCTGACCTCAGAGACTGTTACGGGAATTAAATAAGTGGCTAGTAAATGTTAGACATGGGGTTTGAATTTAGTTTGACTAAGAGCCTGACAACTTTATCACTGTTATGTAAATACTTCATATTTTGTGATAAGATGATTAGTATTAATCCTCATAACAGTCAAAGATGTTCAGCAGGCAGGACCCCGAAGCAACACAAAGCAAAAATGTTATATGATATCCAAACATGTAGCTTCATTTCCAATTTAAAATTTAAGAAATTAATGCTCAGAGATTTAGTGACTTCTCTGTGATCAAAATCATTTCTTTTCTGTGTTTCTGTCTACTTAATGATAGAATAGCCATCCTCAACACCCTTCTACACTTCCTGTCACTCTCATCTTTCATCTCCTATCCTGAGAGTAATCTACATTTTTCTATCTCAAATTGCATTCTGAGCAGTAAAGTATTTCCCATTCTACCTCTCTTCATTAATAGATTTTTAAAACAACAATCACTAAACTTCTGTTATTTTACCGTCACTAGTAAAACTTTTAATATTTGTTAGTTTATTATTATTTTTTCTTCTTTTCTGGTCCAGCGAAGCAATGGGAGTAGTTTATTATTGTTTTTAGAAATTCAAAATATCAATCATATTTTCATGACAAGATATCTTCTGGAATGGTGGGGTACATTTTATGTTCATCTTTCTATCTTTCCTGGTTGTCCTTATTTGAATTCTATTTCATTCCAAATTGAAGATACTGTGAAAAGTTGCCAAAGCATTTCTTTTCATTTTCATCACAATGTACCATTCACATTTCTGATAGCCAGATTAATTTATCAATTCTTTTAATAAATTCTTCTTTAGAAGAATCAACTTAGTACCCCAAACCATTTTTAATCTGTTATTTTCAAGAAGTCCAGAAATATATAGTGACATATTCATTTTAAATAATAAAATATCTGGATAACATTCATTCCTAGTAAAAATCAAGTTTTGATTTTTGCCTGCATGCTTATTCAAGCTTACAAAGTGAAAGTAGAATAATTTTTTGAATAATTCTTCACAAAGAGGAAGGAAGGAGTTAAAAAGAAAGAGATGAAAACAATTACTTTTTAAAATCTTAGCCCCATACTTTTAGATAGATACTGGTATTTATTGTCCTTGATAGATACTGGTATCTGGTGTTATTCTTTTTATGTCATTACTATTTAAATTAGTTTTGGAAGAGAAGTCTAAGCAATACCAGAAGAAAATAAACAAAGAGTATATGAAGAAATTCTGTAGTAAGATCAAAGGAAAGAACAACTATAGTGACCTCCAATAAATGAAATATTCTCTACTAATTAGCAAAATCAATGAATGATGGTCTAGAATCATAAAGAGAGAACATGATAGGAAACTAGGTATACTTGAAAGGTTATATGTTCTCCCAAATATGGGAAGAAGGTAACAATTATGTTGAGGATGATTGGGGACATATTATAACCTAACCTAGTCATGAATGTTGTGTTCAATGTTAATCCAGTGAAAACATACACTTTTTTATTGGTAGATTTGTGAATCAGAATAAGCAAATGAAAATTTAGGCATTTTGGAGTTGAGAAAAACCAAACAAATTATACTTTCTATTCTAAATAATAAATACTTCCCTGTCATTAAATGAATTCTGAATACTAAAGTATCTCAGGAATCTTGGTATATCTATTCATTCAACATATTTCATATTGGCTCTATGTATACTATAACATTTTGAATTTATTAAACTCAGCACAATTTGGATTCATAATGCTGATTACATATTTCAGATATTCTCAAGAGTTCTGATAAACGGGAATATGACATACAGAAACATTCTATGTTACCAGTTACTTTGGGAAATAATGCAATATATTATTATATTAGTATGAAATAAGTACACATGTAATTATTAATTCAATATTAAAATGTCCTATACTTTTATGAACTTCATTAATGATATAAAATCATAGTTATTTTAGTTAAATAACTTTATTATAAGTTTATTATGAATATTCCTGATTTTTTTCTATGTAAATTTTAAGTTTTGTTTTTTTTTAGTTTTTGTAAGCACAGAATTTAATACTCTTCATAATTCAGAAAATCCTGAATTGACTGTTTCTCTAAAATATTTTCTTCATTCTGAGAATTTAAAGAAGTTTGGATTATAAGATCTTGCCATTTTGTTTCTAGCCAATTATCCCAGAGAGAGACATTCAGCACACTGCTGAAGATCTGCTCAGAATACTGCTTTCTTCCTTTGTCCATAATAGGCTGCTTCTATGCAGTCTTCTGGAAGAAACCAGTCCTATCAGAGTCCTTTCCCAAAATGATTAATCATAGAACTCAGAAAAGAGTCAATTCTCTCAGTGGAGGTAACCACAAATGCAAAGCTAAAAAGTTCATATTGGAAAAAGCCTGCAATGACCAAAAATAAAGCCAATTTTCAGAAAGAGTGAAACACAAGAGACTAAGAAAGACAACAGTCTAAGACGTTAAGTATTTTCCCACATTTCTTTATATTTGATTAATAGTTGCATCATGCAAGTTAAGTTCCAATTTAAAATTATCCTTTCCAATCCAGAACACAAAACATTTTCTCTTCTGTCCTCTAAGAGGCAGCATTACATAGTGTTTAAGAGAATGCACACAGAAGTTAGACAAGCCTTGTCTTTGAGAATACAAACAGATGTCCCTATTTACACAAATAACATTGTAACTCATGGGGTGAGGGTGTGGGAAGGGGCACTTACTTAATAAACATATTCCATCAATGTGATTTTTGGGCCACTGGATTCTGTTTTCATTCTTGGACTGATGAATGGGTTTACCTAGAAGAGACTTTTCTGTCAGCCAATACTGCTGACTTCATCCTACAATTGTAAAGGTAAATAATTCATATTCCACCAGATTAGATTCTCTTTCATCCATAAGCTTAGTTTGAAATATGCAGCAGTATATATTAATATAAAAGATAGAATTGTAATAAAAGGCACAATACTTAAATATGTTGAGGATATATGATGCAAAAGCTTTATTTCACTTACTGTTTTCCTCCCTAAGTATTATTTTTTGTCATGATTAAACAAAAGAAGGCTATAAAAATTATAAGGAAAAATTAATGATAGGTTTTGAATTGGAGGATGAAATATATGGCCTTATTTTTTCATATTAACCTAGTTATTAATATCTCTGAGTCTCAGTCATAGAAACAATATCTGCTTTAATAACAATGGGTTTGCTGTAAAATCAAATAAGAAAAAAAAATTGGTGAAACAAATCAGTAAGCTGTAAAAGACTGTAATGGAATCTAATTTTATATGTTTTGCAATATAAATTGGAATACATTGTGAATAAAACCATACCTCCTTCAACACATATATTTCATATTATTACACAACCATGCCCTAAAATCATGACTAAACATAGTTGACTAATAACAATTGCAATTATCATAGATCTAAGCAGGAGGATGCTGCATATTCAGAATTTATTTTTCTTTTCCAATTAAGAAATGATTTATAATGCCTATGTTTATTTGTTGTGCTGCAAAAATTTCAAACTGAACTTTTCATTTTATTAAAGGAATTAATTGGTTTTTCAGTCATTAATCTTTTATTCAATTACCAAGTAAGAATTCTTAGAGGATTTTTTTGTTGTTGCTACATTTATAGTCTATTCTTAGCAATTGGGAAAGTTCCCAAAGACTACCTGAGCAATGGCAAATGAGAGTATTTTAAGCAACCTTATTTTTTAGGACTAACATTTTGAGATTTTTCATTTATTAAAGATATTGTAGAAAGTAATTTAACACAAAGCATTTATGAATCTGTTTAATTTCACATTCTCAGAAGTTTTTGCACTATGAGTCATGCAGGAAATCTAAACAACTCAAAATCTTGCATGAGGTGTTAATTATTTCTCACATTGTCCTTTGAATGTGCAAGCACTGCAGAACATCTGAAGCAGACCAGGGAGCAAAGTCCTTGGTTCTGAAAAATTATAGTTTTTGTTTTGTTATGTTTTGCTTTGTTTTTTCCTCACAGTAAAAGTTGAATAATGTAGAACAAACTTAGAACAAACTCACAATAGTAATTCAAATTGTTTGTATCTATCTATCAATTTCTACATTTGTATCTCTATACCTATATCATATATAACTATTTAAGTTAAATTGAAATGAAAAGGCAAATTGCAAAAAGAACATAATTTTATTTGATAGTAGCTGATATTAAGGAGTTGGCAACAATCTTAAGAAAGCTGTTCATATAGATTGAGAATTCATAATGAAGAAAAAAGAAACCATAGAAAGTAGTCTGGTAGTAATAATAGTATAATAGACCAGTAAAAAGCAGGTACAATATTATGGAAGGCAAAATTTATTTTAAAATGACAATAGGAGATAAATTAAGAAACTTAAACTTCCAATCTCACTGTCAAATGCATAAAAACAGAGCTCTAACATTCTCTGGGTGCCTATGCTCCTTGTTCTTCCCACTTGGCCTTGGTATGTTCCTGGAATGGGATTTCCCTTCTCTTGTATCTCTGACTGTTGTTCCCAATGTTCCTTCTTCTGTTTCTGATATTGCCTTATTTTTCAGATTAAAGCTAACATTCCCATCTATAGACAAATATAACAAGCCAAAAAACTTTTATAGTAAGTTTCGTAGGGTAGGAAACAGAGATGAAATCACTGCAGACCCTGTGCTAAACAAAATGATAAATATAGATGACATATTTAATATTCATAATTGAACCTGATTATCATTTCCTCCCTCGTAACCCTGTATATAATCAATCATAAAGTATCAGAATTTCTCCTTCCTAAATATTTCTCAATCAATTTATCTTAATCTTCAAGGCATTGACTTCCTTGAGGCCAGGCAATTCCTTTCTCCTTTGTTACTTTAATGGTCTCCTAACTCTTCTTGCCTTCCAGCTTCTCCCCCTCCAAATCCATTCTCCACACTGTAGAGAACAGAATTGTGAGACATTTCTGCAAATATCCCTTTAAAGGTCTTCATTGTGTGTAGTATAAAGTAAAATTTTCTACCAGAGCTTATAAATGTATAAAGTCGTGCTTGATTTGTTTTTTTATTCAATAATCTTGTCTTTTGACATCTTTAGAGTAGAACCTCAATTCCACTGATTTGCCATGCTTTCTCTTAAATGTGCTGTCTTAGAAACTATCCACTCCCACCACCACCCCATAGTCGTAACATATTCATCTTCATTGCACTTACCAGGCGATCCGTACAGTGTGAATCCAGGGTTGCATCTCTTCTTCTATTGCTGACAAACGTGAGCCCAGCACTTAGTCCATAGTCCAAAGGTCTTTGAATAACATTTGTCAAAAAGATCAACTTGAACACAATTATGATTAAATATGAAAAATATAAATGAATGCAATAGGACTCTTAAAAGAAAATTGTCAAAAATGATCAAAGTAAAACACAGTGTCTAGAAAACCATAATTCATATTAAAAACCTATTGAAAGAAAAAAAGAATAAATTACAGAATTATAAGGTAAATAAATTATTGTTGTTTTAAAAATAGTAGGCTTAGTATTGAGCACTCATTTTAAGTTTTAAAGAGGAAACTGACAACTGGATTTAAATGAATTTGGCAACATGAATATCAGGAAAATTGGAAATTATATAATAATTTATTTTCTATTTCCTACAGAGGAAATAAATACTTTTTAGTAGTGTGAAATTGACCAAAAATAGTAACTTTCAAAGAGGTGTCTTACAACATTAATGTGCTGGTGATCAGAGGAAGAAAACAGCATTGCAAGACAGTACTTCTCCAGACATGTCACCTAAGCTGAAACCTGACTTATTTGTACATCACTATCTGAGAAACAACTATTACAAATTAGAGCACTTTATACACATAAATATATTCTCCAGGTATTGCAGTGTGGGTACAAATTTTTTTTTTTTGAAAAGAAGGATACAAACCTGGACCATATAACTGCTTAGCCTTCTGAGTATCAGAATTTAGGAATGTTATTTTTATGCTGCAGTAGGCTGGGGGTTTTATGCGAATACAGTGAATATGGTGACAGAGAAACGTCTCTACAGACTCACTGAGAATGATTCAAAGAGTTTATATACTGGATGTGCTCTTTACAATCTACCTTACAAACAAACAATAAAGTAAACATTTGAGAAAGAAAACCCATTCAATCATATTTCCGTCAAAAACAATGAGCAAAAGCTAATTACTACGGAGCTAAAAGTCTTCTAATTTGTATTCCTAGATTTAAGATAAATGTAATTGTCTTCTGCATTAGTCAGAATGGGAAACCATAGTAAGGAACTCATGGGATTTTGGAAAGGGGAGCAAAATGTGATGTACTGCATGAAAAGCCTTTGGAACAGGGTATGCCACATAATAAGCCTTATTTCCAATAAAATAATGCAAAATCAATAATGTAAATAGGATTCATTTTTAAACAATTTTAATTAAGTGCAGATATCTCTTTTTTTAATTGTTTTATTTCAAAATATTATGGGGGTACAAATGTTTTGGTTACATGGATTGCTTTCGTACTTCTTGAGTCAAAGTTGTAAGTGTGCCCATCATCCAGATACTGTACATTATATCTGTTAGGTATGATTTCACCCATCATCCCCTTCTCCCCTCTCCCACCTGCATGATTTCCATTGAGTTTTACTTCCATCTATGCACATGAGTGCTGATTGGTTAGTTCCAATTTAATAGTGAGTACATGTGGTGTTTGTTTTTCCATTCTTGCCATACTTCACTTAGGAGGATGGTCTCCAGCTCCCATCCAGATTGTTGCAAAAGGTATTAATTCTTTTTTTGTGGCTGAGTAGTACTCCATAGTGTACATATACCACATTTTATTAATCCACTCATGAACTGATGGGCACTTGGGTTGATTCCACATCTTTGAGACTGTGAATTGTGCTGCAATAAACATTCTAGTGCAAGTGTCTTTTTGATAAAATGACTTTTTGTTCCTTTGGGTAAATGCTCAGTGGTGGGATCACTGAATCAAATTGTAGTCCACTTTTAGTTCTCAGGTAACCTTCTTAATCTGTAATATTCTGTTTTTAAATTGTAATACAGCTGAAAACTATAGTAAGTGAGTTATTTATTTAAGTTACTGAGGTTGGAGGAAGGCAGCTTATAAACTCTAGAAATAGGGATGGAATTCACATGATGGGAATTATATTTTGGGAAACCATCATAGTATTAGTTTTCCCATGAGGCAGGGAACCTCCACATCCCTGACCACTCCACTGCAAAAGCTAAAAAGGCAAGATACAGCGTGACTGTGGGCAGGCAACCTAAGCTTGGACATCTGATTTTTCCCTGAAGATTTTAATAAATCAATGTAAAATCAATAGTAAATAGAAACAGTTTAGAATTTATTCTTCTGTTGCTAACAGTATCATTTCAGTAAGGGAGCTATAAGTAAGTAGTGTCCAGTGGTGGTGCCAGGGGCTACCTAAGATGTTCCCCCTAACCAAGGGTCATGTTCTTGCTCATAAATTCAACTGCTTAGGTATCCTTGATTCTGTTAGTTTTCTGAGATAAATTTTCTAGAATCTCTTTCTTTCTATGAGACACCTCATAGCTTTCTAACAAACACTATTTCTATTTGAGTTAACCAGAGTCAGTTGACATTACTTGCATCCAAAAAGTTTGACTATTACAGATAATGATATTGAAATGTAAAGAATTTGGTTGTGCTTATTATCTGTCATATTTAGGGTTAGAGGATCACACATTTAATACAGGTTTGAAAAAAAGCATACTCATAATACAGAATGCAAAAATAACCAAATAATCAATCATGTATATTTTTCTGAAAATACTTGGCCAATAAAAATAAGTAGTTGAGGACAGAACTGCCAATTTCATAGAAGAGTAATAAGACACAAAGAATGTCAGGGTAAGAGCCACTAAGATTGTATTTGGATAGCTTAAAAAAAAAAATAAATGACCAGTTCAGACAACTAATAATCTGAGGCATCAAATGAACGCTTCTTAGGCTTTCTATTTCTATCCAAAGTTAATCACTCATGCTATGATGCTGCAAGCTGAAGTAACTGAAAACCCAACGTGAAATCTTAGCCTTCAGTTACTGATGTAAAATGTTTTTTTTTTTTTTTGAGACAGAGTCTCACTCTGTTACCCGGGCTAGAGTGCCGTGGTGGCATCAGCCTAGCTCACAGCAACCTCAGACTCCTGAGCTTAAGCGATCCTTCTGCCTCAGCCTCCCGAGTAGCTGAGACTACAGACATGTTCCACCATGCCTGGCTAATTTTTTTCTGTATATATTTTTAGCTGTCCAGATCATTTCTTTCTATTTTTAGTAGAGACGGGGTCTCACTCTTGCTCAGGCTGGTCTTGAACTCCTGACCTCGAGTGGTCCTCCCACCTCGGCCTCCCAGAGTGCTAGGATTGATTATAGGCGTGAGCCCCGCTGTAAAATGTTATTCATCTGCAAGCTTGCTTGACCTTGTTTGTAACATTTACAGCATTGGTTGTTTAAAGGTTGGATCCCAAGAATTGGACATATAATAGATATTTTAGCATATATCAAAATCTCTCAAAATGTACTGAAAATTCTTACTAAAGAGTTCTTTTCCCTTTGCAATGGTGACTGATTTTCTTTCTAGTAAATAAATTGTAATATTCTAAATGCAGGAAATCGCAAGGGAGAGAAAGTGAATTATTTTCTTGTTTTGTCCTCATATTTGTTCCTCTTTGTCTCTGGAATTATACCTAGAGTCAAATCTGGATGTTCGTTGGAGTAGAGGAGCAATTAATTACACAGAACAAAAAATAAATAGAAAAAATTGGGAGATTTTTATAATTTATATAAGTGAAATATATTGAGAATATGTATGGGGATAGATTCTGGTGATGTGTGACTAATAAGAGAAGAATAAAATGCTGGGTCAAGCTAAATTTATTAATGCAGGTACAATTACCAGAATTTCTGGATTAGTTTTTCTAACTCTAGCAAGGGGGAATTGTTCAAATTTTTGTGCACTTATTGGTCTGAAATTGGACTCAGCATGAAATAAAGGTGAGATACCAAAACTTTCCTTGCTTTTGTGTAGAAAAATGAATCCAACGATTTGGGGAAATGGAAATGTTGTAATGGCCTTTAAATATTAATATGCAACTCACCTATTGCCTGGCTCAGCCGAAAGGAACCCATGGACAATTCCTCTATCAGGGTCTGGAGAAATATACTGGTGTGTAGAGGGTTCCCAAGACCATCCCAAGATTCAGTGATTCACTCGGAGAACTCTCATAGGATTCAGCATGAAGTTGTATACATGGCTGTGATTTGTTATGGCAAACAGATACAAAGAAAAACCAGCAAAGGGAAAAGATGCATGAGGAAAAGTCCGGAGGAACCCTAGCACAAGCTTCTGAGCATTGTCTCCTAGTGGTAACACAGGAAATATTTAATTCCACTAGCAACAAATTGTAATAATACGTGTGCAATGTTGTCTACCAAAGATGCTCATTTGACCTAATGCCCAGGGTTTTTTGCTGGGGGCTGCTCATGTAGGCATCCTCTGTCTACTCTGTACCAAAATTCCAGACTCCCAGAACTAGAACAGGTGATCAGCTTAAACCACATTGTTTGCACCAACCACCTATGAAGAGTGAGCCATTTTTATCAGTTCTAGGAATCATGGGAATGCTCCCCAAGTCCAAATCCCCCGAATCCAGCCAAATGACAGTCTTGCAATTAGCCTTTTCTAAAGATAACAATCTAATCTTTGCAACATTAACTTTTTCTGTAGAATTGGTGAAAGAAGAATAGCATCTTTGAAAAATGCTTAAATGGTTGTGTTCTGTAGGCCTGCCTTCTGATATGAGATTCTATGTTTGAAAAAGGATCTTGATTTCAAATGGGGATGAGACGATTGCAGAATACTAGATACCAGTAGAAGCACTTAGCTTCTACTAGTTCAGAGTCCAAATTGACATGGTTTATCTCAATAAGCAATGATAAACATGTTAAACAAAACAGTCTGATCCCAAAGGATCTTTGTTCATGGAAATTGTTCATGATGTACCGAGGAATAAATGAGATAAATAGACAAAAATGGTGCTACTTGGAATGCATAATTCAAAACAAACAGACAATAAGCAAACAAGAAAAATAGTTAAGTTCCAGTGAATCTGTTTACTTAGTCAAAATCGAGAATTATAAACCCTTACCCTGTTAATTCAAGGAACCAGGCACCTGTGAACGAGGAGAGACTGGGCTTACTTGAAAAAGGATACTGTAATCAAATTATACCTACTTTCTATGACTCTTTCTCTTGCCCTGCCCCAAAGTGACCTGCACCTATATACCCAAATAACAGTGTGCAGCATAAAGGAAGATATGGGGGTTATTTTCAGAAATATTGCATGGTTGCTGTGTCAGATTTCAATCTTAACATCCCCAACCCACCAGGAAATGTGGAAGAGGCTTATGATGGGTCAAATAATAGCATTTCTGAGTGAATGGTAGGAACACATCTTATCAGCGAAGAATGCACCTACACCAACATTCTTATCTTGGGGAAAACTCATGATTATAAGAAAGACCAAATGGAAGCTCCTAGAATACTTCTGTGTGTCACTATTTAATCAAAAACAACACTACATTGCTCTGGGAACCACGCATCATAAAACTGAAGAATTTCAGATTGCTGATCCTTACTACATTCCCATTTAACTCTTCTGAGACAGAAGATAGATTTGTCCAAAGAATTACAGAGATTTATCATAAACTTGAGTGGTTTTCCAATTATAACTACTATCCCACATATGTTTTCCTTACTGAAGCTAATCAATATAGCCCCTGGCATCTGGTATGCTGTTATTAATCTAGAGATACCTTTTTCCCCCACTCTAAACCAATAAGCAGCAAACATAAAAAGCATCTGCTATCACCTGGCAGCAACATCAGCTCAGCAGGGAATTTCCACTTTTAAGCCACCATCTAGTTTTCAAAAAAATCTGGAAACGGGAAAGTAGAAAATCCTCCATTAAAGGTCTTGATAAGAAAAATTTTTATCCAAGAATGTGAGACAAAGTCCCTGAAAACACAGAGATTTTTTTCCCTCACTAAATATTCTATAAGTCCAGTGATTTGCAGCATATTGACATATCCCTTTTAAAGGTATTGTCAAATGCATCACAAAACTAATTTCACGAAGACTGTGTTAAGACATCTAGTGAATTTAATAAAAATTTAGATGCCATTCAAGTTATAGTTCAGTGTCCTTCTCCAATTCATTTAGTTGTTATTGAAAGGCTTTTAGGTATGAGTCCTTTACCTAACTGTTAGATTTGAATTTGAGCAATTTGATGCTGAGCCTTATGACCCAGCAGATCCAATGCTGCTCAAAATTCCTATAAAAGAGGGTGCTTTATTTAAACCATGGCCAGACCCCGTAGGAGAATCATTTTAAAGGCTGTGGTTCCTTTCTTTCTTTCACGTAAGTCATTTCCTCTTTAATAAGTAGTAACTCTTTTAAGAAAGGCTCTTCATCTGCTACTAGATAGGTCCTTGTAAAGTGCAAACATCTGACCAGGGAACAACAGGTGAACGTGCCTCCCACCCAAACTGTCCATCATCAGCTGAATGATTGCTATCCACTTAGCCTTAAAGGCAGCTGTGCGTAGCAGGATTCTATTTCAAGTGAATGTACTTTACATGAGAATAGACCCAATGATATTCTGAAACCACAAAGTAGTTGTAGATAAAGGTACTCACATCCTCAACAACTTTGCTTTCACTTCTGTTCTGTCCTTAGGGATTCATGTAAAATGCCTTATGAATAATTGAATGAGGTGGAAAATATGAGTCTAATTTACAAATATGTGAATCACTTTTAATTTACTGATTATTACAGCCAAATGTTTATTGCTGTGCCATTAGAGCCCCATTCAGAAGAATCCTATACACTGACAGACAAACCCTCTTGTTGCAAAAAATACTGTGAGCAGGAAATATCATTACCCTTCTGCCTAAAACATGAGATGGCATGAGATAATGATCTTTAGGGATTCATGGGCAATGAGCAATACTTCAGTCTTATGATCAGAGATTTTTGAGAGTACCAGGACTAGAAGATTAGTTATTAAAATATTTTAGTAAGAAGTATATGGATGGATCTCTCAAAAATTATAAAATATGTGTTTCATATACATATTTACTAAATAGCCCACTATGGCAATGGTTCTTCATGGCAGACAAAAAAGAACACCTACTCATATGAATATCCATAATCTCTGAATTAGCAAAACAAGGTGTTACTACCTATTATATAACAGAAAAAAATAAAAGAGCAGCAACTTAAAATGTATGGAAGCATATTTCTTCTCTGACAGAAAACACCTTAACATATGTAGTCCATGACTGTTATATATAGTAGGCAGCTTCATGTTAATGAGTGAGTTAGTGTTCTTCTATTCTCTGCCTCATTATCTTATTAACATTCTTTCAACTTTCAAGGTCAACTCGGGGTCCAGAATTATTGCTGAAGCTTCAGACCTCACTTCTGCATACCAGGAAACAGAAATGGAGAAAGGTTTGAGTACAAAAGGATCCTTATATAAGCTAAGGAGGCTCACTTTACACAGGCTTTTTGGAAGTCTCACAACACTTATTTTTATCTCACTGACCAGAACTTCCAATGTAATCACACCTGGATGAAGAACAAAGAAATATGGATTTTAACTAGGGACATAGCAGTTCTGATTAAAATTTGCATTAAAGAAGGAAAAGCAAAGGTATATTCAGTGGAAAGTGGTAGCCCTGGTTACAATTTTTAACTCATTATCTCTTGGCTTGATCAATGTCTTAAAAAAATAAGGAGCTAATTTGGCAGAGAGATAGTATAGGAGCAACAACATAGATATTCCTACTAAAAAGCTTGCCTTGCCTCTACCACAACGGAGGATCTAACAGAAATTGCAAGAATAGGTTGGTATCAGTGATAATATATAAGCTTTTATTCAGCTATTAATATATTTCTTCCTTAGCCAAAGTACTCAAGAATGAGAACCAACCAGGGGTGACACCTGTTAATATCACACCCAATCACCTTTACATAAGAAATTCCCATCCCACAGTTTCTAGAGTCAATTGATTCAGACCACAGGGAGAAACTATTTCACCAGAGGAGAGAAAAATAATCTCTACTAAATTGGAGATATTATGTCTAAATATCAAGCTTTTTTTGTGGCTGGGCTTTACAATGAGCCTAGGAAGGAGTATGGTTGGAACTAAACAAATCATTCTAAAGTTTTCATCTTCAATTACCACCATAGCAAAGATAAATGTTAAAAGAAACTACTACTACTATTTTAAAATACCGAAACAAAAGGTTCTGAAGTCACACAGGAATTAAGATTTGGTTTAACCATACAGTAAGCAAAATAATGACCCCCAAAGATGTCCACCTTCTAATTCCCAGAACTTGTGATTATACTCCCTTAACTGGCAAAAGGGACCTTGCAGTTGTGAGTAAGGTAAGAATCTTGAGATGAGGAAGTATCCTGGATTGCCCAGGTGGTTCCAACAGAATCACAAGGGCCTTGATAAACAGAAGGTGTGAGGGTCAGAGTTAGAAATTTGAAGCTATTCTACAGCTGCCTTTAAAGTTGGAAAAGGGGGTTGGTCACAAACCAAGGAATTCAGGAGTCCTCCAGAAGTTGGAAAAGACAAGGAAAAAGTTCTTCCCTAGAGCATTCAGAAGTACAGGCCTGCCTACATCTTGATTTTATCCTATTAAGGTATGTTTCAGACTTATGACTTTGAGAACTATGAAATAATATATTTATGTTCTATTAAGCCACGAAATTTGTAGTAATTTGTTACAGCAGCAATAAGAAATTAATACATACTACTAGGTCAAAAATGCTAAAACTGTTGTTATTTGAAGGAAAAAGGTATATGGAATTCTAATAAGAAAGAGAAATTTAAAATATCAGTTCTACCTGCATGAAGAGTTGTAGAAATGAAGCCTACAGCCTCTATCTAGCTTTCCTTGCTGAGTCATGCCTGTATTTATTTACTTATTAATTTAACTAATTTCATCTTTAGTTTCCTATTGTTTTGTTTGTCTATTAAGTAGGGAACCTTGGTGATGGTGAAACTTTTTTTTTGTCTAAATGGTTATGGGATATGGAAGCAGAATAGTGACAAAACTAGAGGAGGAATTTGCTTCACCTGGAGATCTTGTCTTGGGACTGGTTGATGCACTAACTGATGAGAGTTGGAGTGAGCTCTTTTGGGAATATAGATGCGTCCATTTTCTGGAATGGTTGCATTATGCTGACTGAGAACAAATTATTAATAGAGCTACATACTTACCCCCATGGCTTAGCAAATAAGACATGGACATGTAAACTAAACTTAATCAGTTTGATGCTTCCATTTGGAATTTTGGATTTGGAGTGAATGATGCAAAAGAGCAAGGATCTTTCAGGGTTTATTTATGGTGAGGAAGATAATGATACCAAGGGAAGTATCCAGTCTCAGGGCAGTAGTATCTTAACCAGGCTATTTGTGTCCATGATATTGACTGAGTTTCTGGCACCATACCTTGGATTTTGTGCTTACATCAATTCTCTTTCTCCAGTCTTTCTATAGGTGCTCTGAATTATTTGGTATCCTTTCAATAAAATGTGTTTTGCTTAAATTATACAGAGTTAGCTTTACATGAAGAGAAACAATTTTAATTTAGAGAACATGGCAATATTCTTTGAAATTATTAGAAGGTAGTATTTTGCCCTGGGTCAGTAATATTTCCAAAAGCTTTAGCATGGTTTGAGTAAAGTATGTTATAATGTAGCTTAGATTATTTTGCTCTAACCTTATGCATTTTATACCAATGGTGTAGCTAGATCATCTTTCTAGATTCCTAAAAGTAGAAAAAGGATTTCCTCAGATAAATGGCACTTTTAATAGAGATGACCATAATAGTTTACATAAAATTTGGCATTTTGATTTATTCTTCTGGTTTTTGCACATTTATTCATTAAATACATTTGTCTGACCAAAAACCACTTCTCAGCTTAGAGCTACTGAAAGCAATCAGTTTCTGTAAAGCCACGACTGAGGACCAGATAGGGGTGGGGAACCTTGTTGTGGCCCACTGGATCCCCAAGTGCGGCCCCTCGACCAAATCCAAAGTTCACAGAACAAATCCTAACAATTTATTAGGATTTGTTCTGTAAAATTTGGATTCTGTCAAAAGATGACACTTAAGGATCCAGAAGGCCACAAGTGGCCCTGAGGCCACAGGTTGCCCCCACCAAGGCCTAGCACTCAATTTTTTTGTGTCAGGATACTGTTATACTCCTAAATTGTTGAAGACAGTGAGAGCTTTTTATGTGTATTATATCTATTAATATTTACAATATTAGAAGTTAGAACTATTTAATCCATAAAAATATAAAAATATGCATACCGTTGGTTTCTAGGATGGTGATATGACTTATCATTTATCCTCTGGAAACCTCTATTGTATACACATGAGAGGTAAGGAGTAGAAATAGCAAACTGTGCCTTGGTATTATTAACATTATGAAATAGTTCTAACCTCATGAACGGCCTGGTCTTGGGGACTCCCAAGAGTACACAGACCATATTTTGAGAAATGCTGTTCTAGGCTTTTGTAAATCCTGTGTGTCCAATATTTTACAAAGGCTCAAAAGTAATTTTATTTAAACTTTGACACAAGCCTAAGAGCACTTAGTATGGCCCACTTTTGGGATAAAGGCTCTTTTGATAAGTATTGTTTACCATTATTTTACACAGAAAGAAGTTGAAGCTCAAAGAAGTTAAGTAATTTGCCTAAAAAGGCAATTTTAGAGGATTTCTGATGCAAACCTATTCTCTCCAATTCTGTCAAATAAACATGTTGCTATTTTCACTGTATCAACTTTTAACATTTGTAAAGAAATAGATGGTATCTGTAATTAAAATGCAACTATGCATATTAGACCATAGTTTTCAAGAATTAATATTAATTTACATATATTAGAGTATAGATTATTTTTGTTTACCAACTAACTCTACCATCATGAGTATTTTTTTTTAATTTTTCTTTGAGAATATTGACTAATGCCTCAAAACTTTGGACAGCAAATTATTGGATCTATATTGTGTAGATTTTTTTTTCATGAATGATAGAATGAAATGAAATTTCTAAGTTTTGATTTTTATTTTCTTCTTTTACAATAAAATAAGAAGTTTCTCTTCTCAAAAGATCATCTTTGGTGAAAAGAAGAGAAAAGCTATTTTGACCTTTATTTTTTTGAAGGGTTAGAGTTATATAATTGCCAAGGGTTCCTGTCAAACGAGACAATTTTATACTACTGGCTATTTAGATAAAAGAGCTCTACTTTCTCTGGAATTTTGAATCGCCTGTGACCCTACAAGTAAATAGGAACACTATTGATGCATATTCTTTCCGTTGTTAGGTGGGGTCACACAGTATGCTCATAGTGTGTGGAACTTCTTGTTAAAAATGTCACTTTAATTACTATTCTTTTTTGATGAATGCATTCACACCAGAAATATCTTGGACTCAGAATCTAGTTAAAATTCCAATTCTAGTGCTTTAATAGCTGGGTGATCTTGGTTGCATTATTCTTTAAAAAACTGAAGTCAACATAATAAACATCTCTTGGGGTGTTGTCACACACCTGGCATTATTGTGAGCATTGGAGATAGAGACATGAGCTGAGACGGTCTCATCCTTTGTTGCTATTGTGGTTTCGATATTGTAAGAAAGCACACATATGGAAAGCCTTACATCAAAATTGCCACATAGCATATTTTCTATTAGCCATCAGTTATCATCCCTCCACCCCAACTCTTTCTTTAGGGTATAAGACACTTTTCAGTTGTCAATACATTAGTTTTTAATCACATCAAGTGAGAGGCTAGATATGATTACATTTAAAATGAAGTTTAACTTCATTTCATTTATCTTGAAAGTTATCATATAAAAATTTGAGATCAAAATGGATACTTTTATGTACAAAACATATCATGATAATTCTGTACATCAATCTACTGGGAAAGGTTTAATGTTTAGAACATGGGTGTCTCATGCCAGGAAAACCAATTTGAAACTTTTAGCATTTTGTATTTTGCTCTGTGATAATTGTAAGCAACTTTTACAAGTTGTCTTCATTTTCTATTTTATTACTTCTATGATAAGGTATATTTTAACTCCAAAGATGACACAGTTGTTTTAAAAAAATTAAATCCTGCTTTATTGTTTTATGTGATGATAATAGAATGATAGCAGTGTCTCCAATTTGTAAAATATAATGACTGTGAGATCTTATAGTAAAGACTTATACACCATAATTTATGTAATCTTAAATGTTTATATCTATTTATCTATCAACTATTCATCTCCCTGTCTCTCTCTCTCTATATATATATACACATGCATATATATGTGTGCTTATTCTGAGTATTGTTATTTTGAAATGCTCTTGTGTATAATGTAGAAGTAAATGAGCAATTATGTGATATTCTGTCATCTCTCACGTTTTGAGAACCAGAACCAAGATTCTTGGTGTGGAAGTAGGAAATGCAGAACTAATATAAAAAAAGTTAAGGAATAACACTGTAGTCCTGAATATATATATATATACATATATATATATGAATATATATATAGACACACACACATATATATATAGAGAGAGAGAGATCTATGTATCTTTCTCCTCTCTCTCCTCTCTCCTCTCTTCTTTCTCTCTCAAAAGAAAACACAGGCCCACTCACATTTACATTTTTGTTGCATTTTCAACATGGGAACCATGTCTGCTTCTTTTATCAAAGTGCGTCCACCCCTTGGAACTGAAGAACAGTAAGCACTTAATATATGTTTTTGAAAAGCTGGATAAATGGATCAATAAGTGAATTTAGCTAGGAAAAAATAGCGTAACGGAGATCACAGACAGGGAACAACTTATTCTTGCTGCAGAAGTTTTCTTAGAGTAGGTATTATTTGAATTGGTCCTTAAAGAATAGAAAGGTATATATTAGGAAAAAATGAAAAGAAAACCTTTCCCTTTAGAGGAAACAGAGAGCAGAATTACAAAACAGAAAACATGTTGCAAATATTTGAGATAGCATGAAGTCTATTTGGGCAAGAACAGAGAATAATAAAAGGAAGAATGATAGTTACATTCATAAAAGTAGGGTTAGGGAATATTTTAGCATATTTTTGAATGTTTTGATAAAGAGTGAGGTTTTTTTTCCTGATTAATGAAGAATTAATCATTAATCATTAGATAAAGACAAACTTGAACTTTAGGATTCTAACAGAGAACCCATTATTGGGTTTAGCTTTCTCATTTAAAGAGAAAAACAGTTGATCCGGCAAGGGTCATTTCAGCTTGAATATAGCACTAATATGTCATCATCATTGAAATCAAAACCATCTGATATAAAATGAAACATTCATGTTATTTGGACAACTGAAATGTCATCTTATATCTACTAAATGGTTTTCTGCAAAATTGTTTACAGTTGTTAGTAGATGACCAATTTGGGCTAATTTATTTGTTATTAAGCACTATTTCTACATCTAACTCATTTTCATCTTTCCTTCATCTAAAACGTTTTCCTAAACCTATGAAATCATAACTAATTCTTCTGATGCACTACTAATGGGTACATTAGGGCATATCAAGTTTAAATCATTTTTATAAAAAGGTGGATTATAAATAAAAGCATGCTATCAGGTGCACACTTGTATTTCAGTACATATTTTATGTATTTCATGATATGTTAATGAAGAAATGGTTCTGAAGATCATATGTAATATATCTAATCATGTTAATAGTTTAAAAATGTTTTAACACTTGAAAAGCACTCTATATTCTAAAGTGTTAACTCTTTCCTGATTGCAGCATCCACCCCCATTGGTAGTTGTGTGACTGAATACAATACATTGTCTGTGATTCAAAGAGTCCACATAATTTTGAGAAGTAATTTCTTTATTCTGATTTCTAATCAAGACTGAGGACAGTGTCAAAGATTAACACCTCATTTAACCAAATATCAGTTCCATCTTGTGGTGTTTTCTTAAACTCAAATCAATTCTGCCCTAAAGTCAAATCAACTTGAGACCAGGTTTAAAAGGCTAAAATGTATAGTTGCCTTTGAGCGATGAATAGGAGTCTGCAGTATTTGCCTGGGAGCAATATTTGACTGAACTCTGTGTTATGTTGTACATCTGTTTTCATTGTTCCCTTATGCATTGTTTTTGACACAATTCTTTTTAGTCTTTTCTTTTTTACAATGTTATACTACAAAAAGTATTTTGATTTCTGTTTTGGTTTGGTTTCTGAACTTTTGTAGAAATAATTTCAGATGTACAAAGTAGTTGTAAAGTCAGGGAGTTTTTGTATACCCTTCACCTAATTTCCAATGTTAACATTGTGTATTGCCATGATACTGTTATCAAAACTAAGATAATTGGTACGATATTGTTAACAGTAGTAAAATACTATTAACTGAACTATAATAGTGAAATACTAATAATTAAACCACAAAAATTATTTATATTTTAACATTTTTCCACATAATTTCCTTTTTGTCTTCCAAGATCCAATCCAGAAACCCACGTTGCATTTAGTTCTATCATTTTAGTTGCCTCTGGTTTATAACAGTCCCCTAGTCTTTTTTGCCTCTCATAACCTTGACACTTTTAAAATTATTTTGTAGAATGTTTTTCAGTTTGGATGTGATGTCTATCTGATGCTTTCTCATGATTATATTAAAGTTTTGAATTTTGGGGAAAAACAGCAAAGAGGTGTGATAGGCCCTGCTGATATGAATGCATTATTCAGTGATGTCAGTATGGCTTACAAGTGTGATACGAACTTTGATTGCTTGATTAAGGTGGTATCTACTAGTTTTCTTCATAATACTGTTTCTATAATTAATAAATATTTAATAAAAATAATTTAAGTTTATGTAAATATCCTATTTTTTCCATGTACTTTTAGCCACTAAGTTTTGCCTATAAAAATTATTGCTGTGGTATTCTAATGCTTATTTTTATCCCCACATTTCTTTAAATTTATTTATTGGAATTCTTACCCAATAACTGTCTTCAGTTCCCCTTATGATATACATGGCCACTAGCAGTAGAAGGTGGGGAAAAATGACTCCAAGGCCCCTGGATGACACGTGCAGGTGCTGGCAGCTATGGCAGCTGGTAGGGTGAACCTGTCCACAGGCCCCCAGCAGTGTACTTGAGCAATGGTGGCAGTAAGCAGAAAAGGACTCTCAGACTCTCAGATGGTGCATGCAGTTAGCAGTGGCAGCAGGTGGGGTCAGTCCTCCAGATCCTGGATGACATATGCAGAGAGATGAGTGAGACAGATCAATGGATCATGCTTTTAATACCACATCTAAAATCCCTTTATCAAACATATAGTCATGCTGATTTGTTTTTTAGGAAGTTTTTTTAACTACCATATCACTACTGTCAGGAATAGCATCTGGCTTATGGTAAATAAGTAATGAATGGCTAAAAACTGGAAGCAAATATTGACAAATTATTAGCTGAGTAATTCCAGATACTTACACATGAATGTTGGCTCAAATAGTCATTATATTTATTTTTAACCACTACTTTAAAAAATAAAATCTAGGATCGTCAAGGACAAAATACCTATGATAATTCCATCATAAACTAGTACAAATTATTTTTCTTTACTTTTCCGATCCTTAACAAATCTTATATTACTTCAAATATATGTATTTTTTCTTAACTCCAAATCTTTATAAAATATTTTTATATTGCATGCATGTTTTCTGTCTTTCCATCTTTATCAACTCCTGCTGGATTTTAAATATGATTTTAAGTATCAACTGTCTTGCTTGTGAAATATTTCCTATTTACATGGTATTTACTCTATTTTTAATGACCTCAAGTGATATCAATGAACACTCTGGCCAATTTTATGAACAATAAAGATGTAAAAAATTATATTTAAGGAAGTAAGTTCAAAGAAACTAAATATTCTAGATTATTCTAGGTACTCATAGAACAAATATGTGTGATAAATAATATTTTACAATACAGGATGAGGAATAGAATAATAAATATGTACAAAAATATATAGATAATGATTAACAAAGCAGCAATTTAAGCCTAGGTCTGTATGATATCAATGATAAACAACTGCTTCACTGGACTAGGTATTACTTTATTTTTTTCCAATTTTCTGTAGAATAATCTATTGTACTAATAGATTTTAAAATGCTCTAAATATATCCACTTAAGGTACTATTCAATAGCAAGCATTTTAAATTCTCATCTTCTTTTGTGTAAAACATAAGCTCTTCTGTCTTTTTACTCTTTTATAATATATATCAATTCTGCTTGAAGTTAAGGAAGCTTTATTGTAGGTTCTTTCTAGCAGAAACCTACTTTAATTTTTTTTGCACTAAAATATCATCATTGGGTTTAAATGACAAGTTTAATTTCAAATGTAGTCACTCCTCAGTGAGGTTGTCTAGTTTATTTTTATTATTGTTGACAGCTTATACAAATGTAATTTGATTTATATATTAGTATAATATATGTGAAAAGCAATTGTAACTTAATACATCTATCATTTTATATAAAAATGTTCTCTTGTTGGTAGGCCTTTTGGATACCCACACCCACACACATTTGAGCCCTAAATGTTCTGAAAAACTGATAACCTGAAAGGACACTAAATGGAAAAGGAAGGCCTAATACACACGTAGATTTTGAAGTAGAATATCACCCAGTTCTTAGAACGCTTGTCCCTTCTGCATTGTACATTTGTCCAAAAATACAGACTATAAACAAAGACAATTGAGAAAAAGCTCTGTATCCATCAGAAAAAAATGGCCTTTAGTATTACTTATTCATTCTTCACAATAAAACAGAAGTGCACTCTCTCTCTCTCCCACTCTCCTCTCTCCTCTCTCTCTATATAGATAGATAGCTAGATAGACAGATAGATATAGATAAATTCTAGTAAATGTTAAACTTTTATATGGAAATGACAATTATTGCCATTGGCAATAATTCTCTCTTTTGTAATTTTGCATCTGTTTTTAAATATTAAAATTTTATAAGTTTCAAAAAATTTGTATAGTATTTATTATTTTCTATACAATATAGAAATATAGTCTATATATTGAAAGATTAATAAAATTTTACCTTGATAAATTATATTTTAATGTCTGTTGGTATATGTCTGTGTGTGTGTGAGCATGTGCCAGAGATGGTGGGAATGGAAGTAAAGTGAAGTGATTTGGGACTTACCTATTCAAATTCCTAAGGTTTATTGATCTATTAGGGTTATCTATGTTTGATAAATTATTTTTCAAGGAATTTTTATATTTTACCTACATTTTGAAAATTAGAGGTACTCATTTGTCAGAGAATTTTCTTGTGATTTTCTAAATTTAACCTATCTACAAGTTTGCTTTCTCTCATTCTTCATGTTATCTATTATATATTTACCTTTTCTCTCTTTGATCTCATTTTGTTTTTTTAATAACTTTTTAAGGGAACTAGATATTAGGATTTATAAATTCTTTTATTTGCTAATTTTTATTCCGTAAATAGATGTGTGTGTGTGTGCTTGTGTGTGTAATTTCTTGTATGTATACTTCTCTAAAATTTTAGGTCTCTTTCTCTACTTCCATTAAATTATGATTGTGATTACAAGAATATGTATGTATAGTCTTAACAATAAAGTGGTGTCCATGCTTCTAAATTCCTTATCTTTATTTTCTTTTATATTCTTGAGGTGAATGAATATTTAATTTATATTCTTTTATTCCTCATGATATAAAACTATAATATTAAAATTATATATTTGGCTCTAACTTCTTTTTTAATTGCATCACACACACTTTATAAGATTCATTTTCATTATCAATCATATCTGAATATATTGTATTTTGCATTAAGATTTTTGTACCCAGAAATTACTTATAAATATTTTAAGTCCAAATGCATGAATATTATAGTTATATTTTTGATACTGATTTCTAATTTTATCTTACTCTGGTCAGACATCAGGGATTATGTCAAATATTTAAAATATTTGTTAAAATTTCATTTTAGATTTTTCTTAAAATTTCTTTAAAACAGCATATAACATAATGTTTATAAAGTTCTGAGAGTCTTTTACCAAGCAACTTCATTCCATTAACATTTACTGTGGGCCAGGAGGGGTGGCTTATGCCTGTAATCCTAGCACTCTGAGAGGTTGAGGTGGGAGGATTGCTTGAGGTCAGGAGTTTGAAACCAGCCTCAGCAAGAGCAAGATCCTGTCTCTAGTAAAATTAGAAAAAAAATTAGCCGGGCAACTAAAAATAGAAACAAAAAATTAGCAGGGTGAGGCGGTGTGCATCTGTGGTCCCAGCTACTTGGGAGACTGAGGCAGGAAGATCACTTGAGCCCAGAAGTTTGAGGTTGCTGTGAGCTAGGCTGATGCCATAGCACTCTAGCCTAGGCAACAGAGTGAGACACTGTCTCAAAAAAAAAAAAAAAAAAAAAATTGCCGTGATTTCTTTTTTTTTTTTTGAAATTTTTTTTATTTTTTTTATTTTTTATTTATTTATTTTTATTTATTTATTATAGCTTTATTATGGGGGTACAACCGTTCTGGTTAAATATATTGCCCATGCCCCTCCCAACTCCCCCGAGTCTGAGCTTCAAGAATGTCCATTCCCCAGACAGTGCACATCGCACTCATCATGTAGGTATACACCCATCCTCTCCCCCACCCCCATCCCCCCAAGTCAAATCTTTAAGCGTGTCCATTCCCCAGACAGTGCGCATCACACTCATCATGTAGATATACAC
>CM052443.1:105261119-105310232 GCA_028533085.1 Varecia variegata | reverse complement strand
TTTGTTAGCCATTCTTATATTTTCTTTTGAAAAATTTCTATTCATGTCCTTTTCCCACTTTTTGATGGGGTTGTTTGATTTTTTCTTACTGATTTTCCTGAGTTCTAGATAGATTCTTGTTATCAGTCCTTTATCTGATGTGTAGATATATTTTGATTTATTATGTCCATATTGACCTCTATATTGGTTAGGGTATAGTTTAACCCATTATAACAGAAACTCAAAATAGCAGTGCCTTAACCAAATAGTTTATTTGCTTTTCTTGTAATTATCCAGTTATAAGCAGATCAGTGTTGGAATAGTGACTCCATGGTGTTAGACATATAGTTCTTTGTCTACCATTGTTAAGGGATGCTCTTTGTCTACATGGTCTAATGCTTACCTTCACCATGTTTACATTCCAGCCAGAGAGAGTAGAAAAAGGGGGAAAGGCATTTATGCTGTGTGACTTGAAAGTTATACATGTTTTTTGCCAGCTATGTGCTCCCACCAACTTATTCAACTGGGTACAAGAAGCTACAAAGGAGTTTGGAAAATGTGTATGTTATTCTGAGAAATCCTTCCTTCAGTTATATTATGATCATCATCTCATAATTTTATTCACTTTTTCTATAAACATCTAATAGGTGGGAGGGGATACATTATGTTTAATATAACTATACATAGATGCTCCTCAATTTATGATGGGCTTATGTCCTGATAAACCCATCATAAATTAAAAATATCATAAGTTAAAAATGCAATGAATATACCTAACTTACTAAACATCATAGGTTAAGCTAGCATACCTTAAATGTGCTCAGAACATTTACATTTGCCTAGAGTTTGGCAAAAGCATCTAACAAGAAGCTTATTTTATAGTAAAATGTTGAATATCTCATGCAATTTATTGAATACAGTACACTGTACAGTATTGGTTGTTTACTTTCATACTTATGTAGTTACTAGAAGCTGTGGCTAGCTGCTACTAGCCAGCATCATGAGAGAGTATTGTACTACATGTCACTAGCCCAGGAAATGATCAAAATTCAGAATTTGAAGTGGTTTCTACTGAATGCATATCACTTTTATACCATTGTGAAGTCAAAATATCAGAAGCTGAACAGTTGTAAGTTGGGGACCATTATATACACATGTCTGTGTGAGTATGTTTGATGAGTACTTCTAATATTTAACACAAATACTTATCAAGTGTAAATGTATATTTATATTCACCACTGAATAATATAGAAGATTTATGATAGTTTGATCACACCTAACTGGCTTACACTTTAATATGGTTCAGCATTTGAATTTACCTTGATTTTATATCCTTTGTATAGGCCATTTTTATTGTTGTTATTTTACAAATTTAACTCATTTGAATTTATCACCACATACAACAATTTATTCATTATGTATCACATTTCTTTTTTTCTGCTGCTATTTGCCTTCTTATTGAAATATATCATATTACCTTTAGTGAAAGTCTGTGAAGGAAATCTCTCATATTTTGTTCATCTAAATTTTTCTTTGATTTGCATTGATATATAAATGATATTTTCCTGGGAAAGAAGTTCCCAATTATGCTTTATACATTTTGAACAGATTATTTCATTATATTATGTCTTATTAGACCTTTTAGAGCCTTCTGTTAGATTAATTTTCCTATAATTATTTTTTCCCATTTGTTGGTTGACCATGTTTTCATTATATGTCAAGTTGTGTATTACTATTTTTCTGCTTGAAACTTGTTGAGGAGTTTCAGTCCTGCAAGCATGGAAAATTTTTACCTGTTACCACATTAATGTTGCTTCACTGCTTCTTACTCAAGAAATTCTATCTGGGGTACAGGCTACTTCCCAGGGCAGCTGTCCTCCTTGCTGTGACTTAGTAATCTCCTAGATTTGATTTGATCTGTGGGGAAGAGAGGCTAGAAAATGAAACAAGGGCTTTTTTTCTGGCTCAGGCCAGAAGTGACACAATCTGATTTCAATTGGCAGAACTAGACAATGGTTTTGCCTGATTAGGAGGAGGCTGGAAATTGTAGATTCTCATTCTCAGGAAGAAGAACATGAAATAACTGAATACAATGATGCATTCTTCCTTCATATGTTTAATACTTTTGGACTATATGCTCATCATTGGCAGGTTTTTAACTCTACATAGCCAGCGTGATGGGAAAGTTTTGTATATACTTCTTCAGTCTTTCCCAGGAGTATGTGAGAAGAATACATTTGAGTCATAAACCAATTTAGGTTATAGACTCAGGTTTTCCTCTCTCAGGCAATTTGTTCCTCTTAAAACAATACAACGAGACAAGTATCCTCATCTTCATTTGCCAAAAGGTTTTTGTTTGTTTTTTTTAGTCTGTGCTTTTCCCTTAATTTGCAGCCCTTAACATCCTCTATGGTGGAGTCTTAGATTGAACGTGTTGCCTTGTAGGGACTGACTGAATTTTACTTTCCCTCTGATATTATGATTTAGATTAGCAGGAACTAAAGTTGTCCTCTTCTCCAATAACTTAAAGGTAGCCACTGCCACGCAGAATATCATGTGTTATTGCTCTAGTTTGCAGTTTCATCTTGCTTTTCTAAGCCTGGATATTATGTATTATTTCTTTTAATCCCAACTTTGCAGTAAAAGTAGTTTTTAACTTATACATAATTTTTATTTTATATATCATTTTTATCTGCTTGTATGCAGGGGGTGTAGTTAATCTTATTATAGTATCTTGCCATAATTTTAAGTCTACAAAATTGAATTTGTCAAGTGTTTTTATCCTTTTTTGTTTATTTGTATTGTCATTTCTTGACTGAATTGATGCAATATTATTAAATCTCCCTCCGTCTGACCCCTTTAATTGTTTCCCTAATCTGCAAGTTTTATGAGATGTTTCTATTACTTAGACATTTCTTTTCCTTAGTTTATAAAAAAAACTATATAGATTATATATATAAAATGATAATCATAAGCTCTAGTCTCCTTCAGTACAGTACAAAAATCTTAAGTGCTTTAACAATTAATACACTCTTCCTATATCCCATGTCCTTTGGCCTTTATCTTAATACCACTTTATTTTCAAGCACAAAATTCCTCATTCTTTATTTTTCCTGTCTTTAACTCTCAGTAATTATCTTTATTTTGCTCTTAGTCTCACATGATAATATAGCTAAATAGAGAGTTCTAAGACCCTGGAGTGGTTTTTGTTTTGTTTAGTTTTGGTTTGGTTTAGTTTGATTTTCTCTCTTGAGTCCTTTGGACAATTAAATATAATACTTTCTTGCCTTTGTTGTTGCTGATGAGAAGTCTATTACCTATTTCCTCACCATTCCTTTATTTATGACATCTATTTTTATTTCCTTGTAATTTTCTATTCTTTTAAATAGTTTTATAATCATGTGTCTAACTGAACTTTTTTTCCCTTATTCTACTTAAAACTTGCTATATTGCTTCAATAAGAGGACTTGTATATTTCCTTAATTCTGGAAATTTCTCATCTATCATCTCACATAATTATAAACCTCTGTCAGTTTCCTATCTATTCTCTCCTTCTAGAATATTATTCTTTTGGATATTGACTCTAATTTCCAGGGTCTTTTCCCTTCTTTCCAACTTCAGGGTGAACTCCCAGGCTGATCTTGAAATCTAAGCATTGAAGATAAAATGGCAAGCTCTACCCCTGAATAAATGCATGGATGTATGTAGTCCAAAACATGGTCATTTTCACAGTAATGTTTTGTTAGCAAGAAACAATTTTGTATGTCTGTACATGTTTGGATGTTAAGCCACTGAAATTTAGTGACTATACAGATACTGCTTGTGTTTTACAAGCTCAATCATTAATGCATGATATTTACTGCTGTCGATTATTTTAACTGTTAAAAGGACTGAGCAAAAGACCTATGTGTTATGACTACTTCTAATGCTGTGCCTGTGTGTGTGCATATGTACATACATGCCTTGAAATGGAAAATGACCAAAAAAGTTATTTCAAATCCCATCAAATCTGACTGAGAAAAAAATAGTTCTAAAGCCTGGGTGAATCAGCTGTGGAAACAAATCCCAGAAATTTAGGAAGAGGACGCCTATTTTATTCCAGTGGCCAGAGAATCAAGTAAATCGTGACTCAAGATTTTAGGTGTTGTATTATGTTATATATGCTATACTATAATAAGCACTGGAGACATAAGTAAGAACTCTACATAAGAGATAAATAAAACTATAGCATGGACACCCCAAAATGGTAAATAGTACTGTATTCTCAACAGCAGAGATAAAGTGAAAGACTTTTCATTATGGGAGATTAATACAAGTAAAGCTAAGGCGAGAGCCAAGTTTGTGTCATATTCAGAGAGTATGGTCTAGAGGCTTTTGCAAATGTAAGGAAGTTAGTTAAGGCCAAGCTTGAAAGGACAATTCTAGTAAAATTGTAAAGAACATTCTCCTAAAAAAATAAAATAAAATAGGTCCTTAACTAGATTTCAAGTTCAAAACATGCAAATTTTCCTTGAGGAGTCAGCTTTTGAAGTAAGGTGGGTATCCCAATTATCCTGACAATATACATAAGATTTTTGAGAGGTAAAAATGAATGTGAGGAGTAGAAATTACTGGGAATCGACAACAAATTTAGGAATAAAACAACAGATAAAGGACTCTCTGAATTTATAAGGATTTGAAGGTATCTGGATTAAAGGTACACATATTTTTGCAGATTCTTTTTTAAATTGAAAATATGCAAAATAATTAAAATTAGCATTTTAATGAATTATGTAATATGAGTGACTATACTCCCTAAATCTTCATTTGTCAAATAAATCCTAGACCTAAATATAAGTTAGAGGGAACAGAAAATACACAGGTAAGAGATTGTATTTCCAAAAGTGGCTAAATAAATATTTACGGTCCCACATACTCTTCCACAACATTCCCAGTCCACCACCAATGGATGAGTTTAATTTCCTTTCACATGGGCTTGTTTCTCTTCCAAGCAATAGACTATGTTGGAAATAATGTTATCTGCCTTTCAAGGCTACATTTAAAAAAAATACAACATGCACCTTCTCCCTGGAATGCTTGTGTTCTTCCCCTGCCCCCTTCCTCTTTTTCTCCTAATCTCTTTCCCTCCCCCTCCTCCTCTCACATTATACTCACACTTGGAACCCAGACATTAAGTCCTGAAGAAGCCCACACTAGACTATGTGGAAAAACCACATGGAGAAACCCATGTTTAAAGGTACCGAGGCACCCATCTTATGTTGAACATCAGCCTGCAGTCATGTAAGGGAATGAGTCTTCAGATTATTCCAGACTCTATCCTTGGAGTCTTTTGTCTGAGTCCCTGGACTCAGAATCAAGATATCTCCATTGTGCCCAGTTTATATTCCAAACCCACAGAGCCAGAAATATAACCAATGGTTGTCTTACTTCTCTAAGTTCAGTAAGGATGTAACTGTTTCACTTTCTTCCCTTATTACATGGCCTGAAAGTCAGAGGTTAAATGTTCCTTTTACCTTCCTTTCTCCATCTGACTTTTAAATTAGTAGAGGATTTGGGGGCTCAGTACTGGCATTTATAACACCACAGCTTTCATTTTTAAACTTAGCATGTCCATTTATACATTTTATAAACTTATAAAAAGACTTTTATAGTTATACCTTTTTAATTTTTTTTTATTTCAGCATATTACAGGGGTACAAATGTTTAGGTTACATGTACCCAAGTCAGAGCTTCAAGCATGTCTATCCCCCAGATGATGTACACTGCACCCATTAGGTGTGAATATACCCACCCTCTCCTCCCCTGTCCCCTACCCACCCAACACATGATGAGTGTTACTACTATGTACGCACTTAAGTGTTGGTCAGTGAAGTCAGTTAATACCAATTTGATGGTCAGTACATATGGTGCTTGTTTTTCCCTTCTTGTGATATTTCACTTAGTGGAATGGGCTCCAGCTCTATCCAGGATAATACAAGAGGTGCTAGATCACCATTGTTTTTTGTGGCTGAGTAGAACTCCATGGTATACATATATCACAGTTTATTAATCCACTCATGTATTGATGGGCACTTGGGTTGTTTCCACATCTTTCCAATTGTGAATTGTGCTGTTATAAACATTCGAATGCAGATGTGTTTTTTTATAGAATGTCTTTTGTTCCTTTGGGTAGATGTCCAGTAATAGGATTGCTGGATAATAATTTAAAAAAATTCTCTTCTTTCTCAATCCTGCTTTCTTTATTATTATTTACACTGTTTATTCACATAGGTTCCTTAGTTACTTATGGATAGGTAGTAGATTATCAGAAGCTTGGAAGCTTGAAATGATACCCATTTATTATTTGACAATTTCTGTAGTTTAGAAAATTGGGCACTGTTTATATGGGTTCTCTGCTAAGGGTATCACAAGCTGAAACTAAGGCATCAGACAGGATGCATACTCATCTGGAAGGTTAACTCAGGAAGGAATCTACTAAAAAACATACGAGATAACAGGGTATATTCATTTCCTTGTAGCTGTAGAATGCATTGCAGCTTGCTTTTTCAAAGATAGCAAAATAGATAGTGCATCTCTGTATATTTGAGTCTGATATCTATACTCTGTTTTAAGGGGTTTCTCTGATTAGGTCAGTCCTACCCAGTACAATCTACCTTCTGATTAAAGTCAAATGATTAGGGGATTAATTTACTTATAAAACATCCCTTCACCTTTACCATACACCATTATCTAATTAAGGAAGTGACTTTCTGTCACCTTGACAATATTCTATTCATTAGAAGCAAGTTACAGATCCTACTCAAACTCAAGAGGAGGAGATTATAGAAAGGAAAGTCTATTTAATTATAACAAAAAAGTTGAAAAATGTTAGATCCAGTGATCAAGTCAATTATATTCAGTATAAGTAAATATTTTGAAATCCACTTAAACCATGAATGAAATTTATAATTCATGTTGAAAAAAGAAGTGTGTTTTTACTAATGATAGCATTTATAATTATGTATAAAGTTGCTATGGAGCTGTAAGAAGCAAACAGACAGAAAAATAGGAATTGAATTTTGAACAGGGAGATGCAATACCTTGCAAAAGTAAAATGAATTGAGTGATAATAAAACTTACCTTTTTATTACATCTATTGTAACAGAGAAAATGCACCAAGACAGTCTGATTGAATCAAAGATCAGAAGGATGATTGAGAGAGGGAGTAATTCCTTACTTCACAGTGCTCTCTTCAGTGATGAAAGTTGTTAATAGTGGCTTGATCTACACCTCTGAGTTCAATCTACTGTTATTAGCTTAGCCAGTATCAGTCGAGACATTGCAGATAACTGGAGGGTTGATATCCTCTTTCCCTGGATAAGGCTTCTTGAAGAGGAAGATGGATCCAAGGCAGAGATGAGTGAAGAGAGATTTAAGAATGCAAACATGGGAATACTCAAGAAGCTATCACTTTTTCTTGTTGAGATCCTATGTAGAAAATTGGGAATCTTTGATTTCATGAAATATATATTCCTTCCAAGTCAGATATCCAGATATATGGTATAATCCAAATCTGCCCCCACCTTAATTGTTAATAAATTCTCTAAATTTAGTGAAGACTTGTGTGACCTTTTTAGCCTCACATCAACTGTGCTAGGAAATGTTTTGTTCACACTTTCATGAGAAAAACAAAAGGGAGAGACATCTATCACCTGCCAACTGGGGAAACTTTATTAGGTTTTTATATTTCTTTCTATGTAACTTAACCTTGACAACAATGTCAGTAAACTCTGGGAACCCCAAATTGTTTAGGAACAATACTGCAACTCTTCAACATTGACCTTATTTGTGCTGAATAAATGTATTTTTTTTTTCCTTAAAGCATATCATCATTTTATTTAGCCTTCTATGAGCAAAATAGGCAGAAATCTATATCCCCATAAGAAGACCCCAGGAATGTACTGAGCTCTTCTTCAGATGCATGTAGAAAAACTAAATTTGTGTTCAGGAAACTTTCTAAGAGGAAAGGATGAAAAATTGGTTATAGGGATACAGATTTCATTTCAAAATAAGAACTTTCAACAGTGAAATCTGCCTGGATTTAATAATCTAGAAAAGTTTCTAGGTCATCTTATGTTATATTAAATATCATACCATTGGTACTTTGGGCCAATTGTTTCCACCTCTGAGTTCCTGGTTGTTTCTTATATCTTTCATAAGTCAGAAAGCCAAGCCTCCTTTAGCCATTTTGATGAATAAATCTTGTAGTACATTACAGGAGGACAGTCAGCATAATCCATGAAGCCTGCCTTAGCAAATTTGCTTCTCTCTTCTGACTTTGACTTAGATTCCGTCCATTACAAATGGTTTTGTAGTGTGAAATGAAACAGTAAATAAGACTCCAAGTTCTCCAGACAAAATGGACTCCCTGTGGCGGATAGGGTTGGCCAACTTAAGATAACAGGAACCAAATGGCTATGGTGGGGTGAGAGAAATGTGGTCAAGTGCAGGCACTTTGTTCCCAGAGAGGACAGCTGCAAACAAGCATCTGAGCTGAGATGGTTCCTGTAACTGGAGCTGAGACACCATGGTGGGAAAACTCCTCCCACCAGCCTGAAAGGAACATCCAACAGAGATTTTGCTTTTGGGCTTAAAAACTACCCAATAGGGACTCAGTTACTTCCAACTGATCTGGACTGAATGAATTTAAATCCTTCATTTGCATATACAGACCTGATTGAGGGTTAGGTCAGGAACTTTCCCTATTTATGGCAGATCCACTGTTTATTCTCTAAAACATGCTTTCCTTTTATACCAGAGGAGGCTGTGTCTCCCTAATCTGCAGATTGATTTTTTTATACAAAATAAAGCACTCCCTGTTCTGCAGTTCTCATAGTCTTTTGTTAACAATAGAAACACACTATTAAAAAAACATATAAAAGTGCATCACAAGCATGCCTTCTTTTAGTGCACTCCACTTTATTGTACTTCAGATATTGCTTTTTTTTTTAACAAATTGAAAGTTTGTGGCAACCTTGCATCAAGCAAATCTATGCATGCCATAATTAATTAGACAATCTATCTTGACTAAGTGACCACGATGGCATAAAAAAATAAATAAATAAAAAAACATGAGGAGGCACTTCTGCTTTGAGCTCTTCTAAATCCAAGATTCACTGCATAGATCTCGGTGGTTCAATCTAGAGTTTACACGTGGATACCTTGTAGACCTCCAATGCTTGCCTGCATTCTCTTTCCTTTGCTGTACCATATCCTTTGCCTTTAAATTAAAGCCTTACGTGAGTATGTTCCTTGAAGTCTTGTGAATACTTTGAAACATTCAAACTTGTGAATCTTTGCATTTCTTTATTTTGGGTTTAATTCCCGCTTCCTTGTCTTTCTCTTTATTTTTGTTTTCTTCATCTTTTTAGCTCCCTAAGATGGCTTAAAAGATTGATTTTAGGTCTTTCTCTTTTTTCTCCAATATGTCAGTAAAACTCTGAGTTTTCATATGTAGCATATGTAGCACAAGGGTGTCCTACAAATTTTGATCTGTTGTGTCTTTGTTAGTACTTAGCCCAAAATATTTCTTCAATTTTCATTATGATTTCTTTTTTGATCAGTGGACTATTTAGAAATATATCCTTTAATTTTTGATACTGAAGGATTTTTTTATATATGTTGTGTGTGGCAGACAGACTGCGTAGTACACTACAACAATAATCTCTGCCTGGTACTGGTCATACTCTTCATATTACCCTCATCTTGATTGTGGGTGGGACCTATGACTTACTTCTAGCCAATAGAATATGGCAAAGGTGAAATAATTTTGCAGCTATAATTAAGGTACTAAATCAGTTGATTTTGATTTAATTGAAGTGGAAATTATCTTGGGTTGAGCCTAACTTAATAAAGTAAAAGTCATTAAAAAAGTGGGAATACATCCTTCTTAAAGGTAAAACAACTGCGATAATCTTTCCCTCAGGAAAAAACCTAAATTATTTATTTCAAGGGTGATAACCAGCAGAAACATACAGACAACCAGACACCCAAGGAAAGATAATCATTTTAGAAGTTTCAATTTCCTTATTTAAGAAATGATTCTCAAAATTTTAAAGTTTCAAATGTTATGACTAGGATTGACTCCTCTATGTTACAAATTAGATGTAAAAAGTGGAATTTTAATGGAAAGTATAATATGAAATTGAGCCAAACATGTTTTCTTATATATTTTAAAGTGTTTATTTCAGTTACATATATTCTTATAGAAGCATCCTATATTTACAGTATTTAGAAGCACTGGTAAATCCAATATACTTTACCATCCAAAAGTAAGAAATGAATTGTCATTGTAACATCTTTTGATTTATAAACATATTTTGAATAACCTCAGAGTAAATCTTTTGTATGATGTATCACAATTCATTACATCTTATTTTTATCAGTGTGAATACCAAATACTAGAATAAAAAGTTTCATCTATTTGATTTTGGAGGTAATCAGAGTATTTAAAACTGTGATGTTTCTTCACATACAAAACTATTATGCTTTTTTAAATCAAATAAAACAAACCAAATTAAAATCATTATTATGATTTACCAAACCAAGGATTATTTATTAAAGGTAATGCAAAAAGGTAAAGACATTAATTGAGTTCAGCCCGTTCCCTGCTTGCATACTCACTCAGGATTATGGCAGATGATAGTCAACAATTGTTTGCTTTACTCTCCTTTTTCTTGTGGAGAATGAGGCCATGTACACTTCTCTTAGTCACTTTGATGCTGATTAACATTTTATAATTGTACTTTCCACGCTGAGAAGGCTTAGACATGGTTCCTATAGTTGTGCATTAACAAAAACCTGATAATATCAAATTTTCTACTAAATTGGAGTGCTTTATTTATTCTTATATAAACTTTGTTTAGTTATGGTTGAAAAATAAAACAGAAGATACAGTTAATAAAAAAAAGAAAACACATTAGTCCATTGTCTCACTAGAGAATTTGCTTAAAAATTATGTTTTGTTGTAGGCTTGCCATTTATTAGCTAACTTATCTCATGTTATGATATTAATTATCTTTATTTTTTAATATGTTTCTGAATATGTGGGTCACATACCATTTATAAGGTGGACCATATGTGTTCGTTTCTCCTTTCTACCAGAGGTGACTTGTCTACCTAATTGGTCTATTTAAAGAAACTAAATTGATCTATCCTGTTATAGAAATTTCTTTAAAATAGATTTGTCAATTGTATTTACATATAGTATCTAAATAATATCCTAACAATCATTGTTTTAATGCTTTCATTTTCTTAGTTTAGTTTTTGTGTTCTTATCTTTGTAGGGTGTCCTCCACAAGTGCTACCAATTTAGCAATCTGTTCTATGGAAGTACATCCTAGGCTTCTCTTAATCTCTAGCCATTTTCCAGAGTTTATGAAAATTTAGCTTCAGAGTAAATCAAGCAAGTATATTGAATAAAGATGAAGGAAGAAGGTGATTTACTAGAATTTAATAAGTAATTGGCTTTGGGAAAAAAAGAGAATAGAGATACAAGAAAGAAGGTTTAGAGAATACAAACGTGAAAATAAATAATATTGCAACATTGCATACCCAAGACAAGACAAAGATTGCTCCTATTTTCTAGTTTAGAAATCACTAATACTAATTGTATCAGCAGCATCTGTAGCAGGAGTAGCTTTATCAATACTGATAGTAAGACTACTATTAATGATAGCTTTCCTTAATTGGATTCTTATCTTCCAGTCACTTGGCTGTTTACATAGATATTATTACTTAATTCTTACCATAAGCTTATTATGTAGATGAGGTAACTAATATTTAATATGGATAAAAACAGTATCAAATTCCAGACACATTTTACTGAGAATAGGAACAGGCTCAATTGTAGACACCTGTATGGATCAAGGTTTGGGAATAATTTGGTAAAGAAAAAGAAAATATGTGAGATTATAATACCTAATACTTTCTTGTGTATTTTAGGCTCCAAGTTAGCTTGGACTGTTGTTACTTCTTTAAGTGTAGAACTGATATAAAATAAACTACATAATGAGTAATCTGGACTCTAACAAACTTATATCTGAATGTTTGGAATTTCTTGACATGTTAAAATGGCATTTCTAATGGGAGAAATGGCTCAGGTTAAAGTTGGTATCAGAAAATTAGTGCAATTAAATCGTCACTAATTCCCACATCTATTACTGGTTTGAAAGCAGTATCTTATTGTTAAATGTCAGGCATTTCTTCAGATGTTTTTTTAATTCCTAATTATTCCTTAATTCCACAGCTGTCCTGTGCTGTGTTCTTTATACTTTGTACCCCCCTATATATAAACTACCTCACAGAAATATGGGCACTAGAAATTTGAACAGTGTAGCACAAGAGTAGAAAACAATCATGAATTCTATTTTAGGGACTGCAAGAATTATCAGAAATTCTGGGTCAATGTGATATTTATTCAAGAGGTACAGGTATATTCTAAGCAAATGATAGATATATGAGAACAAGGAACAATAACAAAACTGTGTTCCTCCAGCTTTTAATAAATATTTTTTCAACATTTTCTAAATATACATATTTATCATTTAAACATATCTAGGACTTAGATGTGGGAATATGATATTCCTTGATCAAAATCAAGATTCAAGTCTCTACAAAGAAAGGGAAAACTTCTTTTGTTCTGATTTATCAGAACTAGTCTCCATGTTGTCAGTGTCCTGCTTTTCTCTTCCTTGGGTTTCCTTCCTTAGTAACACTACCACTTCAAAAACAAATAAATAATAAACAGAAGTCACCAAAAGGCCAAGTTATATAACATATATATTCCCTTTGTGATCTCCAAATTATTTCTTCTTACTTGGGTATCAGCTGCATCCCAAGGATTTCTTGCTTCCTCTTTTTATATTCTACTTTATCTTTGGACCAGTATCTCTCTGTAGTTTTAAATGTGAAAGTAATGTTGTGTTCCTGTCCTTAAGAGATTGAAAGTTTTGGGGAAAGTTCCTCTACTCTGTTTATTATACACAGGATCTATACTAGGACCTTAACTATTTTTCCTTGAAATTGTATTTGCTACCACTGGCACTTCTTATAATCAAGTATCCAATTCATGTTTCAGAAAAGTGGTTAAAGTAGGTAACCTTTAAGGTTCCTTCCAACCCCAACATTATTTAATTCCATATAATTTTCTCTGAAGAGGAGGAATTTGAGTAGGGGGAAGGTTTTAAATTTAATTCTCCATAATTTTTTCTAGGTAAGTGCAATGTCAAAAAATGATGACTGAACTAATCTGTCTTCTTGAGGAAGTAAAAGGAAATGATGCTTTCATGCCTTGATAAAAAATTATGAAAAAATTTTAAAAAGGGTATAATAGATTGTTATCAAGATAATTATAGTATTTACATACTTTCTGCCTAAATGTTACTTGCATATACAGGTTTTTTCCCCAAGAAAGACTAGTGTTAATGACTTATACACTTTTTTGAATGCCATCTAAATAATTTTTTACTTAGAGAAAGTACAACAATTTAGGATTTGACCTACTTTTAATGTAAAAGCAAATCATTAACAGAGGTTGAAGTTTTTGTATTGGTTCAACTGGCATTTCAGATCTAAGGAAAGCTGTTTCCTACTATTTACACCCTTTTAGATTTCCTGATCCTTTTAAAAATGATAATAATTAGAATGTTATGTTGAGAAATGTCTGAAGGTTAGAGAGATAGATGTCCTTTCACACTCCAAACACACATATGTCTCCCTAAAATGTTACTTTTTTGGACAATTTTAGAAATTGTTTGAAAACATCAAAGATATAGTTAGAGGTCATAGTCTTAAATTATTTGAATTTGAGATAATTGTTGAGAGCAAAAAATAATTCAGGATGTCTTTATAGGAAGTTCTTAATAGACCCTGGGTTTTCCTAGGGCCTTGTTATTGTGGATCAGCCAACACACACACACACACACACACACACACACAGACACACACACATATATACATACACACACATGTTCATCTCCCCCATCTCAACCCAAATTTCGATCAAGCTCTAGAAAACAGGCCACCTTTTCCTTCATACCTTTATTGAGAATCACTGCTGTAATATTCTAATTTTGGTTTCACAAGATGTACCCTCAGAAGTTTTAAGAGAAGTCTTACTATTAATAGTATCAATATTTTTCTATGGACTATAGGTTTTGTCAGGCTAAGTCAACTTAAAAGCATCTAAATGTCTAAAAATCACTACTTTAGTGAAAATTTATAAATTTGGAGATCATACTTAGCTGGATTTGTCTCCCAGAACTGCTATTTACTTCCTGTGTAGATTTAAGAAAATTATTCACCTTACCTAGGTCTCCATGTTCTTAACAATGTTAATTAAAATAATTATAGTGTTTGCCTCTGGGTTATGCTATTATGAGAGTTTTCACAAAAATGTTTAACCCAAGAAGTTTGAAATTTCTATAATGAGATGTTTAATGAGAAGAAAAGAAAGGCATGGATAATCTATAACTGATTTTAATTTTTTCTATATCTATTGTTATTTCTGAAAGAAAACCTTCAAATGTCATAAAATAAATCCTAAATTTTCTAATAGATATAATTTCTAAATAATGTTCTTTTCATATTACCTTTGGTTGTAAAAAAATGCTCACCAGATGAGTGTACTGTAATGTTAATTGCCTAATTGATTATTACGAGGAGTCCACAATTTCTAGTATTTTAAATCTTTGAGTTTTCTCTTTTTTATGTCATTACCTTTCATTTATCAACCTTCATTTTGATCATATAACCACCTATTTATAGCAAACTTTCTGTTGTTAGAAGTTCATGTCTACTGCAAAGTTTCCATATACAGATGAATAATAGCAAGAGTTGATAAGGATGCAAAGAAATTGGAAACCTCATGCATTGTTGGTGGCAATTTAAAATGGTACAGCCACTGTGGAAAATAGTTTAGCAGATTTTCAAAGATAAACATAGAGTTGTTATATCATCCAGTGATTCACTCCTAAGTGAATATCCAAGAGAATTGAAAACATATGTTCTCATGAAACATTGTTCATTGCAACATTATTTATAATAGCCTAAAAGTGAAAATAGCCAAAATGTCTTTCATATGATAAATGGGTAAATAGAATATGGTATATGCACAAAATAAAATATTGAGATGTAAAAAGGAGTACAATACTGATACATGCTAAACATGAATGAACGTTTGATGATTAATATCAGGATACAAAAAGCCACATGTAATGTGATTCCATTTATATGTGATCTTCAGAATAGGCAAATTCACACAAACAGAAAGTAAATTAGTGGTTGCTAAGGGATGAGAAAAGGGGGAAATGGAAAATGACTACTAAGAGTTTCTTTTTGGAATGATGAAGATATTCTGGAATTAGATAGTGGTGATATTTGTACAACCTTGTGAATATACTAGAACACTGCATTGTACATGTTAAAATAGTGAATATGTTAAATAGACAATGTGTTAATTATCAATTTTTTAAATTTTCTACATGGAACAGGTTTTGAGGGTGTAGATTATCATTAACTTTGTAAGAACATTGAGTTGAAACTGTTTTTGTTATCTTCATTGCTAACACAAACCTAATTGTCAATCACAGTTCATTGCAAGCAACAGACACCTTTACAGGTATTTTAAACAAAAAGAGATACAGATATAAATACAAATAGTTGTTTTAAAATCAACGGAATGGTTATAAACAAAATTATCCTCTGGGTTTTTCAAATGACTCCCAGAATAAACAGACCTCGAAATTTAGGGAAGCTGCTAATACTGTGACCACCACTGGATCTCTTCTGTTATAGGAATAATGTTACTCCCATGCCTGGCCACAAAGAAACACTAGAATACATTACCATGATCTTTGTACCCAATGATAATAGCAAAACTATGGGAAGATTGTCTTCATCTCATATCTTCTTTCTAAATCTTAAAATAGCTCTTCCATTAGGAAAAATATCTAGAGTATAACTTGCAAGGGAATCTGGGAAATGTTTTTAATTTTCTAAATTCTCCAACTAGATGCTGTACTAAAATTTGAGAGAGATAACTGAAATATCTAACTTTAGGTATTAAAAGTATTTTGAACCTTTAAAATTGAAAGGTTGAAATAATACTTGATATAGGAGTCCTGTCCATCATAATACTAAATAACATTCATTGTAATTCATGTTAACTCATGTTTTTATAAACTCATGGTTGATAAAACAAAATGAAAATTGGGACCTAATATTAATCATCAGTCTTTTGCAAAATTCATTTTCTCAATTCATTCTTAAAATTCCACTTGTGAAAATTCCTTGATCCATCTAGTCATCTTAATTCTAAGTGCTATAATTTTTATTAAGATTATTATAAGAGCCTCTAGATTGATCTATGCTTCAGTTTCTTTCCTGCATTCAGTCCTGCAGATTTAATTATGTTCTTCAACTCTGAAAATATTCAATTGACAAGGCCAAAATATTATCATACACAACACAAATCTCACAACATTTGACCCAAACCTAATTCCCGTGCATCAAATCCGATTGGCTGTTCTTTATTTCTCCACAAACTTAAGATAGCTTGTGTCTGGAATTCTTCCCTACCCACAGGATAAATTTCCAACTTCTGAAAGTTTCTGCTGCCTGTAATTCATTCTCTCACTTTGTGAAATGTTAAGCTGCCCATTTTTCAGAACAACTCAAATGTGTGCCTAATTATGGATCTTTCTCTAAGGTCTCCAGAGGGCATTTTTATATAAGATTTCTGAAATCTATTCAAGATATGGACAACACCATACTTATATTTTTTATTTCCAGCTATCAACTTTTAACTTGATAGACAACACATAATAAGTTGTTTTAATAAAAGTATACAAACATAAGAACAAATAAATGGATATAAAATTTAACTGTCCTTCCATGAATTCATAGATAAATTTATTTCTTAACCTTAGTAACCAAAACAGCATGGTACTGGCACAAAAATAGAGTCATATACCAATGGAACAGAACAGAGAACCCAGATATAAAACCATCCACATATTGCCATCTGATCTTTGACAAAGTAGACAGCAATATACACGGGAGCAATAATCCCTATTCAATAAATGGTACTGGGAAAATTGGATAGCAACATGTAGAAGATTGAAACAGGATCTATATCTCTCACCACTCACAAAAATCAATTCATGATGGATAACAGACTTAAATCTAAGACATGAAACCATAATAATTCTAGAAGAAAATATTGGTAAAACTCTTGTAGATATTGGCCTAGGCAAAGAATATTTGAAGAATTTATGAAGACCCTAAGGGCAATCATTGCAACAACAAAAAATTAACAAATGGGACTTGATTAAATTAAAAGGCTTCTGCACAGCCAGGGAAACAATCAATAGTGCAAATAGACAACCTACAGGATGGGGGAAAATGTTCCCAAGCTATACATCCAGTAAAGGGCTAATAACCAGAATCTGCAAAGAACTCAAGCAAATCAGCAACAAAACATCAAACAACTCCATTAAAAAGTGGGCAAAAGATATGAACAGGAGCTTTTCAAAAGAAGATAGACTAATGGTAAATAAACTTGTGAAAAAATGTTTAACATCATTAATCATTAGAGAAATGTAAATCAAATCCACAATGAGATATACCTAACCCGAGTAAGAGTGGCTTTTATCAAAAATCCCAAAACAACAGATGCTGGTATGGATGCAGAGAGATAGGAACACTTGTACACTGTTGGTGGGACTGCAAACTACTGCAATCTCTGTGGAAAATAGTATGAAGATTCCTGAAAGAACTAAAAGCAGACCTACCATTTGATCCAGCAGTTCCACTACTGGGTATTTACCCAAAGGGAAAAAAAGTCATTTTATCAAAAAGACATTTGCACTAGAATGTTTATTGCAGCACAATTCACAATCTCAAAGACATGGAATCAACCCAACTTTCCATCAATTCATGAGTGGATTAATAAAATGTGGTATATTTACACCATGGGGTACTACTTAGCCATAAAAAATGAATTAATACCTTTTGCAACAATCTGGATGGAACTGGAGACTATTCTACATGAAGTACCACAAGAATGGAAAAACAAACACCACATGTACTCACTGTTAAATTGGAACTAATCTATCAGCACTTATGTGCACAGATGGAAGTAAAACTTAATGGAAATCATGCAGGTGGGAGCAGGGAGGTGGGGATGTGTGAAATCATACCTAACAGGTATGATGTACAGTATCTGGGTGATGGGCACACTTACAACTTTGACTCAAGCAGTACAAAAGCAATTCATGTAACCAAAACATTTGTACTCCTGTAATTTTATGAAATAAAAAGCATGAAAATACAACTTAGTATCATGCTTTCCACTTGTAAATTTGAGTAAAGTTCAAGTTTCAGTTTTTAAAGTTTATGTTAAGTGCACAGATTATCAGTTCCAGTACATTTGAATTGAATTCCAACATAATAACAAAATAATAATACTACAATCACAGGGTTTCAATCAGACCTAGACATATCATTCAAACAAATTTAAATCATTGTGAGGGGAAATTAGCTTTAGAATTATATTATTTAAAATCAATAGATGACTGTGAAATGGAAAGAAATCAGTCAACACTGAAGATCATTTTTTCTTATGTGATGTCTCTGACCTACCACTAGGAATAAAAGTTAAATAATTATTTCTTATGTAAAAAACCTTTCTTCCACTATATCTTAAATGCACACACACTCAAACACATATGCCCAGGAACTCACTTGGCAGCAGTTACTATTTATTTTTAACTTCAGAAATGAGTCTTTTTGCCATACATGCCCTTGGTGGCTTTATATCATCTTAAATGAGGCCATAAAGAAAGAAAGTGCCTACAGCAGAAGCCTATAAATTAATACCAGTAGGGCCTACAGAAGCACTGAGTTCAGACATGTTAAATTAGCAGACTTGGAATTTTGTTAGATTTCTGGTTACTATCAGCTATTATTAACAAAAATTTGGAATTAATATTTCATGTGCATAAAAAGTCCTCATAAGTCCCATAAGAGGACCACTAAATGCTAAAAGATACAATATCTATGCAGTAAAAATTACTGCAACTAACAAATTATATTACAGGTATTCAGTCATATTAGTTAATCAGTACTCAGAACCAATGCCCCAATTAAGCAATCTGAATCATGAATCTTAAAAATCCACTATCTCTTTTGACTTATTAAATATACTTGAGATGTTTCCTAAATAAGAGTTTTGAAATAGAAAATAAATTTGCATGGAATTGCATATTTGCATGGAATAATTGTGATAAATTTGTAATAGTAAAAATCAGAAATATCAAAACATTCATCAGTTGGAAGATATTAAGAAAATGCTCACTGTAGTATTACACAAATACTTTTTTAAAATAAGTAAAATCATGACTTTCTGAAATATAAAATGAACACGTGCAATTATTTGATTAGACTTAATAAAGGAAACAATGGGAAAAACTGATTCAAAGAATTCAAGGAACAAACATATAGGCAATCACAAATGCTCAGATGAATTTGTTCATAGATATAAAATTGGCTTCTTCCATGACTGTTGGGATAGAGTTGAATCAATTGTACCTCTACCAGAAAAAAGCAAACAAGAAAATACATTTGCATCTCTAGTGTTGTACAGGCTTACTAATGGGAGGTAATTTCCAGGCTGCATCACACAGATGGGAAAACCTGGCAGAATCCAAAGGACTCCTAAAATAAGGTAACAAAGCTGGGAATGCAGTGAAGTCATGTCAGTTAGAGATTTCAAGTCAGAATTCCTGAGAGGAAAAAGTTTCTTAGAGAACTCCAGAGACTTGCAAGGGCCTCTTCTGAGTCTTCAGCTGAGTATAAATTAGTGGATGTGAGAAAACTACATGAAGCTGGGAAAAGAAGTAGGCCAAAAGGAATAGAGAAATCAATCCCAGAGGCTCAAACAGAGCTGAGAAAACTTACTTTATTCATCAGCAAGAATGGAAAACATCATTTTTCATGGGGCATTGGGGAGAGTAATTGGAAGGGTTTTGCCTTAGTATTGGGAAAACAGAAACTAAAACAAACCGAAGTTTCTACTAGTACCATCTAAGAAATCTTAAAAGCAAAACCTCCACCAAAATTTCCAAGCAACTTAACTCAATCCAAAATAAAGGTAAAAAAATATAAAAGATACAACACATGCAGCTTCCAACAAGATAAAATTTATGTCAGTCATCCAGTAAAAAATACTAGAATACAAAGATGCAGGAAAATATGACCCATATGAGAAAAATAATCAATGTTAACAAACCTTGAAAGCACTTTGACAATGGAACTAGTAGACAAGGATAATAAAACAGTTATAATAAATATTTTATATGTTTCCAAAGGTTGAGAAAGGATAATATATTAAATAGAGATACAGTAGAAAGAAAAAGGCCCAAATTAAACTTCTATAAATGAAAACTATAATGTCTAAAATAAAAATATACTAGATGGAATTAATAGCAGATTAGACATTGTGGAAGAAAAGGTAAATTAATTAAAAGACATAGCAATAGAAACTATCCAAAATAAAACACAGAGAGGAAAATAAACACCCCCCCCTAAAAAAAGTACCAAGTATCAATGAATTGTAGGACAATTTCAAACTGTCTAATATCAGTGTTATTAGAGTTCCTAAAGGAGAGGGAAGAAGATCAAAATAGTATTTGAATAAATGATGGAAACTGTTCCCAATTTGATTAAAACCATAAAACTACAATTTATTAATACAAAGGTCAAAACACTCTGACCACAATAATGAAGAAATATTTAAATTTATATTTAATATATCTTTTGAATCTTGATGAGACTACTATTTCAGACATAAAAAGGCTAAAACATTTCAGCAGTAGGAGCTCCTCACATCTAGCAATGTTAAAGTCTTTCATGCAGAAGAATAAAGATACTGTATAGATATCTAGATCTACACAAAGAAATGAATGATAAAAATGATAAATATATGAATAAATATTTTCTAAAAATCTATTTTTATCTTAAAAATATCTTTTAAAGATAGCTAGCTATTTAAAGCAAAATAAACAATATCCTGTGAGGTTTATATTATATGTAGAAATAAAGTGAATGAAAATAATAGCCCAAAGGCCAATAAAGGGGGAAGAGTTTAGGTGAAGACATACATTATTTTCAGTTTTGTATATGACATTTAAAGTGATAAACTATGACTTGAAATATACTAATGTAAGTTAAAGTTGTTTACTGTAAATCCACGAAAAACCAAAAACATTGAAAGAGATAACTAGCTAATAGACTGACCTAGGAGATAAAGTAGAATTTTATAAATACATTTAATTTAAAAAGACATAAACAAAAGAGAAGGGAACAAGAACACATGGGACAGATAGAACAACAAATCACAATTTGGTGAATTTAAAACCAACTTACCAATAATCATATTAAAACTCAATGGACTCGACATCACACCTCCCCCAAAATTAAAAGACTGGGTAAAACCGCAAGCCTCAAGTAAGTCATGCCTGTAAGAAACCTACATTAAATGTGAATAAACGTATAGTATAAAGGAAAAATTGAAAAAGATACTATTCTAATAATCAAATGAAAGATAAAATATGTATATTAACAAGAGACAATGTATATTTCAGAGAAAGAATATTACCACAGTCATTTCTTATTCAAAACAAGAGTCAATTCATCAAAAGGACATAAAACTCCTAAGCATTTACACCTCAGAGAGTTTCAAAATGTATCTAGCAAAACTTATAGACTTCAAGGAGAAATAGACAAATCCACAATTTATAGTAAGAGATTTTTAACACCCTTCTCTCAAAAATAGATGGAACATAGGAATAGAATATCAGTGAGGGTTTTAAGGACAAATGCAAATTAAAAATAAGAGGCTTGGCCGGGCGCGGTGGCTCACGCCTGTAATCCTAGCCCTCTGGGAGGCCGAGGCGGGTGGATCGCTCGAGGTCAGGAGTTCGAGACCAGCCTGAGCAAGAGTGAGACCCTGTCTCTACTAAAAATAGAAAGAAATTATCTGACCAACTAAAAATATATATATAAAAAAAAAAAAATTAGCCGGGCATGGTGGCACATGCCTGTAGTCCCAGCTACTCGGGAGGCTGAGGCAGAAGGATCGCTTAAGCCCAGGAGTTTGAGGTTGCTGTGAGCTAGGCTGATGCCATGGCACTCACTCTAGCCCGGGCAACAAAGCGAGACTCTGTCTCAAAAAAAAAAAAAAACTATATATATATATATATATATATATATATATATATATAAATAAGAGGCTTAATTCTCCCTACTGAAATTAAGGAAAGATACTCCCTCCTTCCTCCCTTTCCTTAGAACATTCACTTTAGCGAACTTGTAATTTTAAGTTCTTTCCCTGTCTCTTGGAAATGTATTTAAGTCTTTTTAAAAGCTAAATAAGCCACTTGCCAGAGGCTTTGATTTTCACTGCTAGACCACACTGAACTCCTGCCCTGGGCTAACATCCTCAGCTAGATATCTTCCTGCTGGGAGGAATGTTCTCACAATCCAGGAGTGTCTTTCTCAAGGATCTAAACTTCATCTTTTTAAATTTAACCATCAAGACAGTGTCCCCAACTCCCAGTTTCTGTTGGTATTTAGGAGCCTAACGTAGGCAGGTACATCATTCAAAATTGCAAAACTACCTCTTGTCATAAAGATATGAGAAATTTACTTTTCCTTTAGATAAAGCCAATTATCTGAATTTAGCATGGACTCCCTGGGACAAATGGTGCTGTCTAATTTTCTTATCTGAGGACTAGTTATTGTTTATCATGATAATATAGTGGGTTGAATAAACTTTGGACTTTTAGCTACTAGTAATGTATCAATATTTACGTTTAATATCTGTGGCAAATGTACCATGTTAATGTAAGATGTTAATAATAGGGGAAGATAATGAGAGGTATATGAAAACTCTTTGTAGTTATTTTCAATTATTCTATAAATTTAAAACTATTTTAAAATTAAAAGTTTATTTTTAAAACATTACACATATACCTTCCATATGATCCAATAATCTGAATCCTAGGTAATTCAACCAAGAAAAATGAAAACATATGTTCATACAAAAATTATACACACATTTTTAGTAGCTTTATTTAAAATAGTCAAAAACTGAGAATTACCCAAATGTCCATCAACAGGGGAATGGATAAAGTATGGTCTAGCCATACAATGCAATACAACTCAGTCACATAAAGGAATAAACTATAGGCATATAAAACAATATGAATGAAACTCAAAACAATTTTGCTGAGTAAAAAAGTTGAGACACAATGTATCACATACCGTATGATTCTATTTTGGGGAAATTCTGGAAAATGCAAATTCATCTCTAGTGAGAAAGCAGATCAGTAGATACCAGAGAATTGTGAATAGTGTTAGGAAGGAGGAGAAACTGATTGCAAAATAGCAAGTAAAATTTGGTAAGTGATGAATACGTTTTCAAGCCTTATCAAATCTTATCAAATTATAACTTTTAAATATGTGAAATTTATTGTATGTCAATTATATCCCCAATAAGTCTACAAAAAGTATAATTAAGAAGCTGATAAAACTCAAAATAAGGGATGAAAATATATTAATAAATGTATAAATAAGTGATAACTGCATCTGAACTAATAATTGGTTAGAATACAGCTTTATTCTCCCCAAATTTTTACTATTAATATATGCTGTTTGGCCTAGCTTAAATGGATAACTCTTGACTAGATGTTATACAAACATTTTGATTAGAATGATTACATAAAGGAATGCATTTCCCCAAATATTTTTGCAATAATTGAGAGTAACATTTTTCTATGGAATAAATACAACCATAAATTTCTTAGGGAACTTCACTTAAAGTGCATTAATATTCCCAGTCTCGCTGAAATCATTCCAGTACTCATTCCTTCCATTAAAACATTTTATTTTCCTGTTAACATGCAAGTATATTATTTGGTAAGATGAGCACATTCAGTCACTAGCAGCCATTAGAGATGTAGTTAAATTATCTCAATAGTCTCCTATTAAGACCAGTTGATGGTATTAAGAGACTTAGTCCTCAGGACAAGTAATTGACTTAGAAGAATATCACCACTTTAACATCTTGGTAAAACAGCTAGATAGGATGCATCAGAGAACATGATAACTAGGGAGGAATAAAAAAAATGAGGAACTAGTCATAATCATAATCTTAACTAAAATTTCATTGCCCTTGATCTAAAATTGCTTTTGCTGTAAGAAGATACTTGGACATTCAGGCATTTTCACCCTTAGTTCTTTAAAATACATATATTTTTTTAAATTATGTAATTTTTATGCATCTGAAAACATATTGGTTATTTCAAATTTGGGACATTTACATGAGTGACACTCATTTTTGGTCCTCTATGAATGTAAATGTTATTGCTGGCAGGCTAGAGAGCTGAAAATATTGTGGCAATTTTACATTATGAATCTAACAAAATCCTCTCATGACATTTTGGATTTGAAGCAATACCGTCATTCATTCTTTTAGTCAATAGATTTATGAAATTCTTATTAAGCTCCAGGACTAGGGTAATAATAAGAAAATAAATTTAAGATTCAATTAAACATTATTTTTCAATCATTATCTCATTTAGGGATTATAATTTAGAAATTTTTATCATGTATTAGGCCTAACAAAACAAGATTAAAGATATTTGTCATTAATGTATGATATTTATTATATTCTATTACATTTTATAGTTTATACTGATATAATATTTGATAGAAGAAAATATAGTCTCTAGTTACCAGATACAAAAGTAGTGATAGAAGCAATGAGGGATAAAATCTCTAGCAAAAAAAAATGATTTTTCTTAAAGGTAAAAATAATTGGATAATTCGTCCTTGTTTTATTTTTCTGCATCATCCTTCTGCTCTTACCCTGGAAAGGAAAATTGTTTTTGGAAAAGCTTAAAAATGAATTTGTGGAAAATGATATGCTTCTCCTTGATAGATACCACATGACTTTCTTGGGCACTGTTATTGCCAAATATCGGTATATTTTCAGTGAGACATATAAGGTGGTCAGGGATCTCTGAAACCAATCATATAATGTGTAAATTTCAGATGATGGCAAAAGAGGGGTTTATTTTAAAGTGAAATGGGATTTTTAAAACAATACTAAATACTTCTTTATGACAGTATTGGCAGACTTATTTAGCAGCTTTATTAATATATAATTGGAATAAGCTGAATCATGTAAGGCAGCATATTTCATTAGAAAAACAGAAGGGGCTCGAGGGTGGCGCAAGATGGCCAAATAGAAAGAAAGCTCCAGCAATTGTCCCTCCGTGGAAACACCAAATTCAACAACTATCCATGCAAGCAAGCACCTTCAGAAGAACCAAAATCAGGAGAGGGGATTATACTAGCTGGTTTTAACATTACATGAAGAAAAGAAGCACTGAAGAGCACAGAAAAGACAGTTTTGCATTGCGTACACCACTGCTTCCGCATCCCCTGGCAGTGCTGTGCCAGCACATCAAGTGAAGAGAGAAACTGTGCCTGGGGGAGGGAGAGTAAAGTGATTCTCGGACTTAGCATTGAAACTTATGGCCAGCCTGGCACAGGGGAACACAGCATAAGGCAGAAATCTGCTGTTGTCCACAAAGGAAATATTTAGATGAGCCTGGCCAGAGAGAAATCATCCATCCTGAAACCAAGTTCTGGCTAACCCTATCACCGACTGATAAAAAGCAGCCTGGGGACTGGAATAAATTCATAAGGCAATTGGGCCCAAAAGGCTGCAGTACTTGGGCAACTCCTGTGGCTGTGCTGGCTATAAGCCAGTAGACTTGGGGTGCACATGACCCCGGGAGACACCAGTGGCAGCAGCCAAGCCAGTGACTGTGTCACCCCTGGCCTACTATAGGTAGTACACCTGAGGAGGTGTTGTTCCACTTCAGGAAAGAAAAGGAAAAAGTTCAGAGGACTTTGTTTTGCAACTTGAGCACCAGCAACAGTAAAATAAAGTACTAAGCAGACTGTTGAAGTCACTGAGTCCAAGCCTTAGTTCTTGGACAGAATTTTTACACCACCTAGGGTCAGAAGGAAACACACTGCCCTAAAGGGAAGGACTTAGTCCTGGCAGGATTCACCACCTACGGACTAAAGACCTCTTGGGCTTTGAACAGACCTCAAATATATCCAGGCAGCTGTCATCATGGGCTTTGGGTGAGATTGGGCTGGCTTCAGGTTTTACCTGACACTGGTAGCCACAAGGAAGTACCCATGTCACTACTCCCTCAACTCCAGCAACCCAGCACAGATAGTGGAGGGAAGACAGTGAGAGATGAGACACTTTGCCTGGTAGTCCAGGGAATTCTCCCATATCTTACCCAAATCCACTAAAGTAGTAGTTCCAAGGAGTCTACAAGAGTCTGATTATTGGGCTTGGGGTACTCCCAGTGCTCATACAGCTACAGTGACCAAAGACTTAGATCACAACACTCAATTTCCTTTGAATGTCTGGAAAACGATCTTAAGAAGTACAGGTTCAAACAAGCCCAGACTGTGAAGATTAAAATAAATACCTATCTTTTCAATACCCAGAAATTGACAAACATCCATAAGCATCAAGGATATCCAGGAAAACATGACCTCACCAAACAAACTAAATAAGGCACCAATGACCAATCCTGGAGCAATGGAGATATGTGACCATTCAGACAAATAATTCAAAATAGCTATCCTGAAAAAGCTCAGTGAACTTCAAGACAACACAGAGAAGAAATTTAGAAGCCTATCAGAGAAATTTAACAGATTGAAATAAAAAAAAAAAAAAAAAGCAGACATTCTGGAGCTTAAGAATTCAATTGACAAACTGAGAAATGCATCAGAGTCTCTAATAGCAAAATTAACCAAGCTGAAGAAAGAATTAGTAACTTAAAGACAGGCTATTTGAAAATACACAGAAGGTAAAGAAAAAAAATAAGAATGACGCATGCCTACAAGGCCCAGAAAATGGCCTCAAAAGCAAATCTAAGAGTTATTGGCTTTAAATAGGAGGTAGAGATAGAGATTGGGGTAGAAAGTTTATTCAAAGAAATAATAACAGAAAACTTTCCAAACTTAGAGAAAGATATCAATATTTAGGTATAAGAAAGTCATAGAAAACCAAGCAGATTTAACCTAAACAAGACAACTGCAAGGCAATGGGAGCCATTTTTTGACATATAAACATTAATGGTAATAGCACCCCTATCCCAGAATTGTTGTGGAAAGGTAGGAACCTAACTTAGGCAGCCACCTTTCTCCAAATTGCAAAACAACCTCTTGTCATAAAGATCTAAGAACTTTGTTTCTCCTCTGGATGAAGCCAATTAACTAACACAGATGGTCACCCCAATTACCAGATAAAGTCAGGGTGAACTATGGGTGACAAATGGTGCTGTCAAGTTCTCTTACCTGAGGACCTATTATTGTTTACCTTGAAAACATGCACATATTGTATTGTATCTGCTTGGCTATATAAAACGGTAAGATTTTTTGTTTTTGTTTTTGCAGCCTGTCAGCAGATTGCCTGTGATGTGTAACACATCTGATTTAATGATTATTTAATAAGAAAAGTGTTTTCTTTTTTTACTCCCTTTGTGGAGAAGATTTCTGGGTTGAGAAAAAAATTAATTATATTTCCTCAACAACATGCATAAACATATATATATATATAAACATGCTTGTATATGTGTACATATATATTCTTCCCCCTAAAATTTTGCTGGGTTATCACTACTATAAAATGCAGCTATTTCTATTTCCTGAATGTTGAAAGTAAACTTTCTAGCAGAAGTTTACTTTTCCATTTCAAAAACCCTAATTAACAACAACATTTTTGTACTTCTGAAGCATTGTAAAAATTACAGAAAACTAAATATGTAGACTATGTGATGACGCTGTTTTGAAGCTTATAATTAGAAATTATTTTGCTATGCATGCAATTCAGTTAGAGCTACATAATGAATGTTTAGTCTACTGGTAGAGTTTTAGGATATAAAAAGGAAGATCTAGGACAGTGCAGTGAAATTGTCTGAGACCACTTCTCTCAGGTGACTCTTTGGTTTCATCACAAATTAAACAATTTCCCAGTGCCTTCACATACAAGGAGAACTATTGTGTATTTACAAGGTCTTGATATGATTTATTCTATGGAAGAAGTCTCATGCTTCCTAGAATTTTTCTGTTTTTGAGCACAAAGTCATATATGACTTTCTCTTTACATTGAAAGTGCAGGGATTTTACACAAATATACCTCGATGTATGTATGCGTGGAGTGTGTGTGTGTATGGGTGTGGGGGGGGATTTAAATAAATTCAGTCTGGAACTCAATGAACCCCTTCTAGCAGTTCTATTTCACTATTTGTTTCAGTTTTATTTGTTCTGTTTGATCTTGTCTTAGACACAGGCCCACAAAAATGGTTTGGCTTTCCCTCTCTTCCTCACTTCCTTCCCTCCTGCCTTCCTGCCTGTCTGCCTTCTCTCCTTCCTTCTCTCTTTCTCTCTCTCTCCTTCTTTCAACTCACTTTATCTTAGTAACCAAAGAGGAAAATAGAACCAGTTCTTTGGATAGTGAACCACCCCTATGAGACTGCAGTGCAGTAGCAAATATTTTAGTCTCCAAGGTATCTTGATGTTCCCTCTTTCATTCTCACATTAGTTATTTGTGTCTTCTTTCTTATGTCTTAGGTTTATTGGGTATATTGAACATTTTAGTGAGCCATATTTTGATTTTGTTGATTTTTCACTATTGAATTCCTGTTTTCATTTCATTGATTTCTGCTCTAATTTTTATTATGTATTTTCTTGTGATTAATTTAATTTGTTCTTTTTTTATAGTTTTCTAAGATGGAAACTCAGTTTATTGATTTTTAGATCTTTCTACTTTTCTAATATATGAAATAAATGCTAAAATTTTTACTTTAAACACTGTTTTCACTGTATCCCACAAATTTTGATTAGCTTTATTTTCCTCTTCTTTAGTTCAAAATATTTTAAAAATTTATCTTGACATTTCATCTTTCACCTATGTGTTATTTATAAGTGTGTTGTTAATCTTCTCAGATTTTTTCCCCCAGCTCTCTGTTATAGATTTAATTTCACAGTGGTCTGAGAACAGACATTGTATGATTCCTATTCTTTTCAATTTGTTAAAGTGTGTTTTATGGCCCAGAATGTTGTCTATCTTGGGAAATTTTCCATGTGAGCTTGACAAGACTGTGTATTACGCTCGTGTTGGATGAAGTAGTCAATAGATGTCAATTATATTCAGTTGATTTATGGTGCTTTCGAATTCATCTATGTCTTTACTGATTTTCTGCCTGCTGGATCTGTCTACTTCTGATGGAGCAGTATTGAAGTCTTCAACCATAATGGTGGATTCATTGTCAGTTTTTACCTCATGTGTTTTGATGCTCTCTTATTAGGTATGTATACACTAAGGATCATTTTGAATCCTTGGAAAATTGACCTCTTTATTGTTATGTAATTCCACTCTTAATCTATGATGACTTTCCTAACTCAGAAGTTTGCCCTTTCAGAAACTCATATAGTTATGGTTTCTGACATGTGGTTAGTTAGCGTGATATCATTTTCTCTATGTTCTTACTTTTAATCTATATGTGTCTATATATTTAAAGTAGGTTTCTTGTGGACAACATATAATAGGGTCTCGCTTTTTGGAGCTACTCAGACAATCTCTGTTTTAATTGGTATATTTAGACGATTGATGTTTGAAGTGAATATGATATGCTTTGGTGTAATTTTTTGGTATTAATCTTGTTTATGTTTTATGAGCCTCCTGGGTCTGTGGTTGGGTGTTTGACATTAATTTAGGGGAAATCTTTGTGATTATTGCTTTAAATATTTCTTCTGTTCCTTTCATTCTTCTCCTAGTATTCCCGTTATGCACAGGATAAACCTTTTGTTGTTGTCCCACAGTTCTTGGACATTCTGTTCTTTTTATTTCAGTTCCTTTGACTTTTGCTTTTTCCATTTTGGAAATTCCTACAGAGATATTCTCAAGTTCAGAGATACTTTCTTCAGCTTTTTTAAGTCTACTAATGAGCTCATCAAGGACAATTTTAGTTTCTATTAAAGTTTTTGATCACTAGCATTTTTTAATTCTTAGAATTTCCATCTCTCTCTTTACATTGTCCTTCTGCTCTTGCATGCTGTCTACTATATCCATTAGAGCCCTAAAAATATTAATCATAGTTGTTTTAAAATTTCAGTCTAATAATTCCAATATCCTCTCATCTGAGTCTAGTTTTAATACTTGGTCTGTCTCTTCAAAGTTTGTTTTTTGCCTTTTGTTATGGTTTGTATGTTTTTCTTGACAGATGGACATGATGTACTAGGTAAGAGGAACTGAGGTGAACGGTCCTTTTAGTATTGTGGTGGTGAGATTTGCTGGGAGGTGACATGTTCTATAGTCTTATGAATAAGTTTTAGTCTTTTAGTGAGCTTGAACCTCTGGATTGTGAATTTTATGATGGCTTCTCAGTGTCATTTCCCACATTCCCCATTGGTGGGGACAGGATGTCTAGCATGGCCTGAATTTGGATATTTCCTTTCCCTCACATGAAAAGCTAAAATGGATTAAAGTTGTATATTTCCCTTCCCCCAAGTAGGTAAGTCTCTCATAAACCACAATAGTTAGGTTCTAGTAAAATAGTTTCTCTTGAGGGCAGGCTCTGTTAAGAAGAACAGAATGTTCCGGCATATATCAAAATGGTTTCTTTCTCCCTCCTCCTATCAGAAGCATGAGGGGATTTATCTCCACTAGTCACTGAGAACCTGGGCAAGCCCCAGAAGTAAAACTTAAAAAGAGTGTAGGAGCCCCCTTCTGACTGCCCCACATCCAGAGTTTTTAACTCTCAGATTTGTTCATTCTGAGCTCTAGTAATTCATCAATTATAGTTCAAGTTTTCCTACCCTTAATACTGGTTCCCAAGGAGAAGGTTTTCTTCCACAGTAAAGTTGTGATTTTCTGTATTCATGTCTGTCATTCTAAATTTGCCCTGTGACCTCACTTCTCTGACAGACCTAAGAAAAGTTGTTGATTTCTCTGTTTTTTCATATTTTTATTTGTTGTTAGGACAGAGTGATGATTTCCAAACTCCTTAAATGACAGACCAGAAACCAGAGGTGGCTTTATTTTTGAAAACAGCTTTATTGAGATATAATTAGCATACAAGCAATGAACTACACATATGTAAAGTGTACCAGTGATAAGCTTTGGCATTTTATACACCAATGAAAACATCATCCCCAATAAAGATAATAAATAAGACCAGCACCGTTAAATGTTTACTCATAGTCCTTTGTAATTTTCCCTTCCACCTCTTAATTTCATAATCTCAACTCTCCAGGAAACTACTTATATTTAACTGACACTACATATGCGTTTGCATCTTCTAAAATGTCTTATAAATGGAAACTATGGTATCATATGTACTCCTTTTGCCTGACTTTTCTCATTCAGCATAATTATTTTGAGGTTCATCCATGGTTTTTTGTGTATCAGTAACAACACATTCTTGCTTATTGCTGAGAGGCATTTCATTATATGGATAACCAGTTATGGATAGTTTTTTCATCTATTTCTCTCTGATTATTTATAAGAATTTAAAAACATAGTAATTTCATGTATCTTCAGTCCTTACATGAGTACGGGGAGCATAGTGGATTCCCTATAAATATTTTTGCATGCATACATGATGAATGAATATGCCAATTTGCTAGTAAACAATACCTGCCTAGTTTTAACATATCTAACTATAGAAAATTCAGATTAGTAAAATTGTATCTTTGGACACACATGCTCTACATTTGTTATAGGACACATTTACCTAAAAGTGCTTATAAAGATATAACATACAGTAAGTTATAATCTCACATAAATTAACTTGCATTATTGTAGCTATGACTTGGACTCGTAGCAAGTGGTGATTAAAGTAAAATGACCTGCAATTTATTAATTTGGAAAGGACAGGTAAATATATCATACAAACTTTCCATTAAGATTGTGTCTTTTTCAGCTAATTCTAATAAAAGTGAAAATATCAATAGTGGGAACATATTTCCTCCAAGAGCATGAGTTCCAAAATTCTGTCCAATTTAAATTAGCACTAAAAATATTTCTAAAATAATATTGTTAAATCACTGATTTCTGTCACTAATGTACTTTTGTAAAATTTCTTGAGATCCTAAAATGAAGACAAAATTCAAAATTACAGAATTTGAAACAGTAATGCATATTACAAAGGATATAATTTATTTTGCAGGATACTTTCTTTATAATTTCTTTAAATTTAAACATTTCTTGAGCCATAACCTTAAATCTCATGGGTTATTTCCAAATAAATGCTGCTGACTCCTATAAATATATATCCAGTCAAAATCTATTTTCTGAGAATCAGACCAACAGCCTGCTACTTCCATTATTCTCCCTATACTTAAGCTCACATGGCTTATGTACTTTTAAGGATTCAGTTAAAATGCCATTTTCTCTATCATCCCCTCCCCAACTATACTATTTTCCTTATAATAGCTCAAGGTTAGCATACTTTTTCTATAAAAAGCCAGATAGTAAACACTTTAGGCATTGTGTGCCACATGTTCTCTGTTGCAATTACTTCACTCTGATATTGTAGCTCAAAAGTAGCCATAGACAATATATAAACAATGGACTGTGGCTGTGTGCAAACAAAACTGTGTTTGTAAGAACAGGTGGCAGGTTGGTTTTGGCTAGCCAGCCTAGTTTACAGACCCCTAAATTAGCTCATAGTTTCAAAATGTTATTTATTATATATTAATGGTTAATTTTTAATAGTTAAAAATACCCTCTTGGATTAAAATGTCAATAAAATCAAGAACCACATTTGTCTCATTTACTATGGTTGTATATCAAAGGCCTAAAATAGTATATGGTATCCAAGAAGTGCCATTCAATGTATCTAAAGAATAATTTCAAACTGTTTTACGAGGTTTAAATACTCTGCCAGAACTGGTTCATTTTTCTTACACAACCTCATTTCCAACTCACCCAGACACACATAACCCCACCTGTTCACTTCTCTACTCCCCTCCCTGCAACCACATACATGGTCTTATGCATTATACACTGAAATACTTGCTTTCCCAAGGGTACAGACTATATCATGATTCTTTTTTCATGCTTGCATTTTTATCTAACCTATTTCTACTGCCTAGAATTTGCTTTCCTAAATTCTACTGGCTAAATTCTACAAAATCATCAACTCTCAATTGAGATGGAATCTCAGTTAAGAAGAATTCCATGACTACTACCACATGGTATAGTTTATACAATCCCATCAGTCCTTACCTATTTTGGTACTTATATTTTCCCTTGTGAAACAACTCTCCCACTGCTGCTTGTATTCTTGGTTCAACTGGTAAATCAAGATTCTTTTCCTGCCCCCAGATGTAGAGCAAGTGACCCTCACCACATCGGTCAGCTGCTTTATTCCAGTATCTGAATGGTGAGTAGAGTGACTCAAGGACGAACATGAATGGGGCTGATTCACCCCAATGTCAGCACTGTGTCTGTCCACTGGATGCTATTTCCTACATCTCTGGAACTAGTGTGTGTGCTATCCTCATTTGTGTCTTTCTTTTGTTCTTATATGCTAACATTTTTTATTCCCCCATTCGCTTAAAATGATTTTTTCATCAAAGCCATTTTCTGTTGTTTACAGTGAGAAAACCTTAATTGACACAGAGCTCATGTATTTGCCTTCCTCAAAAGAATGTAAGCTCCTAGAGAAGAGTACATGCATCTTATTAACCATTGAATGATCAGAATGTACTACAAAGCCTTTCATAGAGTAGGCACTAAATTGATCTTTGTTAACAGAGTTAAAGACTGAGTGACTTGAACCTCTGCAATCAGTGAGGTACTTAATTTTTCAAAGCCTTGACATCTACCTTTGAGCAAGGTGAAAATATAATAAAATTATTTCTAATGTAAATTAAGCAATTCTTTTCAATAATTGTGTAGGTGGTGGAGACCTTAGTCCTTTACATGAACTGTCGTAAAAAGGCTTTTAAAAATGTTTGCTACATATGAGTGACTAACTTCTTGTATATGTTTTGTTTCAATTTTATTACACCACCATAACTGAGTAGATTGGTATGGATATAATCAAGATGCAGAGCATTTCCCTCAACATATTAGTCTCTCCTATTGCTTTTTTATATCTCTGGAGAACACTGAAATGGGTATTACTAGTTTCATAAAATAAATTTGGAAATATTTCCTTTTCTGTTTTCTGGAAGAGATTGTGTAGAATTGCTATTATTTCTTTGTTAAAACTTTGGTAGAATTCTCTAGTGAAGTAATCTTGACTAGGAGACTTCTTTGTTGGAGGAGGGTTGCATTTTGAATTTAGTATTTTTAATAGTTATACAACTATTAAAATAATCTATTTCATTTTGGGTAAGTTATTGCAGTTTGTATTTTTTTAAGGATTGTTCTATTTTATCTAAATTATGAAATTATCTATGTGGAGTTTTGCCTAGATTTACTTATTAGCTTTTTGATGTCAGTGGGGTTTGTAATGATATTTATACTCATGGTATAGGTAATTTATCTTTTCTCTTTTTTGCTTGTCATACTGCTATAGGTTTGCCGATTTTATTGATCGTTTCAAAGAACCAGTCTTATGTTTCACTGATTTTCTCTATTGTTTTACTGTTTTAAATTTCATTGTTTTCTGCTTTAATTTTTGTTATTTACTTCCTTCTGCATATTTTGGGTTTATTTTATTCCTTCTTTTCTAAGTTTTAGGTTGGGAGATTAGATTATTGATTTGGAATATTTTCCTTTCTCTTAATATAAATATTTTGTGCTCTAAGTTTCCATGTCAGTACTATATTAGCTTTGTCTCACAAGTTTTGGCATGTTACATTTTCATTTCTTTCAGTGCATTTTTACAGTTCTCTCAAGACTATCTCTTTGATTTATGTAATATTTAGAAGTGTGCTGTTTAGTTTCCAAATGTTTGGAGATTTTTCTATTACCTTTACTAGACATGTAACCTGTATAATATAGCCTACTGCTCCTAGGCTACAAACCTGTGCAGCATGTTACTGTACTGAATACTGTAGGCAATTGTAACACAATTATAAGTATTTGTGTATTTAAACAGATCTAAATATAGAAAAGGTATGCTAAAAATATAGTATAAAAATAAAAATAGTGCAACTGTCTAAAGCACTTACTTATCATGAATGGAGCTGACAGGACTGGAAGTTGCTCTGGGTGAGTCAGAGAGTGGTGAATGAATGTGAAGGCCTAGGACATTACTGTACACTACTGTAGACTTTGTAAACACTATACTTAGGCTATACTAAATTTATAAAAAAACATTTTTCTTTCTTCAACAGTAACTTTACATTAGGTTACTGTGACTTTTTTACTGTATAACCTTTATTTTTTAATCTTTTGACTCTTGCAATAACACTTAGCTTAAAACACACATTGTACAGTTGTACAAAATATATTTTTATATCTTTATTTTATAAGGATTTTTCTATTTTAATATTTTTTATTTTGATAATTTTTTACTTTATAATATTTTTGTTAAAAACTAAGACACAGACACACACCCTAGGCCTATACAGGGTCAGGGTCATCAATATCACCATCTTCCACTGCCACATTTTGTCCCCCTGGAAGATCTTCGGGGGCAATAACATGCATAGAGCTGTCATCTCCTATGATAAGAATACTTTCTTCTGGAATACCTTCTGAAGGACCTGCCTGAGGCTGTTTGATAGTTATTTTTTTTAAATAAGTATAAGAAGTACACTCAAAATAATGATAAAAATTATACTAAATACATAAACCAGTAACATAGTCATTTATTATCATTACCAAGTATTATTTAGTGCACGTACATAATTGTGTGTGAAAGTTTTATACAACTGGCAGTGTAGTAGGTTTGTTTATACCAGTGTCACCTCAAACATGTAAGTAGTGCATTTGGCTATGACATTATGACAACTACCATGTCACTAGGCCGTAGGAATATGTCAGCTCCATTATAATCCTATAGGACCATCTTTGTATATGTGGTGCATTGTTAACTGAAACATCCTTATCCAGCACATGATTATACATAATTTGTCATAGTCAAATGTGTTGACATTTACCATTTTTAATAAACCATACAATGTACAAATCTTACTTTCTTTTATGTCTCTTTACTTTCCCCATTCATCTTATAATTGCCTTAAACATATTCTCTATATTAAAGAATAAAATGATAAAAAAATAAAACATGATGTGCCACTTTTCCCTGTTCTCCATGGTTTCTAATGAGAAATTCACTATTTTATGAACTGTTTTTATGTAAGGCATCATTCCTCTCTTACTGCTTTCAAGGTATTTTCTTTGTCTTTTGTTTTCACAAATATGACTATGGTGTGTCTTGCAGTGATTTTATTGTATTTATCTTGTTCGTAATTCACTCAGCTTCTTGAATCTGTAGGTTTCTGTTATACTTCCTATAGGTCCCTGAGGCTCTATTCATTTCTTTTTGCAGTGTATTTTCTGACTGTTGCTCAGATTAGGTAATTTCTATTGTCCTATCTTCTAGTTCACTTGTTTGTTACTTTGTACCCTCCATTCTGCTGTTGAGATCATTTGTGGAATGTTTTATTCTGGTTAGTGTATTTTTCAGTTCTAAAATGTCCATTCGGTTCTTCTTTATGTCATATATTTCTCTACTGAGACTTATTATTTCTTTGCTGAAATTTTCTATTTTTTAATTTGTTTCTAGTGTGTTCATATGTGTTTGTTGAAGCACTTTTTAAAAAATATTCTCATTTTTAATTATTATGGGTATATAATAGTTATATATACTTATAGGGTACATGTAATGTTTTTATACAGGGCATACAGTGTGAATTAATCAAATCAAGGTAATTGGGGTACCCACCACCTCAGGTATTTATCATTTCTTTGTGCTAGGAATATTTTAATTCTAGTCTTTTAGTTATTTTAAAGTATACCTTAATCTATTGTTGATTATAGTCTGCTTGCCATAGCCTTTATATTGCATTCCCCCAAAATTCATATGTTGAATGAATAGGTGCTAGTGTTAAGAGGAGGAGCCTTTGGGATGTGATTAGATTATAAGAGAAGAAGCCTTATGATGAGATTAGTGTCATTATAAAAGAGGCCCCAAAGAGCTGCCTACCCTTTCTACTGTGTGAAGATGCTTTGAGAAGGTGCAATCTATTGGGAATAGATCTTCACCAGACACTAAATCTGTCAGTGTCTTGATCTTGGACTTTGTAGCCTCCAGAACTACTAGAAATAAATTTTGTTTATAAACCACTATAGCAGTCTGAATAGATTAAGGTACTGCTCTAACATCTTTGTAAGATAATTCTGAAATCTCTTTAATCTAGGTTTTGTTTTTTTTAAATTAAAATTTCCTTGTTTTCATTATGGTAGGTGATCTGAATATTATAATATTCTGCAACTTATTAAATATTTGGTTTTATCTGGCTTTCTCTGACACTATTTTAGCAGAAGAAGTAGGAGAGTACCACCTCTTTCTTGCCAGGTAGGGAAAGAGGTCCAGGTTCCCTACGCAGCCTCTGTTGACGCCAGTGGGAGTGAGGGGCTCTTCATCACTGCTGGTCATGAGTGGGAGTTCTAGCTCCCCACTAGACCTCTGTGGATACCAGTCTGACTGGAAGGGACAGAAGTGCCTTGTTACTTCTCCTCATATGACCTTGCTGACACCATGGGCTTTGTCCTTGTTACTGCTTGGTGGTGGAAAGTCCTGACTCTCCACTAGGTCTCCTCTGAAACTCAGCATGAAAGTGGAGGGACACCTGCTTATTGCTGGATAAGAGTAGAAATCTGGGTTCTTTACATGGTCTCTACTAACACAACACTGTTACTGCCCAGTGGTGATGAAAATCCAAGCTTCCCAATTAGGCATTCTCTTATTCTACCCCAGTGGGGAAGTGGGCAACACATAGCCTGGTGGGGGTAGAAGTTCAAGGTCCCCCCTTGGCCTTTGCTGACTTTGGTAGGGTGGGGGCCACAGTTTCATCTGTAGTGTATGGCAGGTGTATAAAAATTATCTAAAATTTTTCTTTTTTGCTTAATTGCCCCTTCCCTGGTCCTTTTGTTTTCTTTTTTCTTTTGTGGAGGGATCTGTACCCTTTGGTGTTTCAGGGCTACTGGCTTATTCAGGTCTAAGTCTGGGCTATATGTGGCAAAATGAAAACCTAGAAAACTGACAATTATGTTCTTTATTGAGCTCCAAGGTCCTTTTTTGGTCAGCCTTCTTTCCAACTTTCAGAACCCTTACTATGTTTGTTTTGTATATTATATATTCATATATATATATGTATGTGTGTGTATGTATGTGTGTGTGTGTGTGTGTGTATATATATATATATATATATGCAGATTCTTTAGTTGTACTTAGCATGGATATTTGGGAAACCTAAGTTTACTTCCTGTTTGTGGCAATGGAAGTTGATTACTATCTTTGTAAATATAATGTTCCTAGTGTTAGATATTTATATATGTATATATCTCAATTATTTCAATGCACTTGATCTTTATATCCAATGTAAACCTTTTCACAAACTTCAGATTCCTTTGTGTACATGCATGTGTGTGTGCTCATGTGTGTATGTGCACAGGCATGCTGATGAGAAATCAAATCCAAATTTCTCATAAAATGACTTGCTGTAGTCTAAATACTATTTGATTCATTTAAAAAAAACCCTGATTTTTCTTGACTATAAATGCACTAACATTCTTTCAACTTTTTAAGTCATACTGAAGTGATGCCTGGAGAAACATATTTTTGGTCAATATTCCTTTTAAACTGGGACTTGGGATTATCTGAGTAAACTTTTTTCTTTCAGGTTCATTTCCACACTTTTCGTATTCCTCTTTTCTGTACAATGCAGAAGCTCCCTGTGAGGAACTTGCTTTATTTGCCAGCTAACTGGATGCCTCAGTTGGTATAAGGTCATTCTCATTTCTCTTTTAAAGAATCAATATATGGCTTGTGGTGCTTTTAATAGGCAGCAAATAAAGTGAATGAGATTTTTTTATTATCATAGGGTTGTGGTATTTTCAATATTTTACGCTGGAAAATTTCAATGGTTATGTTTTTGACTTACAACTCAAAAGAAACATTTCCTGGATTATTTTTAAAGTTACTGGGTTAAAAAAAAATATATCAGCAATCTTTGAATGAAACAAATTCTCCAAAAGTGACATGCCTGTGCAATGATTAATGGTTTTCTCATTCAATCATTAATTCATTAAAAAGGCATTTATTGAGCACCAGCTATGTAGTTATCATTAAGTTAAAGATGAATAAACTGTTGGAAATTACACATAGGTGTTCTCACCGTTAAAATATACAAAGAGCCATGGCACCTTAAATAGCAATATCCACAAGGTATTAGGCTTTATATATTTATTTTAAGAATGTACCCAAATAGTGGGTAAATGCTGGTTATTGTGAAGTTTTTCTCAAATTAGTTTCTGAAAGATGAAGCTAGAAAAATTTTCTTTTCTACTTGCCAAACTTCTTATTTAATTAAACTCTTATATTCTGAAATTTACTGCTTACATGATTTTGAAATGAAACTTAAAATGCTCTTGACTTTTTAGAAAAATATGCTTTTACATATTTAATGATTTTTAAAATGTGATAAAATATCTAATTCAATAACAAATATTTATTGGTCATTTTTAATATATAAGTCATTTTACTAAATTCTTAAATGTGTTATCTCACTTAATTCTTACAACATCCCCAAATTATAGGAACATATCTCAGTTTTACAGAAAATACAGTAAGTTTCCATAGATTAAGTAACTTGACCAACGTTTAACGGTAAGTATTTTGAAATTACTCTCCATGTTCATTTTATCCTAAAGTCTAAATAGTATTTTTAAATACTATAGTATACTGCCTATGTGCCGGTCTAAAAGAATTACCACAGAACTTTGTTAAAGCAGTTTCAAAGTATTCACTCCAAAGTGGGAAAATGAAGTTCTGGGATATTAGACACAGTTACAGTTTGTCCTTCAGCACAAGTTAGAGTCTAATTTACCATGGGTCATGTAAAATATCTAGGAGTAAAAACCAACCTAGAGCTATAAAATAAAAAGTGACCTTTAAAATCCAATATTAGAGACAAACAACTTTTGCCTCTAGAGTCTGTTGAAGGACAAAATAGGAATAGGAAAGTTCACTCCTATTTCTTGGTATACATACCATTTTTTCTAGTTATGGTAGTAGCCAGTAGAATTATGGGCTTAGAATGCATTTTCTACATTTCTGAGGCTTTAAAAAAAACATCCAAACATCCCTGCCTTCAAGGAAAACAAAAACAAAAACATAAGCAAACCAACAAACAAAATCCAGCACTTTTTAATGCTGATTTCACAATAAAGAAGGTCACTTTTTTTTCATTCTTTCTGTAATCCTTCTACCCTCTGAAAGAAAACAAAACAAAATACTAGATTTCAAGAATAAAATCCTTATCATTACAAGAAATATAATTGGAATAACTATTTAGACCAGCATAATTAGAACACAGAAAAACTATTGCCTCTTCTTTGAGTCCTAATTCAATTAATGCAGTTAGTGGCATTTTCCATATAACCATTCCAATTATTTAATAGAGGAGCAAAGTTATCTTGCTCAGAAACTATCATATTAGTGCATATTTGAAAATTAGTGTAAGTGTGAATTTCAGGAATATGATCTTTTTAAAGTAAAAAATGTGACTTATAAGCAACATCACAGTGTTTATTCAATGACAGTATATTAATAACACATTATCTCATGTAACATAATAGTTTATATTTATTAACCATAGTTTAAATGTTATGAAATTAATTACTGACGATCAAACATTTTCATGCTTTCAATATTCTAGTATGGGTCCTATGTTATGCAAACTCTCCTTCAGGCCTTAAAATTTAAATAGAAAATCTGGAATATCATTCATATCAGTGCTTCTCAAAATTTTATATGCATATGACTCACATGGGGATTGTGTGAGAAAGAGGATTGTGTAAAAATGCAATTTTGATTCAATAGTGTAAATGTTGATAGTCTTCATATCCAAGCAGCTTCCAAGTGATCTGATTGATGCTCTTGGTCTCTGGACCACACTTTGAGTAGCAAGAATTTAGGCTACATTAATATAATAATGGGTAAAAGAAAATAGCACTAGTTTTGAAATTTTATTGACTTTTTTGAACAATGATAAGTACCAACTATTGATAATTTTGCAAAGTTAAATATATATAAAGTCTTGGACCCTGTAGTTCCACTCATGGAGAAACCTATTATATGTGCAAGAGTTTTTATAGCTATATTGTTTGTATTTGCAGGAATCTGGAAATAACCCAAAGTCTATGCACATAGCAGCAGCTTTAATTTACTACACATATGTAGTATATTTAATCAAAGGGTTTTGTACAGCAGTAATTAATGAATAATAACTTGTATCCATCAACATTGACAAATGTCACAGATATAATATTTAGTAAAATAAGCAAGTTATAGAAGAACACAAACAGTATGAAAAGTTAAATGTAAAAAGAAATAATAGCTGACCACCATGTTGACTTGTGGTAAATATGTACAATTGATTGTCATTATTCATGGTAGTTAATGTTCTACAATTTTTCCCACAATTAATTAGTGATTATTGAAATATTGCTCCTATGGGAACTACAGGATTAGTTTCCTGTGAACCTCTCATCACAACATTTTGTCAACCAATCATAAACTTGTTCTGTGTATATTTTGCTTTTAAGATACCTTACTTAATAGATGTTATTAATTCATTAATATACTTACCGTCAATAGCACTATAACTCATGCACGAAGGAACCTTATCTAACACACATACTGTCTCTTTAAGGGACAACACATCCTTATGCTTCAGAACACTAAACAGCACATTAACATTATGCTTGGGGCCATTTTAAACAGGGAAATCACCACCACCACCAACAAAAACAACCTATGTAAATCACTTGTATCCCTAAATCTATCCAAAAACAAATGAAAAACACGCAAATATACAAAACTAGGCACTAAAAAGACCATGAAAGGGAACTCATTTACAGTACAAGACCTGAAACAAGGGCACAGAACAGAACATAGTCTTATTCAATCTCACATGGAAAAAGGTGTATCAGGAGAGTCCAGTTTTTGTTTTTTTTTTTGCTTCCAGTTTGTTTTTTATTTCAACAGATTTAGTGGTACAAGTTTATCACGGGTTTGTGCATGTCTATGAATGAACACAAAGTGCCCTGAAATTTCTTTCAGGTTTTAATAAAAAATAAATTTTGGCTAATAGACAAATTTGAAATCTGTGAATAATAAAGTTCTACTATATATGTAAAACTGTCAAAAAATGCAAGGGTATGGTTTTTTAGATAAGGAAGTATTTGCCTCTAAAGAGGCTATGATATATTTTACACACTCTTCTGTATATAGGAAAGTTTCATTATAGAAAAGAATAAATCAAGCACATAAAAAATTGTATGTAGACGAAAATATCATGCTTCTCTGCAGTTTCTTCTGTAATTTCTAAGCAGGTAAAATAATATTTCCATTATTGAAATTTAAACTATTTCTATTTTCATTTTAGCATCTGGTACACTTTAGATAGAGCTGTTTTAACCATTTAATTTATCTGCAATATATTTGCGATGCTAAATTAAATTGTATTTGAAAGCTAATAACCACTTACTCTAACATATTCTATACAATAGCCCTTCATTTTCTGGTTAGTTTATAATGTTTTACTTATTAGGCTTAAAATCCTTCTATATGTGCTAGATGTTTTGTTTTTTTGTTCTTTCTGTCTAGCACCCCATTGATACTTATTTTAATATTTCCAGTTTATAATTTGTAATAAATGGTTATCTCACTCATACTGTTCTAGTCCAATAATTATTTCTCCTTTGGAAAATATTTCTGTAAGGCTGGTGGCAGGTACCCCTCCCTTCCCTAATGAAAAAAGAAGAGGCCCCTCCTATTCCTCAATACCTGCCCCCAAAACTGAAACAAAGACATTCCTTAATCCTCGCTCCGTGGACATCTCCTGGCTGAAGAAACTCCCATCCCCCAACCCTAAAAACGTATATAAACCCACTCAGACTTCTGGGCGGCGCGGCTTCTCGAGTTCCACTCGTGGGACTGGGAGGCTCGCCCGGGTCCCTCTCTCTCTCTCTAGGGACTCGTTACCCACACCCGGGAGCGCCCCAATAAAGCCTCTTTACTTATCCCTTTCAACTCTACTCGTCTTTCTTTCTCTGGCGCCCGACCACTCCAAAAAACCTTACAATTTCCTAATTTACTTTTTCACTATATTTTCATGTCCCATCATATATGAGAGATTATCATTTATAATAAAAGCTTTTATATTATATAAAACTAAGAAAAGAATCTGTCAGCTAAATTATGATTCTGTCAATTGTACAACACAGTCCAACTGTAGAGTTGTTTACATGTGAAAGTTGTGCATCTTAAAGTCAATAAAATATAGTATTTTCTATATGAACTTCAGAATATGTTCAGTTCTAAAATATATTCCATTGAATATTGAATAGATGTGTGTGAAACCTATAATTTCATTTTTTAAAAATATTAAACAGTTTTTAGGCTTTCTATCTTGAATTATAGGGTGCAACTCTATACATTTAAAACTTTTATATCTCATTAAGTTTTGTTAGAAATTCATCTAGATGTACACATTTTTATTAAGGTTATTACTGTATATTTATATAACTTCCGCCCAGTATTTTAAGGATTAGCATGTTTTCATTATATTGTCAATAGGGTTTTTACTTGTGGATAAGGATGATATTGATTTTCTAATTTTATCTTATCATACTCCAATTATTTGGACTATTTTCATAATTCTATTATGTTTCTCTTGATTCTTTTGGGTTTTATAAGAATGTGATGCTATTATCTGCAAATAAGGATAATATCATATTTTTCCTACATTTATAATCTTTATTTTTATTTTGTAATTTAGTATATTTATTGCCAGATAAATTAATTTAGTTCTATCCCTTTCAGAATCATTGTTTATTTGCTGGTGTTTATCAAATCAAGTGCTGATGCTTTCCAACACATGGTAAAACTTGCATTTAGAATTATCACTAAGAGATGCTATATTATTCACTGATATGTTTACATTCTTTTTTCAAATCTGTAATTATGTAGATGATACACTTTTGCAAGATATAAACTGTCATAGTCAAACATCCCCCAAGTCATTACAGGCTTGTAAAGATTCCTAAGAATACCTGACATTATTTTCTAGCCACTATTAATAATTTAACCTAAACTTTGATTCTTTATAATTACTAAATAAATGATGAGTACCTGCATGAATTTGGATGAAGGCACTAGCATGAAATCATAAAGTTTGGTACTTACTTCATGAACTCCAATCTACTTCCTTGATGACATTTATACTAGGTAAAAATAATTTCTCTAAAATCATGTTTATTGATATGGTTGGAAATTTTATATTCAAAAGAGATTTTAGGTAAGAAAAAGGCCTAGCTAAGTAAGTGAACCAAAATTCTGAGTGAACCCCATAACTTGATTTTTAAATTTTATATACTTACACATCCTCCCATATTTTGGATCAAAGTCATCATGGATTTATTTTTAAAATTTCTACTAGGAAAGTTTTATTTTGTTTTGTTTTTCAAAATTTGAATTTGGGAAAGAATTCTGAACCCAGAATCCAGTAAAATAAAAATAATGAAAGGACCTGCAGTATATGTTTACCATAAATTGCTCAGTATCTTTGATAATGAGGGAATACATTTAGAAGTTGGAACATGAAAAAAGATGTTCTTCACACCATGTAGATATGCACATTTTTTCCTACCCTAGACAAGAACAGTAAAGATATGCTCTTTTTTAATCAAATAACTATAACTTAGCTATGTTTCTGGAGTTATTTTTTGTTTGTACTTTGCCTTTTATTCTGAAGAAAAATCTATTTTAATTTTGAATTAAATAATTAATATTCCTCAAAATTTTTGGTATTGGATTATCTCTTAGACTTTTTATCATATCTTTGTCTATTTTATCTTTAGTGACATGTTTCCCTTTCATATGTTTATTTAAATTCAGTTTTCCTAAAAGGACAAGGTCCTCATATTTTTATTCTTGTTCTTAGCCAATAAGGTACCATTCCTTCATGTTCCACAAGAAGCATATGGATCCAAATGAAGTTTAGACAAAGGGCTACTTTGCAATTTTGAGATTTTAATTCCAGACTCTAATGCAATTCTCTCATGAACTCTTGGACCCATGAATTATTCATGCCCACTCTAAAATCAACTCAAGAGCTTGGAAGGAACAGCAATAAATGACTCCTTGATCCCTTTCCTCAAATTCCACATTGATGCTCTGTCTTGTGTCTCAGCACTCTAATGGCAAGGTAGACTTGTCTCAAAATACAACTAGTTTAGTAATAACTAACCATGTCAAGAGCAAAAGAGCTAGAATAAAACAGTACTTTTTCTAATTCTTGCCCCCACATTGATCTAGGCCTTTCCAGGCAGAGCAAAAGCTGATGAGACCAACTAATCTTTCTAGATTTATTGGGGGAAAAAAATGTTTCCAGAGAATACAAAGAGCAAAGTCAAAAAAAGAGAGATGGCCTACAGGGAATGGCCTGGAACTTTCCCAAGAGTATGCAGATTTCTACTTATCTCATCAGAATTCATGGAGAAAGAAACCACACGTCCATTTGATCCCAATATACCATTTTTATGCTCCTTCTGATAAATATGTATAATAATGTCTTTAAAAATGTCCTTCTGTTGAGTTCCAGTTAATGATGTGCTATGGAGAAAAGGCTAGCTGTGAAGCTGCCCTTTCCAGCTGTTTTTTGGGTTTTGTTTTTTATTGCTTTCCCTGAAGTAGTTGGTTCTCATCGTTACTTATTAGTCCATCCACAATCAATTAGGCATCTTGTTTATTCCATCAAGGGAGGGGATATGAAAAGAATTAGAGAATCTCTGCTCACATCTTTTCAGGCCTATACTCCAGCCCACAACCATGTGCCTGCACATCCATGTAGGACTACTGAGGGAAGCTGTTCAACCTCTGAAAGCTCTTATGTGGGGATGTGATGTTTCCGACAGAGTGACTGAAATTTGCAAAACTATTCAATGAAGGTACATTATCCCTAGGATGAGAGGTCAGATATAATTGATAACCTTATTAACTGCATTCAATTTTGGTGTCTTAAAAAAATCAGGTAAGATTATATAATATGTATTAGGAAGCAATGATGACAACAAAAACTCCAAAATAGAAAATGGTGAAATTTTCCATGTCTAAGTTTCCCCTTTAGCAGTTGCAATTGTTCTCCAAGTACAATTTGTATAGCTTCTTCAATGTATTTAATATTGAAATATTCCAGAAGAGCAAAAGGATACATATTGCCAAAGCACCAGCCTTATATCAACACAATTATATATTTAGAATCAAATGTGGCCATTGCAGTTTATATGAACACATAGGGACCAAGTTTCTCATAAAATGAAACTTACCAAGCAAAAGTATTGCCGTAGAAAAACAATATTTGCTATAATCCAGTTTCACATTTCTAGGATTGGTTACAGAGGTTTCATAATAGAGAATAGGCAGAGAAAATGGAAGCTAGATGATAAAAATTTCTTGTTTTGTAATTTCAGGGGAATGCTTGTCAATTGTAACTAGTCTGGAGTTTATAACCTGTGAAATTAAAAGTAAATTGAGTTTTGGAATTGGAGAAATGAACTGTTTAAAGGTTTAGAAAATATGCATGCATTATTTTTATTTAAAACAATTGTACCTTTTAGAAGCAATTGTAGCAGTAAGAGTTGGACTTTGTGTCTTAACTACATTAACACTAAGCACAGCTCTGTCAACAGACTTGCTTAGCTCTTTTGGGCCTTCATTCCTCAATAGCCTAAAGACAGGGCATCAGACCATTCGTTCTCTTAAGGACACATCAAATTTTAAATCTTTTTATGTGTCAATTACAGCATTGTTTATTCAATAAAAATGTATAAAACATGTTTTATTAATAAAATAGGGTCTGATTAAATAGCTTATGTCAATGTATCATTCAAAATGAATGAGCTCACTGTATATATTTTATTTTTTTTATTTTTAATTCTTTTTGTATATATTTTAAATATCAGAAAGGAAACACAGCAAATTATTTATAGTAGTTACTCTTTAGGAATGAGATTGGACAGATAAGGAATGAGAAGGACTTTCCTTTCTTATTCCTTTATAAATCTGGGTACTGCACACATACCTAAATAAAATGCATGCTACAAAATATTTGTGAGATTAAAACATATATGAAATGATAAGATACAAATGTAAAAGCTCAGTTGGAGAAACCCAGTATCACCTTTATTGTGCTTCCATGGGCTTCTCTCCCCAAAGCTTGTCATGACCCAAATGATGCATCCATTAGCCCTTCCAATCATATCGCCCTCAAATTAAAACAAATAAACCCACAAACAGAAAGCATGTGTTTCCATTTATAACTTGCTTTTTCATAGCTTTTGTATCCCATGTTATTTAATTTACCTACATAATTGCAGAATAATGCTTTTGAGCATTTTCCTGCTGCATTTGAAATTCATTGAGATCTATATCTCAAAAATGGTTGAGAAATCAAATAAAAGGGGGAAAAGAAGATAAATAGCAGACATCCCCCATATCATGAATGACAACATTAACAGAAAGTTTGTAAGACAAAGCTTTATTTGTTTGGAGAAATTCCAATCTCACTGCTTTGGAAAAAATATTGACACTGAAATCTCTCTAAGTAGAATAAAAATGTTCAAGCTCCATGAGCTTTTTTTTTACATTTGGGTTTCTTCCCATCATAAATACAGTTGGCTCTGCAGTGAGATTTTTCTAGTTAGCCTGCATTGAGAAATTCTAAAGCCAACAAGATCAAATGTGCCCACAGATGATTGACCAATGCAGTGGTAGCCTTGCTCTGTCATAAGACTTTGCCTATCTAAATGGTGCTTATCTAGTAGTTTGACAAGCTTTCTGTGGTCCTCAAAATTTATTATTAATCCCACCAGCAGTTACAGCTGTACTTGCAGTTTTAGGTATAAACACTGTTGTTCTAAGTAACTTTGTTCTCTTGTAACTCCTGATGGGCTAAGGATCTGTAGAGATAAGGAAACTTCTTAAGCAAGAAAGAGTCACTGGCAGTGGGAAAAGAAACAGAAGAGTGTTAATTAGGGACATGGATTGGTCTAGTTGACTGTTGCCTATTTTACCTTACCAAGTTACTAGAAATCAGTGAAATTTGCTTCAGTACCATTTATTAACATTCTCCCAGTTTTCTCCATTCTCTCAAAATGCATCCTAATTAGCATGTTTTATTTATCAATCCACAATAGCAATACTTCTCTTTGGAAGTGGAAGTCACAAGTTATTTAATGGACTTTTTTCTTTATTTAGTTTAGTATTTATTAAGGACCAAAATGATATGCCATAAATTAGATGATGTGGAAGAAAAGAGGAGCTGAATCTCTGCTTACAAATAACTTTATTTCAAACCATGACATGTTAAACAACATTTTTGGTTGTATTTCTGCTTGTTCGGATATCCAAATTTACTTTCCATGTAATTGTGTGACAACATACTCTTAAAATCAGGAATTGTAATGCTTTATAGTCTGTTATTCTATAATTTATTTACTGGGTAAAGAGTTTTAAAACAATTATTTCTAGATGTGAGAAGAGAAAACTTGATATTAGATTTTTATAAGGTTTCTGAAGATTTAAAAGTCCTTTAAAATATTAGATGGCCATATGAGGATGGTTTTATATTTGGATTTTCTGTTCTGTTCCACTGGTCTGTGTCCCTGCACTTGTGCCAATACCAAGCAGTTTTAATAACTACAGCCTTGTAGTATAGTTTGAAGTCTGGCAAATTAATACC
>CM052443.1:105246840-105260619 GCA_028533085.1 Varecia variegata | reverse complement strand
TTATTTTATATTTCGAAGTTATTGTGAATGGTATTGCATTCTTGATTTGACTCTAAGCTTGACTGTTATTAGTATATATAAATGCTCTTGATTTGTGTACATTGATTTTATAACCTGAGACTTTATTGTATTTATTTACTGATTCTAGGAGTCTTTTGGTAGATTCTTTAGGATTTTCTAGAGCAAGATCATATTGTTAACAAACAGGGATAGTTTGATCTCCTCTTTCCTGATTTGGATGCTGTTTATTTCTTTCTCTTGTCTGATTGCTCTGGCTAGGACTTCAGGACTCTTTTGTATAGAAGTGGTGACAGCAGGAACACTTTTCTTGTTCCAGTTCTTAGGGAGGATGCTTTCAATTTTTCATCATTCAGTATGCTATTGGTTGTGGGTTTGTCATATATGGCTTTTATTATTTTGATATATGTTCCCTCTATGCCTAATGTGTTGAAAGTTTTTATCATGAAGGGGTGCTGGATATACAAAACTTTTTCTTCATCTATTGAGATGATCGTATGGTATGTGGTTTTACTTCTGTGGAAGGGATTTTTTAATAAGAGGAAGGGGAATGTGAAATCACAAGTTCAATAGATCAAAACACCTGGAAAATAAGGCTTTTTCTAGATTAAAAAATGTAGTAAAAGTAATAAAAGAAAAGGATAAACAATTTGAAAAAATATTTATACAAAATATAACAAAGCTTCAATATTCTTTATACATAATGAATAAGACAACACTCTTCATTGAGGAAAACAAAGAATATAGATTATTTACAGAGGGAATTGAAATTATCAATAACCAAATTATGATCATTTAATTTTAATACAAATAAAAGTTAAGCAAATAAAAATAGTAATGATAAATTTTTCTTATCTTATAAAAGTTACAAATATTCAGGTAGAAAATAGCACAAAGTGCTATACTCATATATTGAGATTGGTATTCCCCTACATTGTTGGAGGGATTTTAAATTGTATTGAAAACCTCAATATCACTACATTATTTGATAATATGTTACTTTGCAAGGAATCTGTGCAAATAAAATATCAGAATTATGAGAATATATGTCTGTACCATAACATTTAGTATATAATTTATAATTTCAAAAAATGTAAAATAATTTAAAAGGTATAGTGGCTAATTTCTACGTCTGCATGAATAAGCCTGATTTTTAAAGATCATTTACTTAAAAAAACTTGTCATAATTTTTAAAATGCCTGTGTTAGAAACATTGTAAGATATAGAGAAATTACAAATTATTGTAAAATATGTTAATGAGGTTTTTAATTGTCATATTGCAGTTAATTTTTTTCTCCTCTTAATATTCTTTTCTACTTTCCAAATTGATTATATTGCATGCATGTTACTTTTTGTTACCAGAAAAATAAATATTTTGAACATTATTAAGCAACAGTAGAACCCAGAGTTAGAATACTCATGATGTACTCAGAGGTCTAAATAAGGTTCTATATACTTGTTATGTATATGTATTCCAACCAAATGTTCCATTTTCTAGTCTTTTTCATGGGGGTTGCTGTTTCCCAGATATACAAAGTGTTTGGAGGTAGGTTTAATCTCCACAATATGTAAGTAACATTGTATTTTCTTATCTTTCAGGATGAGGAATTGAAATCTTACTAATGACTTGAGAGAAATTGAAATAAAATACAGGGTACAGTGCTTGGGATCCTAAGCAGTGTGATAAACTGTCATCCAGAAGTATTTGTGGGCAGGGTCCTAGTTAGACTGTGAATCAAGAAAATCAGATAGGACTAGAAGGAGAAAGAGACATAAATAGTTGATTTATGGAAAATTTATATTACAGTAGATTCTATGATTTCCTATCTCTAGATGAGACTGCTCTAAAAATTGAATGGAGGCTGACACTTTAACTTGGTATCAATAAAAGTTCATAATGAATATCAGGTTCTCAAATTTATCTCTTTCATCATATTCTCATAAACAAATATGTTCTCTTCATCCAGTATCATGTAGAACTTACTATGCTTTACTAGTTTGCATTTCTTTTTTCTCCACTAGACTATGGATTTCTGTGAAATAGAGTCTGTATCTTACTTGTCTTCTGGTTCGCTTGCTTAGGACCAAATAGATGCATAGTCAATGTGTGTTTCCTCAATTCCATTTTTTTTTTGTTTTTTTGTTTGTTTGTTTTTTTGTTTTTTTTTGGGGGGGGGTTGCAGCTTTGTTTTATTTTATTTTTAAGAAAATGAAAAAAATGAGTAAATTTTTATTCAAAAAGGTAGGGAAACCTGAAAAAGTATAATTGTACAATGAAGGAAGAGTTGTCTTTTATTTAGTCACCTTTTAAAATATAAAAATAATTCATAAATTCTTTTTCTTTCCCATCCTCCTCTCCTCTTAACTAATAGTACTGAAGGATTCCATGTGCCACCCCTTGTAATACATATTTAACATAAAATATCTCATTTAATCCTCATTTTAGACCTAGAAATCGTTATTGCCTTCCTCACAACCCCCACCACTTTTATAGAAAAGAAAATAAATCATCAGCCTGGGCAAGAAACTTGCACAAGCCCATACTTATAAGCAGAAGTATGAATAGGGATATGAGTTCAGCTGAAGTGAACTGTGCAGGAATAGATAAAACTTGGGAGGTAAATATTATCCTGCAGTGTTTTCAAAAATATTTTGACATTATCTAAATTGAGTTATTATCTAAATCTACTTTGAAGGTATTTTGACATCTTATGTAAACTAGAAGTCATTTAAATTTTGTCAAAATTTATGATAAATGCAGATAAACTCATCAAGGATTAAAATCTTTGTACCCCAATAATGTGGTTTACAATTAAAAAAAATGATGATACTCCCCTCAATATGATCTACAGGTTTTTAAATAATTCCTTTGATTACTTTATAATTTGCGTGCAATGACTTGGATTAAAATGGCATGTAAATGATGTTACTACATTTTATTTTCAATAATTCAAACAAAATTAGTACTCTTTCAGATTTACTAAAAATTTTAAAACATATTCATATTTTATGACATCCAATTAATAAAATAATGTCAATCCATTTTTCCCAAGTAATATGATTGGCTTTATTGATCTTCAACTTTATCAACTGAAATATACAGAGAATTGTTAAAATGTCAGAGCTTGCAATTTGATTCCATCAAAAAAAATGCTTTCAACACATTTTTCCTCATAAATCAAAAACTGTGTTCTGAGGCAGATTTGTAACTTTGGATCAACCTGTACAGCTGAGCAAACATTTTATCTAATGAATTTAATTAAGAGTTCAAATCTGCGTTAGAGATGAGCTAAATGGAAAATGTAGCCCTTGAAAAAATAGAATTAGAGGACTTCTTTTTTCTCCATATCTTCTTCACAAAGCTTCCTCCACAGAGAATTTCCTGGGCAAAATGCTTGCTGGCTTACGGGTCAATCCAAATGTGTCCTACGTTTATGTTTCATCTCAAACTCTTAGTATGATGAGAGATTCTTAAAAAGGAATGCTAATTCAGAGCTCAGAGAACTATACATGGCTTCTTACTTATGGGACAAATGAGAGGTATAAGGTCTAAAATTAAACCTTTGAATACAATGCATATTCTCCAGTATTAGATCTGAGTAAAGCCTTCCAATCACACTGTATTTATTTATCTAATAAATAAAGCCACACTTTCAGAATATTTTTCTTTTGCATTCTTTTGGTTATGTGGTTCTATGTACATTTGTAAATGAACATTTCATTTTAGAATGACAAATATAGTACAGAATTATTGCAAATACTTCAGAGTTCATATATACCCCACACCCAGTTTTCTCTTTCCTTAACACTTTACATTACTATTTGTCACAATTAATTAACCCACATTGGCTACATTGTTATTAACTAAAGTCCATGCTTTTTCAGTGTTCCTAAATTTTTCCTTAATGTTATTTTTTGGTTCTAGAAACTCATCCAGGTTATCATATTACATTTAACAGTTATTGGGTTCCTTCAAACCATGACAGTTTCTCAGATTTCCCTTGTTTTTGATGACCTTGACAGGTTTTTTGGTAGGTATAGCCAGGAATTTTGTAGACAAAACAATCTATTGGTGTTTGTCTGATGTTTGTCTCATAATTAGGCTGGAATAATATGTTTTTGGAAGAATACCAAAGAGGTTAATTAATATTCTCATTATATCATATCAAGGGTTATTATTATTAATATGATTTATCAGTATTGACCATTAGGTGTGAATATACCCATCCCCTCCTACCACCCCTACCTGCCCGACATCCAATGAATGTGCACGTAAATGTTGATCTGTTAATATCAATTTGATGATGAGTACATGTGGTGCTTGTTTTTTTTCCCCTTATTTAAGCATATTACGGGGGTATAAATGTTTAGGTTATGTATATTTCCCTTGCCCCACCCCAGTCAGAGCTTCAAGTGTGTCTATCCCCCAGACGGTATGCACTGCACCCATTAGGTGTGTATATACCCATCTCCTCCTCCTCCCTCCCATCTGCCTGACACCCGATGAATGTTATTACTATATATGCACTTAAGTGTTGATCAGTTAATACTAATTTGATGGTGAGTACATGTGGTGCTTGTTTTTCCACTCTTGTGATACTTCACTTAGTAGTATGGGCTCCAATTCTATCCAGGGTAATACAAGAGATGCTATATCACCATTGTTTTTTGTGGCTGAGTAGAACTCCATGGTATACATATACCACATTTCATTAATCCACTCATGTATTGATGGGCACTTGGGTTGTTTACACATCTTTGCAATTGTGAATTGTGCTACTATAAACATTCTAGTGCAGATGTGTTTTTTATAGAATGTCTTTTTTTTTTTTCCTTTGGGTATATTCCCAGTAATGGAATTGCTGGATCAAATGTTAGTTCTACTTTTAGCTCTTTGAGGAATATTCATATTACTTTCCACAGACATTGTACTAGTTTGCAGTCCCACCAGCAGTGTATGAGTGTTCCCATCTCTTGCATCCACACCGACATTTATTGTTTTGGGACTTTTTGATAAAAAACATTGTCACTGGAATTAAGTGATATCTCATTGTGGTTTTGATTTGCATTTCCCTGAGGATTAGAAATCTTAAGCATTTTTTCATATGTCTGTTGGCCATTAGTCTATCTTCTTTTGAAAATATCTGTTTATGTCTTTTGCCCACTTTTTAATGGGATTTTTTAATTTTTTTCCTGCTGATTTGCTTGAGTTCTTTATAGATTCTGGTTATAGGCCCTTTATTGGATGTGTAGCATGAGGATATTTTCTCTCATTCTATAAGTTGTCTATTCACTCTATTGATTGTTTCTTTGGCTGTGCAAAAGCTTTTTAATTTAATCAGGTCCATTTATTTGTTGTTGTTGTTGCTGCTGTGATTGCTTTTGGAATCTTCTTTATAGATTCTTTGCATTTTGGCTTTAGCTAGGATCTTTTTGATTGTCTCTTTTCTTGATCACCTATTAAACCTCTATCTAGTCTGCTTCAAGCCCAGTTGGTAGCTTCCGTTTATTGCTAGTTGATTATTCTATTGTTGGGAACCATGATCTAAGGTATAAATTGTTCCACAACCTAATCCAATTAATGTTGGATCACTTGGCAAGGGCTAAGATGCTGCTATTTTTGAGGCTTGCTTCAACCCTCCCCTGGGAAAGCATTCTGAGTTACACAGCAGAAGCTGTGAGTTGTGGGCAGTAGAGAAGAGCTTCATCTACCCCTACTGTCTCATAGGTATCTCCCCTATGGAGAATAGCTATGTGTGAGGAGTTGGGGTGGAGCAGTAGGAACTGCCCAATATGGACCTTCTATAGACCAGAATTGGGAAGATGAGATCTGCCATGTTCACTGGCTGCCTAATTTGTTAGGAACAATGCTGTTGCCATAGGAAGCTGGAAGGATTAGAGCTCATAGCCAACTGTCTATCCCACTGGAGCAACTGTCCTGCAACACAGAGTTCTGCAGGAAATGGTGACTCCACTCTTCATCAGCTGCTCTACCAGCATTACCATTAGATATTACCAGTTGGGGGAGAATGAAGAGAATGGCACCATTTCTTCATTCCCACCACCCACTTCATGTATGTCTTCTGCAGTAAGGAGGTGTGGAAAATGGGATCTGCCAGTGTTTACCAGCCTAACCCACCCAGAAGAGCTCTTTCACCTACAGTATTGGGGGAGATAGAACTGCTACTTGGCTGCTGAATCTGCTGAAACGGTTCTTCCTCAAGGCAAAGCCATGAGTAGATGGGAGCAGGCTAAAGCTCTCCTTCTTGAGCTCTGTGGACTTTTGTTAAATTTGATCAATTCTATCAAATTATTGTAAGCTCTTAAAAGAATCTCCAGAGACTTCTAATAATTGTATTTGCAAATTTTGAACAACTTAATAGATCTCATATCAAGAGGGATGTTTCCCCTTGCTCTTCACATTACCATTCTGAAAGTCCCATCTCACCTTGGAATTGCTGGTCAGTTAATTGAAAAGTAGGTCATAAGCAGACAAGTTAGCACAAATACATACAACACTAAAAGAATTACTTTTGGAGAAATATCAATGAAATGTAGGAGCTTTTGTCCCAGTGTTATTTATAGTATACACTAAAGGAGAGAGTGACAAATTTCCAACCCTTGGGGCAGAATATAGCATGTATCTGGAGCATGAGCTCTCTAGCACATCAACAGTTCCCATAGTGATGGGTGCATCTAATTCCCATGGATTTGGATATGTAAGTGGCAAGTAATGACTATGGTTCTGGTACTATCCCAATTTTAACATGCATAACAAATGCATCCTATAATTATCAGTAGGCAAATTAAATGTGTTTTCCAAAAAAAAAAGAGTTTAAAAACAAGAAGATAGCCAAAAATATAACTCATAAAACATTAAAGGAGAAGGGACAAAGACAATGACAATAAAACATAACATCATGTTTACTAGTTCCCTCAGGCAAAAGAGTTATGATGGATAATTGTGAGCTGATCTCATTAGCATAGTAAACAGTGTGCATTTTGGCAAAGAATCATTTTATTTATAATGGTTACAACCTAGGTATTAATTTTGGCCTAGGTTATTATTAAAAAACTGGACTAAGCAATAAGAAACAATGGTAATGAAAGCTTAATATAAGAATGTTCATGAAGCTGTACAGGAGTGATTGTGTGTGTGTGTGTGTGTGGATGTATATGATTACAAGAGTGTTTCTGAAGAATGGAACACAATTGTAACTGTAGTAAGAGTGAAATTAAATCAAATGCTTAAAACTGTAGAGAAATAGAATCCAATTGGTAGCAAAGATAGATATTAAAAAGCTAAGTGAAGTATAAAAAATGTTATGAAGACACAGATACAGGAAACTATGTGAGCATAAGATGTCATGGAATGCTATCCTGAAGAAATATTTTAACCTTAAGGGAGAACATGCTGCATTCAGCAATCAAAAAGTGGTCCTTTAGTGTTGAATTACAGTGAATCAGTAGGAATTTACAGAATTAAGATGTGAGTGAGGTATAAATGCAAGAACTTGAGAGGTCCTAAAAGATGTATTTTTTCAGCCTACAAAAATTAAAAGCCATTAGATAATTTAATCAGAAGGATTACAATTAGATTCGTACTAAAAGTTCAACCCCATTTCCACATACCCCTAGGAAGAATAGATTGGAAAAGAACTAGAGGCAGGAAAATGAAGACTATTTTGATAGCCCACTAACCTGTGTTAGTGAGTGAACTAAGGTGGTGGCAATAGGTCTATGAAGGATTAAATAAACATGAGAGATCTTTGAGTGGGACAGATTTTGGAAATGAGCATAAATAAGAAATAAATCATAGCATTCAGGTTTCTGCTTGAGCAATCAGTTGAAGTGTAGCTGTAATTTCTGAAAAAGGATATTGAAAAAAAAGGATCAGATCTGAAAAAGAACAAAATAGATTTAGCTTGGGGCATTTTTAATTTAAGGCACCAATAAGGCAATGAATTAAGGAATTTGAAGAACCAGTAGAATTCAGATATAGAATTTAAGAAAGAGCTTAAAGCCCATGTTGTGTATTTAGGCAATAGTAGTTTAAGTCATGGGAGTGGATAGGATCTCTTCATAGGAATATATATATATATATATATATATATACACTACATAAATATATATGAATATATGTGTATATATGAAAATATATAAGAATATATGTGTGTATATATGAAAATATGTATATATATAGTTCTCTCATATATGAGAATGAGAGAGAGAAAAAAGAGGAGGAGGAGACTAAAAAAAAGTAGAAATGTTTCAACATTTAAAGATCAGCTGAAGGAGAAGTAGGTGAAAATAGAAATGTGAAGGAACAATGAGCCTAACAAATACATCACAATACTATTGTCTTACAATGTTACAGATGAGAGTCCTTTTAGAAGAAGGATATGGTGATTATTGGTACTGCCTAGTCAAGTCATATAGAAATTGAAAACTTTCAAGTGGATTTAATGACTTGGAAGTTATTAATATCTTATAATGAGATATTCCAGTGTACTATTCAACTGATATTCCATTTAAATGTTTAGCAATCCCTATTAAAATATAAATGAAGAAGAAAAGAGGTTAGTGGCAAAAAGATTCAGCACTTCCTATGTTTCCCATGGTTTCTTTTCCTTCTAATATACTTAGAATAAACTCAAAACTAAAGTAGGTATCATGTCAAAATTGCTGTGTATTTTGGCAGAGAAAAATTAGCATTAGACTAACAAAGGAATGGAAAATGAGAAAGAGTTAGAAACACAGCTGGACTTCTTTTATAATAGAGATGTTGCATGATGCCCATGTATTAAATTCTATCACTCCCAGCACTTGGTAATAGATAAAGGGATAATTAGGCAAAGCAGAAGGCTTGAGAATCCACTGATAAAATTATAGAAATTAGGGTTCTTTTTGCAGTGTTTGAAAATGAATCATAGATTTCATAAGCAAAATTAAAAAATCAAGTAAGCAAGGAATACCTGGAGACTATGGGACTTTAAAGATGTTCACATTAAAGTTCAGTACAAAATTACTACCAGGTGATGTTAATATTGTTATTAATATTATAGTGTCCTGAAAATGCTAGGCAATGAAATTATCCAGGAAAATTTTGTTAGGTGTAGGTATTAGAAGAGAATAGTCCTTTTTTCTTTTTTTTTTTTTTAACCTTGCAGGTAATAGGATTATTTATATGAAAAATCATTTGATAATCTGATGAACAAGTATCAGAAATAATGAGTGGTTCTGTTAAATGTTTTGATTGAAATAAATGAACAAAAATCATCATAGATTTGTTTTGTACCAGACTGATAGGAAAATTACATAGAATAAAATATTTTACCCACAGCAGTGGGAAAAAATGCAAAAATAATTTTTTCTAAGAAAAAAAAAGAATTATTGAGAAACTATGCTTTTAAGGCTATAAACTATAAAAAAGATTTGCCATGCACATGGAATCTAAGAAATTATGTATTTTTAAATCAACCAAACCTCTCTAAATTAAATTCAGTACATGCCTTCCTATTATGGAACCCAATGAATTTTACATAAAACTTAACAAAATGATTCTGTAATACTTCTGAAAGACTCTGTTTTCAAAATTACTCAAGACAATTTCAAATGGAAGGGTAATAAGGGAATTTTCCCTTTAGATGTCAAAATGTATTTTAAAGCCACAATGTTCAGATTATTTAACATAAGGTTAAAAATGGGTTACAAATAATATATGAAAATGATGATTTTTTTTTCCTGTGGATGCTTTCTTGTAAAATATCTTTATAACTAATAATTATAAGCTTTGGCCTAAAATGCAATGTGAATTTTTTTATTAACAAAACTGTATAGTGAACTATGACAAATGCATTTATTTACAGAGAGATTAAATATTTATTCAGATTGAACTCAGATATGCAGAGAAAATAGTTGCCTTTGCTTTTCTATTATCATAGTTGATTTAATCTATCAATTTATCTCACTGCATAATCAAAGTATACTAAGTTAAATTTAATGTACTCTGATTATATTAGAATAATCTAAAAATTTTAATAGTTATTAACTTTATTAACTTACCAAAAATAAAATCTACTACTTTATAAAGGATTTTGTACAATTTTGGAATATGTATACATGTACAAAAGTATATGTATATATACTTTGTACAAAAGTACAAAGATCATGCAAAGAGCTCTCATATACCCTGCATCCAGGTTCAGTTTGCCCTTTTATAGTTTTATATTACCTTGATGCATTTATCAAAATAAGAAGCAACATTGGTGCAATAGTATTAACTATATTCCACAATGAATTCATAAATCACTAGTTGGTCCATTGATGTATGTTCCTTTTCTATTCCAGAATACCATATTGCATTTAGTTTTCATGTCTCCTCTATCATCCTCCTTTGTGCTTTGGTAATTTCTCTAGCATTCTTTGTTTTTCATGTTCTTGAAAATTTTGAGGACTACTAGTTAGTATTTTGTAGAATGTGCCTCAGTTTTGGCTTGTCTGATGTTTTTCTTAGACTTGGATGATGGATTTTTATAGAACAATATCTCAAAGGAAAAGTACCTTTTTCATCATATTATATGAGGGGTTCAATTATACCCACATGACATTACTGGTATTGTTCACCTTGATCATTTAATTAAGGTAATTAATTAAACTATTTCACGACAAAGTTAGTTTTCCCCTTTTAGTATTCTATTATTTTGATAGGAGTCACTAAGCCCTGCCAACATTCAAGGCTTAGGGATTTAAATTCCACTGTCTTGAGAAGAGGATATTTGCATATGTAAGGCAGAGAAGGAAAAACAAGCAGAGTTGAAAAGGTTAAGCAAAGAGGCTTTATTGGAATGCTCCAGGGTGAGGGTAAGGAGTCCCAAGGGAGGGACCCAGGCGAGGTTCCTGGGCCCGGGAGAAAGCAAAGAGGCTCCGGAAGTTGCAGTCGTCTGGGACTGAGGCAAAGGTTTTTATCTGTGGTAAGGGGCATAAATGGAGGGGGACTTGCTTTTTAGGTGCTTAAGTGGATTATCAAGTTCTCAGTAAGCAGGATGTCTCTGGGGCTGCAACAGGATGTCTCCAGGGTCGGGTAGACAGCGTGGGGGCTGGGTGTGCTGGCCGTCACAGGATGTGGCTGGGCTTGGTGAGGCCAGGTGTTTGTTCAAACAGAAAAGTGGAGCTGACTCACTGTTTAGGGCAGAAGGGTTTGTAGCAGGGGAGGAGGCTATACGGACCCCACCAACCTTACAGCATATAATATATGAGATATTTGTCTCTTCTCTTCCATTTACTCAATTATTTAATACTTTATATCAGTTTAAAATCATCAATATATATTTTAATCTTAGCTTTGTAATCCAATACTATATTTTTGTTGTTGAAATTGTTCCAGTGGGGAATCTTTCTGCTGGGGTTGATTCCTATAACACTTTGACATGCCCCCATGCTTTTGTTTCCTGAGCACTTTCTTACTTTTCAGATCTATAAGATATTACCATCTGATCTGGTATTTTTCCTAACCCCACCCTAGAATCAGCTATTTTACCAAGGTTCATTGGAGTACAGTATTTTTTAGTCAAGAACCCAATGCTGGGTATGCTCATTGCTATTGTAGTATTGCCATGTCTAAGTTCTCTCAGAGGACAGAGACAGGTAGTTTATGTGTGTATGCTAACTCATGAATATTCATATATCTATATTTTTATCTATCTATATCAACCTATCTATCTACATATAGCTAAACTTGAATTTGTACTGATGTCTTCAACTCTAATTCAGGAACACAGGGTTCAGACTAGCCTTCTCTTCTTGACTATCTGTAACTTCTGTCTCTGAAAATGAGAAAACTGGCTCTTAACATTTACCATTCATTTAGTTATTTATTCAACCCCAGTTTAGATGTAAATCTGAATTGTTAATCTGTATCATCATGAAAAATAAATTTACTGACTAAATTTTGAGTACCATGTTTCTGAAAAGTTACATTTGTCTTTAGTTTTATGGTTTCCAGTCAAAATTGCAAAGATATGGAATCAACCCAAGTGCCCACCAATTCATGAATGGATCAACGAAATGTTGTATAATGTATATGATGGAATACTATGCAGCCATGAAGAAGGATGAATTAAGGTTTTTTGCAACAATTTGGATGGAACTGGAGACAGTTATCCTAAGTGAAATATATAAAGAATGGAAAAACAAACACCACATGTACTTGCTATTAAATTGGAACTAACTAATGAGCACACATGTGCACAGAGGGAAGTAAAACTCAGAGGAAATCAAGCAGGGGGTAGGGTAAGGAGGGGGAGGGCAAAAACCTACCTAACAGGTACAATGAACACTTATAACCCTGACTCAAGCATAAAAAAATTGATACATGTCACCAAAACATTTGTACCCCTATAATATTTTGAAATAAAAAAGAAACAAGAAAAAAGAGATTCTGTGCATAGTCAAAAACAAACCAGCAAACCAACCAAAAAAACCCCACCATTTTGGAAAGTTAGATTAGTTCTTGTATTTCCCCTCCAACCCTTTCAATACAGTTATGTCATATATCTGTAATACAGTTAGATTCACTTGTCATAGCTGCATTCCTCCTAGAATCCCATCTTTTTTTGTGTTTGTGTGTATGTGTGTGTGTGTGTGTGTGTGTGAGAGAGAGAGACAATGTTTTACGTATTTCTTTATTTGTTAAGTTTACATACATTCAAGCTCATTCTTAGTAATGCAGTTCTATGGGATTTAACAAGTGCCTGGAGTCATATATCTTCCATCTCCATAATATGCATTGCAAGTCTATCACCATAAATGTTCTTCCTGTGTATCTGCGTTCAAGTTGACCTCTCCACAATCCATCATCTTCTGTCAACCACTGATCTATTTTTTTATCTTCAGCTTTGCCTTTTTGTTAAAATAATAATAATAGTAATAATATTAATGACAATAATTTCCTTTTATTTCCAGATAAACATTAGATTCATTTTTATTATGTTTCACTCCTCAGCTTTATAACCTCCCAGAAAGGAAGATATAAACTGTGGTATTGATCAGAAAACACTCACTTCTAATCATCAAGGACTTTTGCACTTTTGGTGTCATATATAAAAACTCATTGCCAAGAACAAGGGCAAGGAGCTTTTTTAAAATGATTTTTTCCCTAGGAGTTCTAAAGCTTCTGGTTTTACACTTAAGCCACTTTAATTCACTTTTAGTCAATTTTTATGTATGGTGTAAGTTAAGGGTCCAATTTTACTCTTGTACATGTGGATATACAGTTTTTTTAAACATCATTTATTGAAGAGGCTTTCCTTTTCCTATTGTATTTTCTTGATGCTTTTGTCAAAACTTAATTGACTATACATGGTTGGGTTTATTTATAAGCTTTCTGTTTGGTTCCATTGGTCTATGTATCAGTTTTTATGCTAGTACCATACTGTTTTAACTACAATAGCATTGTAACATAGTTTGGAATCTAAAAGTGTTATGTCTCCAGCTTTGTTTTTCTTTCTTTTTTTTTTTTTTTAAGGTGAAAAGATAATATATTTAGAATTAGCCAGCTGGATTCGGTTTAGATGATCCCAATTTTGTTGGCAACGTCCAAAGCATCATAATCGGGAGCCAGTCGAACATATGCCTTCTTCTCTCCATCAGGCCTGATCAGGGTGTTGACCTTGGCCACATCAATGTCATAGAGCTTCTTCACAGCCTGTTTGATCTGGTGCTTATTGGCTTTGACATCCACAATGAACACAAGTGTGTTGT
>CM052443.1:105194440-105246740 GCA_028533085.1 Varecia variegata | reverse complement strand
GCGCCGGAAGGTGGGTTATGTACGGATCTTCTTTTTTTTGTGGCTGTGGACGCCTTTTAGCACTGCTTTCTTGGCCTTCAAAGCCTTTGCTTTGGCTTCGGCTTTGGGAGGGGCAGGAACTTCTTTCTTCGCCTTCGGCGCCATCTTCTGTTTTTCTTTCTTAAGATGACTTTAGTTTTTTAGGGTCTTTTATTGTTCTATACAAGTGTTAGGAATTATTTTTCTATATCTTTCTATATTATTTTTCTATATCTTTTTTTAACACCATTAAAATTTTGATAAAGATTGAATTAAATCTGTAAATCACTTTGGGTAGTATGAACATTTTAACAACATTAATTCTTCCAACCCATGAATACAGAATGTCTTTCCATTTATTTTTGTGTTCTTCAATTTTTTCATCAATATTTTATAGTTTTTAATGTAAAGATCTTTCTCCTTCTTGGTTAAATTCATTCCTAAATATTTTTGTTTTTTTGACTCTATTGTAAATGTTTTCTTAGGTTTTTTCAGAAGCTTGCTGGAAGTGTATTGAAATTCAACTGACTTTTGTATGTTGACTTTGTATCTTGCAACTTTAATGAATTTATATATTAGTTTTAACAGGTTTTTTTTTTTTTTTTTGGTGAAGTTGTTTAGGTTTTCTATCCTTAAGATCATGTCATTTGCAGAGACATTGTTGCTTCTTCCTTTCTGATTTGGATGCCTTTTATTTCTCCTTCTTTCCTAATTGTTCTGGCTAGGAATTCCACCATTAAATTGAAGAGAAGTGGAGTAGTGGGTCCTTTGTCTTTTTCCTGAAGTTAATGGAAAACTTTCATATTTTCACCATTAAGTAAGATATTAGCTATGATCCTGTCATATATGGTTTTTATTATGTGAAGTATATGCCTTCTATACCTAATTTGTTGAGAGCTTTTATCATGAAAAGATTAATTATGTCAAATGCTTTTTATGCATCTATCAAGATGCCCAATATGATTTTTATCCTTTATTCTGTCAGTTATGTATCAAATATATTGATTTAAATATGTTGAACCATTTTTGCATCCCAGGGATAAATCTCACTTTATCATGGTGTATGATTCTTTTAATGTGCTGTTCAATTTGGTGTGCTAGTGTTTGAGTTCTTTGTAGATTCTAGTTATCAGTCCTTTATCAGATGTATAGCATGTAAATATTTTCTCTCATTCTATAGGTTTTCTATTCACTCTAACGATTATTTCCTTGGTGCTACAGAAGCTTTTTAATTCAATCAAGTCTCATTTGTTAATTTTTGTTGTCATTGTGATTGCCTTTGGGGTCATGTTCATAAATTCTTTGCCTAGGCCAATATCTAGAAGAGTTTTTCCAACATTTTCTTCTAGAATTCCTATAGTTTCATGTCTTAGTTTTAAGTCTGTTTTCTGTCTTAGGTTTAAGTTTCATGTCTTAGGTTTAAGTTAATCCACAGTGAATTAATTTTAATCAGTAGTGAGAGGTGCAGATCCTGTTTCAGTCTTCTACATGTGGCTATCCAATTTTCACAGCACCATTTATTGAATAGGGATTCCTTTCCCCAGTGTATGTTTTTGTCTGCTTTGCCAAAGATTAAATTGCAATATGAGCATGGTTTTATCTGGGTTCTCTGCTCTTCTCCATAGGTGTATGTCTCTGTTTTTGTGCCAATACCATGCTGTTTTCTTTACTATAGCCTTGTATTATAGCTTTAAATCTGGTAGACTGATGCCTCCAATTTGTTCTTTTTGCTTAAGATTGCTTTGGCTATATGAGGTCTTCTTGGGTTCCATATGAAGCATAGAATTAATTTTTCAACATCTCTAATCATCAGGGAAATGCAAATCAAAAGCACAATGAGATATCACCTAACTCCAGTGAGAATAGCTTTTATCAAAAAGTCCCCAAACAAATGCTGACGTGGATGTGGAGAGATAGGAATACTCTTACACTGCTGGTGGGACTACCTATTAGTACAATATCTGTGAAAATAATTTGGAGATATCTCAAAGAACTAAAAATAGAAATACCGTGTGATCCAGCAATCCCACTACTAGCGCATCTACCCAAAGGAAAAAAAGACATTTTACAATAAAGACATCTGCACTTGAATGCTTATGGCAGCACAATTCACAATTGCAAAGATGTGGAAACAGCCCAAATGCCCATCAATACATGAGTGCATTAATAAAATGTGATATATGTATACCATGAAATACTACTCAACCATAAAAAACAATGGTGACCTAGCACCTCATATTATCCTGGGAGGAGCTAGAGCCCATTCTTCAAAGTGAAATATCATAAGAATGGAAAAACAAGCACCACAGGTACTCACCATCAAATTGGTACTAATTGATCAACACTTAAGTGCTTACATGGAAGTAATAATCATTGGGTGCTGGGGAGGTGGGAGGGGGTGGAAGGGCTGGGTAACTCATAAGTAATGACTGTGGAGTGCACTGTATGGGGGATGTGCATGCTTGTAGCTCTGGCTTGGGTGATGCAAAGGCATTATATGTAACCAAAATGTTTGTCCCTCCATAATATTCTGAAATAAAAAAAAAAGAAAATAAATAAATAAGTGGAAAACAAGAAAGAAAACAAATAATTAAAAAATAGGTAATGAACCTGAAGAGACATTTATCAACAGAAGTCATATAAATGGCCAATAGATAGATGAAAAAATGTTCAACATCACTGATCAGAGAAATGTAAATGAAACCTATAATTGTATCATCTCACACCTATTAGAATGGCTATTATCAAAGAGATGAAAGATCACAGTGTTGGAGTGGATATGGAGAAAAAGGAACCCTTGCACACTGTTGGTGGGAATGTAAATTAGTACAGCCATGATGAAAAAAATATGGAGGTTTCTCAAAGTTAAAAATAAATCTACCATATGATCCAGCAATTCCACTACTGAGTATATATACAAAAGTAAATAAAACTAATATGTTGAAAAGATATCTGCACTCCTATGTTCACTGCAACATTACTCACAATACCCAAGGTATGAAATCAACCTAAGTGTCCATCCACAGATGAATGGATACAGAAAATATGATATATATACACAATGGAAAACTATTCAGCCTTAAAAAAGAAAGGAAATTCTGTCATTTGTGACCTGGATGAATATGATTTACATTATGCTAAGTGAAATATGCCAGGTGCAGAAAGACAAATAATGCATGATCTCATTTCTTTGTGGAAACTAAAAAAATTGAACTCATAGAAGTAGAGAGTAGAATGGTGGTTACCAGGGGCTTGGGGGGCAGAGGGAATTGGGATGTTAGTCAAAGGATACAAAATTTCAGTTAGATAGGAGAGAGATCTATTGTGCAACATAGTGACTATGGTTAATAGTAACATGTTGTGTTCTTAAAAATTGCTAAAAGAGATTTCTAAGTGTTCTTGCCACACAAAAAATAAGTATGTGAAGTAATACATGTGTTAATTAGCTTGATTTAGCCATTCCACAAAGTATACATATTTCAAAACATGTCATACAGATAAATTTATATAATTTATATTTGACAATTAAAATAAATAAATAAAAGGAAGAAATGATTAGAAAAAAATTCTCAATAAAACCCTTTTTGATTTCTTCTTGATTCATTTGTTGTTCCAGATCATATTGTTTAATTTTCATATATTTGTGAATTTTGCAATTTTTCTCCTGTTATTATTTTCTAGTTTCATATCAATGTGGATGGAAAGATACTTAGTATCATTTCAATCTTTCTAAATTTGTTAAGCTCTGTTTTGTTTTCTAAAAAATGATATATGCTAGAGAATGTTCTGTTAGTGCTTGAAAAGATCTATCTTCTGCTACTGTTGAAAGGAATGGTCTATGTGTATCTACTAGGTCCATTCGGTCTAAGGTGTAGTTTAAGTCCAATGTTTCTCTATTGATTTTCTGTCTGGATGATTTATCCATTGCTGAAAGTGGGGTATTGAATTCCTCTACTATTATTGTGTTGTTGCCTATTTCTTCCTTTTGTTCTGTGAATAATTGCTATGTATATTTAGTTGCTTCAATGTTTTTTGCATTTATGTTTACAATTGTCATATCCTCTGATGAATTAACCCCTTTATCATTATATAGTGACCTACATTGTCTCTGGTGACAATTTTTTTCTTAAAGTCTATTTTGTCTGATGTAAGAGTAGCAATGTAGCGGTCCCTGTTCTCTTTTGGTTACAATTTGCATGAAATAATTTTTTCTATCCCTTCACTTTCAGCCTTGTGTGTTTTAAAAGCTAACCTGAGTCCTTGAATCTCTTCCAGAAACATACTGTTCGATTTTGGTTTTTTTTTCCTTTTCTTTTCCCATTCAGTCACTTCATGTCTTTTGATTGGAGAATTGAAACCATTTATATTTAAAATGATTTTGATAGGTTATGACCTACTATTGCCATTTTATTAATTGTTTTTGACTGCTTTGCACTTTCTTTGTTCTTTTCTTTATCTCTTCATGTCTCATACATCTCATAGAGCCTCTTTAAGATGATTATTTTGAATTATTTGTCAAACAATTTGTAGATCTTTATTTCTTTGGGATTAGTTACTGAAGCTTTGTTAGTTTTTCTGGTGGTGTCATGTTTGCCAGAGTCTTCATGATCCATGTATTCTTGCTTTGGTCTTTACATTTGAAGGAACAAACACTTATACCATTTTTTAATGTCAGGTTTTGACTGATAAAGACCTTCTTTTGTCAGGTCTCCATGCTGATGGGATAGTATCTGGGATTTCAGTTAAGTGGCTTGGAGCCAAGACACAGGGCTGCTTCTGTATCTTCTGTGGTGTTTGTGGTTGCAGGGTCTGTTTTCAGGGCCTTGGGCAGGTGTTCATTCTGTCTTGTTTCTGGGCAGATGAAAGTGCCTCTAGGGACCTTGCCCAGTAGGTCTGGTGCTAGGAGAAGGGTCTGGTTAGGCCCACGGATGGTGAGCCTGTTACCAGGTGCACAGATGGTTGTAGCTCCCACTAGGTCCCTAGGAATGACTCTGCTGGCTCACTGGCTAGGTCTCTGGGTGAGCAAGACTGGCCCAAGGCCACAGCTGAGTGAGACTGGAAATGAGTCACAGGGTCACTTTAGGGTCTACAGTCAGACCTAGGTTTGTAAGCCTACCTTCAGGAGTATGGAAAAATGTGCCTATAGCTATGTCCCAGGGTAGGCAGAATTTCTTTCAGATTGAGAGTAATCAGAGCTGGAGATAAGTCACAGGAATACTTCTATATGTTCAGTCAGACCGAAGTCTACAGGCCTGATTCTAGAAAATCAAGAGGCATGTCTCTCACCAGCTCCCTGGGAGAGCAAGACTGTTCTCAGGCTGCTGCTGGGAGGGGCTAGAGCCAGGTCAAAGGCTACTTTAGGGTCTACAGCCAAAACCAAGGTCAATGGGTCTGCTACTTGATGCATGGGTGGGCATGACTCCTTTCTAGTCCTTTAGTGAATGGTGCCAGTGGCAGGACCAAGCCCAGATGAGACTGTTTCTGGGTCTATAGCCAGGCCCATGGTTGATGAGCTTGACACTTAATTCATGGGCTGGTCTTCTCAATGACCTTCATCAGTCTTGGACTCCACTGTTGTTTTGCAAGCTTCTACCTAGATCCCCAAACTTCTGCAAAGGCACTTTGGTGCATGGATGGTTGCCATATTATTGTTGTTGTGGAGGAATCTGAGTGGGGAAACCTATTTTGCTATCTTGCTAATGTCACCTGGCTGCATTGTTTAGGATTGAGCACCTCACGAGTAGGTAAAGGAATTTGCAAAATGGTCTAGGCTAGCTCACCAAAACAAAATACTTGGATAGTAAGCCAAAGCTTTTTATTTATATCCTTTGCTCTGTACATCACTTATTCATTGCTAAGTAACAAATTATGCCAGCTCTTCATGGGTTCAAAAAGTAATGAACATTTATCACCTCACAATTTCTGTGCAAAAATTTGGTGTCAGCTTATCTGAACAGCTCTGGCATTAACAGAAAGTGCCCAAAACCTCACCAAAAATATACATTGCTGTATCTTAAGTAAGTAGCTGGTGGACTCAAATGATGGCTTTAACCTGATAGACAAAGATCTAGTTTTTATTCCCTAATACGTATTAATTTAAAGACTATAGGTACAGCTGTGGTTCAAATAGCATCTTCTATCTTAGTGGTTTCTATTCAGAATGATAGCAAGTTGTTTAATAACTCAGAAGTTCTTTAAAGTCAACACAAAGTCCATTATAAATTTCATTTTTTACCCCTTGCACACTGTTGGTGGTAATGTAAATTAGTACAGCCATTATGAAAAACAGTACGGAGCTTCCTCAAAAATTAAAAAGAGGACTACCATATGCTCCAGAAATCCTATTACTGGATATATATCCAAAGGAAATGAAATCAGTATATCGAAAAGATATCTGCACTCTGATGATTATTGCAGCACTTTTCACAGTGACCAAGATATGGGATCAACCTAAATGTCTATTGAAAGATGAATGGATAAAGAAATATACACATAATGGAATATACTACTGAGCCATACTAGATGTGAGTATGCCTATACTTCCCTGTTATATTTTTCTATTTTGGCCATTAATATCTCATTTTTTATGATATATGTATCCAATTTTCCTTTTAATATCTACTCATTTCTCTCCAGGAAACCTTTCTCCAATTTAACTCAATTATCTTCTCTATTCCTTTATTTTCTTCTGATTTTGACAGTAAGGCAGAATACACTCTAGTTCTATTTTGATTTACTTGCCAACCTTGTTTCCAGAGGCAGTGGTACAATCTAAGGCCTTTAAAATTGTTTTTCTTGTCCTTTGGGTTTACAATAATTTCATGAGTATTTTCACTAACTTGATTTAAAAATTGTCATACTTTTGCCATAATAAGAACCACCATTTCTTTTTATTTGTGTTTTAATGAAGCCATCAAAGTCATGGACAAACTCATATTTGGGTCTCAAGCATCCTTCAAGCCTGGAATCAACATAAGAGCACATATGATACTAATTCTTATATCTGGGGACAATTAGATGTATCTAGGTGAACATTTCCTGTTTCTTTCATTACTCCTATTCCCAAATATAACTTGAGGCAGCCTATCTAGTGTTGCCTACGTAAGAGCACCAGCAAGTTAAGCTAGAAGCTCAGACATAATTGCTCTGTGGCATTTATATAAATCAGTAGCTTGGCAATTAACAGATAGGAGATGTTTCATCCAACGATGCATAAAGATTTCATTCTGCTTCAGCATCTCCTATACCAGGTAAAGTTACATGTATGCAACCGAATGCAGAGATCTTGCACTGCAAATGTCTGACTGTTTGTCTAAAACTGCCATTATAGTCCATAGACTGAGTATATGAAAACATATGTATCTTCTTCAAAGATACATAAGTAATTAATTCATGTGCATTCTATGCAGTTTTGTACACCTTATGTGACCCTGTTATTGCCAGTTTTGGCTAGGAACACAACGACCCATTAACACTAAGGTAAATATAGTGAATTTCTGAACAAATCATTCAGCAGTGACAATAATATTGTGTTTTTCAACTGTTAAAGCCACTGAAAACTAACTTAAATTTCAGAGTGAAACGTTGTTCAGATATGTTTGCCATGTCTGTCTCTGCCTCTGTTTTTTTCTGCCTTGTCTAATGTCATCTATCAAATAAACACCACCTGTTGAAAGGTATGTTGTAGAGGTAGCTTGCCAATCACCAGAAGCAGGCTCAGCAATACAATGGTAATTGCAAAGTCTTATCTAGACGTTTTTATCCTTTTTTAGATAACATACTATACAAAAAAGGGGAAGGACCAAAGCTGCTGTAGAAGCTAAATCAATTACCTAATTGGAAAATATTATATTCACCAATTCTGAATAAATAATATCACATCCATCCCTCCTCAAAAGACAAACATATCAGGCTGAAATAAAAATAAAATAGGTACAGTATAAACTATTTTTTAAAATGTACCATCTTATTGCTTCTAGGCCATGAGAAATGTACTACACTATCCCAAGCAATTGAGAGAAAAGAAAGAAAATGGTGTGAAATATGACTCATCTGTTGTCAAAAAAATGCATCATAGTGGTTTTACACTTCTCGTTACTTATTTTCCCATGTTGATTGACAAAAGGAGAGGAAGGAACCCCAGTTAGTGTAATTCAGATATTACCTGTAGAAAACTGAAATAAGGTTAAAATCACATTTGCATAATATTCGGTACAGAGAGATCATGTGATGTAGTGGTTAAGAGCACAGGCTCTGGAGATGAAAAGTCATGGTTGGAATTTTGGCTGTTCCACTTTTATTCTGTGTGGTAGTGAACAAATCACCTCTCTGTGCCTCAGGTTCCTTATCTGTATGTTGCTAATATCTATTTCAGGTAGTATTTATGCCATATATAATAGTATTTATTACATATTTAATACTATCTAGGTGCTTGCTATTTTTAGTGGCAGCTCATTAATACCCTATTCTCTCCAACAAAGCAGTACAGGATACTTGCAAATCTGGGCTAAGTTCCTATTCTTGGTGAATTAATTTGGTTGATAAACTATGCCATGCTCATGAGTTTTCACTGTTCTCCATCCTGGTGCACTTCAGTAGATAATCCTTTATTCCATCACCCTGAACAAAATTACTACTCAAGGCTGTGGCTAGTTATTACTTTTACTAGGTGCTGAGGAATATTTTATTACCATATAACAAAGAGTTCACTCATGTCTGAAAAAGCATTTCTGTGATTGTTACTAATCATCGACACTTACAGCAGGCCAGTTGCATCATAGCTTTTTCTTCTGCCTTCCTCTAAGACACAATCTACTCTTTCTTCAGATCCTTTTGGAAACTCTAAATTTCTCACTTAATTTTAATGATTAATTTTGTTCTTTTGTATCAATGCTCTGATTTTCTGACTGTGACCTGTGGGATATATCTTAGGAGCTAATTAGCAGCTTGACCTGCCTTTCTGAGTTAATAATAGAAGATAATTGTTTTAGAGAGAGGAGATGATTAATATCAATTGAGCATCTACTTTCGCAGGCATATTTTTAGTTTAAACAAATAAATATTAAGAAAAAATAAAAATATGGGATTTGGAACCAAAGAGTGTTGCATAAATGCACAGCTAGAAAGTAGCAGGTCCAGAATCTGGATACACGTTCTTTGTACCATACTATATTGAAATATCGCTTTATGATTTTGAAATATAAAACATGTTTTTCTCAGATTACACTTATATGTGATTTCTAATTATTCAGATACATATAAATCTTGTCTACAGAATGATATTAAGAAACAAAATCAGTGGCTGTGGAGTAACTTTTACCTCTGTGTTGCTGTTATTTAATTTGAAATATTCAACCATGTGAGTATATAGGCAACAAAGGAATTCCCATTGGTTTGAAGTAATTAATATAGAATGGATAATTGCTGGGGAATTTATTAGAGGCATGGCCAACTACATAATTTGAGTGCCCCAGTGCAATATGAAAATGCAAAACCCTGGCCAGTGACAAGAAGTCAGTCTCCCTTTCCCTAAAGCTCACAACTCCAAACCATAGCATCCAGGAAACCACCAAGGACTTGCAAGTACCATTTGAAGACATGCTCAGAATCTGGATCTGGACGATTGAGTTCCCAAACTTCCCTGGATGGCACCATGGATCTAGCTACTTGAGTCAGGGATGACTGCCACCTTGATTCTTACCCATCTCCAGATGTTGCAGGGCCTCAACTTGAATATGATCCTACCTACCCCCAGCCCACTTTGTCTGGCAGGACTTTCTTTGCAAAACACAAACTCAAAGATAAAAATATTAAGAATTTCAAGATGATAACTACATAACATTAAGTGTAAGTTGCAAGGTATTTTGAGCACTGGGCCCTATGCAGCTTCACTGGTTATATTGCAGTGAAGTCAACCCTTATTAGAGGAATTGACAGAGTTTAAATACTGGTGATTTGGAAGAATCATAATACTTTTCATACTTTTCTGGATTCCTGATTATGAAGATAAGAAAATCTCCATATTTCCCTAGTTGATGCCTACCTTGAAGATTTAGGCACAGATTATAGAAGATGACCTGAAAGCTTTCTGTGAAGCTCCTGTCTAAATAGGGACATTAGGAAATAAAAGCAAATTGACAGAGTCAATGAAAGAAAATTATATTCCAGGTCAACTAAATAGTGTGATAAAAACACCAAGGTAGGGAAGTTTAAAATATATTTTTAGGGAAAAAAGGAATATTAAATTTAACCTTTATTTTAAATGATACTCAAAAATCAAATTAATAGATTAAAGATTTAAATGAAACACTTCAAAGTATAAAACTCCTATAAAATATAGGAGAAAGTCTTGTCATCAGTCTAGGCAATAATTTATTAGATATCCCATCCAAACCAAAAATAGACAAGTGGAAATATAGCAGACTAAAAACACTTCTGCACAGCAAAAGAAACAATCAACAGAATGAAAAGGCAACCTGCGAAATGGAAGAAATATTTGTAAACCATATATCTGATAAGAAGTAATCTCCTAAACCTATAAGGAACTCACACAAATTAATAGCAAAAAAAAAAAAAAAAAAAATCCAAATAACCCTATGAAAAAATGAGTAAAAACCTGAACATATATTTCTCAAAAAGGACATACAAATAATCAACAGGTATTTGAAAAGATTGTCAACATCACTAATCATCAGAAAAATGCAAAATAAAACCACAATGAGATATCACCTCACATCAGTTAGGGTGACTATTGCAAAAAATAAAAAATAATGAGTATTGGCAAGGATATGAAGAAATTTGGAATCCATCTCACTATTGGTCAGACTACAAAATGGTTCAGCTACTATGGAAAGCAGTATGAAGGTTTCTCAAAAAATTGAAAATAGACTACCATATGATCCATCAATCCCTCTTCTGAGTATATACCTGAAGAAATTAAAATCAGGATCTCTAAGAGATATCTGTATTCCCATGCTCATTTCAATACTACTCATAATAGCTAAGTTATGGAAACAGACCAAATATCCATTTACAGATAAATGAATAAAGAAATATGGTATAGACATACAGTGGGCTATTAAAGAGGAAATTCTTCCATATGTGATAGCATGGATGGACCTGAGGACATTATATTATGTAACATCAGTCAGTCATAGAAGATCAGACACTGCATGATTCCACTTATATGAGGTACCTAAAATTGTCAAATTCATAAAAACAGAGAATAGAAAAGTGGTTACCAGGGACCAGGGGAGTGGGAAAATGGGGAGTTGGTGTTCAATGGACATAAAGTTACAGGTATTTAAGATGAATTATTTCTAAATAACTGATCTACATAGTAGTGCCTATAGTCAACAAAATTGTCTTACATATCACTAACTCTCCAGCAATGGACTCCAACCAAAAGGAAATTTTTGAAATGTCAAATATGAAATTCAAAATATGGATCACAAGTAAGCTCAATGGGATCAATGAGAAATTTGAAAACCAACACAAATCAAAAAATAATTCAGGACATGAATTATAAATTCATTAAAGAGATAGATAATTATAAAAATAGCAGAACTCCTGGAAATGAAAGAATCATTTAAGGAATTTCAAAATACAGTAGAAAGCCTTAATAAAAGACTAAACCAAAAAGAAGAAAGTTTCAGAGCTTGAGGCTAAGGATTTCAAATTAACCCAATCAGTCAAAAATAAAGAAAAAAGAATCAAGAGAAGTGAACAAAATTTCTGAGAAATATGGGACTATGTAAAACATCCAAACATAAGAATCATAGGTATCCCCAAGGGAGAAGATGAAAAAAACAAAAAGTGGAGAAAACCCATTTGAGGGAGTAATGGAGGAAAACTTTGTGGGTCTTGCTATACATTTAAACATACAGGTACAAGAAGATCAGCCAACTCCTGGGAGATTCATTCCAAATAAAAACTTTTTTAAGAGGATAGATCTCACATTAAGTGTTTACAATAAAACAAATCAAAAAACAAAAAAAGGATGGAAGGAAACTTTTAGGGATGATGTCTATATAGATACATATATGTCTATTACCTTTATTATAGTCATAGTTTCAGGGTGTATTCACAGGCTAAATGCATAAAATATATTAAATGCATGCAGTTTCTTAATGTCAATTATACATCAATAAAACTTTTTTTTTTTTTTTAAGAAGAATGTCATCTAGGTGCGGTGTCTCATGCCTGTATCCCAACACTTTGGGAGGCTCAGGCAGAAGCACTGCTTGAGACCAAGAGTTCCAGACCAGCCTGAGCAACATAGTGAGACCATGTGTCTACAAAAAATTTACAAATTAGTCAGTCATAGTGGCAAATGAATGTAATCCCAGATACTTGGAAGGGTGAGGAGGAAGAATTGCTTGAGCCCAGGAGTTTGAGGTTACAGTGAGCTATGATCATGGCAGGGTATTCTAGCCTGGGTGACAGAGGAAGACTCTGTCTCATAAAAAAGGAATGTTCATGTCCTCTGCCCACTTTTTGATAGGGTTGTTTGTTTTTTTCTTGCTGATTTTCCTGAGTAGAATAGATTCTAGTTATCAGCTCTTTATTGAATATGTAGCATGGAAATATTTTCTCCCATTCTGTTGGTTGTCTGTTTGCTCTAGTGATAGTTTCTTTGTGCAGAAGCTTTTTAATTTGATCAGGTCCCATTTATTTATTTTGGTTGTTTATGTGATTGCCTTTGGGGTCTTCTTCACAAATTCTTTGCCTAGGCCAATGTCTAGAAGAGTATTTTCAATGTTTACCTCTAGAATTCTTATAGTTTCATGCCTTATGTTTAAACCTATCACCCACCATGAGTTGATTTTTGTGAGAGGTGAAAGGTGTGGATACTGTTTCAGTCTTCTACATGTGGCTATCCAGTTTTCTCAGCACCATTTATTGAATAAGGATTCTTTTTGCCAGTGTATGTTTTTGTCTGCTTTGTCAAAGATTAGATGGCTCTATGAGGATGGTTTTATATCTGGGTTCTCAGTTCTGTTCCATTGGTCAATGTCCCTGTTCTTGTGCCAGTACCATGCTGTTTTAGTTACTATAGCCTTGTACTATAGTTTGAAGTCTGGTAAATTGATGCCTCCCATTTTGTTCTTATTGCCTAAAATTGATTTTGCTAAACGGAGTCTTCTGTGGTTTCATACAAAGTGTAAAATTATTTTTTCTATATCTGTGAAAAATGATGTTGGTATTTTAATAGGGATTGCATTGAATCTGTAGATCACTTTGGGTAGTATAGACATTTTAACAATGTTGATTCTGCCAACCCACGAGCATGGTAGGGTTTTCCAACTGTTTACATCCTCTGCTATTTCCTTCTTCAGTGTTTCATAGTTCTCCCTGTAGAGATCTTTTACTTTCTTAGTTAAATACATTCCTAGGTACTTTGTTTTCTTTGTTGCTATTGTGACGGGTATTTAGTCTTTGATTTTGTTCTCATTTTGACTGTTATTGGCATATATGAATGCCTCTGATTTGTGTGTATTGATTTTGTATCCTGAGACTTTACTGAATTCATTTATCAATTCCAGGAGTCTCTTGATTAAATCCTTGGGGTTTTCTAGACATAATATCATCAGCAAAGAGTGAGCGTTTGATCTCTTCTGCCCCCATTGGGATGCCCCTAATTTCCCCTCTCTTGTCTAATTGCTCTAGCAAGGACTTCCAGCACTATGTTGAATAGAAGTGGAGATAGTGGGCAACCTTGTCTGGTTCCAGTTCTAAGTGGGAATACTTTCAAAGACAGAATAATAATGGCCAAAAAACATATGAAAAAATGCTCAACATCTCTAATCATCAGGGAAATGCAAATCAAAACCACAATGAGATATAACTTATCTCCAGTGAGAATGGCCTTTATCAAAAAGTCCAAAAACAATGAATGTCAGTGTGGATGTGGCTATATGTTCACAAATTATTTGAAAAATTACAAACTGTAAAAGAGAGATGTGATATAGTGGAGGAAATCAGGAATTAGGAACCTGTCTTCTACTATTTGTGTGATCTTTAGATGATCCAAGATGAATAAGCCTTGTAAAGGTGAAATTCTAGGAAATAGCTTACAGTAAATACATGGATTTTCAAATCCATACACAAATCCATCACAAATCATAACATAGGAAAACATACAATGAAAATATCTGTTGAAATTACAGAATAATATCATACATATAACTGCAAACTTTGAGAAAGCCTGAGTGTGGTGTGTGTTTTGTTTGACCTGGCTTCAAGATGACTGAACCCACTAGTCCTGATGAAATTGTGTGGTAAAGGGGAGCAGGATCCCTCCATGCCCAATATTGAACTGAAGGAAAAGTAAGGTAGAACCATAGGGAAAAATAGAAGTTTTTAACTAATACTGCTTTCATAGTTTGTCAAAACAGAAGCCATAGACAACTATGTATAGATGGTTGTGAGTTAGGTCATAAAACACAGGGACACAGACACACATGGCTCTGGTGAGTAGATGTTTTTAATTGATATTCTCACCAGGTGTTTAATGTGATCCATTCAAAATTAGAGCTGTCAAGAAACTTCCACTACAGGAAGATCACCAACTGAATGGATTGTTGCACTTCTCCAGTATGGTATAATGTCCAATAGATCTTCATAGTAGTCCTGGAACAAAATCAAACCAGAGTCAAATAAGATGCTACAGCTTCTCCCAAATGTAGCAATTTCTACCAGAAAGTAAGTACAATTCTCTTGTCTGTATAAAATTCTGTGACTTCAGAACTTTAGGACTCTTAATGATTAAAACTAAAAATCTAGCCTCACACCCTTGCTATGGGCTGAATTGTCTCCCCCAGATTCGTATGTTGAAGTTCTAACTCCCAATACAACCAAAGGCAACTATATTTGGACACAAGGCCTTTAAAGAAGTCATTAAGGTTGCATGATGTCATTAAGATAGGTCTTAATACAACATGACTGGTCTCTGTATAAAAAGAGATTAAAACACAGAAACACACAGAGGATACACCAGGGGAAAAGAAAGGAAGAAGACAGCCACGGAAAGAGACCTAAGGAGAAATCAACCTTGCCAATACCTTGATCCTTGGACTTCTAGTCTCCAGACTGGGAGAAAGTAAATTTCTACTGCTTAAGCTACCCAGTCATTGATACATTGTCATAGCAGTCCTAGCAAATTAATATACCCCTAATGCATAAATTTTAAGAAAAAGTTACCAACTATATTTAGGAAATGTTAAAGAGGGTCCAATTGATATTCATTTGTCCTAGGTTTAGGAAAATATATGTTATGAATATATTTACTTTTAAGTATGTATATATAAAGGGAAATAAGATGAAAAAGTAATTTTTGAAGAGATAAGGAGAATATGCTAAACATATTTGAAAACAATACTTTATTTCCGATTAATTCATTAAAACAAATTAGAAGGAATGAATTAAAATTCTATTTTGTTTAAAAATTAAAGAGCCAATTGTAAGATAAATGGAATTCATATATATTCAAATCTTCAGCATTCTGTATATGTCCTTTATGTTTAAATAAGAAAACTTTATTTAATGAGTGTGATGTGCACTGTCTGTGGAATGGACACGCTTGAAGCTCTGACTCGGGGGGGGGGTTATGGGAGGGGCATGGGCAATATACATAACCTAAACTTTTGTACCCCCATAATATGCATAAGTAAAAAAAATAAATAAATAAAACAAGAAAACTTTATTGATAATCAAATGTTATTTGAGATTTTTCAACTTTTTAATGTTATTTTGGGTTTTAGAAGGATTGGGTGTTAACAGGATGTATCCTAATGCTTAGCTCAATTTTAAGCTTATGGCACAAATGCTGCTCACCTTAAATCCCATTTCAAAATTCTATTCTCTTCTTTACTGTTATCCTTAGCCCAAATAACTTTCATTTCTTCCCCTTAAACATCATCCAAACAAGGATACTTGTGTGAATGACGTTTATTGCATGTATGGGGCAGCAGATAATAACAAAAGAATGTGATAAGATAAAAACTTTAAATTACATACTAAATATCACTATCCTAAAATTAGATGTCCACTACACATAAAGGAGACATTCTCCTTGGCCTTCTTATGCCATTTATTGCTAGATTTCAATAACTTTCTCAAGTTTCAACTGCCAACTGCTCTCCCTCCCTTTCAAAAAAAATGTTTATCTCTTATGTAGACAAATTAACTTTTTCTAATGTAAACTTCTTCTGCTTGTGCTATGTTCAGGGGCTTCATCTTTCATGTTCCACTATCTCTTATGCCACTAAGGTATTTTACCTAAGACAAGGGAAATTTCTCTTCCTAAGAGGAAGTTTCCCTTCTTTCCAAATGAACTCAATAAAACAGCACACAGTTTTAATTTTCTTTTTTTGTCCCCCTTTTTTTTACAAGTAATGATTAATGAGAAGCTAAGACAACGATCTGAAATTAATATAGCTGAAAGAGATAAGAAAAAAATTTAAGTGCCCCCCAGCTAAAAAACCCTACATCAGAGTATAAAATGCCTTAGAAGTAGTAAATAGCAGAAAATAGAACAGTCATGCAAAAACTGGCTTGTGCACACAGACACACACATACATACACACACAGAGTATATTAAAATTATGAAGGGCAGAATAAATGAATGAGATTTTTTACAAATAGAAAAAAATATATAGTAAGCCAAAATATGCAATGGGTGGGAGACCTTTTAAATGGTCATAATATTGACCACCCTCATTTGTTTCACTGTCCATTAGGTGATTCAAAGAGTCACTCACGTTGAAAGCTGTTCTTAATTGATTGTAGTCCTTGGGTAATTAAAGGACAGGGAAGAAGAATTAACTTACATTTATTGCTACCTGCCCCTCACAACAACTCTGGTGCTACCATGATTCTACTTCTTTTTTCTGCCCAGAAAAAGCAGCAGACAACGATTTTCTCATAACCATATGCTAATGAGAAAAGCTCTCCCACAGCCTGTTCCCTGACCATGGTGCTGAACTTCTATGCCAATGGCTGCTGCTTTCTCTGAACCTTAGGCCATTCTCTTTACACAATAATTTATCAGTTTTTATTTGAGTTCTTCTCAATTATATATCAGTATATATATTTAATAGAGATATACATTTACATAGATAGAGAATTGATATATAAATATATGTATCAGTTATACATTTAGATCTAGATAGATGTATAGTAAAGATATACCCCTCTTTCATCTTATACAGTATTTTAAGTAGAATAAATATTGGTATTTGGCAGGAAAAGCAAGAAATAAAACTATAATGTTAGAAGATGCACAGGCACAGTTTATAATCAGATGTAAAAAAGACATTTTCTAAAAGGCAAAGCTAGTCAAAGACAAAAATGAACTACTTTGAAAGGTTTAGTGATCCATATTTCTTGCCATATTCAAGTACAGATTTTAAGAAACACTGAAGAAAAATATTTTAAATTGGTTCTGTTAAAATTGTATGAAGGATTCTATTATTCTAGACATAACATTAGTTTTTCCAATGTATCATGGGTTCTTAATTGTACTACCAATAAAATCACACACTTATCTTTTTCCCCAATCAACAAAAATGCATTTCCAATGTTCATGTACATTTTTAACTTCATTTTATCCCAATGCTGATTTGTTGCTCTCTTATCCTCTCTTTATAAACCCTGCAACCATTTTGTTATTTCCTATTGCAAACATGATGAATATGGTAACTATTCTCTTTAGCATTCAATATCTGAAAAAATGTATTAATAAAAATATAGCAATATGATAACTTTTTGATAATTATAAAATTAATTTTTGAAAATATTTAATACCTGAAGTATATTTCTGTCATTTTCCCCCCAATACTTAAGCCTGATAAGAAAACTGAGTCATTCTTTAGATGTTATCACCTGATACTTTTCCACAATATTTTACTCATAATAGATTTTATTCACACAGTCAACTTTCTTTTATCCTGGATTGGGCTTCAGATTAGGCTGAGGGAAAAAATTTTGTTCAAATTGTTTATCAAAGAAAAACTATAACAATTACCATAAACTAAATACAAAGTTTTTGAGGCTTGAAATGTAAGGTATGCTTCCTTAGAAATTATTAGGTCTTTTCAGAGACCATATTCAATAATATTCAAAACCCCAGAATTCTTACATCTTGTATGTTTCCTAATGAATTATTATCCAATGATTAAGAAATAGACCTCATGGAACATGATGTAAAAATACTAAAGTTACTGAAAGAAAACCAGGAGCTATGTATATGTACTTCATTATCAATGATCTCTTGAACAATTCTTTACCTTAAAACATTATCCTACCCCTTTCATTTTTTAAAGATAATGATCTAAGTCTTAACAAGTTATTTCTTCATGATTTGACAAAGATATATGTTGCAAAGAGAATTGAAATAATGTGGTTTCTTTTCCCAGAATTCCTTTCATATTTTTCCTGGACTCTCACTTTTTAAAAAGCCCAAACTTTGTATAAAAAATAATGCATATAAGCTACAAAACTTGCATATAAGTTTGGGGTGTTTATTTTGGTTAATACCTTTTTCTCTGGAGGCAAACTTTTCTGTATAGTTCATGGAGAAACTTTAGAAAACATTAATGTGTAAACCCACAGAGTAATGGTTTTGTATTTTTGCCATCTCTTGAGAAATAGAGCCCTCTTAGAAATGTATTAATGGTGTTTTATCCTCTTAGCCATTCTCCCTTACCCCGTTTTTTCAAAATTGGTTAGTTTCACTTGGACTGCATTTTTGTCACTCATGTGGTCTCATCAGGTTTCAAGTACCATCACAAAATGACCATCAGCTTTTTTATAAAAATAACTTAAATTCCTCTAACCTAAAGTACCAAAGTTCAATAATAAGTTACTTATAGCTGTCAAACCTATGTTACAATGTTAGACATGAAACATTTTTGATGTAATATACTGTTTCATGTCCCTTAGTACCGGAAAAGCCTACATTATCAAAGTTGTACGGAAAGTTAAATCAAAACAGAAGAAAAAACCCAAACAACTTTGAAATTCACAAAAGAAAAGAATGCAGAAAAAAATTATGTCGTCCTTATGGTGCAAAAATAACAAATAGAAAAATTAAAAAAAACAGTCATTTAGTTGTATGTTTGTATTTGCATGTATGAGCAGTTTTAGTGTTAACTACCACTCCTTCAATACATGTATACCAAGAAAATTCTTATGTTCCCAGGATTAAAGAACATTACTGATCATTAGCAGATAGTCTTTTTTTTCCTATTATTCCATGTTATATGATACACCTATGTGACAAACTCACCCTGGTTCTGTATTATTTTCTGGTTCACTAATTGCTGATCTACTTTTGATAGTTTATAAACAACATTCATAAGTCTCCAGTATTCATGGCTATAATTCCTCAAAGATCTGTCATTATATCTTACATGGTATGATACAACAAATGAATACCAGAATTCCTGTTTTTCAAGTTTGTTCTTTGTTTTCTTAGTCATTTCTGTATAGAGTCTCATTCTGAACCCCAGGCTAGAGTGTGGTGGCATAATCATAGCTCACTGCAACCTCAAACTCCTGAGCTCAAGCGATCTTCCTGCCTCAGCCTCCTGCGTAGCTGGAACTACAGGCATGTTCCATGACACCTGGCTCATTCTTCCATTTTTAGTAGAGACATGGTCTTGCTCTTGCTCAAGCTGGTCTTGAACTCCTGGCCTCAAGAAATCCTCCCACTTTGGCCTGCAAAGTGCTAGGATTACAGGCAAGAGCCACTACTTTTTAATAAAAATGTCATTTCATGAAAGTAAAACAAAATAAAATATAGTTTTATATTTTCTTTAAATGAAAAGATAAGTTCTATATTACAAATATTTAATAAATATTTCTGTGAAAAAAAATTTCTGTGTATTATGACTTCTATTTTACTCTAAATCTATCACATATTTTATTTGACATTACTATAATAAAAGCATAGAAACATAATAAAACCTATAATTTTCTTTTTCAAATTAGGTATAAGGTTTTCAAGTTTGATATTCTGATGACTATCCTTAAAATTTCTTAGAATTGTTAATATTAATATATATTTTTAATTGTAAATAATTGGGTTTACTGCACTTGTAGTAGTTTATATTACTATGGACTAAAATACCACATGAAATGTAGGATTGACTTTGGTCTATGATTTGCCATTTGTTAAAAATATTTGTTACTTTATTAATGAGTTTTAAAACTATACAATTTAACTTTGGGGGAGTGTGTAAGTGTTCCCTTTTCACTGCGTCCATGCTAACATCTATTGTTTTTTGACATTTTAATAATGGCCATTCTGACTGGAGTAAGATGGTATATAAAAATGCTGCTGTTTTTTTTTTAATGTTGATTTTATAACCTGATACTTTGTTGCATTCATTTATCAAATCTAGAAGTCATTTGAAGGAATCTTTACAGTTTTCTAGGTATAAAATCATCATATCATCAGTAAAAAGAAGTAATTTGGCTTCCTTTTGTCTAATTCAGATGCCCTTTATTTCTTTCTTTTGCCTGAGTGCTGTGTCTAGGAGTCTTTCAAGTTAGTATTTTAGTCTTCCATCTTTCCCAGATCCAGAATTGAGCAAATATACTGAGGGGGATCATCTGAATACTCTGGGTCTCTGAGTAGCCAACAAAACTTTACTGGTTTCTTTATCCATGAGAAACAGCTCTGTAGAGATGCAAAGATGCCTGTGCCCAGGACTGTCAAATATCCTGATTCAAAACATCTGCACATCTTGGTTCATCACGCTGAGGTTCTCTACTCATCAGAGTCTTATACCTTTCTGTTCTCATTTTCACAGTATCTCTGTTGCCCTCAAATGACATTTCCATTTTTCCAGCAGTCTTTGTTGTTCTGCCTTGCTAGTAGCTGTTAGCCTCTCATCTGGAAGTAATTCATTTTGATCTTTGAAAACTGAATATTCAAAGGAATGCATCTCTTCATAGTTTTATTTTCCACTGTTATTATTAAAATTTAGGTTCCACATCTTAACAAATTTAACAATTTTTATGTATCTTAATTTCTGTGAAACATCATTTGTATCTCTCATCTATCATTTGGGCTCTTCATCTAATTATTTGTGATCTCTTTTTATTCATCCAGCTATCCACCTATAAAATTACCTTATTTGGTCCATTTTTAGGTTGATAATATTTCACACTTTAACCCTTTTATTTCAAGTGTACTTTTTATTTTTTACCACATAAAATTTTTAATTTTTATGTAGTCAAAATTTGCATTTATGTCTTATAAGGTTTGTGTTATAATTATAAAATAGTATTCGCATCTTCATCGTGTATGCTAAGATTTTAAGTTTTCCATCTGTTGCGTTTAACTTTTTGAGTCATCTAAATTTTATTTTGGTTAAGAGTTAAGATTGATATAAAATATTTTTTCTAAGTCAGTTTATTGTTATCCCAAATAACTTAATGAATATTCCATCTCCTCACTGAATCCTTGAATACCATCCTTAGTGTGCTTTAACATGTTAAACTTCCTTATGCATTTTACTCTATTTCTAGATTTTGCAATTTCTTTCATTGATCTCTCTTTCTATTTTTGTTTAAGATTCATATCATTTCAATGTTGGTGGATTTGGAAATATGTTCTAATATCTAGTAAGGCTCATTTTTTTTTTCAAGAAGATCCTAGAGAATATTAGGGAAAAATGTCATTATTATCCTATTCAAGTAAAGATATTTCTCCCAACTAATGATTTTCAATTATTTTTTTCCTGATTCCAGTAAATTCTCTTTTCTTACACCAAAATTATGCATTTGAAGAAATGATTGTTATATTTCCCATTATGTTTTATTGTTGTATAGATTATGTATATTGGTGGAATTTAGGAAGAAACAAAAAGGAAGAAAGAAAGAAAACATAATTCTCTCCTAATAAATTAAAAGATAATGAAATACCATCCAGAGACTTTTGAGAAAAAAATTTGGAGATACAAAGTTTTTAAGATCATTAATATTGTCTTCTATGAATTCAGTCAAATAAAATAGAAAATACTTTTCAGAGCTCACAAAAACATAATCTTTCTGCTGCTTTTGAATTTTGCATTAAAGTGTCCTTAATTGAGACAAATGAAATTAAAGAATTTAGAACTGTAAATATTGGAAAAAACGTATGAAGGTGAGAGGAGAAAAGCTATAAATTAAGTTTTAAAATTTCATACCTTTTGTGTCATCTTGCAAAATTTTCTTCACCTTTCTAAGCTTCAGTTTTCTAATTTATAAAATAAGATAATAACAAATTATTGAAAGATAGTGGGGATTAAATAATATAATATTTAGAAAACACTTAGCATTATGATTTGTATATAGAAATTTCTATGTTTTATTTTATTTTATTTACTTTAATTGAAAACCCTAACACTTATAAAATACTCATTAGGTACCAGGCACTTGATTATGTTATAAGCATTCACATTTTAAAAATTCTGAGAGAACACCTAAGTTACTATTATCATCCACATTCCACATTGTGGTTACCATGAGGGCAACCAAAAAAGATGAGGTGATACAACGTCACGTTTAATTGGATTTAACCTAGGTAGTCTGACTTCAGAGCTCACTCTATTAAGCAACTTACTATACAAAATCTTATTCCTGTTAAATTTGTAAAACTTCTGTGAATATTGTTAAAAATATTACAACTACCAAGACATGTTTTAAGAATAGATGTATAAAATAAAAAGTTATAAATATAATAGATCTAAAAGCAACTGAATATGTTTTAAAATAGATAATTTGGAAATAGGAGAAAATAAAGTGATTAAATAAATATCTCCTTTTTCCTCTCTCACCCCCATCAGCTAGACAGGAAGAATAATCTTTAGTATCTATTGCAAAAATGGTGACTATAATTAATAATAATGCATTGTGTATTTCAAAAGTGCTTAAAAATTAGATTTTAAATGTTCTCACCACAAAAAGAATAAGTATGTGAGGTGATTGATATATTAATTAGCTTTATTTAATCTTTAAAATATGTAAACATATATCAAAACATCACGATTGACCCCATAAATATAAACAATTATTATTTGCCAATTAAAAATAAAATACAATTCTTAAAATGATTAAATATTAATAAAATTAATAAAAATTATTAAATGTACTATGGCATAGTGAACAAAAATATTTTTATGTTTTTTAATTGGCAAAATAGGTTACCATGATTATTTTAATAATTTAAAATTGACCTCTTAAAAAAGATAACATAACAGAAATACTATTAATCTTACAAACAAAGGAAAATATAATATAAAAATATAACAACAATATTAGATGTGAGTGTGCACAGACTAAAATAAATAATTCCTTATCTACTACTAGGAATGCTTATCAGCACAATATAAATGAAGGAAAGCATGGCAAATCTCTAAAGTCTTTGAAATGTTCAAAGAGTTGATTATTCCACTTCTAGGAATATTTTAAGAAAATTGTATGAGTGTATAACAGATTTATGTAAGCTTACTTCATTACAGTATAATGAAGATAATTTAAAAATAACTAAATGCTCTCACAAGAGAATTAGAAGCAAATTACAGAATATTCAGAAAAATTGAAATGATCCAATAATGAAATATTTTAAAATTTAAGATACATTTTTCTGTTAAAATCAGGACTTAAAGTTACCTATACATATTCACATATATAGACACACAGATTTACTGCTTTTTGAAAATATGCATTTATTAATAGAACAGGTAAATTGTAATATATCAAAATTTTAAATAATTTTATTTATGAAAGCATGATTATTGAAGATTTTTTATTTTCTTAATTTTCCAAAATAACTATAATAAACATAATTAATAATTAGGAAATGAGTAGATGCTATCTTAAGAAACAGGCTAAATATTTGTATATTGCATTCATAATTAAATCAATATAAAAAAAGATAATATTCCATGGAGAAGTTTTTAAGTTTTATCAGAATGTATTTTGTCAAGTTGTTTTTTTTCCAAATACAAAGAATTTAGCATTTTAATGATGGTGCTGCCTAAGTCAAAATAATTAGTAATTTATAATAGTTTTACATGGGCTTTTTTCTTTAATGTTTTACTCTGTCGTAATTTCAGACTTAGAAACATTGCAAGAATAGAGCTTGGTTTTATTTTTGGTAGCAAATAATTATTATTTATCATACCTAATAAGCTAAAACATTTTATAAAAAAAATGGAATTTCCTATTGAAAATAGTAAGATAGGACACATCACTCATCCAAATTTTTTGTCAGAAAATTTTATATCTCTTGAAAGTTAGAGGTTAATTTATTATAATTTTTTTAAATTAACATCTTCATTTATATTTTTACATTTTGTTCATATTCTACTTGAAAAAAAACTAACACTATCTTAAATTATGAAAGTTGATATATTTAGGACAAAACATCAGTTCTATATGAAGCAAAAATATTAAAAAGGATACTATTCTTAGCTATTATTCCAATATTAATGTAGAAATAAAAATACTTATACGTACCAAGTAAACCTTTATTTTTTGTATCTTAAATATATTTTGCTTGAGTGGAATCGAAATATGTATATTTCTATGGTTTGAAATACAACATTTATTTTCCTATCTTCAATAAAGTCTGTCAAGATGTTTTCATTTTTCTGTGTTTAAATTAAGTTAGCATGGAACACTTAGGTTTGAGATGTTCTTGTAGGAAGGAAAAATAAAGTCGTGCATTCAACAATCAAAGTCTTTTTGTGTTGTGGGCATAAGCAGAAACAGTGGAGTAGGAGTCTGAAAACCAGGATTCTTATCCAAATGCTGCCACTGCATGAAGATGGAAACTTGAGATATCACTTAATCCCTTGTGACCTCAGTTTCTCATTATGGAGTTAGTTTGAGATATTCACTCAGATTTCATTTGTATATACATTTCATAGTTTATAAAATCAAAATATTTGGAAAATTTAGTGGATCTAAAAGGAGTATCATAAGGAATGGGCAAAAGCTGAAAAGCCAAGAAAAGTACTTTACCAAGAAAAAGGTACAACATATGTTTTTGTAGTAGAGGGAGTAGCAATTTTAAGATTAGCAATCTAATCCATTCATTTTTTTCTCATTGTGTCAAGAACACTTAAGATCTACTTTTTGAACAAAAGTTTAAGTGTGCAATATCGTATTGTCAACTATAGATATAATGTACAGCAGATCTCTAGAACTAGTATGTCTTTTTTAACTGAATCTTTGTGTATATTGAGCAGCAACTCCTGATTTCTCCCTTCCACAGCTCCTGGCAACCACCATTCTACTCTCTGTTTTTATAAGTTTGACTATTTTAATACCTTATATAACTGGGATCATGCAGTGTTTGTCCTCCTGTGACTGACTTATTTAATTTAGCTCAGTGTCCTCTAGGTTCACTCATATTGTCACACATGGAGAGAATGTCTTCTCTTTTAAGTCTGAGCAGTTATTCCATTGAATGTAAATCCATTTATTTGATGATGGACATTTAAGTGTTTTTTTTTTCACATTGTGACTATTGTGACTAATGCTGTAGTGAACATGGAAGAACACATATCTCTTTGAGATCTTGAATTTAATTATTTTTTGTATATATGCCTAGAAATGGGATTGTTGAACCATATGATAATTCCATTTTTAATTTTGAGGGAAAAACCTCCATATTTTCCATAGTGACTTCACCATTCTCCACATCTTTGTCAACATATATCTTTTTTTTAATAATAATAACCATCATAACTGTGGTGAAATGATACTGTTGACACTGCATTCCATTATCCTGATAATTAGTGATATTGAGGTATCTTTTCATATACCTGGACCATTTGTATGTGTTCTTTAGAAAAATATTTATTCAAGTCTTTGCCCATTTTTAAGTAATTTGTTTTTGTGTGTTGCTATTGAGTTGTAGGAGTTATTTATATATTTTGGGTATTAACTACTTGTCAGATATGTGGTTTGCAAATATTTTTTCCCATTCCACACTTTGGCTTTTCACTCTGTTGATTTTTTTTGTTCTTTTCAGTTTGATGTAGTCCTACTTACCAATTTTTGTTTAGTTTATTGCACTTTTGGTGACATATCCAAGAAATCATTGCCAAGAGCAATATCATGAAGTTTTTTCCCTGCCTTTTACAAGTTTTAGAGTTTCAGGTGTTATGATTAAAGTTTTAATATATGTTGAATTAATTTTTGCATATGGTATAAGGATCCAATTCATTCAGATGTAAATATTCAGATTTTCTGACATTATCTTTCAGAGACTAACCTTTCCCCATTATATACTATGGCAACCTTATTGAAGAAGAGTTAAAGTTAACATTATATGCATGGGCTTGGTGACAAATTTGTAGAATTTAAACAACATATTCTTGATAACCAATGGAGCAAAGAAGAAACCAAAAGGGAAATTAGAAAGTATCTCAAGACAAACAAAAAGAAAAACAAACCATCCCAAAACATAAGTGATGCAGAAAAATCAGTACAAAGAGGGAAGTTTATAGTGATCAAGAAAGAAAAAAAATTCAAACAATTTAACTTAATTTTACATCTAAAATAAATAGTAAAAGATGAATAAATGCAGCCCAAAATTAACAAAAGGAAAAAGAAGAATAATTAGAGCAGAAATAAGTGAAATAGAAAATAAAAATATAGAAAAAATCAAAACTAAGTGATAATATTTTTCAAAACATAAAAAATAAACATTTTGCTAGACTAAGAAAAAAAAAGGAAAGACTAAAATAAACTCAAAAACAAAGGAGACATTAGAACTAATACCAAACAAAGAAAAAGGATCAAAAGGAACTACGATGAACCAACTGGATAACCTAGAAGAAATGATACGTTCCTAGAAACATACTACCTGCCAATCCAATCATGCAGAAATAGATACTACAAGGCTATAGCAACCAAAACAACATGGCACTGGTATAAAAGTAGAGACATAGACCAAAGGAACAGAATAAAGAACCCAGATATAAAACCATTTACATATAGCCAACTGATCTCCAACAGAGTGGATAACAACACACATTGGAGAAAGGAAGTTCTTAGTCAATAAATGGTGCTGAGAAAACTAGATGGCCACATGCAGAAAAATGAAACAGGACCCCTATCTCTTACCATATATAAAAGTTAATTCCAGATGTATAAAAGACTTAACTGTTAGGCATGAAACCTTAAAAATTCTAGAAGAAAATGTAGGAAACTAGTCATTGCTGGTGTAAATGCAAAATGGTACAGCCGCTTTGGAAGACAGTTTGGTGGTTTCTTATAAACAAAACATACTGTTATCCTACAGTCCTGCAATCACATTACTTGGTGTTTACCCCCAAAAGTTAAAAACACATGTCCACAGAAAAGCCTGCAGATATTTATAGTAGCTTTATATATAATTGCCAAAAGTTGGAATCAACCAAGATACACTTCAGTAGGTGATGGATAAATAAACTGGTACACTCAAACTGTGAAATACTTTTCAACATCAAAAAGAAATGAGCTATCAAGTTGCAAAAAGACATGGAAGAAACTTAAATGCACGTGACTAAGTGAAAGAAGCCATTCTGTAAAGGTTACATACTGTATGATCCCAACTTTATGATATTCATGAAAAGCCAAAACTATGGAGATAGTAAATAGATTATTGGTTGCCTGGAGTTGGAGTGAGGGCAGGATGCATAGGTGGAGTGCAGTGAATCTTTAGGGCAGTTAAACTATTCTGCATGCTATAAAAGGGAGAAAAAATATAATTATAAATTTGCCCAAACCCATAGGAAGTACAACACCTAGAAGGAACTCATTGTAAGCTATCGACTTTGGTTGGCATGATGTGTCAGAGTAGATTCACAAATGCACCACTCTGATGGGGGAGGTTCTTGGTGACCTTGGTGCATTTCAGGAGAATGATAAAGACAGAAGCTCAGTTGTTTTGTCACTATACATTAAGTTTGAATTTAAAAGCTGACTTTTGAATCCTATGGGTGAAAATAATTTAAAGGCCTTTTCTTAGAGGAAAAAGAAGATTTAAAATGATTCCCTAAATCTTCAGAGAGAGGATAACATTTTCAGAAAAGTTTAACACCCTGAACGTAGAATTTTACTATAATAGAGGGATACGTCAGGGAGGTTCCTGGAGGGAGGAGAGAACAGAAGGACAGGATTTGACTCTCTTTGCCTTTATAGCTGATCCAGATTAGCAAGATGAGATCGCCTGGCAGGCTGTGAGTTATAATAACCACTAATTTTTAGTAGCTGATCTGGGAGGTACGGGAGCCAATGTTTAACGACAAGGCAAAACAATTATACCTTCCTGTTTCTAAGAAGCTAGCTTTTGAGAGCATGCTGTATAGAAGACCCTTTTTTTAATGTCAAGGAGGAGCTTTATCTTACATCCAGAGTTTATACCAGGAAAAATAAAGGGGAGAGAAAAGCAGTTAGCAAATTCTGAAACAACATTGAGTTTATTTGAGAGAGAATGATTTATATCAGAAATGAATGAATTGCCAGTGATTGTTCTAAAAGTTAAAGAGCATTTTGCATAATATTGCTTTTTTCTTTTTTCACACCTTAATAGGACTTGTGAGTCACAACAGAGTATAATATAGTTATAAAAATAGAAAGTTCTTTGCACATCTAAATAATATTATGTAGATATTATTACTTTAATATACTCTTAAATTCTGGTTAATTTATTAATAATTTTATGCAAGTATTTAGCAATTTATCAAGTAGCTCTTTCATATGCTTCATCTAAATTTGTTCTTGTTGGTAATTTGGACAATGTTGATTTTCATCCTTCTTTCAAGGGAAAGAAGTTAGCTACAATTTTCCATTAAAAAACTTAAGATAATGAATTGTTAATATTTTCATATATCATAAACCGGTCACCTCTCTCTCACAATAAGTAGTTCTACTTCCCTTAACCTTTACCTGGACACTTTTTAAAACTTCATTTATTTGGTGGTCTCTCCATGTTCAAATATTTCTTAGAGTGAGAAAGCCAAAACTTGATAAAATTCTAGTAGAAACCTAATAGGCAAATTACAGAGATAAAAACAGTAAGTGTCAATTTAAATTTTTAAATTCATTCAATTATCATTACTATTTCAAATTTATTTTCTTAATTGACAGATAAAATCATACTTATTGTGTACAACATGATGCTTTCAAGTATATATATATATTGTGGAATGGTTAAATCTAGCTAATTAACAGATGCATCATGTCACATGGTCATCATTTTTCTGGGGAGAACACTTAACATCCACTCTCTGAGCATTTTTCAAGAATACAGTATATCATGAACTATAGTCATCATGCTGTAAAAAACAAACAAGAAAACCTCTTGAACTTATTCCTCCTAACTAACCATAATTTGGTTCAATTAGTTTTAAGTTCAATTTGGCTTAAAATAAAACAAAACTAACTTACCCACTTTGCTTATCTTGGCTTGGAAGTGGAACATTCAACAACCATAAACATGGTTGTGGTTATTTAAATTTCAGAGAGGGTGATGTGGGCTCACAGGGAAGTCATATTTTCTTTGTTTTACTTTTCTTTTTCTTTCTTTTTTCCCTGAGGAACGCTATCTTTAACTTATACTTAATTGAAAGTAGACTTTCTGAAAGTTGTTTAACTTCCTTTCATGACTCCTATAATTCCTTATTTAAGTCTATGAATACGGCTTGAGATTATTTGAATCATACATACAGCATCGGCCTCCTTGGATTCTTTTAAGCCTTTATTGAACAGTTTTCTGTTTTTGTTTTTTTATTCAGTGTCATTATCTTCTATGTCCTCATTTGAATATATTTCTTTGAATCTTTTTAGGGATCTTTTGTTGAATTTTTCATACCTTCAACTTTAGCATAAGTATTCTTCAATTCCTTCAATGGCTCCTCCCTTGATTTTTCTTAACATTTTTCTTACATTTTTACACATCTTTTCCAAGTCCCTTGTATTCTTCTTTGCCCTCTTTTAAAAAGTACTTGATTAATGGTTTGAAACCGCATTTTTACTCATAGATTCAGCTTCAGGCTACTAAAATTGGTTTGTCAAATATGTTTTTCAATTATTCTTTCAGTTAAAACTATGATGCAAGGCCTACTTGGCCTTCTTCACACTCTTCTTTGTACCCTTCTTTGCATCGGGCTTTGAGTCAGAAGATTCTGTGTCAGTATCTTTCTTGGCATCTTTCTTGACATCTTTCTTGGAATCTTTCTTGGCATCTTTCTTGTCATCTTTCTTGGCATCTTTCTTGTCATCTTTCTTGGCATCTTTCTTATCATCTTTTTTGTCATCTTTTTTCACATCTTTCTTAGCTTCATCCTTTATTTCAGCGCCAGGTTTCTTTTCATCTTTTTTACTCCCCTTCTTTGCATCTTTCTTGGCATCCTTTGCTTCATCACCTTTCTTTGCATCTTTACCCTTCTTTTCCGATCCTGAATCGGAGGCCGTATCTTTGCCTGTCTTTGAATCCTTTTTACCTTTTTTGTCATCCTTCTTTGCACCTGGTTTTTCACTTTCAGATTCTGAAGCTGAATCCTTGCTCTTCTTTGAACCTTTTTTATCTTTTTTATCATCCTTTTTGTCATCCTTCTTTGCACCTGGTTTTCCACCTTCAGATTCTGAAGCTGAATCCTTGCTCTTCTTTGAACCTTTTTTATCTTTTTTGTCATCCTTTTTATCATCCTTCTTGTCATCCTTCTTTGCACCTGGTTTTTCACTTTCAGATCCTGAAGCTGAATCTTTGCCCTTACCTGTTTTTGCATCTAGTTTTCCATCTTTAGATCCTTTACCCTTATCCTTGACTGACTTTAAATCTTTCTTATCTTTTTTGGCTTCTGGTTCTGAATCTGATGTGTCCTCTGCTTTCTTGTCTCCTTTAACTTTCTTACTCAATTTTGGGGATAAAGGTTTCTCTGAAGGTGCTCCTTTAGCATCTCCCTTGGAAGATACAACTGATTTTTGTGGAGGCTTTCTCCTGGCAGCTAAATAAACAGATGGTCTCTCAGAAATTCTCATTAAAGAATGGTACATCCATAATGGTCGCCTGCGACGTCTTAATTGTTCTTCATCAACTTTCTGAAATAGTGGTTAGAATAATAATGAGCAATTTGTGGGTGAGTTACATAGTTTTTATTAATAGATACCAAATATATTTTAACTTCAACCATGAAAAGATTTTAGATTTTGCTCAAAAATGGATAAATTATAGATTTTATAGTTTATTCTGCTTTACAAAATTTCATCTTTCTTAAATGAAAAATTATCTAAGTTTCAGGTTAAGGCAGAATTTTGTGTCTATTGTTATTCTCAAAGTCTCTGGAAGTTAGAATGCTACCTGTGGTTAAAGGTAAAAGCCTGAAACTCCTCTTGCTTGGCAGGATATAAATCTAATATCATCAGATAGGTAATTGAAATAATAAAATGTGTAACATTCAGTGCATGTTAATTTGAGAGAAATGGTACATTATGTTTCAACTCCTAATTTAACATTTGTAAAAACTAAATGGCAAAAATAGCTCATTTGTGTAGAAATGTTAACAAACAATGGAGAAATAAATTCAGTAAAGAAAAAAAAAAAGGAAAAGAAAAGAACTTTGATCACTACTGATGGGATACATTTCCTAAAACAAACAACAGTTGATGATACATTTATTTTGTGAAAACATTTCTTTGAATATCTGCATATCCCATATTGACTTCAGAAACATTGGGAAATATTTATCTGCCAATACTTATAATCATGAATTCTATTTTACAGGAACTGAGGAAAAATTGAAACTTCATCAAAGCATAATATAATCCTGTAACTCTGATAAGGGGGTTTTTCCAGCTGGGGAACATTTGCTGAAATTTTATACTAACTGTAAAATTAGAGTCTCCATATTTCTGTGCTTCTTGGACATATTTTTTTAATAATGTGAGGTAAACTTAGCAATATAAAACAAGGAGGACAATTATATACAGTAAAATACAAATAAAATATATCTATTTATTCCAAGTAGTAGAATTTGAATTATCTTTAACTGTGCTGCCAATATGGCACTTAACGGCCACAGTTAGTTTACTGTACTTTAATTTAATTTAATTTAAATGTAAAATTTAATTCCTCAGTCACAGTAGCCTCAATTCAAATGTTCAGTAGCCACATTACACTAGGAAGATACAAAATATTCTCATCTCTGCAGAACTTAAGCTGGTGACCTTTGATCTATAACATATATAACTATATACATATGACTAATTCTTAGTAAGTAATTAATAATTACTTATTACTAATATTTATATGATTTTTTCAATACTTACAGTAGCTGTATTGTCCCGTATTTGAGAAGGTTTTGATCTCCTTTTTGTTCCTGGCCGTTGTGGTTTGGGAAAAACCAGGGCAAAGTGTTGCTGATTCCATGATTTTTTGCTTAACTCACTGACTAAAATAAGAAAGATAAAACATACACTTTGGCAGAAATAGTTAGAATTTAATCAGAAGTGAAAAGGCAGTAAGTGTAATACATATCATACAAATGAACAAAGAAGTAATTCAAATTATGGCTTCATATATTTGATAATATTTGAAATTTTCTGTTATTAAGTATCCAAATAAGCAAATAAAAATTGATTTTTCTATTCTGATCAGTTGCACAGGTAACTATATAAAATATTCATTGCAAAACTAGTATAGTCTATAATATAAATAAAAAGAAACAGTTTTACTACTTTGTTTTGCATCTATCTCTTCTAGTCTAGGTTTTTGCTTTATTCTTTTAGTTAGAATACAATTGTACTGAGAACAAAAATACATTAACCATTTTTGTAGCCCCCAGAGTACTGACCACAATGTCTGGCATAAAATATTCAGTAAATACATGATTGAATCTAAGTGCTAAGGCTTCAGATCTCCTCAGTTTGTAATCATTTTGCTAGCTACAAGGGTAAATGCATTCAAGAACTGCATTGATATAGGGGATATATATAATGAAGAAAATTGAAAAATAAGTCTACAGAAAGGTGACTGGGAGGATAAATTTACCTGAAGCTATAATAGAAATAATTAAAATATTTAAGTCACCAATTAGACCAATGAGAGAGTTCATCACTGTATTTAAATATTTGCAGTATTACTGTGTGGAGAAAATAGATTTTTCTTGTGAGTTTCCTAAAGACAGTATCAGGAGTAATAGAAAATAATGTACCAATGCCAATGAAGGAAAATCATATCTAAGCTCAATATATGAGGGAAAACCATATATTTGAAGCCCTTGAAAATCACATAAATCTGCCTTGTTTAACAATGAAATTTTTGGCCAATTATAAGCCAGATACAATCTATCAGAGATGTAGTAGAAGAGATAGCTAACATGGATGATAACTTGTTTATCCAATTTCTACATTGCCATATATGTCTTTTATCATTGTGAGGTAAGTCCCATCTGTGCCTACTTTGTAAAGCATTCTTATCATAAAAGGGTGCTGAATTTTGTCAAATGCTTTTTCTGCATCTATTGAGAGGATCATATAATCTTTGTTTTTATTTATATTTAGGTGATGAATTACATTTATAGATTTACATATGTTGAACCATCTCTGCAATGAAGTCCACTTGATCATGGCAGACAATTTTTTTTGATGAGCAACTGAATTCGATTTCCTAGGATTTTATTGAGAATTTTTGCATCTATATTCACAAGGGATATTGGTCTGTTGTTTTCTTTTATTGTTGGTTCCTTTTCCTGGCTTTGGCATCAAGGTGATGTTGGCTTCATAAAACATGTTGGGAGGGTTCCTTACTTCTTGTTGTAGAATAATTTGTGTTGGATGGGCACCAGTTCTTCTTTGTAGGTGTGGTAGAATTTGGGTGTGAAACCATCGGGTCTGGGACTTTTTTTTTAGAAAGGTTTTTTTTATTCCTGCTTAAATTTAGGTAATTGATATTGGTCAGTTCAGGAATACTGTATCTTCCTGATTGAGCTGAGGGAGGCTGTGTGTTTCAAAGAATTTGTTCATTTCCTCCATATTTTCAAGTTTATGTGCATAGAGATTTTTATGGTATTCAGAGATGATATTTTGTATTTCTGTGATATCAGTCGTAATTTCTCCTTTTTCATTCCTAATTGAGTTTATTAGAGTCCTTTCTTTTCTGCTTCTCATTAATCTAGCAAGAGGCATATCAATTTTGTTTGTTTTTTCAAAGAACTAACTTTGTTTTATTACTATCTTCCTTATAGTTCTTTGATTATCAATTTAATTTAGTTCTGCTCTGGTCTTTGTTATTTCTTTTCTTCTAGTGGGCTTGGGATTGGTTTGCTCATCCTTTTCCAGATCTTTGAGATGATTCATTTGATTGTTGATTTGTGATCTTTCTGTCTTTTGGATGTAGGCAGTTATCACTATGAATTTTTCTCTTAGGAATGCTTTGGCTGTATCCCACAGATTTTGATAACTTGTGTCCCCTTTTTCTTTTAGTTCAAAGAATTCTTTGATTTCCATCTTAATTTCCTCCTTTACCTATTATTCAGCAGTAGGTGGTTTAGTTTCCATAACTTTGTATAGAGATGAGTATTTCTGTTGGAGTTGATTTCTAATTTTATTCCACTGTGGTCTGAGAAGATGCCTGGTATTTCTATTTTTGTAAATTTTTTGAGAAATGTTTTGTGGCCTAAGATGTGATCAATCTTAAAGAATGTCCTGTGAGCTGATGAGAAGAATATGGTTTGGTGATTTTTTGGTAGAATGTTCTGTAAATGTCAGTTAGGCCCATATGTGTGTGTGTGTATGTGTGTGTGTGTGTGTGTGTGTGTGTGTGTATATATAAATAAAATAAACTCACAGCCAGTATCATACTGAATGGGAAAAAATTGTAAGTATTCTCACTCAGAACTAGTAGCAGATAAGGTTGCCCGCTATCACCACTTTTATTTAACCTAATGCTGGAAATCCCAGGGCAGTTAGACAAAAGAAGGAAATCAAGGGCATCCAAATGGGGGCAGAAAAGGTCAAACTATCACTCTTTTCAGACCTTATATCTAGAAAACCCCAAAGATTCTGCCAAGAGACTACTGGAATTGATAAATAAATTCAGCAAAGTCTCAGGTACGAAATCAATGTACTCAAATCAGTAGTATTTGTGTGCATCAAGAGCAGTCAAACTGAGAACCAAATCAAAGACTCAATGCCTTTTCCAATAGCAACAAAGAAAATAAAAATACCTAGGAATATATTCACCTTAGGATGTGAAGGACCTCCACAGGGAGAACTATGAAACCATACCACACTCATGGGAAACCATACCATGCTCATGGATCGGTGGAATCAACATTGTTAAAATATCTATACTACCCAAAGTGATCTATAGATTCAATGCAATCCCTATTAAATACCAACATCATTTTTCACATATCTGGAAAAAATAATCCTACACTTTGTATGGAACCAGAAAAGACCCTATATAGCAAAAGCACTCTTAAGCAAAAAGAACAAATTGGGAGGCATCAATTTACCAGACTGCAAGCTATACCACAAGGCTATTATAACTAAAACAGCATGTTACTGGCACAAGAATAAAGACATAGACCAATGGAACAGGACTGAGAACCCAGACATAAAACCATCACTATATAGCCATGTAATTTTTGACAAAGTGGGCAAAAACATACAATGGAGAAAAGAATTCCTATTCAATAAATGGTGCTGGGAAAATTGGATAGCCACGTGAAGAAGACTGAAACAGATCCAGACCTCTCACTTCTCACAAAAATCAACTCACAATGGATAACAGACTTAAACCTAAGGCATGATACCATAATGATTCTGGAAGAAAATGTTGGAAAAACTATCATAGAAATTGGCCTAGGCAAAGCATTGATGAAGAAGACCACAAGAGCAATCACAGAATCAACAAAAATAAATAAATAAATGGGAATTGATTAAATTAAAAAGCTTCTGCAAAGCAAAAGAAACTATCACTAGAGTTAATAGACAACCTATAAATGGAAGAAAATATTTACATGGTATGCATCTGAAAAAGGGCTAATAGCTAGAATTTATATAGATCTAAGGAAAATCATCAAGAAAAACTCAAACAACCACATTAAAAACTGGGTAAAGGACATGAAGAGAAACTTTCCAAAGGAAGATAGACTAATGGCTAACAAACATATGAAAAAATGCTCAACATCTCTAATTATCAGGGAAATGCCAAACAAAACCACACTGAGATACCACTGAACTCCACTGAGAATGGCTTTTATCAAAAAGTCCCAAAACAATAAATGTTGGCATGGATGCGGAGCAATAGGAACATTCACACACCACTGGTGGCATTACAAACTAGTACAACCTCTGTGGAAAGCAACATGGAGATATCTTAAAGAACTAAAAGTAGAATTACCATTTGATCCAGCAATCCCATTACTGGGCATCTACACAAAGGAAAGAAAGACAATCTATAAAAAAGACATTTGCACTCGAATGTTTATAGCAGCACAATTCACAATTGCAAAGATGTGGAAACAACCCAAGTGCCCATGAATACATGAGTGGATTAATAAAATGTGGTTCATGTATACCATGGAGTACTACTCAGCCACAAAAATCAATGGTGAACTGGTATCTTTTGTATTATCCTGGATAGAGCTGGAGCCCATTCTTCTAAGCAAAGTAGCACAAGAATGGAAAAACAAGTACCATATGTAGTCACCATCAAATTGGTACTAATTGATCAACACTTATGTGCACATATGGAAGTAACATTCATTGGGTGTCAGGCAGGTAGGAGGAGAGAGGAAGGGGATGGGTATATTCACACCTAATGGGTGTGATGTGCACTGTCTGGGGATGGGCACTCTAGCTCTGACTTGGGTAGTGCAAAAGCAATATATGTGACCTAAATGTTTGTACTCCTGTAATATTCTGAAGTTAAAAAAAGAAAAATATAAAAGAAGAAAAAAGAAAAACAATTTCTACATTGCTTTCCAACTGTAAGATTATCTGATTGTATGATTTCTCATATATAACTATGTCCACCTTTATGTTGCTGAACTTATTTTCTTAAACTTCCTTGGATTCAAAACAAAACAAAATATATTTAAAAGGTATTCACTAAGCCCATGAGAATGGCTCCCTGGGAAATAAAAAGTCGATTATTAATTCTATTCCATGGTTGTTTTGCTTTCTTCTCTTTGAATGGAGGATAATAATCACTTATCTCTAAAATTAATCATGCATGTTTTACAATAATTATTGAACTCTTTCTTACCTGGAATGTAATTATCATATGTCCCAAAGTTTATTTTTTGGCTATTAAAATAAAAATAAAATGTTTTCATTAATTTATACAAAATCACTATATTTAATGATAATTACTATACATAAACACTTTCAACCAACAACTAGAAAAATATTTTGCATTCTCAGAGTTCCATTATTTTGTAATTATCCCCATGATGTAGTGATAAGCAAATGTGTTTTCAAACTTCAACAGAACCAAACCAGTTTACCAAATATTCATATATATATATATTTAAAATATACAATAGATATATAACAGATATATAAACTCAGAAACTTGCTCATTTGAAATATATACATTTTTAGTTGTAAAACTATGTTTGAATTATTTTCCCATCTCATATTCCAAATTCTCTTATAATTGAATTTGAAACAAGGTACCACTTTATAAACACTATGCTTAAGCAAAAGGAAGTCCTCAAATATTACCAAAACTTCACCAATTCCAAATTATTAAATGGTATATGTGTGTGCCTTTCAATATGTGTGTGTGTATATGTCAGGGTGCACCATAAGTATTAATAAGGAATTTCATTGTTTTTGTTCTTTAAGAAAATCTGAAAAATAAACTAAGTTGCAAATTATTTTTCATTTATAAATTTTCCATTTATTTTATTACTATATAAACATTTTTTTTTTACCATGGAGGACAGTTTTATAATTTAATATTTATTTATTTGTAATGGAGGCCAATCATAAGACCTGATAAAGAAATATTGTTTCATATTGTTTCATTGTATTACAGACATAGAGCCATTGTTGATCATAATGAATTTGAAACTTACACACACACACACACACACACACACACACACACTTATATAATGTTTTATTTATTTTGACAATATGTATATTAACAATTAAGTACATAAAAACAGTATCTTGATACCTTGATTAAAAAATGAAGTCCACAGCATGAAATTTGGCACATATTTGTTGTTCTATAAAAATTTGAATAATTGCATAATATTTAACATTTGTTGAGCAATATGTTATCTAGCCCAGTGTTTACTTAACTGAGCACATGAACCAAAATTACTTGCCCCACTATATCTGAATCTCTAAGTTTGGATCTGGTCAATATACATTTATACACTGCTAAAGAAATTTTGCTTCTTAACAACCGCTGTATTCCAAATGCCTTGAAAGAGGAAGTATAGTAAGTATTTCAGTTTCATGAACCAATACTGTTAAACTTGACATTTTTAAAATGGTACATAGGAATTATTCATTAATTTCTTGTATAACCTCTAGAGCATATTCTTTGATCACCAAGTAACTGAATTAGAAAGCAATAATAAAATTATCTGGAAAATACATAAATATTTAAAAAATAAATAGCTCCTTCTAATGAACAAATGGTCAAACAGAAATCACAATAAAAATCTATTTTAAGAAGGAACTGACCAATCACATATCAAAAATTATGGTCTACTGCTAAAAGTGCATAGAGGAGAATTTATAGTTTTAATGCTTTGTATTAGAAAAAAATTAAATCAATGTTTTAAATCTCTCTATTAAAATTAGGAAAATTGTATGAGGAAAAATGTAGAGGAGGGGGAAATATGTTCCAACTCATTTTTGAGACCAATATAAATAAACCAAACTTCCCAAGTTTTTATTTTCAGAAATTTATATTACAGATGAATACCCTCCATTGACATAGTTACACAATTTCTTAAAATTTAACAAAGAAAAGGAAGTAACATTCACTCATAATAAAAAATTCTAAGAAAACTGGGAACAGAAAGCATAGTCCTCAAATGGATAAAATATATCTAGACAATACCTACTGTTAAAATCAAACTTAATGGTAAAACGTTGATTGTCTTTCCCTATAAATCAGAAATAAGGCAAATATGCTCACTCCTACCATGTCTCTTCAACATTGTAATCCAGACTCTATTTTGTTCCATAAGAAAATAAAAGCATCAGGTTGGAAAAGAATAAGTAAAATTGTCTTTATTTGCAGAGGACATGATTGAATAAATAGAATATCCAATGACATCTACATGAATAATTATTAGACCTGATTAGCAGATACAGTAAGATTATATAATACAGGGTCTAATTACATAAATTAGTTATACTTTTATATACCAAGAAAATTAGAAGATAAAATTGGAAGACATTAAGAAAATAATATAATTTGCAATAACATTAAAACAAATTATATAGAAACAAGGTTATTCACATATATATAATACCTGTATAAGAAATATAAAAATTTTCCTCAGGAAAATAAAGAACAAGAAGAGGAAAACAACCAAAAAGAGAAGTATACTAAAAGACTTAGACACAATATTTATAGCAGCTTTATTCACAATAACCCAAAAACTAAAAACAAGTACCCATCAACAGGAGAATGGATAAACTACCTGTGGTATATTAATGTAATTCAATACTCCTCAGCAATCTAACAAAATGAATTACTGGTATGTGAACATATTTTAGGCAACATAGTTTATAGTAACTGAACAGACATTTATCGGAGAGAGGCAAGGTGGATTGCCTGGAATCTGGCACAATGTAACTTTCTGGTATGGCCAAAATTTTCTATATATTGATATTTCTTAGGGTTGATTAAGTTAGGGTTAGTGACCATTCAATAAATTTTGATTTCTTGCATTTTTATAAGAAGAATTTATAGGAACTCAAAATAGCAATGATCAAAATACCACAGTCCCCACGCACTATGTAAATGTGCATATATCATAAGCAATTACATTAATTTAATCTTTTGGGCTAGATGGCATTTTCCCACCCTTTCCCTCAAGTTTGGTTCTGCTGGTCAGAGCATATCTCTTTCCTTGCCTCTCTGGGACAGTCAAGAAATTCTCTAGGTCAGGATGCATTTGGATTCAATATTTGACATTTTTTATTTTAAAAAATCATAAAAAATGAAGTTTATCCCTTATTAGCTTTTAAATGTTTTATTTTGAAACATTTTATATGATTACAAATATATTTCCATCATTTTAAATTAAGTCCCCCAAGACTAAGATCTAATTTAATGACTTACTCTAAGAAGAGGAAAACAATGTGACAAGTCAAAAAGATTTTTTTTTTCACTATGACTAGGGCTTGAATTAAAGTCTCTAGATATATATAAGGAAACACAGTAGTTAATAACTCATATTACTCAAGATGAAATGGAATATAGAAGTCACAATCCCGCCTTCAGACCTATTCATTCAATCATTTTAAAATCTTTTTAAGTATCTGTAAGTTTTTTGAAGTAAAGAAAGTATCCCATTTTCAGCAATGTGGAATATAATGTATTTGCAACTTAGGCAAACTAGGTTTGTGTTTTCTTAAATAAAAAGTTTACATTCCAGCGTAGGAAATATGCGGGACTTTATTTTCTTAAAAGACAAAATCAGTTTTTTACATTATTACTATAAAAAGTTTCTTAAAGGGGTAAATATTTAACTAACTTTGTATTTCTTATTTTTTCCCATTTTAGTCTGAAATAGTTTTAATCTAAATTCAAAATACACCTGCATTCACTTTTGCCTGTGACTATATCTCTGCTTGGATGTGTTTTAAAAATGTATAATAATGGACACGCTTGAAGCTCTGATTTGGGGAGGGGCGGGGCAAGGGCAATAATATACGTAACCTAAACTTTTGTACCCCCATAATACGCTGAAATAAAAAAAAAAGAAAAAAGAATTCTATAGACATTTTGCTTTTTCACGCCTGAAAAACATCTTAAACATAGCTTCAAGGGTGGAATAGTAGATCTGTCACTACTACTTTTAACATATCATCTAATGCCTGCAGTTAGGAAGCAACGCTCAACAAATTAATTGAAGACTGCTTATATTACTGAACAGAAATCTAAAAATTTATATTTAGAATACCAGTAATAAACCCAAATGATGAAAGGGGTTTTTAAAATTATGTTTAGTGTTGTAGTTCTCAGTGGTGATCTGTGGCTGACAAATAATTTTATGAGCTTAAATATTTGGTAAAAGTGTATTTCTTAAAATAAAAAGATGGTGACTTTGATAACAAAAAAAGTATAATAAATTAAAAAGTCAAGGGTTTTAAACAATCTGATATCTCCCCTTGTTTCATGTAGATTGTCAACAGATCTCCTGTTTGTATAAATATCCCCAGGTACACTGACAGATGATTTTAGATTTTTGGATTCTACATAAGCTGCAGGGAAAATAAGACCATAAAAGATATGGTAGAAAGTTTTCCAGGGACTGACTGCAGCCTGTGTCATTCTTCTCGTATTTGTTAGAGGAGTCTTTGTGTACAGGGAAAGGTCAACTTCCCCACAATTATTGTTTGGCTGAGGTATGGCTCTATGTGTGGTAAAATTTTCTATCTTTCAGTAACATTTTCTGGAGTAGTTTTTCTCAGCATAGGTTTATTTTGAACCTCCCTCCCTGAGGACATTTTGCCATGTTTGAAGACATTTTGGTAATCACAATTGTCTGTGTGTGTGTGTATATGTGTGTGTGTGTGTGTGTGCACGTGATAATACTGGCATCTGGGGGTAGAGACCAGGGATGCTGCTAAACATTTTAAAATGCATCTCACAATCCACAGAATGCTGTATAACCTCTCTCAGCCTCTGACCGCCTCTCTTCCCCACTCCAAAAGAGTTTTCTGGCGTAAAATATGAGTAGTGCCACGGTTGATAAACTTTTCTAGATTAAAGTGAATCCCTAGGCCAGGACAGTAAGGGAAGACTTTATTAATGCTGCTCAAGGGAGAGAAAAAATATAAAATATACAGTAGATATGAGATCAGAAAGCTAATACTGGAAGTTTAAATGTGCATATTTTTAGGCACCCTGTGTGATACTAAATTTTTGTGAGAGCATCTCACACTTCCTTCACAAGTCTTAGTTCTCTTCAACATTACAAATGGAAGGACTGAGTTGACTAACACAACCTGAGTTGGAGGCCAAGGCAAAAAGAGGTAAAACTATTAAGTGGGCTAATTAAGGTTTAAATAGAGCAAAGTTATTAAAGAGGAGTAAGTGGGGAGGGGAAAACTGAGCTCAAAGAGGAAAATTTTCTTTATCAGGCTCAAGTTGGTATCCATGGGCACAGAAATGCTAGGTCTAAAACTAAGGCTCTGTCACTCCTAGAAGAATTCAGAGAAAAGACAAATTATTTTCTGCATCTTAAAGTCTCTGTCTTAAATGAACTGGTAGTTGTCATTTGAATCAAAAAAATATACTAATTTGTTATTAAGGATTTTTGTGTGTGCTGCATTGGCTAATGGTGAGGCCATTTGATTATGAGTTCTATCACACTTTCCTTCTAAGGTAACAAGAGAGTTTTGAGATTACACTAGAGTAACGCCATAAAGAATCATAACACTAAAAATAGGTTTTCACCCATTGTGATAAAGTCGTCTGAAAGCTATGTGATACTCATGTGTACTCATGATTACAATAATACCATGAATACTTTATGGTACTTAAATATTTTAAAGCAATAATTAACATACAGTGTATTTCTGGCATGTTAGGTGCCGGAACGCAGATTACTACTGTGCAACACTCATAAAGTCATTTGGCCTCTAAAGCAATCACAACAAATGCATTCAAAACTGTATCAAAAATTGCTCTTTAAAGTAATGTTATAACAAAGTAGACATGAGTGCCTGTGGAAAGCCTATTTTATTTTCAAGATTTATATTTTGTTTCCTCTTTAACAGTAGCCAGTCACTGTTAAAAAAAGAAAAAAGAAAACTCTGCCACACTTTTATTTATATTTCAAAATTCCATTCCTTCATCTTTGTTCCATGCCCTCTGTAAAAATGTATGTGTAATAGAAAAGTGTTCTTTGTTTACCTTTTATAAACACAAAATAAATTAAGCATAAGCAAACTACTGTCATCAAAGTTACTTCTCATGTCTGGATAATCTGCTTTACATTAAAAAGTACTTTTGTACACTCAGTATTTCTCAAGAGAGAATACAATTAGCATTTGGTTGGTCTTCTTTGGGAAGGGCTGCCCTACTTATTACTAAAGATTAACATTCCTGACTTATGCCCTCTATAGCGCAATAACACTTTTCTGTCATTGTCATATACACAAAAATTGTTCCCAGAAATTTCCAAATGGCTCCTGAGGAGCTAGCTGAAAATCCTCTGACTGAGAATCATGAATTATTTTATATTCCCCAAAATACAATGTGATAAGAAATAATGTAAGAATGCCGGGCACGGTGGCTCACGCCTGTAATCCTAGCACTCTGGGAGGCCGAGGCGGGTGGATCGCTCGAGGTCAGGAGTTCGAGACCAGCCTGAGCAAGAGTGAGACCCCGTCTCTACTAAAAATAGAAATTATCTGGCCAACCAAAAACATACATATAGAAAAAAAATTAGCCGGGCATGGTGGTGCATGCCTGTAGTCCCAGCTACTCGGGAGGCTAAGGCAGAAGGATCGCTTGAGCCCAGGAGTTTGAGGTTGCTGTGAGCTAGGCTGATGCCATGTCACTCACTCTAGCCTGGGCAACAGAGTGAGACTCTGTCTCAAAAAAAAAAAAAATAATAATAATAATAATAATGTAAGAAATACATTATTCTTACATTAAAAGAATAATGTAAAAAAAAGACATCAAAAGCTATGTATCTATTTTGATCTTGGATTTAAACAACTTTTGATGTTGCTTGAGAACATATATTTTTGTTTAAACATTGTCTCTTGCTTATCAGTGGCATAACAATAATAAATAAACATCTCTTCACACTAAGAAGGATAAATGTAAAGCTAAGTAGAGTATTTCAGTTATTTTAAAACATAAAATTTGACAAATTTGACTTACAATCTTGGTACAGACATTATTCCCTCCTCTTACTTGCCAGGACTTAAGTATGTTAATTCAAATTAGTGATGTTGATAGGTGACATCATAAAGAGGCCAAGAGCACTAGGAATTAAAGGGGAAAACCAAGAAAAGCCACTTGTGTTTTATGCTCTCTAAAATTCTAAGGTTAATGCTTAGAAATAAAGGATAATCTTACTCTTTATTCCAGATTAAATTTAGCTGGGAGTTTTAAAAATAACAATTTGATTTTATATCTTAATAAAATACTTGCTTTAATTTTCATGTAGTTATGCTTTATTGACATGGGAAAAAAGATAAATCTATACATTTATCCATGAAGATCAGTTGTAATCTATGTTTCCTTACATACATGTAACTTTTGTTAAATGCTTTGTATAACTTTATATTTCCTTTTTCTATCTTATTCATATGGCTAGCTCATTGATATAAAATTTAAACAATAAATTTATTTATAAACTTATTAAATGTATAAACTTAATGTCAGATTTGAGTTAGTACATTTTTAGTACATGTATAATTCCACCCCACTAATAAATGAATGCAAGTACTGTATAGAGTGTTATTTAAACATGTCTTATTTAACTCTTGTTAGAGTATTTCAACTAGACTTTTTCCTCAGGGAAAATTTTTATTAAACTTCAGCTATTGTAAGAGATAAGCTACAACAATCTCAGTGGTTTGACTCAATGAAAGTTTCTCACTCATGTCTCAGACCATGGTTAGTTCTGGAGGCATTGATGTTGGGGTAAGGGCCTTCCCTAATTTAGATTTTGGTGAGCTGATTGCTTCTCTATCTCCTGACTTAACAATATTCATACCTACAGATATTTCTTGCAAAGTAGTAATTCATTAAGCCAAATATAACTTTTAAATCTACAATATTTTGTTTAGCATTTTATATTGGGATGGGGGCCTTCCATAACTTAGATTTCTGTGATCCGATTGCTTCATTATCTACTGACTTAAAAATATTGTTACTGCTGATGTTTTCCTGAAAAGTCGTGATTTAATAAAGTGTAATTTCTAAATCTATACTATTTTATATAGAATTGTATAATATAGTTTTTTACCTGGCTTATGAAAATACTTATACCTAATTCATTTCTTCTGTCAACATACAGTTAAGATCCAAAACATGTCTGGGCAGCCAGCAATGCTTGCCTTCTGCACCATTACCTGTAGAATAAATCTCTTGTTGTCATTCTTAATTACACGTGTATGATCTACTAAGATATTATGGAGATAGTGATATTTTTGTAATGAGCATGTGTTAGTCTTCTATTGCTGCTAATTACCACAAACTTAGTGGCATAAAGCAACATTCGTTTATTATCTCCTAATTCTGTAGTTCAGAAGCTCAAGCAGGTTCAACTAGGTCTTCTGCTTAGGGTCTTAGAAGACTAAAATTAAATTATAAGCTGGACTGGATCTTACCTGAAGACTCTGAGGAAGAATCAGTTTCCAAGAACATTATTAAGAACGTTGTTTCAGTAGGCAGAATTTTAGTTCCTTGTGGTTTTAGTTTTGATTTCTCTGTATTGTTCTTTTTCTTGCTATCAGCTACGGTCTGCTTTCTACTACTAGAAGGTACCCACATTTCTTCTCTCATCCCCGCCTACATCTTCAAACCTACAATATTTCAATGAGTCTAGAGGCATTGATGTTGGAGTAGGGGAGTGATTTAAATCATAGTTCAAATCGCTTTTATCTTTTTTCTGCCTTCTTTAACCACTACCAGTTGAGGAAAGTTTTGTCTCCTAAATGGTTCAAGTGATTAGATTAGGCCAATCTAGATAATTTCTCTATCTTAAGGATCAATTGTGGATCATAACATGGCATATCATGAGGATGATATCTTTTCATATTCACAAGTTCCACCTATACTCAAGAGGAAATGTTGTTAGGAATTGTTCTTAGAATTTTGCCTAGAGCAAAGCCAAAAGTTGCTTTAGTTTTTGAGGCTTAATAGAAATATGTCAGCCTTATATATATATATTTTTAGTATGTCCTAAGATATTATCAATATCTATGTGACAACACTATAATCACAGATAAGCATTTTTGTGGTTGATTTTTAAAAGGACTTTTAGCTTAGTAGTCATGTGCTCAAACATAAATATTCTAGTTTTTAAATATATACATATATATTTCAAATGTTTTATAGGTTTTAAAATTACCAATATACATTAACTCATTTATTTCCTACAATAGCACATTAAAAAGTTGAGGAGAAGCGGTCCTTGATATTTATAAGAGATGTTTCCTGAGATATTTGCAAGATGTTATCAACTCAAAAACATGGCTTATAATTTCCCCCTTAAAATCTATGTATATAACTAAAATTGATTATTCAGGCTTGTGGTAGTTTCAGTGACTTAGCGGTTCACATATTTATATAAGCATGTACATAAACATCTACATATGTATGATTTGTGTATCTTCCTATTAATCCATCTATCCTTCCATCTGTGTGTCATCAATTTATTTATCACCCTCTGTGTTGCATAAAAGATTTTTTCTGATTATTATTTTATTTTATTTTATTTTTTATTGATACATAATAATTGTACATGTTCATGGACTACATGTTATATTTTTATACAAGCATATAACATACAATGATCAAATCAAGGTAATTGGGACATGATTCACCTGAAACATTTATCATTGCATTATGTTAGGAACATTTGAAAACTTCTAGCTATTTTGAAATATAATAAAAGATTTAAGATAACTAAAAAGGGCATATAAATGTAGAAGTAACCTTATTAAATGCATTCTGAGACATTTTACATAGTATAATAGTTTGCATTGTTTTTAAAGTGTTATTTTATTTATAACTGACATGTAATAATTGTATATATGAGGTCCAGTGTGAGGTTTCAGTGCATATATATACATACAGTATAATGATCAAATCAGGGCAATTAACATGTCCATCACTTTAAACATTTATTTGTGGTGATAACATTCAGAATCATCTCTTCTAACTATCCTGAAATATACAATACACTATTATTAGCTGTAGTCACCCTACTGTGTAATAGAACACCAGAAATTCTTTTTCTTATCTAACTTTACCTTTGTACCCATTGGCCATCCTCTCCCCATACAGCCCTTTCTCTATTCTCCTCAGGCTTTGCTAACCACTATTCTACTCTTAACTTCTATGAGGTCAAGTTTTTAGGTTCCACAAAAAACTGAGATCATTTGGAGTGTCTATTTTTGTGCCTCTCTGATTTCATTTTTATATATCTATTGTTCATTTATATGCATTCTTTTGAGGAAGGTCTACTTAGGGCTTTTGCCCATTTTTATGTTAAATTATTTGTTTTTTTGCTATTAAGTTGTTTGAGTTTCTAATATATTCTGGATATTAACCCCTTGCCAGATGCATAGCTTACAAATACTTTCTCCCATTCTGTAGGTTGCATCTTTATTGATTGTTTCTTTTGCTGTGCAGAAGCTTTTTAGTTTGATGTAATCCCATTTGTCTATTAAATATTTTTGCTTTTCTTGCCTGTGATTTTGAAATCTTACACAAAAAATTCTTGCTCAGTCCAATTTCATGAAGCATTTTCTGTATGTTTTCTCCTGAGAATTTTATAGTTTTGGTTCTTATATCTAAGTCTTCAATTCATTTGAAGTTAATTTTTGTATATTGTGAGAGATACGGGTCTAGTTTCATTCTTCTGCCTGTGAATATCCGGTTTTCCCAGCGGTTTTATTGAAGAGACTGTCCTTTCCCCACCGTGTGTTTTTGCTGTATTTTTAAAAAATAAATTGGTTGTAAATTTGTGCATTTATTTCCAGGTTCTCTATTCATTTCCAGTGGTTTATGTATCTGTGTTTATGCCACTAATATGCTGCTTTTCTTAGTATATATTTGCAGTATATTTTGAACTCAGGTAATGTGATACCTCCAGCTGTGCTCTTTTTGCTCAAGATTGCTTTGGCCATCCATGGTCTTGTGTATTTCCATATAAATTTTCAGATTCTTTTCTTCTACATCTGTTAGGAATGACATTGATATTTTGACAAGGACTACATTGAGTCTGTAGATCACTTTAGGTAATATGGTCATTTTGAGAATATTAATTCTTCCAATTTATGAAGAAAAGATATCTTTCCTCTTATTTATGACCTCTTCAATTTCTTTCATCAAAGTTTTATAGTTTTCATTGTAAAATTATTCATTTCCTTAGATAAATTTATTCTTATGTGTTTTATTGTTTTTGTAGCTATTGAAAATGAGATTGCTTTCTTGACTTATTTTTCAGATAGTTTGCCATTGTCATATAAAAATACTACTGGTTTTGTCCATTGATTTGGTATCCTACAACTTTACTAAATTCATTCATTAGTTCTATTAGTTTTTTTTGATAATGTTGTTAGGTGATTCTTCCAATCCATGAGAATGGGATGGTTTTCCATTTGTTTGTGCCAACCATGATTTTTTTTAATCAGTGTTTTGTAGTTTTTCTTGCAGAGATCATTCACATCCTTGGATAAATATATTCCTAGATATTTTACTTTTATTCTTATTTTATTTCATTTTATTTTTTCAGTTACTGTAAATGCATTAGTGAAAATATATGAAATATACTATTATTATAATGTGGAGATTGGCTTTTTAATGTATAACCAGACAGACATTTACTGATTTCTTCTTGTCCAATCCAACGTATTTTTGTCCTTCTAAGACTTCCTATTTCACTTATCAGTGACATCTCTCCTTTCCCACATACAAATCCAATTATTCAATAATCAAAACTTACATTATTGGAAATATTAAACGTTCATTTAATATTCCTTCAAGAGCATTTACGTAGTGGCTACATATCAAATTGCCAAAGTCATTGCAAGATGAAACAGAATATTGTGCTTTACTTTTTTACATAATGTTTCGAGGAGTCAGCAAAAAAATTCCTCAATATTACGTAGAATTTAATAATTTGTACTCATAGCTCCTCTCTCTTCTCTAAAAGTAATATGTGAATTATAAGAACTGAGTCAGAAGAAAATTATACTAATCATTTATCTCTTATCAAACTTCCATATGTAATGGATTTCACTTAATTTCAAGCTCCAAATACCTATATCATAACAACAATACCAAATACATGGAATAAAATTGAATTCAACAGATATCTCTATTTGCCTTTTATTAACCTGACACTGTGCTATGAACTGGAGATACGCTGTTCCTGACTTCAAGGACTTTATGTAAATGAGAGAGAATATAAACTGTATATCTATCTATCTATGTATCACTTCTGCTTATCAATCTATCTACCTATCTATCAATCTATCTTTTGACAGGAAATAAGGAAAACAGAGAGAAAGAGAGAGAGAGAGAAGAAAAAAATGTATTATCCCAAGAAAGGATTTAGGCAAAAAGGAATTACCTTACCCATAATAATATGATATGTGAAATATTACATAAATATTTTACCAGAGAATTATGTGATTTATTGAGTGAAGACATACTTACAGAATAAGGTCATTTGCTTATATAAATTAAAAATAAATAAAACCAAAATGTGTGTACCCCTGTAAAATTCTGAAATTAAAATAAATAAATGAATGAGTCAAATTACTATTAAACATTTTTGACTGACATATTTTATTAAGAACACATACTCTATTCCATTACTTTAATTTGTATTAAAATACCATCATGTTACTCCAATGAATGAATCTCCAATGATCTTCTAAAATACACTATAAGTCAAAATATCCACAGGAAATGTTGGAGTTAAATTGCTTTTTTAAAAGATTAACCTTTTAAAATATTAGTGTTAGAACTTCAAAAAGTGTTTCAATTCAAAAGATGGCATGTGGTCATTCATTTCAGAAACCAGCATGAAAAATATATGGGCTGAGTAAAAAAGTGAGGCAGAGATTGCATTAGGAAAAAAAAAAAATTGAAAAACATGAAAAAAAGCACCATCAATTTCTTACAGTCTTTGGATGCTACTAAATTTCTAAAGGATGTATTTGACCAAGTTCTCTGCACACTGATCCATGGAATTGCCCATTTTTAACCTAGTTCAATCTATAGCTAACTGTATTTTTAAATATACAGAATATTATATTGCATGCCATATATATCATCATTTTCTAAATATATTCTTTGCCCTGAGAAATGTATACTCAACATAAGAATTAGCAATATTTTCTTTAGTGAGTTGTTCAAAATCATTAGAAAATGTGTGATGTGAGTTTGATACTTTGCAGAGCAACCATTTGTCTTGCAATTTGTATTTTAGGTTATAGATTAGTCTTGAATTTAAATCACAATGGTACTTTTAAATATTTCCCTAATTAAGTATTCACATATTGTGAATGTTAAAATTTGGAAAAGAATGTCAAATACACTGCTTAAATTGCCCCAACTCTCTTCAAGAAGAGAAAACGAATGTTAGCAGCATAATGTAGTGTTTAAATTATTTGCACATATACACACACAAAACAATTTAATAGGGGGAAAAGGAAACAAAAACAAAATCATTTGAAACCAGAGGGAACCCTTGTGCCCTCTTTATTTATTCAATATTATTTTAGGTCTTTTATTAAAGATTTGTAATTTTCTTCTTAAATGCCCTGAAAGTTTGTTAATTTTATTTTGAAGTATTTTAAATTTTTTATTATGTCTCTGAATTTTTCCTTTACATTTTCCAACTATCTATTATTTGATTATAGAAAAGTATAAGTTTCTAAATATGTAATTTTTATCTAACTTTAGTAAACTATCTCATTAGATTTAATGATGTTTCCTTTTTTTCACGATAAATCACATGTCAATTCCTATTGTCCTTAATCTATAAAACATATTTTGAAGTATATATAATTGTGGAATGGTTAAATGTAGCTAATTAACAAATGTATCATCTCACATAGTTAACATTTTTGTGTGAGAGCATATTATACCCACTCTGTTTTTCTAGAATACAAAAAATCACCACTAACTATAGTTACCTTGCTGTAAAATATATTTCTTGAAATCTATTTATCCTACTTGTAATTGCGTACCCTTTGACCAACATCTTTCCATCCTTCCTCCCACCAAGCACCCTAGCCTCTGATAACCACCATTCTACTCTCTACTTCTATGAGATAAACTGTTTTAGATTCCACACGCAGTATTTGTCTTTCTATGCCTGGCTTATTTGACTTAACATAATGTCTTTTAACTTTTAACAGAAATTTAGGGAAAATGATTATATGATTTTTGGTTGCAGCCACCCTCACGCTGAACTTGACACTATTGGTTTCTATTAAATAGTGTTAGTAAACCTCTCATCATTTTCAATTTGGTAGTTTTAGTTTTTAAGTCAGAAACACAGGAACTGATCAACACTAAGGTGTTCACACAGTAGTAATATTCTTTGGGGGTAGGGGGTTTGGGGGTGGGTAAACTCACAACTAATGGACTCGGTGAGCATTGTAGGTGGGGGAAAGGCATGTCTCAAATCATGGTTGGGATGTGGCAAAGTCATAACATGTAACCAAAATGTTTGTACTCCCATAATTTCCTGAAATAAAAAAAAAAAGAAATACATATGACATTCCATTGAATACATTGTGAGTGTCTACAAGTGTATCAGTCTGCTTGACTCCATAACAAAATGCCACAGACCAAGTGGCTTTTAAAGCAGATATTTATTTTCTAAAGGTTCTGGGTGCTAGATCCATGATCAAGGGACAGGAATATTCAATTTTTGTTGGGGGTTTCTCTCTGGCTTTTAGATGACTCCCTTTAACTGTGCCCTCACATAGAGACAGCAAGCTCTAGTGTTCCTTTCTTTTATAAGAACACCCGTTCTGTCAGATTACCACTCTTCTGACCTCATTTAACTTATTTACTTTTACCATAAAGGGCTTATCTCCAAATAAAATCACATGGGGGATTGAGACTTCAACATATAAATTTTGTGAGGACATATAAAGATTCATTGTTTTCTCTATTAACTGATTACATTTGCCTTATATGAAAATACTCATGATTCTAAAATAAATCCATTCTATTAAGTGAAGCATCCCAAGAATGGAAAAATAAGCACCACATGTACTCACCAGAAAATTGGTTTCCCTGATCATCACCTAAGTGCACATTTGGGAATAACACCAATTGTGTATTGGACAGAGGTGGGGGGTGGGG
>CM052443.1:105161345-105193940 GCA_028533085.1 Varecia variegata | reverse complement strand
GAGGTGGGGGGTGGGGGGAGGGGATGGGTGTATACCTACATGATGAGTGCCATGCGCACTGTCTGGGGAATGGGCACGCTTGAAGTTCTGACTTGGGGGGATGGGGTGGGGGAGGGGATGGATGTATACCTACATGAAGAGTGCAATGTGCACTGTCTGGGGAATGGACACGCTTGAAGCTCAGACTCAGGGGAATGGGAGGGACATGGGCAATATATCTAACCAGAACTTTTGTACCCCCATAATAAGCTGAAATAAAAACAAAAACAAAAAATAAATAAATAAAAATAAATGTTTTTGTATATGCATACAAATATTTTTAATATATTACTGAAATAAATTTACAGTATTTTAAATAGGATTTAAGTAAGTTTTATCTCTGGGTTATTCTTATGCTTTAAAGTCTGAATTTGCTGGCTTGATTAAGTGAATTGAAATGTTTTTCTTTATAAAATAAGAATGGCAACTTTTTTCTGAAAGAAATTCTTTCATGAATTTTACAGACCTTCTCCCATAACTATAGGTTAATTTGGGCTTTTAAATTTGAAAATTTTTATAACACTGATTATTCTGAACTTTTACAGTTCCATCATCATTTTCAGATTAATTATAAGGGAGTAGAAAATATAATTTATCATAGTTATTTGAGAGGCTGAGGCAGGAGAATCACTTGAGCCAGGAATTCGAGAACAACATTGGCAACAACATGAGATGTCATGTCTCTCTCTCAAAAATAAAACACACACACACACACACACACACACACACACACTTTATTCACTTTAATCCTCTGTTCACTTGTGATTATCCCATTTCCCATTTTCATTATTTCTTTGTTTTGCCTGTATCTTGGATTGCAGTGATCCAAGTGATCCATTCTCATGTTTTTTTTTCTCCAAATGCTCAACTTATCAATGTATAATTTTTTTTACCACCAGTTACATTCATTTTTTGTTTTTTATTTCTTTCATTTTTTTGTAGTTTTCTTTTTTTATTTCAGGATATTATGAGGGTACAAACATTTTGGTTACATTTTATGTCTTTGCCTCACCCAAGCGAGGATTAAAGGCATACCCTTCCCCTCTAAAATGCTCACCGCATCCATTAGTTGTGAGTTTAACCCTGCCAACCCCCTAATCCCTGGGGAATATTACTACCATGTGAGCACCATAGTGTTGATCAGTCAGTGCCAATTTGATGGTGAGTACATGTGGAGCCTATTCTTCCGATCTTGTGATACCTCACTTCAGATAATGGGCTCAAGCTCTATCCAGGAAAATATAAGAGGTGCTAGGTCACTGCCATTTCTTATAATTGAGTAATATTCCATTGTATACATATACCAAATTTTAATAAATTTGTCCTAGTCCCCTTCTGCTGTGATATTTTTCCTCAGTGCATGCCCAGATTCTCCTATGAAAGAACACCTACAAAGAGTAATAAAATGGCACATGTGCAAGTCAAATGCACTAACAGCAGGTCCTCCATAATGGGGCCAAGACCTACATGTATTTCTCACTGTGTTTTGTTTGTTTGTTTATTCTCCACTTTGTGATTTAAAGATATTGTTGAAAATGTCAAAAAGGCTTGCAGATACCCCTACGAGTAACAGTGATAAGAAAAATAGGCAGTATGTATGTTTATCTATAGCACAGAAAGTCATGCCATTGATGAAAGTGGACATCAGTGTAAGTGTGAAATGTCTTACAGAAGAGTATGGTATTAGAATGACCACCATATATGATCTGAGTAAACAGAAGGATAAACTGTTGAAGTTCTGTGTCAAAAGTGATGAATGGAAGTTAATGAAAAATAGAAAAAAAACTGCATAAAGTTAAAAATGAAAATATCAATCATGTACTGAAAGACTAGATCCATCAGCATTGCAGTAATGCATGCCACTTGATGGTGTGCTGATCATGAAACAAGCAAAGATCTATCACGATGAACTAACTGGAAATTGATGAAAAGATGATGACTGTCCAACAGGATGGTTGCAGAAATTTAAGAAAATACATGGCATTACATTTTTAAAGATTTGTGGTGATAAAGCATCTACTAATCATGAAGCAGTAGAGTAATTCATTGATGACTTTTCCAGAGTTGTTGCTAAGGAAAATTTGATGCCAGAACAAGTCTATAATGATGATAAAACATCACTGTTTTGGTGATATTGCCCCAGAAAGACACTGATTACAGCTGATGAGACAGGCCTTATAGGAATTAAGGAGCAAGGAACAGAATATGCTGGGATATGCTAATGCAGCAGACATGCGTAAGTGCAAACTTACTGTGATAAGCAAAAGCTTGCATCCTCACCGGTTTCAAGGAATGAATTCCTTATCAGTCCTTTATTCTAACAAGATGCATGGATCACCAGGGACATCTGTTCTGATTGGTTTCACAAACATTTTATACCAGTGGGTTATGTTCACTGCAGGGAAGCTGGACTGGATGACAACAGCAAGATTTTGTTATTTCTTGACAATTCTTCTGCACATCCTCCAGCTGAAATTCTCGTCATAAATAATATTTATACCATGTACTTTTCAACAAATGTGACTTCATTAATCCAGCCATGTGACCAGGGCATCCTTAGATCAATAAAGAGTAAATGTATAAATACTTTATTGAATAGTATGTTAGCAGCAGTGGACAGAGGCATGGATGTAGATTTTCAAAAATGTTTAGCATAAGTATGTTGTATATTCTGTTGCCAATGCTTGGAACACAATGACTAAAGACACAGTTGTGTATACCTGGCACAACATCTGGCCTATGACTATGTTCATTGAGGATGATGAAGAAAATGTTAACTTTGAAAGATTAACATGTGTATTTCAAATGAGAAAATAAATGGTGTCTAACTTCCTTAAATATGTAACACATACCTTCAGAGTCCATCAGTAAGCTGGAAAAAGTGGGTATCAGAGAAGTTTTAAACACTGATAAAGAGACTAGTTGTTCCTTCATTGATAGATGGTAAAATAACCTAAATGATTTTGAATCAAGGTGATCATGATAGTAATGAAGATGAAGATGACATTGTTAACACTGCAGAAAGAGTGCCTATAGATGACATGGTAAAAATGTATGACAGGGTTATTAAAGTATTAGAACAGTGTGCATTAATAAGAGAATAAGAAATAATGTCAGCCTCTGGTAACCATCAATATATTCACTACCTCCATAAAATCAATTTTTTTAGCTCCCATATATGAGTGAGAACATGTGACATTTGTCTTTCTGTGGAAGATTATTTAGCAAGAGGGGATAAAAATGGTCTGCTAATAGGTAAAAAAAATACAGTTACATAAAAGGAGTAAGAGCTAGTGTTTGGTAGCCCAGTACAGTGGCTAGAGTTAAAAATAATGTATATTTCAAAATAATTAGAAGAATAGATTTGAAAAGTCCCCAACACAAAGAAATGACAAATGTTTGGGGTAATGGATATCCCAGTTACCCAGATGTGATCATTATACATTATATGCTTGTATCAAAATATAATATGTATCCCATTAATATATACAACTATTATGCATTTGTGAAAATGTTTTTAAAAAAATTAAAGAAGAAATCATGTCATTTTATAAAAGCAAAGAGAAAATTCTAGACAAAAACTATTCTATTTTTATTTCAATAGACTTATGGGGTACAAGTGATTTTGTTACATGGATGAATTGCATAAGGCTGAAGGTTGGGTTTTTAGTATACCTATCACCAGAATGGTGTACATTGTACCATACCTGATACGGTATATTTTTATCCCTCACTGCCCTCCCAACCTCCCCTTCTTAGTTTTAAATGCCCACTACACCACTTTATGACCACATATACCCATCGTTTAGCTCCCACTTGTAACAGAGAACATGTATTTGTTTTTTCCATTCCTGAGATATTTCCTTAAGATAATGGCCTCCAGTTCCAACCACGTTGCTGCAAAAGACATTTCATTGCTTCTTACGGTTGAGTAGTACACTATGGTGTGTGTGTGTATGTGTGGCCCCACATTTTCTTTACTCATCAGTTGATTCCGTATCTTTGCAATTGTGAATTGTGCTGCAATAAGCATTCATGTGCAGATGTCTTTTTTAACAAAATGACTTCTTTTCCTTTGGGTAAATACCCAGTAGTGAGAGTGCTGGATTGAATGGTAGATCTACTTTTAGGTCTTTGAGGAATCTCCATATTGTTTTCCATAGAGGTTGTACTAGTTTACATTCCTATCAAAAGTGTATAAACATTCCCTTTTCACCACATTCATGCCAACATCTATTTTTTTTTTTTTTACTTTTTAATAATGGGCATTCTTAATGAGGCAGATGACTTTGGAGGAAACATTTTATTTTATTTTTATGCTTATTTATTTGTTTATGCTTTTTATTTCAAAATATAAAGGGGGTATAGATGTTTCTGATACATGGCTTGAGTTAGGGCTATAAATGTGCCCATCACCCAAATAGTGTTCATTGTACCCATTAGGTATTTTTTGCCTCTCCCCTCTTACTCCCTGCTTGATTTCCAATGATTTTTACTTTCCTCTGTGTACTCGTGTGCCTACTGGTTACTTCTAATCTATTAGAGAGTACATGTGGTGTTTATTTTTCCATTCTTGTGATATTTTGCTTAGGATACTGTACTCAAGTTCCTTCCAAATTGCTGCAAAAGACAATAATTCATCCTTTTTTATGGCTAAGCAGTACTCCATGATATACATATACCACATTTTGTTAATCCACTCATGAATTGATGGGCACTTGGGTTGATTTCACATCTTGGCAATTGTGAATTGTTTTGCAATAAACATTCATGTCCAGGTATCTTTTTGATAAAATGACTTCTTTTCCTTTGGGTAGATACCCCAGTAGTGGGATTGCTGAGTCAAATGGTAGGTCTACTTTTAGTTCTTTGGGAAATCTTCATACTGTTTTCCCCAGGGGTTATGCTAATTTGCAGTCCCACCAACAGCATCTATTGTTTTTGGACTTTTTAATAAAAGCCATCCTAACAGGAGTAAGGTGATATCTCATTGTGGTTTTAATTTACATTCCCCTGATGATGAGTGATGCTGAGCATTTTTTTGAGGAAAAATTTTTAAAGCCATTCAACAGAATGCTTCCTCATCCCAAGAGAACCCACTTTTTGATCCCTCAACTGCTTCTGTTTTTTTATGATTCTTATTTCAGCATATTGTGGGGGTACGAAAGTTTAGGTTACGTATATTGCCCTTGCCCCCTACACCCCCGAGTCAGAACTTCAAACGTGTCCATCTCCTAGACAGTGCACATCACACTCATTATGTATGTATACACCAATCCCCTCCCCCACCCACAGTGGCCCTCAACTGCTTCTGATGTTTCTTCTCACCTAAAAAATATAAAATGCAGTGAACAGTAATGTTTTAATCAAAACAGCTTCATAGGTAGATAAGGAAAGCCACCATTGTTGTTGTTGTTTAACATCTGATACAGGTATTCTGGTGACACTATTATGCTGGTTAGTTACCAAGAAAACATTAATTTTTCATTATATTAATGCTATGTCATATTTTTACAGTTAAGTACTTATGTGTGAATAACTGTAGGAAAATGATTGCTTATAAGTAGCATACAAATTCAGAGTCAGAAATAATGGTGGTGCCCAACAACCACAGATTGTTGACATGGGTGGCTGAGATAGTGACACCTTTGCTTTTGGATGGTTCAATATACACAAACTGTTTCATGCACAAAATTATTGAAAACATTATATAAAATTACCTTCGGTCTATGTGTATAAGAGGTATATAAAACAGAAATGAATTTTGTGTTAAGATTTGGGTCTCATTATGTATATGTGAATATTCCAAAATCCAAAAATCTCTAAAATCTAAAACACTTCTGGTTCCAAGCATTTTTGATGAGGTATATTCAACCTGTAATAAATATTCAAGCTATTTTAAGCATATAAGCATGTATTTATTTTTTTCTTATTTTATAAACTATTTCTTTAGGATAAGTCTCAAGACGTCGAATTACTAGGTTCAAGAGCGTGGGCATTTTATATATATTGTTATTTTATTTTCCAAAAATATTCTTTTCATACTCCATGCTATGATGCCTCTGTAATCTATGAACATGTGAATATCATCACAATACTGTACATTCCAATTCATTTGTGCACACTGACAATATAAAGGATGGGTTTTCTTAATCTGTAACAGTATGAGATTATGTATATACTACATTTTCCTAATGCTCTAAAATAGGAAAACAAAGAATATTAAATAATAATGCAGTGTGAAAGATGCTAAATTCACCTCAGTTTAGTTTTAACCATATCCATCTGCTTTTTGGTGCTGTTACCATCTCAGGGCAGATGAGCCATTTTTTATTTTATCTTTTCCCCTACTAAAAAACATGCTATTGAGAAAGTGTAAGCAATATTCAAACCACTCTGGAACAGCTAGCTCCAGTATATATAGAATCAAGCCATTTGTAAAATGACTCAAGGAAATTTTTGTTTGTAATATATAATGAGGCCACAAAGGTGGAGGTTTAGTGTGTGGACAAAAACAAATTCAAATCATATTTGCTTCTGAAAATATTTATGTTGCTACCATGCATTGGTTTCAAGGACTAATACGTATTGTACAAAATGCCAGGGGCTGTATATAGACATGAAATGACTTTCATGAATCGTAAATGTCCCAACTTGGGTGTTCTGAGAAGAAAGTACAAGCAGTTCCAAAGTTATTATCTAAATGTATATAAGGTGTGTGTTTATAAAAGTGGGTGGGCCACTTACATAGTGTTAAATGTTGATGCTGAATAATTTGAAGTGAATGAAATAGAAAGAAAGATAGGTGTATTTGATATTGTAAAGCTCTAAAGCAGCTTAGAATATTTAGAATGCAAAAATGCAATAAATAGAACTGATATTTTGGAATACTTATTATATTCAGGCACTGTTTCCCAATTAATATATTTAGATTATTTTAATCTTTACACCAACATTTAAAATACATATTCATATCACAGTTTTGGGATCGAGATATACTAAGATTCAGATAATTTAAGTAACCATTCCAGGTATCAGACAGTTCATAAAAACATAGGATCAGAACATGAAGATAGGTTGATATGAGCCCATGTCCCAGGCTATGTATGGCCAGCCCTGACTCTTTTTCCAGTTACCTGTAGAGCTTTCATATTCACTTTATTAGGTTTCTGCCTAAATGTCACATCATGCAAGTAGTCTGCCTAACTTCACCCAAAATAGACAAACTCCTCCTGCAATTGATCACTTTCATCTATTTGCCTTTATTTTGTTATTATCTATCCTTCTTTCCACAACAGGAAGTAACTTCCACAAAGGGAAGATCAGTGATTGACTTGCAGTAAGTACTGTAATATATATATATATACACACACACACACACACACATATATATATACACACACACATACACACACACACACACACACATACACACACACACATGTTTCTCCATGAGTTTCTATATATAGGAATGAATATTCATTCTCTCAAGGGCAAATATAGCCAAATCTGCCATCAACAGGGCCATCAACAAATAATACTAATGCTTGCCAGTTAGCATCACTTTAGAGTTATAAACAACTAGAATTAAAAAAATTTGAGACATTTATCTACATACATAACTATATGTATCTCTATATATAACTATAACAATTGTGTAACTATCTCAGTTCACCAAAACTTACCTTCATTTTGAGTTTACAACAGAAGCTTGTTGAGGCTAGAATTGTTTTGTTTGTTTTGCTTTATTTTATTTTCTTTCTCTAGTGAGAAAAATTATCTTTGATTGTCTAATAAAGTATACTGGATGAAAGATAATTGAGATGTCTTCACATTGAAGAAAACTGTGTACTTTAGTAACAAAAATATGAAATTCAAATAAATTAAATCAAACAAGTCACTATTAATGACAATAAATTAAATAAATCTTAAGTAAAATAAAAGAGCAATTTATGAGTATTAAGGACAATTATTGTCATTTGAGATTTACATTATAAAATTAATATATACACAATAAATTAGAGAACTGATTAATTTACCTTAAAATCTTATAGACTAGAAGAATTCTCTTACTCCCACTAAACCTAGTAAACAAATTAACTTCAGTGTTCATCAGGATCATGTGAGGATGGTATAAAAAGACAGAACCGTCCGGGTGTGGTGGCTCATGCCTGTAATCCTAGCACTCTGGGAGGCCAAGCCGGGAGGATCACTTGAGCTCAGAAGTTCAAGACCAACCTGAGCCAGAGGGAGACCCCAGTCTTTACTAAAAATAGAAAAATTAGCTGAGTGTGGTGGTTCATGCCTGTAGTTTCAGCTACTTGGGAGACTGAGGCAGGAGGATCACTTGAGCCCAGGCGTTTGAGGTTGCAGTGAGCTTTGATGACGCCACTGTACTCCACCCAGAGCAATAGAGGGAGTCTCTGTCTAAAAAAAAAGACAGAATGCTGGCCTCCAATTCCAGCACTTCTAGTTCACAGGGTCTCCATGAGAGCCAGGAATTTTCATTTCTAACAAGTTTCCAGGTGATGCTGATGCTGTTGTTCCTGGTACCACACTTTGAAAAGCACTCATCTAGAACAGTCTTTATTCAATGAGGTGGCAGGCTGATCCAGGGGCTCCAGCACTTAACTTCTTTTGAAAGTATGTTATCCCTGCAGTCGAGGAGGCAATTAAATAATTGAATCATGTGTTTAGTTGTTCAGAGGAGTCATTCTTATAAACAAGCCTTTTTATGTGACTATACCTATAAAGGGAGGTATCATTATGACATTATCATGTAAGCATGTCAGTCTCTGTTATATATATATTTGTGTAAGTTTAATTAATTACCTTTCCACTAAAAAATCTTGAGAGAAAGAGAGAGAAAGGAAAAGGAGAACAAAATTCAAAAATTTAAAAAGATTCTCAACCCTCAACATAGAGATCTGATTTTGAGCTATCATGAATTCATACAAATTCATGCAAATTCAGAAGCCATTGGTCTGGTGACATTCTATGTCTAGACTTTGATATCTGTAATTTCTTTCAAAACTAGTCATTTTTGAAGTTTGTTTTAAGATAATTCTATAAGAACATCTTTAAATCCTATTTTCATAAAGATAGATATTAATGTTTTGGGCTAAAATTTAAGAAAAGTAAATTTAGTCTTTAAGAGAAATTTTATTGTTTTATTAAACCCAGATTTATTAAGGTATAATTGACAAATAAAAATTGTGTATATTTGTGGTGTAAAACATGATATTTTGATATATGTATGTATTGTGAAATTATTAAATCAAGCTAATTAACATATCCATCACCTCAGATACTTTTCATAGTTTGTGGTGAAAACATTCAAAGTCTATTCTTTTAGAAAATTTTAAGCATACAACACATTATTATTATAATAATCATAGTTACCACTGCTGTACAAGAGATTTCAAGAACTTATTCATTCTAACTGAAACTTTGCATCCTTTGACCAACACCTTTTCATTCCTTGTTGGCCATTTGTATGTCTTTTTTAAAGAAATGTTTATTTAAAATAAACATTTTTGCCTGTTTTCCTTTTTTTTGTTTTGTTTTGTTTGTTTTTTTGAGTTAGTTGCTTCTTAGCTATTTCATTTGTCTGAGTTCCTTATATATTTTGGATATTAACCCCTCATCAGATATATTGTTGGTAAATATTTTCTCCCATTCTGTAGGTTGTCTCTTTACTCTGTTGTTTCCTTTGCTGTGCAGGAACTTTTTAGTTTGATGCAATCCCTAAAAGCAATTTTCTCTCAGCAGTAGTTAATTTGAAAAACTCAGTGCTCCCTAACAGAAGCCAAGAGGAATAAATTGTTACCATCATATTAAATCAGTCTGTGCTTTAGTGACAGGCTAACACCAGTTCTCTCATGGTACATGTTAAAATGGTAAAGTCAATATTTAGTACATATGAGAAGAATATTAGGGAAAAATGAAGAATCAAACTTTGGTTTAGCCAGGGGAGTTGGAAGCCTGGGAAACAATTTTGTTTTTGCTGCTAATTAAAGTTGTATAGAGGGACATTCAGCCAAAAAGACTATCTTACTTATATCCTGAACAATATGGCACACACACACACACACACACACAGACACATACATACATACATATTTTAAAATACTTACATATGTTTATTACTTGTCTCAAGTGGTGAAAAAAAATGTAGGGAAGGAGACAGAAAGCAAAATGAATCATCCCAACATTTTTTCTATTATTATGGCCAAATCAAATGCAAACAAATGATTTAATGTCAAACCCTTTAGCAAAAAGAAATCTATCAGAAAATAAACTATGAAATAAATAAAGATTTTAATTACTACAAAAAGAAGTGTGTTTATTTTTATGGAAAAATGTATATTAAATGAAAGTGACTCAGTAAATATAGTTGTATACTTGTAGTGAAAGTGGCTATTTCAGTAAAACTAATAATCATTACTATTTATTGAGTGCTTGCAGCAGGTTTTGTAATAAATGCTTTACATGTATGATGCTATTTAATGCTATCAACAACCTGACAAAATTGGTAATAATACTATTCCCTTTCAAAGCGAGGAAAAGGAGGCATTCAAGTTCTTACCTTAGATTCCACATACAGTAAGAATTTGCATTGGGGTTCCAAATTAAAGAGTCTGACTCTCAACTAACTATATTCTTAACTATAATGATAAGCTGTCTAAATTATAAAAGTTATTTGGATATTTAAATGAAACAGAGACAACACAATTCACAATGCACTCTTCTCTCTATTTTTTTCTTTTTTTCTTTTCTTTTCTTTTTTTCTTTTTGCTGTTTCATTTGTTTTGTTTCATTTCTTATCAGACAAAGAAAAATGGAAGCTCTTTGATAGGAATAATTTAGCAAGCATCATGAAGGCAAACTATCATCTCATTTGTTTGGGACAATTCTATTTTTTATTCCTTACTAAGTTTAAGTTCTACCTACACTTTAAGCTGATTTGAGATAACTAACAAAATAAAGGAGAAATGTTTTTTTGTCTCAATGTAATTTAAGATTTTCATTTTGTAGAAAGATTTGTGGGCATAGTAGTAAGCACAAGCACAATTCTATAATAAGGAACTATTAAGATTTTCTCAGGGTCTGGGTAATAAGTGGTGACAAATCAATAGTTTAAACTGACCTAGGATGCTAAAGAATGTATTGTTTAAATGCTAGACAACATTGCCCATATATAAGTAAGAGAAATATAAATACATAAATAAAATGGATGCAAAAGAAATACAAAGTATACAAGGTCACAGAACATAAGAAATATATTCCATTTGGGTGGGGGTACTGGAGGGGATTTTATGAGTTTAGTTGATAAGAGATATATGAATTAGAGATAAAATTTTGGAAAAAAAGTAGAAATTATTGATTTTAAATCTCTTTTTAAGCCTAAGAATATATGTGAAATATATCATGAACATTTAAAAGATGTTTGGTATATTGAAGTACGTAACCTTCAGTATTACCCTCAGTGAGCCCTGCTTCCTGGTATTCATGCCCTTGTGTAGTTCATTCTCCATGTTAAATAGGGCTGATCTTTGTCACCAGTAAGCTACTGCAGAGGGACAGAGGGACAGTGTTGGTCATAAACCTGCTTCAGCAGATAGGTCATAAACGATGTTGTATCTTCTGCCTTGGTTTGTTAATTCCATTGCCCTGAAAGTATCTGCTATATAATGAGAATACTCAAGCATTTCTTAGGAGAGATCCACATGGAAAGGAACTAAATTATCAACACCAACCTGCCAGCCATGTAAGTGAGTCACCTTGGAAGCAAATTCACCAACCCAACTCAAGCCTTCAGATGACTTCAGCCCTGGTAGACACATGAAGTCAACATCAGTAACTTGGAGTCCAAATTTCCAGACAAAGTTTGTGCCCCACAGAAACTGTGAGAGAGAAATAGTGGGATATTGTTACTTTATGCAACTGTTTTGTTGCAATTTGATACATAGCAATAGAAAACTGATACAGATTTATATACCTGGTGGTGGGATGCTGCTTATTTTTTTTTAAGAGATTTGTTAATGTGACTTTTTTTTTTCTAATGGAGTGACAAAAATTCATAGAGGACTCAAAGTTTTTAAGAGAATTTTACTGCAAACATACCAGTAGTTTGGACTGAAGGGCACAGAGACAATCAAAGATGAAGAAGATGAAGAGACTTTTAAATCCCTAAACTTCCACAGGCAGGATTCAGGTAGAAAAACCTATTCAGCTATAAACAGAGTCTACTGTTTATGGAAAATGAAAACAAGGGTCTAGAAAGCTGTAACATTCCAGGCTTTGAGTCCACATCAAAGAACTGCCTACATGCCCCCTGTCATTTTTCAAAAATATTATGAATTTTTAAGTGCCTCCATTTCCCCCCATTTGGAACAGGAGTGTTTATAGCATTTATCCTATACTTGTTGAAACATTGTGTGCTGGAACTACTGGAGGCAAATATTTATGTTTTATTAAAAGTTTTTTAGATAAAGACTTATAATTGAAAAGCTATATCCAAGAAGTCTCATCCAGGACTGAATCTGATTTAAATGAATAAATCTTGAACTTCATGCCTTATTCTGTAGTTTGCTGAAATACTTGCAGGCCTTCAAGGGAGGTTTAATGTAATTTACACGTTGGAGTGATGTGAATTATTGAAGGTCAAGGGAGACTACGATAGCTACCTTCCAAGATGGCCCTCAAAAATCCTAACCTAGCCCTGTTCATGCCCTTGTGTAGCACTCTCCAGTGCCAAATTGGACTGACCTGTGTGACCAAGAAGATATTGCTAAATGATGGTATACAACTTTAATGGCTAGGTCATAAAAGACATAGGCGCTCCTGTGCTGATCTTTTGCTGGCTCAAACTGAGAGAAGGCAGCTGCCGTGCCATAAGCACACTTATAGCAGCCCTATGGAAAGGCATAGGAGAATACAAACCAACTTTCTAGCACCAATTTGCCAACCATGTGAATAAGCCACCTAGAAAGTGGATCTGTCAGCCCCAGTCAAACCATCAAATTACTGCAGCTCTGGTTGACATGCGATTATTACTTTATAGGATAGCTTGAGCCAGAGCTGCCTAGTCAAGCTGTTCCTAAACGATGGAATGTATTACACAGCTATATATAACTGATACATATATATTTCAACATTTTCTCCCTGACGTTTTGATTGACACTTGGTCCAAACACAAAATAGTGACATATGTTTTTTTTAAGACTAGTTTTGTTGAGTTTTTAAGTCTTCACCAAATTTATAGTCTAAAAAGTAGTATATTATTTTATTGTATCTCTCTGCTTAATAGATAGATTGAATATTATTTTATTTGTAACCCATCATTTATAATTTTTTATTAATTATCATAATTTTGTAACTTTGCTGATTTTCTTAGTAATACTAGAGATTTAAGAGATTACTTTTTCCAATTGGTTTATAAGATATGTTAAGAGCATTAACACTTTATCCTATAGAAAGAAACTATTTCTCAGATTGTATTTTTTTATGTTGTTGATGATTTTTTGACATAAAGAGGTCTTAACTATATCAGCCTATTTTTTTATATATGAAAATTTACAGGTGAAATTAGAAGACATCCTTAATCCAAGGTACAATAACTTTTTACTTTCTATTGGTTTAATCTAGAGATCCCTCTCTTTATATATGTAGATGATAGAGATGGATAATAGACAGATAGATAGGTATTGTATAGAGACACACATGCACAGACACATATATAATAATCAATCATGTGTGGTTGACAATATTGAGCTTTCTAACATAAAAACAAAATATATATTTGCGTTTTTAGGTGTTTCTTATCTTGTATATGCAGAAAAGGTTTATAATTGTTATGGCTTTGTGTTTTTTGTTGTTGTTGTTTGTTTGGTTTTGTTGTTTGTTTGTTTTGTTACAGCCAGTTTTCCATGGAGGCTTTGGGTTGCAGGACATTTTTGGAGCAGAAGCATTACAGATTTTTTTAAAAGGTTATCTTTTGAAAGATATTTGTATAGCACCCAGCCTTTTGATAGACAGATAGTGTTTCCCTCCAGAACATAAGGCTGATTTATTTGCTTTCCAAGATAATAAACTTACTGTCTCTTTCTGGAGCACAGTTTAAAAAGTCTTGTTGGAAGCTTCCTTTAAACGATTGGGGTTTCCTAAGTTTTGGCTTCCTCAGCTGTAACCCACTTTGTATGTAGTTTCTGTCTGGGCCTCTCCACATCACACTTATGAGATTTGGGGGTACTTTTTACCCCTCAAATCCTGCAAGCAACTGATGGAAACATGAAACACATGCTCTATGTTATTCAATACATAATAAGTCCTTTGTTTCTGACTCAGAAGTTACCTATCTTTTTCCAGAATCTGTGGAACTGTGGTAGGTTCAGTAAAATCTCAGATCCTTCACAGTTTTGACATGAATCTCTAGGATAATGATATAACTTTCACAGAATGATAATTCTGTGCCTATTTTCTAATGTGTATCTCTTTCATAATTTGCTTTATTTATCCACTCAAAACATTGTGATTGTTGATGACTATCAGTTTCCTTTTTCTTACTGTGAAATGTACTTTATTAGAGATATCCATTACATGTGTTCTTTTTTTTATTTTTATTTTTTATTTTTATTTCAGGATATCATGAGGGTACAAACATTTTGGTTACATTTTATGTCTTTACCTCACCCAAGCAAGGATTAGAGGCATGCCCTTCCCCTCTCCAATGCTCATTGCGTACATTAGTTCTGAGTTTATCCCCTGCCAACCTCCTAATCCCTGGAGAATATTACTACCGTGTGAGCACCATAGTATTGATCAGTCAGTGCCAATTTGATGGTGAGTACATGTGGAGCCTATTCTTCCGATCTTGTGATACCTCACTTTGGATAATGGCCTCAAGCTCTATCCAGGAAAATATAAGAGGTGCTAGATCACTGTCATTTCTTATAATTGAGTAATATTCCATTGTATGCATATACCAAATTTTAATAATCCACTCATGAATCGATGGGCACTTGGGTTGTTTCCACATCCTTGCAATAGTGAATTGTGCTGCCATAAACATTCAGGTGTGTGATGTCTTAATTGTGCTGTCATAAACATTCGGGTGTGTGACGTCTTTATTATAGAATGTCTTTTGCTCTTTTGGGTAGATGCCTAATAGTGCTATTGCTGGATCGAATTGTATTTCTATTTTTAGTTCGTTGAGGTATCTCCAAATTCTTTTCCACAGTGGTTGCACTAATTTGCAGTCCCACCAGAAGTGTAAGAGTGCGCCCGTCTCTCCACATCCTTGCCAGCATTTGTTGTTTTAGGATTTTTTGATAGAGGCCAATCTCACTGGGGTTAGGTGATATCTCATTGTGGTTTTGATTTGCATTTCTCTAATGATTAGAAATGTTGAGCATTTTTTTATATGTTTGCTGGCCATTATTCTGTCTTCTTTTGAAAAGTTTCTGTTCATTTCCTTTGCCCGTTTATTGATGGGGTTGTTTGAATTTTCTTGTTGATTTTTTTAAGTTCTAGATAGATTCTTGTTATCATCCCTTTATCGGATGTGTAGAGAGCAAATATTTTCTCCCATTCTGTAGGCTGTCTATTCGCTCTAATGATAATTTCCTTTGCTGTGCAAAAGGTTTTTAATTTGATCAGATCTCATTTATATATTTTTGTTGCTGCAGTGATTGCTTTGGGGGTCTTCCTCAAAAATTCTTTGCCTAGGCCAATGTCTAAAAGGGTCTTCCCAACATTTCTTCTAGAATTCTTAAGGTTTCATGCCTTAGGTTTAAGTCTGTTATACATCTTGAATTGATTTTTGTGAGAGGTGAGAGGTGGGGATCCAGTTTCAATCTTCTGCATGTAGCTATCCAGTTTTCCCAGCACCATTTATTGAAAACATGTGCTTTTATGTGTTTACTTTCCCTGTAATCTTCCTTAGCTCACCCATCATGTTTACCACCCTATCTTATCTTTCTTTTCATTCAAATCTTCATATTGTCACCTGAGTTGGTTCTACCCAAAAGGCTTTCTACTCAGGCTTAATAGAGCTATTTTTCATTTTATTCTATTGAAACTTACTAAATGTTTACTCATGTTTTAAGTTAATACTTGATCCTATAATGGATAACTTTTAGTGGTGTGCTTGAATTCTGCTCTTGCAGAATAATATTCTGTGGTAGCTTTCTTCAGACTATTTATGTTGAACATTAAGTTGCCCTTGAATAAGTTATTTATAATCATAAGCCTTTGATATCATGTTTGAACTTCCATTGTCCCAGCCATTATCTGCATATCTGAGATGACAATTCTCTTTTTCTGAATTAAAACTGTGAATGAAGCTTGAAGTCTATACTTTTAAATTTCTTAGCAGAGTTTTACCTAATATAGATTTATTATACTAAACTTTTAGCTTTTCCCATAACTTTCATTCATTCCTTCATTCAAAGTATAAGTATTGAACATCTGCCTAGTTGGACATTGTGTTAATTGCTGAAGATAAAATGGTAAATAAAACACACACAGTGTCTGATCTCTTGGAGTATGTGTTTAATGAAGCAGGGAATATATAATAATCGAATAATCACAGAAATATATAATTGTCATAAGAACTTTAAATATAAGGTGATAGAAAAGGCTGTTGTGTTTTGATGGTCAAGGAAGTCTTCTCCAAGAAAGTGACCATTGGCCTAACAGGTCAAGGAATAACAAATGATCTAAATTTTAAAAAAGGATGGAGGTAAAATTCCCTGAAGAAGCAATGAATATGGAATGATATTAGGCAGAAGAGGAGATATCATGTTTAGAGAACTAACTGAAAGACTGATTGTGTGTATGGCTGAGGTACACAGAGGGAGAGGAAAGAAGCATGAGATGATTCTTGATATATAGGTGGAGCCATGACCTTCAGGTCTTCATATGCTAAGTTAGTTTATTTATTTGTTTATTTGTTTGTTTATTCTTTCTAAAACCATCAGGACACCACTGAGTGGTTTTAAACAAAAGAGTTACCTGTTAATATTTGCATTTCAAATGGTCTTTGAGAAAAAAAAGTATAAAAGACAGAAGGAGGTGGGGATGTTATGAAATTACTGCATTGGTCAATGATGTGTTCTTGGATGCATTGAACTAATCTCATCTGGACAGGCAGCACTGCTAGTTTTCCTCCCTGTCTCTCCACACAGGTAAGGTAGGATAATAATCTCCTACTTGTCTTCCTTGAAGAAATTGCCCTCTCTACATGAAGATAGTGAAACAGGGAGAAGAAAAGAAAAATACAGAATTTGGACTTTTCCAAATGTAGTACCTGCACAATAGAGGCAAGGCTGCCAAGTTTTCTACTCTTGTTTGTTTAGTTTGTTTCCAAACACTGAGATTTAGAGTCAGGTGAAGAGGTGGTTGGGACATGAAAATCTCTTTGTACATTTTATAAAGAATTCTGTTTCATGAGGTGAAGCTTGTGGATGCCATGAAAGAAACCTTATGTTATCTTTTTCTCAATTCGGTTTTATCTGCCTATTTGTAAGAGTTCTTCAAAATTCTGAAATTAGGTTTTCTGTCATCTTATGTATGGGTATCAAGGCTTTGTAGATATTTTTGTTTGTTTTTGTTATTCCCCATGTCCTCAGAGATATAGAAAGAAGTTGAAAGAGAAATTATAGGTAGCTGATAAACCAATTCTATTTTAAAATAGAACTTCTAGCAGTTAATTTAATTGGGATTGGGCTAAGGTTTTATTCAAAGAACTATAAGAGACCTTCATAAATCATTTATTTCTACCCCTTTGCCTTTAGGCAACTGAGTGTCTAAAACTAATAGGTAGATATTCAATCTTGTTCTTTTACTACCTAATACTAAGACAAGCAAGGATCAATAGGCAGGTTCACTTAATTACAACTATTAGCTATTTGTAAGTTTGATTAATCTCCAGTGACTACTGACTCCATGTGTATTTTCTTTACCATAGCATTGGATTATAAAATTACTTTGATTTATAGACTGATGGTCATGGTCATCATCCATGACCACCCCCTAACAAGCAATAACACCAAAAACAACACCAAGTCAATTTTAATACAATTCAAAGACACATATCATTGGTCTTTCTACTGTCTTGTGCCTTGTGTGTCATTTTTTAGAAAATTACTTAATCAGTTAATTCATTTAATTGACCATATGCTATCTTCTCCTATAGGCCAAGGCTTATATTGAGTGACTGTTATGTGCTAGGCATTTCTCTAGGTACTCAGGCTACATCAGTGAACAAAACAAACATAAGCTCTGCTGTCCAGCATGATATCATTGTGGATTGCTAGTTGAATCCTTCTGGAAAACATATGCCTCAGAGTTATTTCACCTGAGGGGCAAGAAACTGGGGTATATGCACTTTAGTTCTAATCAGCCATCCGTGACTATTGTTCCCAAGGAGTGTTAAATTACCAGTGTTTCTGGCCTCTTAGCACATAGGCAGAACAGGTCCAGCTGGCACAGAAATCTCCCAGGATAACAGATGCATATGCTAGAAGTTGGAAATTGAGCCAAAGTGTCCTCACAACGGCATGTTCTAAGGGAATGTCAGTAGGAAGTGAAAGCATATTCTATTTTAATATAATCCACCTCTATGCTGATCAAAGCAGTATCTGCTTAAGTTCATGACACTCTGTCATTGGTTATTCAAGGTGGTGTATGGTCATAATTCCTGTTAAACAAATGAGAGCAGCAGACTTAGTGGGATAAACAGTAATTAATACCATATTTGGTACTGAGAACTCAAGTAGTTTCATTTACATATATTGAGCATGATTTTTAACCATTGGTAATTTTGACAGAGTAAATTAGGAATGAAATATTTGTGTACTATCTGTCATATACCAGCATTTTGTAGCCAACTGGCAAAGCTTATGAGTATACTAGCTCATAATTTGTATAAGTATATGCTTCCTCAAAGTATAATTTTTCTATGAGGCAACAAGAATATGTATATTAACTGATCAAAATATATTTAGCCTGTCTATATATAATATACTAATAAGAAGCCACAAACTTATAAATTTAAACCTATGCTTAGTAATGAATGTTTTAATAGTTTCTTACGTAGAAATTATAGATGTTTAATGAACTTCTATTACTTAATTTAGCATAGGTCTAAAGTTGCAAATTACCCAAAAAAAATCACAGAAACTATTTTTAAACAGACATATAAAATATGCTTATTGTTGAAACAAAGTTTGTCACAATAATAATTCAATTTAACTAAAATCAATTTTATAATTTTTATAATCTTAAATTCTAATAAATATAATATCAGCTCAATTAGTAAACCTAAGTAGGGGTTCCTCGGTCCCTTGAGAGCCCCTGATGGGGAAAGGGGGCCTAGAACTCAAGCACTATATAGGAATTGAGGGTCTAGAAGTGGAAGGAAAAGTCTGGCAGGGGTGAATAAAGGGACAGAGGAAATACAGGTTTTGAAGGAGGATAAATCAAAGTGGCCATATTAATATGAAATTTAGATATCAGGGCAAATAAACTTACTAGTGACAGAAACAGACATAAAACGAATGAAGAGTCTAGCCACCAAAAAGAAAAGGCACTTCTAAAGGTGTAAGCAGCAAATAACAGAGCTTCAAATTATGAAAATTGAAAACAGAATTGAAAGGAGAAATAGATAAATCTGCAATTATAGTTGGAGATATCAACATCCCTTTCTTACTGTTTAATAGAAAAACTAGACAAAATCAGCAAAGATATGTAAGAATTCAACAACACCATCAACCAACAGGATCTAATCAACATTTATAAAATATTTCATCTAATAGCAGAATATATATTTCTTTCAAGTGTCCAAGAAACATATGCCAAGATAGACCATACTCCCAGGTCATAAGGGAAACCAAAACAAATTCAAAATAATTGAAATCATACAGAGTATGCTCTATGACTACAATAGACTCAAGTTAAAAATTAATAACACTAATATAACAGGAAAATCTTTAAGTTCTTGGTAACCAAATAATACATTTCTACATTTGCATAGGTCAAAAACAGAGTCTGCAGGGAAATAAAAAAACATACATTGAACTGAATGAATATGATAATACAACATATCAAAATTTTAGGAGCAAAGCTAAGTGGCGATGAGAGGGAAATTTATATTAATACCATTAAATGCATACATGAAAAACAAGAAAATTCTCAAATCAATATTCTAAGCTTCTATATTAAGAACCTAGAAAAAGAAGAGCTAAAGAAGCTCAAAATAAGCAGAATAAAAGAAATCATAATAAACAGAAATTGAATGAAAAAGTTATTGAAACAAAGAGCTACTTCTCTGGAAAGATCAACAAAATTCAAAATTGTAGCAACATGACAAAGAAAAAAGAGAGAAGACTATTTATAAATTCAGTGAATGAAACAGAGGATATTCCTACGGACTTTGCATACATCAAAAAGATAATTAGAGAGTACTACGAAAAATTCTACACACATAAATTTGACAACTTAAGTGAAATTGACCAATTAATTAAAAAACACAAACTACCAAAACTCACTCTCTATGAAATAGGCTACTTGAAAAGCCCTATGATTGTTAATGAAATTGAGTTCATAATTTAAAAATTTCTCAAAGAGTAATTTCCAGGCCCAGATAATGTCACTGGAAAATTCTCCTAAGTGGTTGAAGGTGAATTAACATCAATTATACACAAGTTCTTCTAACAAATAGAATTCATCGTTCCCAATTTATTTTATGAAGCTAATGTTATCATGATACAAACACCTGACAGATGTAGTACAAGAAATAAATGTACAGACTAGTATCCTTCACAAATACAAGAACAAGAAGTCCTTAACAAAATATTAGGAAAGATAATTCAAAAATATATAAAATAATTATACACCTTGCCTAAATTGGGTTTATGTCAGGGATGACAGTTTGGTTCAGTATTCAAATATTAATCACTGTATTCCACCATAGAAAATGGACAAAGAAAAATTATGTAATCATATCAAATGGTGCAGAATATCATTTAACAAAATTTAACAACAATTCATGTAAAAACTCTCAGAAAAATAGAAATAAAGGCAAACATCTTCTACTCAATAAAGAATATCGACAGGAAACCTATAGCAAGCATTATACTTAATGGTGAAAGACTGAATATTCTCCTCTTAATAGCAGGAATAAGGAAATTTGTTCATTCTCAGCCTGCTTATTCAACATAGTGCTGGAAGTTTTAACTAATGCACTAAGGCAAGAAAAGGAAATAAAAAATATTCAAATTAGAAATGAAGAAATAAAATACTTTCTATTTGAAGATAGCCATATTTTCCACATAGAAAATCCCAAAGATCTACAGCTTTGCATGTAAGTATCCATAGAAATATGGAAAAATCCTTCTATCTGACAATTATACACATCCATGGTAATGACATGGTCTGCCCAGCTACTGAAAACAGATTGGCTACAAGAGTATAGAGACTGGAAAATGACTCTTGTCCTTTTTATCTTTTTTGAAGTGTGGAAAATATGGGAGTACAGTGTTCACTTTGGAAGACCATGCTTTATTTTTTTGTGGTAAAATATACATAAGATCTATAATTTTAACCATTTTTTAATATATATTTTGGTAGCACTAAGTAGATTCATGTTTCATGAAGTCAGCATCACCCTGATACCAAAATCAGGAATGGACACAACAAAAAAAGAAAACCACAGACCAATATCCCTTATGAATATAGATGAAAAAATGCTCAACAAAATCCTGGAAAACCAAATTCAGGTGCTTATCAAAAAAATAATCCATCACAACCAGATAGGCTTCATCTCATAGATGCAGGGGTGGTTCAACATATGCACATCTATAAATGTAATTCACCACATAAATAGAAGCAAAAACAAAGACCATATGATCCTCTCAATAGATGCAGAAAAAGCATTCAAAAAAATTCAGCACCCTTTTATGATAAGAATACTTCACAAAATAGGTATAGATGGGACTTACCTCAAAATGATAAAATCCATATATGACAAACTCACAGCCAACATCATGCTGAATGGGGAAAAATTGAAAACATTTCTGCTTAGAACTGGAACCAGATAAGGTTGCCTTCTATCACTGCTTCTATTTAACATAGTGGTGGATGTCCTAGCCGGAGCAATCAGACAAGAGAAGGAAATCAAGGGCATCCAAATGGGGGCAAAAGAGGCCAAATGATTGCTTTTTGCTGAAAATATGATCTTATATCTAGAAACCCCAAAGATTCTGCCTCAGACTACTGGAATTGATAAACAAATTCAGCAAATTTTCAAGTTACAAAATCAATGAAAAAAAATCAGTAGCATTTCTATATGCCAACAACAGTTAAACTGAGAACCAAATCAAAGACTCAATACCCTTCACAATAGCAACAAAGAAAATAAAATATCCAAGAATATATTTAACCAAGGAGATAAGAGACCTCTACATGGAGAACTATGAAACACTGAGGAAGGAAATAGCAGATGACACAAACAGGTGGAAAACCATACCATGCTCATGGGTAGGCAGAATCAACTCTGTTAAAATGTCTGTACTATCCAAAGTGATCTACAGAGTCAATGCAATCCCTATGAAAATACTGACATCATTTACCACAGATCTAGAAAAACTAATTCTACACTTCATATGGAACCATAGAAGAGCTTGTATGGCCAAAGCAATCTTAAGCAAAAAGAACAAATTGGGAGGCATCAATTTGCCAGACTTCAAGGTATGCTACAAGGCCGTAGTAACTAAAACAGCATGGTACTGACACAAGAACAGAGACATAGACCAATGGAACAGAACTGAGAACCCAGATATAAAACAATCCTCCTATAGCCATCAAATCTTTGACAAAGCAGATAAAAATATATACTAGGGAAAAGAATATATACACTGGGGAAAAGAATCCTTAATCAATAAATGGTGCTAGGAAAATTGGATAGCCACATGTAGAAGACTGAAACAGGATCCGCACCTTTTACCTCTCACAGAAATCAACTCACAGTGGATAACAGACTTAAACCTAGGGCATACAACTATAAGAATTCTAGAAGAATATGTTGAAAAACCTATTATAGACATTGGCCTGGGGAAAGAATTTACGACCAAGACCCCAAAGGCAATCACAGCAACAACAAAATAAATAAATGGGACCTGATCAAATTAAAAAGCTTCTGTACAGCCAAGGAAACTATCATGAGAGCAAACACACAATCTACAGAATGGGAGAAAATATTTGCATGCTACACATCTGTAAAGGGCTCATAACTAGAGTCTATAGGAAAATCAGCAAGGAAAAATCAAACAACCCTATCAAAAAGTGGGCAAAGGACATGAAAAAAAACTTTTTAAAAGAAGATAGACTAATGGCCAACGAACATATGAAAAAATGCTCAACATCTGGAATTATCAGGGAAATGCAAATCAAAATCACAATGAGTATCACTTATCTCCAGTGAGAATGGCCTTTATCAAAAAGTCCCAAAACAATAAATTTTGGCATGGATGAGGAGAGATAGGAACACTCCCACACTTCTGGTGGGACTGCAAACTAGTACAACCTCTGTGGAAAATAATATGGAGATACCTCAAATAGCTACAAGTGGAACTACCATTTGATACAACAATCCCATTACTGGGCATCTACCCAAAGGAACAAATGACATTCTGTAAAAAAGACATCTGCACTAGAATGTTTATAGCAGCACATTTCACAATTGCAAAGATATGGAAACAACCACGTGCCCATCAATACATGAGTGGACTAATAAAATGTGATGTATGTATACCATGGAGTTCTACTCAGCCACAAAAAACAATGGTGATCTAGTACCTCTTGTATTATCCTGGATAGAGCTGGAGTTCATTCTACTGAGTAAGGTATCACAAGAATGAAAAACCGTATGTACTCACCAACAAATTGTTATTATCTGACTTAACTGACCAACCCTTAAGTGCACTTATATTAGTAACATTCATCGGGTGTTGGGCAGGTGGAAGGGGGAGGAGGGAATAGGTATTTTCACACCTAATGGGTGCAGCGCATACCATCTGGGGGATGGACATGCTTGAAGCTCTGACTCAGGCGGGGCAAAGTCAATATATGTAACCTAAAAATTTGTAACCCCATAATACACTGAAATAAAAATAAATAAATAAATAAAAAATAAAACAAATTTGAAAATGAAAATATTAGTGAACAAACATACAAAGGTCACTGCTGTAGTGAGTTTACATCTAGTGTGGAGAGATAAACAATAAGGGCTATTCTAATTAATTAAGTAATATAGTGTTTTAGAAGATAAATCTATTATTTAAAAAATAAAAACTAGAGCAGAGTGAGGTGGAGTAGGATTAATGGTGGCAGGGAGATTATTTGGAATTCTAAACAATTAGTTATTAGGCCTCATTGAAATTGTGTTATATACAGGAGAGTGACAATGAGGGAGTGAATCTCATTCCTTCCTAATCAGCAAATGCAAATTAGTTCTCCAACAGAATATCATTTCCCTTACTGATATAGCTTTTCTCAACCAGAGTTCAAAAGAGTATTAAGACATAATTCCTTAAGGCATTTAACATATGTAATAAATTCCCTTCTCTCCCATCCATTTAGAATGATACTACTAGCTGTGTTCCATCCTGGCGAGAATTGAGAAGATAGTGATTCAATTCATTTTCTGTGTTCTGTGATTCAGATAAGAAATCCCAATTGAGAAGGACTGTGATAAAAATAATTTTAAAAGTCTACTAATATACATTGGGGAAAATATTATTTATGTGAGGTAAATTGGTAGAATAATTGCATGAAAAATTTAGCAATATTCAGCAAATATTGAAGTAAATATGAAAATGCACACATGCTTTGCCCTAGCAAGTTACCCCCTAGGCATACACTCTTGAAACACTTTCACATATGTAGATGAAGACAAGAACAGTATTTATATTAGTAGGGTTTTTAAGGGGAGAAAGTGAATAAACTAGAGATATCTACTGCCACATGGTAAATTATAATTATTCTTTTATTTATGTTTCTACTTTTAGAAAGTGAGAGTGAAACTGTGGCTTATATTTCTTTATTTCTCATGCTTAGTATTTTAATACTAATACTAATATATATTTTTTTTCATTTTTTTAACAAATAAAGAAACAATAAAATCTGTATTTTGCCAAACAAAGGTAGAGAATCCTAGAGTAAATGCCATGTTTATTCTTTTATCTATTTACTCTAGTTGATTTATTATTCTATTTGAAATATACGTATTTAAAATTTTTAATCTTATGTCTACCTGTCTACTTAATTCATGCTCTTTTCACCTTCTGTATTTTTCAGTTCTTTTGAAAAAAATAGTAGGAGGAATTAGATTTATTTCAAATAACTTTCAAATTTATTCCACTCGATTTTAACTTTGGTAACTACTACTAATAAAAGTTATATTGGAATTTGATATTTTTCTATTGCCTAGCACAATGATATGTTGGGTACATATTATTTTTAGAAATTTATAAGCCATGTCCTACCTTTAGTTTACATAGAACAGATTGGGAATAAGAGAAAAAATCATGTCGTCCATCTTAGAACATTGAAAGCAGTTAACAAAACAATGTTCATAACATTTATTGTTATCTGATTTAATGCCATTTTATTATTTTGTATTAAGATAAGGATTAGAATTTTTTTCAGGAATCACAATATGATAAGTCTTTTTCTCAATATATCTTGATAGGTACTTTAATTTTTTCTGCCACTTGCCCATGATTTCAATGTGTCATATCTCAATATTAAATCTGCTATATATTTTAAAAACAACTTCTGTCTTCAAAATTCCTGAGAAACACATTATTCTAGTAAGTGAACTCACCTCTTCATTGTTTGGAATAAATAATTAATTGTAACCTACATATAAAACATTGATTTTTTTCCTTTGATTTCTCTGTTTTCACTGTGTCCTCTCAAATAGCACATCCTGCTAAAAGTCATTTTTGTTTAAGTATCTTTGCCACTAATTTGTGTTTCTCTGATTTTTAGCCATGATACTCTCTGGGTTAGAAAGATGCTTTGTCTGGTGTTGTTGCAGTCCTGTATGTTCTCTGTCATTAACCTTTGAATCATTCATAAAGTTGCATTTACTTTCCTAGCTGAGCAATCTAGTGTCAGGTTTTATTGCAACTCTAGTTGCAAGAAAACCGGTTTTTTATTCTATTGGTTTTATTCTACTGCCTTTTTCCTTGCCATTCTTACATCTCTTCATAAGGTTTTTATTGAATTCCAGGCAGGGATATTTTTTTAACTTTTGTTTTTTTTCTTTTCTACCCAGGATAAAATGGTCTTCTTATTTTGTCTTATCTATGCTGTAATTTCCTTTAAAAAACTCATTCCTTCCAATGTCAATGCTATCTGAAGTAAGGAAAGTATGTGCTACAAAATGTAAAGTAGATCATCATGCACAATATCAAGAGGTAGGCCTTTTTTTCCTCCTGCACTAGTTCTTTAATGATCATCTTTAATAAGCATCTTTAATGATTAAAAGTTGAAAAATAAAGAAATAAAAATACCCATGCATTTTATATTACAATTGTGTTACCTCTTCATAGGGAATGGTGATTAGCAATTGAACAGTGTCCAATGTTCTTCAGTGTTTTGACATTTATTTTAATATAATATATTAAATTGTTCAAACCTGACTTCAGTTCTAAGCTTTGAAAGAACCATAGATAGCTCTTGGCTTTCAAGCCACAAACTTTCAAAGGAGACTTTACTATAACATCCATCTGTGAAAGAAGCTTTGTCAACTAAACATTACAGAAGAGGACTGTCCAAACTACCTTCCAGTAAAACTAGCAATCACACCGAATTTTACTCTAAAGCCTGCACTACTAAATACTATGCAACATCTCTTCTCATGTGGCTTTACATCAACGAAGCATTCTCTCGAGATGGGATGTTCTACCTCCTCCTCAAATCCAAATTAAAGTAATGAAGTATGAAAAATAAGGCAGGCATAGTGTTGCTATTATCTGATCTTACCTTAAACTCACCTAACACAGTGCTCTTGCATCTTATTACACTTGTGATAACAACTGTCTTTATTGCCTTGATGTGATTTTGGTGTATTCTTTTACCATGAGGTACTGGAATTAAGTAATGACTTTCTCCTGAGTCTCTAAGAAGGTCATATTTCAAAGTCATCCGTGAAACTTAAATCTTTAGTGGCCAGTAGATGCTGATGAATCTGCTACTCATAGTTCCTTTATGACCACCAGAATCCCTTCTTTATTACTCTAGATGGGAGATAGATGAATTAACCCACAGGCTTCCACAGCTTCAATGCCATCTTTAGATTAGCCTTTTCTTGGCACTAAGAACCAAACACTGTCAACACTGTGAGCACCTCCAACTCACTTCACTACATCATAAGGTGTTTATGCAATTTCTAATACTGTTTCAGCTGAAAAGCTTTATACCCACCTCAAAATCCATGATGTCTCTTCTGAGAAAAACATTGAAAGTGGTAGATTTTGGCCTATCATAATCATCTTCTTCATAGCAGGGTTGCCTTCCAGGAGGTTAAATTATCAACTGCTTTGGATCTTTTTATACTTCTGTTTTGCTATGTCTGCCTTCATTCCTTTGTCCTCATAGGTAAGTTAACACAAGAACTGTGTCTAAAGGTCCTATTTCCTATATTGATTTTGCACATCCTCTTTCTAGTGATCTGGAATCCCTCTCTTGTATTAAATACAGCAGTAGCCTGGTAATCCAAAAATAAAAGACTACATCCTCCCAGTTGAATATATCACTTCTATACAAGGGCAGTATAGCACAGTGTTTTTAGGCTATGGGGTTAGGTGTCAGAATGTCTCAATTTATAATCTGGTTCTGTTAATAGCTAGTTGTAAAACCTTGGATAAGTTATGCAACCACTCTGCTTCAGTCTCTTCATCTGTAAAATAGGAATGATGTTATTATATTAATACCTGCATTATAGGGTTGCTATAAACCCTATAATGATTTAATTCATATAAAACACTTAGAACAGTGTTAAACCTATGGAAAGCTCTCAATAGTTATAAGCTATTATTCTCCTCTGATTGCACATTAAATTTTATAGGGACTTCTTTTTAATTTGTATTTTCTTTGCAAGTGTTCACTACAAAAATCGTTTTAAACATTCTATATAAAATGTCTTAAGTTATAAAGCCATTATCTACATCTTTGATTCTTATTCAATACCTGTATTATATTACATATATATACATGTGTATATGTGTGTGTGCGTGTGTGTGTAATAAAAAGGATTGAGAAGAAATGTGCATTGGTGTTAAAGGGAGATTTAAAGCTATAACACAAACTTTGGAGTATATTGCTTTCTCTAAAGGGAGACATTGGATATTTGTAAAGAGGTTCAAATTTTGGAAGACTTTTCTTGTAATTAGAGTGTTTAATGGCAAGGAAGACTGGAGTCTGAGTGAGCAACTATAACATTGCAACACAAATCTAGGTGAGAAGTAGTGTGGCATGGACTAAGGGACTGGTTGTGGGGCAGACAGGATGAAATGGGTACAAAAGACAGGATGCAGGGAAAACCTGGCTAGGTACAAAAATAACCAATTATTGATAGAAAATCCTCCTTCACCGATCTTTTCTTAGACCATAATTGGACCATTATAGAAGAGTGTTTGTTTTAATAAAAGTCACCTCATGAGAGTCATGGGTATAACATCAATAAGTTTTGCTAAATGTTTAGACAATGAGAAAAGGAAATGCAGTCATCTCTGAATTATTCAGGGACTGATTTTCAGATGTCTTCCCCCACCCCCCAGTTTTCCATCTGTTACTCACAATTGGTCATTTCACCATTCATTAGTCTTACCAGGGGGGTGGTGACTATTTTGAAACACCAAAGTCTTTAAATGTTGCATCTTGTTTGCATCTTAATTGAAATTTTGTTTGTTTTTGTCTCTATGGATTCCAGCAATCCATTTCCTAGCATCAAAGAGTATTTCAGAGCAGTAACAGCTCTAGAAAATTATCTAATCCAGTAGTCCCCGAAAATGTTAAATTAGCTGTTCCAGGTCACATGGCTGGAAGGAGGGAAAGAACTGGACCAAACCCTCAGATCTCCTCAAAATTAATATGCTATCCCTTTCACTGAGGTCACTTTCTATCTTTACTACATTATGTTAACCCTGAAAATTAGCTTTAAAAAAGTGCATTGGGAATTCTGTAGATCTATCTACTTATTGCCCAGGCCTACATCACCTTCTCACAAAAGTGTTTCATGTATCTTTATTTTATGATGTAGGCTTACGCTATGTCACAATCAGGCTTTATGCCTCCGGGGTTCTGTTCCGTTTAAGTTTGGCTAGAGAGTGGCAAGCCAACTTCTGATCTTCTCTCTCTTCTTTGGTTCCATAAAAACAAGTATTCACGTCTTTCATTTGAAAATTATTTTTAATAGTTTGTAGATTATCACTACAGAAAAATAAGAAATGAGAAAAGAACAGCTACTTAGAGACAAATCCTTGTCTGTTATGGTAACTGGAAATTTCCAAACTGGGGTCACTCTTCTTTTAGTTCTACATTTGGCACCTTCATTTGCTTTCCTTCTTTCTAACCATAGCCCTCTTTATTACTCCAGGATTCAGTCAAGGAAAATAATAGATGTGCTTTGCCTCTAGCATGATTGCTACACTGGGTGACATATACTTATCTGGAAAACTAAAGATTTAAATTTTAAAATGTGGCAGAAAAAGACAAGAAGAAAACAGTAACAGTGTCATAAGTAGTTTTTCTTTGAAGGGCATCGCTACAAGGTGTGTGTGGGTGTGTGTATATGTGCACATGTACATGTGTGTGTTTGTATGTTCTTTTATTACCCAGATTCTCTTTTGCAACTGATATAAAATCAATAATTCTGGGAAAATAGAGTAAGAGTAACCTATATAACCATTTATTAGACTGGCATTCAAGAATTTACCTACCTCATTGCAAAAACTTACAAATGTTTTCCAAATAGAAACCTATTGTCTTTTTCATCGGTAATTATTGACATATAGAACTAGGATAAAAATATTAATACACATGTTAAAATTCATTCCACATTCATTCAAAAAACATTTATTGAGATGCTACTATGTTTCATTAATTATTCTAATTGCAATAATGCAATATTTTATTATGCATTTCTTTTCCTTTAAACTTTTCCACTCTACTTTTCACAAAACTAGCCAGCCTTATTTTGTGTTTCAGCATTCCACAGACATGATGTCCAAAATGAGAAGACTACCCTGTATTTTCAAAACTTTTGTCTCCAGACTCTCCGATTTCAGGGAAAAATCTATATCTGTGAAACGATATATATTTTTTTAAATTTTGTTTCTACATTTTTGTTAACATTTTCTTCCTAAGGATGGCTCTGTCTTTCTTCTATGCTTCTGTGTGCATTCAAAATAGAGCAGTGCACCAGTATTAATCAAAGGCCATCCAAATGCCAAACTCCTAACATATGCTGTATTATTTCATTATACAAAAATCAAATTCTCAGAAAAGCCTTACCCAATGTTGTAGAAAGAGAAATTATAAAAGTAGTTATTTAAACTAGGATCACCTGACCCCATGTTGAAGTCTTTATCACGTTGAGCCTCTTCACTGTGTTTCATTACCTTTAACTGTGTGTATATGCATATATGTATCTATAACATTGCATTTTTAGCTGAGAGGAGGAACCATGTATAATTTATATCTCAAACTGATGGACTATTTTGTGATAAGTGGGACAAAATATTTTTTTATTGAATTTAATTAAATTGAATAGTCTCTCAATCTTATAAATAAATGAATTTTACAAAAAGCTACACTGAAAATCTCATTTTCATCATAAGGCAGTAAAAATCTTGAATCCTTAAGACAGGTAAATATGATTAATTTAAACATATAATAGGTACTTTCAATTGAGGTAGGGGACATAGGTTGATTAAAGAGCTAAGCCTAAAACTTCAGTGCTTAAATAGTTTACTGAGAAGTATTGTACTGCTTGGGCATACTTCTTGAGGAACAAAACCTGTCTCTGGTTTAAAAATGCTATTGTAATGGCTAGTAGACTTACTTTAATTAATCATTATAGAAAGTTTTGCAATCAGATCTAGAGCAAAATATATGAAAAACACTGGGGTGGTTTCTAATGAGGGCAGGTAGGATTTCTTTAAACAAAGTGCTGTATTAGCTGTCTAAGAAGGAACTGGATCTTATAAATTTTCCAAATGTTGTTATTTCAGAATACTTATTTCATTTGAATCATTGATTTCCAGTACCTGAGGTAAATCAGTTCAATGGGTTTAAATTGATTTCACCTGGTGGCCTTCTACTATGTGAAGGGTAGTGGATTACATCCCATGAGAGGACTCTCACATTGCTTGGGAAAGAGCTTATATGTAGGTTGGCATTTAAACCCATAATGGTAATTAATGGAGCATGTGTTTCATCTGGTATTGAACAATCTGTTATCCTATGGTCTGAGGCTACAGACTAAAGATGTAATCCATATCAGCCTTTGGTGGAAATATACCATAGGCCTCAAAGGAACTAGATCAATAAACACTGTTGGATTACTAAAATCCATACACATCACTCAAAAACCTAAGCATATGCATACTTGATGGTTGATTGGTAATGTAATCACTTTACAAGAAAGATAATACCTTGTTACAATGGTTCATATAGAGAAAATACATAATCAAATTATCATTTTCTATGTCCTCAATCAGGGGTTTGAAAACTTTTCTGTGAAGGACACGTAATAAATATTTTAAAGTCTGTGGGTTCTGCCATTCTATCATGAAAGCAACTTAAGACAATTGTGTGGGCATTCCAAAACAATCTAACATAATTAATTTACAAAAGCAGAGGGCAGAATATTACTTGCAGGACTTAATATGCTGACATCTGTTGGAGACACTGCACATGAATTATCTACCTTAATTCTCACAGCATCTATGAGTTATATATTGCTATTCCTCACTTTAAAATGAGTATATTGAGGAATATCTTTAAGTATATTATCATTTAATTATTAAAAAGTAGAGCTGTGATTTAAAACCATATTATCTTGACCAGTAAACCATTATTATTCTCCTTTTGGTGAAGCATTTATATTAGTTAAGACTAATTTCAGCTCTGAATAACCAAAAATACAAAATAATAGCATCTTTAATAGGATAAAAGTTGATCTGTTATGTAAAGTGGCACAGGTAGCTATCTAATGTTCCCAGAACCATTTATTGAATAGGGCTTCTTTTCCCCAGTGTACATAGTTGTCTGCTTTGTCAAAGATTAGTTGGCTGTATGTGAATGGTTATATATCTGGGTTCTCTGTTCTGTTCCTTTGGTCTATGTCTCTATTTTTGTGCCAGTATCATGCTGTTTTGGTTACTATGGCCTCATAGAGTAGTTTGAAGTCTGGTAATGTGATGCCTCCAGATTTATTCTTTTTGGTTAATATTTTTTTATTGGCTATTCAGCCTTTTCTTC
>CM052443.1:105128421-105160845 GCA_028533085.1 Varecia variegata | reverse complement strand
ATTTCCTGGGGAACAGCAAGAAGAAAGATAGAGGTGCTAGTTGGAGAAAAGATTGAATTCTTGGGAAAGGGCTTTAAAAAAGTATGAGGTTTATTGGGCTTTAAGGATTACATTTTACAAATTCTGCAAACATCCGTTATGTGCAATGCTGGCTTTAGTTTTTAAACAATGCATTACTACATAAAATTACCCCTTTTGTCCCCATCTCCCTGATTCCCTTCTCCCACCTCATATTCCCAGAATCCCAACCATGACCTCTTCACCAATGTGTTATAAAAATTTCTGTTTTGAAATTTTAAAAAGAAACTGTTTAGGGATAATACCAACCACAGCTCAAGGTCACATATTTCTGTTTCTATCGTTTGGCCTTGATATTAATTTTTTAGTGCTGCAATAACATTTGTGTGCCTGCCTCAGTCTATATCCATTGTTGTCATTTTTTTTCTGTTCCAATTTTTTCCTCTCCTTCCACACTTTTTCCTCTCTAATAAGACTCAAGGCAGAAAAAGAAAGGCAAAGCATTAGCAATGAAATAGACCTCAGGGATCTTCTGGCCCAAAGCATGACATTTTACAGATATAGAATAAAACTGTGGTCTGTCTTGAAAATATACAAAAATAATTCATCAAACTTCATTCAACTGGTAGTAACAGAGCTAGGACAGGAGAGCTCAATTTTGACACAATAGTACTGTTTGTTATTAGAGGAAAAGGCAAGGGGAAATATGTACACTATGGTTTTGACCTAAATGAATATTTTGTTGAATTGTATTATCTGAATTAAAAGAAGTTAATTTTTTGTTACTTAAAACTTTTTTGTTATTTTTGGTGAGTTTTAATGTAAGGTAGTAAACTAAAATTGTCTTTACTCTAGTGTTTATAACTAGAAGTTCATAAAAAGGTCAGTAATATAATTAATTTAGTGTTGCTGATCAAAAAATCGTGAGAATTTTAAGGAAGATAAATTCAAAAGTAGAGCCAACAGATTAGAAAAAACACTTATAATACATTAACAATTATTTGAGTGAAATAAAGACCAAACTATGATTGTGGAGGTGAAGGGGCAGATGGTTACTTCCAATTCTGTGATGTTAGGTGTGAAATGCTCTGATATCATTCAGGATCTAGTCTAGGTAAAGAAGAGCATGCATTCCACTTTATTACAAGACTCATAATGTTGCCACAGACAATGAACAAACTATTGCAAAGGAAAAGAGAATAATGAAGGATTAGATATAGTTTCACATGAGCATTAAATTCACACTCATTAATATAAGGAAATAAAGGTTAAATAAATGGGGGGGTGGGTTATATGCTAAAACTGCAGACTCTAAAAACAAAAATAAATAAACAAGACTACACTGAAGTAAAAATCTTCTGAACAGCAAAGGAAACAATCAATGAAGTGAAAAGGCAACTATTGAATTGGGAAAAATGCTTGCAACACATACCTGATAAGGAATTAATATGCAAAATTTATAAGGAACTCATATAATTCAATAGCAGGAAAACAATCTAATTAAAAAAATATGCAGAGCACCTGAACAGACATTTCTCCACAAAAGACATAAAGCGGCCAGCAGGTATATGAAAAGATGTTCAACATCGATGATTATCAGGAAAAAATGCAAATTAAAATCACTATGAGATATCACTTCACACCAGTTAGCATGGCTATTATCAAACTGACAAGTATTGGCGAGAGTGTGAAGAAAAGGGAACTCTTGTACACTGTTAGTGTAAGTTGGTATAGCTCTTATGGAAAACATTATGGAGGTTCTTAAAGGAATTAAAAATAGAATTACCATATGACCCACAATCTCTCTTCTGAGTATTTGCCCAAAGGAAATGAAATCACCACCTTGTAAAGATATCTGCATTCCCATATTCATTGCTTATTCACAATAGCCAAGATATGGAAACAACTTCAAGGTCCAGCAACAGATGAATGGATAAAGAAACTAAGGAAACTGTGATGTATATGTATATATCAGCCTTAAAATAGAGGTAGATCCTACCATTCGCCACAACATGAATAAACCTAGGGGACATTAGACTAAGTGAAATAAGCCAGGCATAGAAAGAAAAATATTGTATAATCTCGTATGTGCAATCTAAAAAAGAAAAATAAAAAAGATGGTGAAATAATAAAATGGGCAGAATATGTGAGTTAAAACAAAAAGCAGGTATAGGAAACTACCATGGACACAGTAGGCAATTTACGTATTGAAAGGAGAGATAATGGAGTAATAGTTTGGATATATCATGAATGATGTGTAATATGTTTACAATGGAACGGTGTTCAAAAATCACGACAAAAATTATGGTTGATAGAAAATTATACGAGTGACTTTTTTTAAAAAAAAATAGGGTAGAGTGAGCATATAAAAATTTTACAAATTTTATTTTCATAGAAAGCACACGAAAATCCATTTTCTGATTTTGACCATTATTTATCCTAATTCAACATAAGAACCATTTGGCCTTGCAAATCTGTATTTGCAACATTGATTTTTATTCTGAGCAGACATTCTGCAACACCCTAACATTACAACACTTAATATCATATCAGAAGGGTATCTCTGAGTTTCAATTTTTTTGTTTTTGTGATAATTTTACTTGGCTTTTCAGTGGCAAGCATAGCATAAGGATTTGCATAAGAATGAGCTCTTGTACAATCCTTGCAAAGGGTTAAATTCTTTATAAGTGTTTCCTGAGTTAAAGCTTTTTGCAGAGGCATCTGCATATATAAAAGGCAGGTGTGAATGTCACAGAAATTACATATATAGACACACACACATATATATATATATCACAAATGCATACATAGATACACATTTCATTAAGGAAAGGATATTATCTATTTTATTCATTTCTCATTCCTCAGCTATGAAGCACAGTACCAAGACCAAAGTAGGAATTTATTAGTATTTGCTAAATGAATAAATCAATAAAATGAAGAAAATTTTATGTTTAGATAGAAAAAATAAATAATACATTGTTCTGTCTCAGTGAAGTAGGTCTGTCAGGGTATGATATATTTTGCACAGGGAAAACACTGAGCAATAAAATGGAGTCCCTGCTTTAAAGTTATTCATAGCTTACATAAGGAGACAAGCATCCACTGAATTTGTTCAATACATTTTGGTGAGTGTAAAATGTAGATAAACACATTTTCAGGGGGAGTAATGAGGAAAATAATGTTAGTTTTCAAAATCTGCTTCATATGAGGGACAACTATCATATGTGAAATAAGACCAATTTGCTAGAAATGATGGTTGACATTATAGTCCCCTAACTAGGTACCCCTTCAGGAATGAAGGATTTCCTTCAGCCACTGGAACTGTTTCTGGAAGACAGTTTGGGGATGGCCTTGCCTGATGAAAACAGGCTTATTCAATGATGCACTTCTTTCCAGGCATAACTGGTAACCAACAACTGATGAAGCAAAGGTATATACTCCTAGCACCCTTTTTCCAGATGGAGAAAATTCTAAAGGCTTGTTCTAGTTTTAGACAACCCCATGTGCCAGCTACTGCTTTGTTTAGAATTGTAACAAAGCTCAACTCCTCTTCTTCTCAATGGTGCTTTTGTTAATTCTTCTTAACAGTTATTCCTAAAAGCATCTCCTCAGAACATTCCCATCTCAATCTCAGAGTCCACTCCCCAGAGAACTCAACATGCAATGGTTGGTGCCAGGAGCGGTTTGACAAAATAGATTCTAAGATAGAATTTTGACCTTGGTAACCCACTACATGGGTAGCAATGATGATCACACCACAGGTTATAGGTAGAGAATAGAAAGCCCCTGACGAATGGTAACAGTGCAATTGTAAACTGGTCACAGGTGCTAAATGGGGATCGTGTACTAGTCAAAGGAAATGAATTAGATGGTGCGATGTGTCTGGTATTTAAGAAATATGGAGTAAAAAGTAACTATAAGGACAATGAAATTCAGGTTGTATTGTTAATTGATGCTCTGGGAAACAATAACTATTAATCAGCAATTAAATGCTAAATATCAAAGCCAGAATGTCTCCTTGTAGTGTATAAAGCAGTTTAACTCTCCTTCAGCAGGAAGGCAGAGTGAAGACCACACCCAAGACTGACCTATAAGAATAGTTAGGCTCTGAAGAACATTTAAATACCAACAAAGGAAATGTGCCAATGTCAGGTACATTCTTACTGGTGGTTAAGAATGGGATCTGAGACTGAGAATGGGGACATCTGGACTGATTCACTTTGAAATTTTAAATCTCCAAATTCAGTTAAGCTCCCTGAACATGTAGAAGTACCCCACTCTTCCCTATTAAGGATGAGTACACCCCAGTGGTTGGAGAAAATGCAGAGACTTTTCTTCTATAATAACACATGTGCCCCCTCTCTGGGATCTTTTCTGATTCCCTTTCCTGGCTACTGGGCCAATTACCAGGATTAAGTCACAATTTAAGGGGGGGAATGTGTTGGGACTGCTAAATTAGGAAAAGGGCTATATTCCCAAGGAACCCTAGGGCTTAACCAATATATACCAACAGATGTATGCACAAGCCCAAATTCTGAGGGTTTTAGACCAAGTAGAGGCCAAATATACAGACACATAGGAGTCTATCAGTATGGAAATATTATCCTGGAATATAGAATTTAATAGCCTGACAAAACCCTAGAAGAAGGTGTAAACATGCTACAGTATAACATTAATTTCTAGTTGCATAGAAAGAATGCTGGTCTACACAAATGAAGTCCATGTGTCACAACATAGAAGCTAGAAAAACATAGACCAAAATCTCAAAGACTTTATATGTTTGTGTGGCTATACTAGGTAAGTCTAAAAAACTCACCAGGTAATTATATTTCTCAGAACTGTCTGGAAGGTACATCATTTGCTATGAAGCAAAATTGTGCTTGTGAGAGGGACACCCTATTCAGTGAGAAACTGTGGGATGGCCTTTCCATGTAAGACAGGAATGATGGTAGGAGATACTGTTACAGAACTGGGTTTTTCACTTACAGGAATGGAGAATTTAGGATCCAAAACAATAAAAAGAAGGATGGAAACAATTATTGCAAGCAAAGTGGGCACAATTATTGTAACGAGTGATAAGATTAAAGTGGCAGCCAAGGAAGCCTGCTTTTCAGAGCATTGCAGAGATTGTGCACTTCCTAGAGATGAAGCAAGTGGGCAACTAATAGGAATACTGCTCCATCTGTATGACCTAACGAAGTCAAGATGATCAAGAGGCTGAGGGCCATTTCTTCCCTTTAATGCCATAATTTGGACAGTTTCTGAGCCTGAGACAGTTTTCCAACCTGTAACTTATTACCAAGACTCAAGGAAGAAGAACACTATGAGAAAAATGGCAGTGTCCATTATATTTATTTCCCTGTGGTCCACAGTGAAGGGGAAAGTGAGGGAACTGAACTGAGGCAATTTGATTTAACACAGAAGGTAAACATGAACTGAAGGAATGTAGATGTACAACACTAAACCTTACAGACATAATCACACTGGAAAGTGTGAGCTGAAGGACATGATGCTTTGTAATTTCCATGGAAAACCATTTTGCCCTTAAAATTTAGTGACTCCAGATGGATAACTGAAATTGCTGGTGAATCAAGAAGAAGGAAAAATTTACACTTACTCATTTATTCATATATATTATCTATTGAATAAATATTTATTCAAATATATATATTATTTGAGAGCAGAACAATAAAAATGGATGCCCCCATAAAGCTTACATTTTAGTAGGTAGGCAGACATTATTGGCTAATAAAGTAAATAAAGTATATAGAAAGAATATTAGAAAGTAATACATGCTAACTAGGAAAATAAAAACAGAAAAGTATAAGGATTCCTGAGGTGGGAGATGGGAGTTGACATTTTAAATAGAAAAATTCTCCCTGGGAAGGTGATGTTTGATTGATTGAATACTTAGAAGAGTTAACTGGCAGAGGAGACTTCCAGGCAGTGGGAACAGCAAATACAATGTCCCTTAGGGGAAACATGCATAGTGTGTTCCAGGGATAACAAAGAAGCAGTGTGTCTAGAGATGAGAGAGACATAATAGGAGGGGACAGGGGAGAGAGAGAGCATGGTGATGGTGGCAATGCTGGGCATTGGTAAGAGGAGGTCCAGATCACACAAGGCTGACACAAGACTTTGGTTTTTGCTTTGATTGAAGTGGGAAACCCACTAATCTCTATTTCCTTATGCTTCCAGGGACCTAAAATTATGGTAGAGTATTTTTGTCAGTGTCTCTTAATTTTACTCATTGCTCTATTCTGGGTGTTGTAGGAACTTGCATATACTTCTATCAGAATATTTTCACATAGTACTTTAATAATCAGGGTTTTTTTTTCTTCCAGATGATGGGAATTTTTTAGTGTAGGGACCATGCATTATTGCTGGCAATTATCACAATGTCTGGAACACATCAAAATCTCTACCCTGGTGCTGAATAAATGCTATGTTGGAAATAGATTATCTTCATTGACAAATCTCACCCAGTTAAATATTAAAACTTTGAAGAAAAACTATATGTTAATTGGTGAAATGTTTTTCCATTTTTAAACGTAAGTGTCTCTGCGTTCCAACCCATGGAACAGCAGGCACCGCTTGGGGTCTGAGGGTAACACCTGCAACCCACCAGTCTGCATGGCTTGTGAGAGGTATGATTGATATACAAAAAGCTTTGTTGTAGAAATAAGCAAAAATAAATAAATAAACAAGATGCATATATTTAATGTATCCAACTGAGTTTGACTTGTTTTTAACAAAGACAATCCTGTTTTATTATTAAGATCAGGGAATTTTTTCCCCTCCAATGAAGATATAAAAAGTAACACACTGGAAGGAGTGGCAGAGTTGGAAAATTTGTAACCACCATGATATAGATTTAATAGGTTTGGGCAAGAATCCTCAATAAATGTTAAAGCAAGAGAAGAAAAAAAAAACTATATGGTAAAAATTATTTGTTATGCTTGATTTGAAAAATAATTGAGTTATATCTATACAAGTACCTTGGTAGTTCAAGAGGGCAGAGAAATATAGGTTAATTAGTAATAACATTACCAGTAGTAATATAGGATTCAAAATAGAATACAATCTACTTTAATCAAGGTATCTGTGATAATTACGAGCTTTCCTTCTCCTGTCTAGGATCACTCTTAACTTGTTATCTTTTCAAATTATTTATGTAAATTTTGACCAATTCCACAGTGAAAATCTCTTTAAAAATGGTAAAATAAGAAGTTTTTCAGAAAAGCACAGAGCAAATGTGTTAAATCTATCTTTTTTTCATGACATCTATAACACCTGAAAAAAGGTGGAAAGTCATCTAACTTATTTTTTTGAGACTAGTCTAATAATGATTCCAGGCCTATATGAGGAAAAAAAGAAAAGAAACTACAGATAGAATGCTATAGATGTAAAACGACAAGTACAGTATCATTTGGGGGCATGTTAATAATTAATGAATCCTACTCACACAGAGTTTATTCAACAACTCAAGGATATTAACAAAAATTCTGAGTGCAACTCAGTAGATTAGATTGTTCTCAAAATGGGAAATTTTATCAAGATTTTAGATGAAAACACTTAATGCTGTGATATCATCAGCCGCACTCAGACTTAATACTGGAAGTGAGAGAAAGAGAGGCATCAAAAATGACTACATCGTTTTTGGTTTGAACACTAGAATTGTCATTAACTGAAATAGGGGAAGAATTAAGGAGCTGGTAATTTTTCCTGTGGGAGGTCTCAGTTTTGAATAATCTAAATTTGAGATGCTTATTAGTTATCAAATTGAAGTGTCAAGTAGGCAGTTGGATATATGGTTCTAAAATTCAGGAAAGTTGTCCAAATAAAAATAGATATATGAGATACTACTGTGGAGATTGCTTTTAAAACCATGAAACTGAATTAGATCCTAGTTTGTGAATTTAAATAGAAAAGAGAAAAATTCTAAGTACTGAGTTCTTCAGCATCCCAACATTTAGATGACAGTGTGGTGAGCAGGAAACAGAATATACAACCCAGAAAGTAGAGCCGAAAAGTAGGAGGAACAGGATGTGAATGTGGAAACTTAGAATCCAAAGGAAGGACCCTCTGTATCTATGTCTTATTCTATAGATATATAGATATTTAGATAGATATATCGATAGATTATATAGATAGGTACATGCATATATCCATAAATACACACATACACACATATATACACACAAACACACATATATACATTAGGTACAAACACATAAATGCATGTATGCACATATATACAGGATTTAAATTTTAAAAATCTCATTTTAAAATAAGAAAAACTACACTAAAAGCAACACTAAACACTAAAGAAAAGTAGGCATTAATAAGGACAGAAAATTTCATGAGAAGAAATATAAGTGTCTAATACAGATGCAAAAAGATACTTCACTAGTATCCTAGTGAGGAAATGTTTCAGATGCAAATCCACTGTTCTGTATTACTCTGCTTTATCATGCTGGAGCTAATTTTTTTTCTTTTTTATTTGTAAAAACTTAAGGAGTACAAGTGCAATTTTGCTATATGTATATGTTATGTAGTAGTGAAGTGTATCCATCACCTGAATAATGGACATTATACTCATTAAATAATTTCTCATCATTCACTCCTCTCACATTGCTTCAACACTTCTGAGATTCCAGTGTTTATCATTCCACCTTCTACGTCCATGTGTACACATTCTTTAGCTTCCACTTATGGGTAAGAACATGCAATTTTGGGTTTCTGGGTGGTTTCACTTAGGTAATGGTCTCCAGTTCCATCCATGTTGCTCCAAAAGAAATAGTTTCATATTTCATGGCTGAATAGTATTCAATTGTATATATATAAGACATCTTCTTTAGCCAATCATCCTTTGATGGATACTTAGGTTGATTCAATATCTTTATTATTGTGAATAGTGTTGAGATAAACATACAACTGCAGGTGTCTTTTTGATATAATGATTTCATATCTTTGGGTAGATACCTAGTAGTAAGATTGCTGGATTGAATGGTAGTTCTATTTTTAGTTCTCTGAGAAATCTCCATACTGTTTTCCATAAAAGTGGTACTAATTTACATTCCCACTAACAGTGTATAAGCATTCTTTTTCTTCTGCATCCTCGCCAACATTTGTTATTTTTATCTTTTTAGTAATAGTCATTCTGTCTGGTATAAAATATCTCACTCTGGTTTTAATTTGTATTTCTCTGATGATTAATGATGTTGAGCATTTTTCATATGCTTGTTGACTATTTGTATGTCTTCTTTTAAAAAAATGTCTATTCATGTCCTTTGCCCACTATTTAATGGGATTGTTTGGGGTTTTCTTTGTTGAGTTGTTTGAGTTCCTTGTAAATTCTGAACATTAGTCCTCTTTTGGTGCATAGTTTGTAAATATGTTCTCCCATTTTTCAGGTTGTCTGTTCACTTCGTTGATTATTTCTTTCACTGAAATCCTACAACCTATATTTCTTCTGGTTTCTTATCAGGTTCTGCCAACACGAGGTATTTTAGGGAAAGACTGGAAGTCTGGAAGAAGGGATAAGAGAGTTCCTCTTTCTTTTTGCCTGCTATTTCTCTCATATTACCCCAGCAACATGTTTTAACATATGAGTGGATAACTCAAGTAAGGAGAACATAGAGAACAGGGCCCAAGGGCAGAATCCAATATTAGAAAATAATCTAAAAGGAACAATTTTATGCTTTTTGGAATAAGATATTATGATTAATACTATTATAAACAAAGTTGTTAAGCATTGTGTTATAGTATCTGAGAGATGGAAAGCACCTTCATATATAAAATACATAAAATGATTAAATTAAAATAGTATATCCACTTGAGAGAATATCAGACACTAAACAGATGTTTATGAAACATTTACATTACAGAGACAATAATTATTATAAACTATGTTTTCTTATATATTTGAAAATATATGTGATTTGAATAATGTAAAAATGTACATAACAAAATCTGAAAAGAAACACAGTAAAATGACAATGGTAATTGTTTTCAGCTTGGAAGCTGATGAGTTATGTTCTTTTACTTTTTGATATCTGTTAACTTTGCTTTATAATATTTTTATAATAGGAAATAATCAATCTGTAGGAAAAGCATTTCCTCCCAACTCTAGTGGAGACAAACATAGTTTGAGTTTCCACCCAATAGGACCTACACATATTAGGGCCTGAATAAATGTACACCTGATTTGAAGGCATTTGCTTCAGATTTGTACCCTCTTACAAAGCATACGTCTCCCTTCTGTCTCCTAAAGATCTCACCACAACCCTGAGAGAAGCAGCACTTTACTCTGCCTCAAACCTAAAAACCAGGAAAAGCCCTGGCTCAGATAGAGCTGAGATAGGTGATTGATGAACAAGTGTTGAGTGAGTTTGTCTTCTTACAAGTATCCTGAACCCTCTAAATAATCAAATTCATGGCCACTGAATCACTATGTTTGGGAATTTTATCCTGGATCCCTCTATCATACTAGAGGGTTTCTACAAGAAACCTTAAATTTTCTAATCTAAACCCTGCTCTGCCCAGAAGACTGACATTGTAATCTTTCTTGAGAGTCGCATCTCAGAGAATTCTGTGTTCAACATAATTGATCTAGAAAAGTGGGCAAGGAACAAGAAAAAGAAAAGTCAATCTTGGCCGGGCGCGGTGGCTCACGCCTGTAATCCTAGCATTCTGGGAGGCCAAAGCAGGTGGATCGCTCGAGGTCAGGAGTTTGAGACCAGCTGTGAGCAAGAGTGAGACCCCGTCTCTACTAAAAATAGAAAGAAATTATCTGGCCAACTAATATATATATATATATATATATATATATACACAAAATATTAGCCGGGCATGGTGGCGCATGCCTGTAGTCCCAGCTACTCGGGAGGCTGAGGCAGAAGGATCGCTTAAGCCCAGGAGTTTGAGGATGCTGTGAGCTAGGCTGATGCCACGGCACTCACTCTAGCCCGGGCAACAAAGCAAGACTCTGTCTCAAAAAAAAAAAAAAAAAAAAAAGTCAATCTCTATGCTTTCTTTACCTAATTGATAACTCTATGTTTTCAAATATTGGTAATATTGATTCTTCTTTAAACATGAGGAGGAGTCAGACTCTAATATAACTCCAAAGCTAAGTTAGAATTCTATTATAAATCTTCACAGTCTCCTATGTTTCTCTTTCATGATATATCCACATGAACCTAAGCCAACGCTACTCAAAGTATGGTCCATAGACTGGTGATGGTCTCTGAATTGTTTATCCATCTGAAAAGAAATAAATTACAGAAATTGAAGTAAGAAACTTTTGTAGTAATTTTTTATTTCCATAACACTCAAGTATATGTGCAGGGAGCTTTTTTCATTGAACTGAGTATAGGTAAATTTGTTGTTATTGAACTTGTCTGATGAATTGTACATCAATTGAACTGCTTAGAAATGCATACTGGAATGATATTCCAAACTGATATTTTAAGTTTGCTTTGTTGTTTTTAACCCACAGGTTCATAAAAACCTCAGAATATGCAAGCATCTTTTGTAAGTATTCTTTACAATTTAATTTTTATTAGACAATTAAAAAGACTTTTATAGTTTAACATTATTAATTCAATGAAGGAAGTTAACTTTATATAATTTATATTTTTTATTTGAAACTTAATTTGTCACTTTCTCTGGGTGGGTGTTCAAGAAAGGCCATACTTTCTCTAAAATGTAGCAGAATAACAAAATAATAATATTTGAAGTGATTTTGAATTATTGACTACCAAAATAATTTGTATTAGTTTATAGAAGTACAATCCCTCATATACTGAGTTTGATTTTGTAATTGAGGGTGAAGTGTGAAATGTGAAAACCACAGTGTGTTATTTGTATAGATATAGTATAGGTTGAAGCAATGAAACCACCAAAGCATAAGGCAATATTTACCTGATATAAAGAAATAAATTAAAACGCAAAAATTGTTTGTAAGGAAGTGTATTCTTTTAAAAAGCTGACAAACAGAAGTTCAGTATTTTGTATAGACCATTAATGTTTTGAGGGCTTCTTATAAAGTAACAATGGGTTGCTAACACTATAAAAATATGCAATTGTGGATAGATTGAGAAAAAACTACATTGAATATTTTAATTAAAAATATTGAATAAACCTGTGACAATGAGGCATATGTAATACTGCTTTCCAAGGAGACCAGAGTTTAATGTATTTTGAGGCTGGCTTATTATTTGGGCAAGAAGCTCATAAAATAAAGTTAGTGAAGCATTTTTCATTGTAGTTAGATAATGCACAGAGGTAAAAAATACACCTTTTGTGTTGTTTTTTTTTAAATGTGTCATTTGAACATGATAATGATATAGAGGAATTTTTTTGAGCTTCTTTGCAAACAGCAACAAAAAAAGTTTGAGATATACAAAATGATAAGGAACTACATGAACAACAATTTGGTTTGGAGTTATAAGTCTTTTGTAGGATTTTCCTCTTCAAGCTGGATGAGATATATTATGGCAACAAAAAATTATTATGAAGTGTTTATTCAAATTAAGGAGTTTAAATCCAATCCTTTAAATAGAAATAAAGAAATCAAAACTGATTCTTTCATTAAGAAAGTTATGCTATGAAAAAGTAGTGAGTAGATTTAAATAGTATGTTTAATGATACAGTAAAAATTATGAGTTGCATAAAATGTATTCAATCTTATATTATTCGCTTAATTATGTGATAAAGTGAAAGTTGATCATAAGCAAATGATATTGAATGCTGAGATATGGTGGTCCTCCATGTTTGTTCTACCAAGAAAACTCTTAGTGTTTCTGCAAGATAAAAAAAAATACAGTTTATATCTAACTTACTAACATGCTTATTTATTCTATACCTTCTGTATTTATAATAATCTTAATACTTTATGCAAAAAATGCATATAATTTTCAATAGCAGGTAAAATTGGAGTAAAAATGACAAAAATATTTTATTATATTTTATATTTTAATAGTTTTAAATAGTTTATTTTAATATTGACCATCATCTAACAGTTTTTGCCAAACACTTACTGAATTTGATACAACATAAATAATTGTTATCTATACAAAGAAGATCTATTCAGGAGAGATTCATGGATCTTGAATTCATGACTTTCATAGAAAAATAATTAAAATTCAATTATAATTAAAAAAGCTAAATTTATGAAGAATAATAAATATATATTCAAGAAACAGATCACTTGCTTCAATAGAAAAGAAAATAAAAGGATGTACTGAGTTGGCTGCATTTGCTTTATAATTCTCTTTTCTATTTTTGTAAACATATTTCACAGAAGTATGATACATATAACTTATGCTTAGGTATAATTGTACAGCAACTAAAAGATATGAATTCTCTATATTAATTGCCTATATACTTATTTCAATGAATCAGAATTTTAATTTAGAATTTAATATAGAATTTTAAAAATTATTTTCCCTTTTCTTATGATATGCTTGCCCTGTTGATAATTTTTGATTTATTAATTTTATATCTCTTAAAACCTAATAATAAAAAATTAGTTCTACTTTTAGTTCTTTAAAGAATCTCCCTTCTGTTTTCCATAGAGGTTGTACTAATTTGTGGTTCCACCAGCACTGTATAAGCATTCCTTTCTCTCTGCATCCATGCCAGCATCTATTGTTTTTGTATAGTAAAGGGCATTCTGAATGGGGTAAGGTGATATCTCATTGTGGTTTTAATTTGCATTTCCCTGATAGTTAATGACATTGAGCATTTTTCATATGTTTATTGGCCATCTGTCTACCTTTTTCTGAGAAGTTTCTGTTCATGCCTTTTGCCCACTATTTAATAGGGTTCTTTGATTTTTTTTCTTGCTGATTTGCTTTAGTTCCTTATAGATTCTGCTTACTAGTCCTTTATCAGTTGTATAGCTTGTGAATATTTTCTCCCATTCTGTACAATGTCTATTTCTTCTGTTGATTATTTTGTTTGCTTAGCAGAAGGGTTTTAATTTAATCATGTCCCACTTATTTATTTTTGTTGTTACTGTGATTGCCCTTGGGGTCTTCTTTATAAATTCTTTACCAGGGCTGATATCTAGAATAGTTTTTCCAACATTTTCTTCTAGAATACCTATTGTTTCATGACTCACATTTAAGTCCTTTATCCATCTTGAATTAATTTTTGTGAATGGTGAGAGATATGGATCCTATTTCATTCTTCTGCATGTGGCTATCCAATTTTCCCAGCACCATTTATTGAATAGGGCTTCTTTTCCCCAGTACATATTGTTATTTGCTTTGTCAAAGATCATTTGGCTGTATGTGGATTGTTTTATCCCTGGGTTCTCTGTTCTGTTTTATTGGTCTATGTCTCTACTTTTATGCCAGTATCATTCTGTTTTCATTACTATAGCCTTATAGTATGGCATAAAATCTGGTAAAGTGATGTCTCCAGATTTGTTCCTTTTGGTTAAGATTGTTTTGGCTATTCAGGCTCTTTTCTGGTTCCAAATGAAGTATAGAATTATTTTTTTTCTAGATGGGTGAAATGTGACATTGTTATTTTGATGGGAATTGAATTGAATCTGTAAATCACTTTGGATAGTAGGGACATTCTAACAATGTTGATTCTACCCATCCATGGCATGATATATCTTTACATTTGTTTGTATCATTTCCAGTATCATTCCTCAGTGATTCATAGTTATCCTTGTAGAGATCTTTCACCTCCTTGGTTAGTATATTCCTAGGTATTTTATTTTCTTTGTAGCTCTTGTAAATGGTATTGAGTCTTTGATTTGATTCTCAGCTTGACTGCTATTAGAGTACAGTAATGCTACTGATTTGTGTACATTGATTTTGTGTCCTGAGAATTTGCTGGATGTATTTATTAATTCCAGGCATTTCTTGGTGGGATCTTTGGGGTTTTCTAGATATAAGATCATATCATCTGCAAAAAGTAAGAGTTTGACCTTCTCTTTCTTAATTTCTTTCTCTTGGTACTGTGCTCTGGCTAGGGCTTCCAGCACTATGTTGAATAGAAGTGGTGACAGTGGACATCCTTGTCTTGTTGCAGTTCTTAATGGGAATGCTTTCAACTGTTCCCCATTCAGTATGATGCTGGCTGTGGGTTTGTCATATATCGCTTTTATAATTTTGACATATGTTCCTTCTGTGCCTAGTTTGTTGAGGGTTTTTATCATGAAAGGGTGCTGAATTTTGTCAAGCACTTTTTCTGCACCTATTAAGATGATCACATGATCTTTGTTTTGCTTCCGTTTATGTGGTGAATCACATTTATTGATTTATATATGTTGAATCATCGTTGCAGCTTTGGATGAAGCCCATTTGATCCTGGTGGATTTTTTTTTTGATGTGCTGTTGAATTCGGTTTGCTAGTATTTTAGTGAGGATTTTGGCATCTATATTCATAGGGTATATTGGTCTTTAGCTTTCTTTTTTGTTGTGTCCTTTCCTGGCTTTGCTATCGTGGTAATACTGGCTTCCCAGAATGAGTCAGGAAAGATTCCTAGAAATCCTCAGGAAGGATTTCCTCCTTCTCAATGTTATGTAATAATTTCTGCAGAATGGGTACCAACTCTGATTTGTAGATCCGATCAAATTCACTGTGAATCCATTTGGTCCAGGGCCTTTTTTTTTTTTTTTGGAAGATTTTGTATTGCTGCTTCAATCTCATTGCTCATTATTGGTCTGTTAAGAAGTTATTTTTCTTCCTAATTGGCCTACCATTTGATCTAGGAATCCCACTACTGGATATTTACCCAAAGGAAAAGAAGTTATTTCATCAAAAAGACACCTGCACTTGAACATTTACTAAAGCACAATTCACAATTGCAAAAATGTGCAATCAATCTAAATACCCATCAATTCACGAGTGGATTAATGTAATGTGGTATATGTATACCATCAAATACTACTCACACATGAGGAAGGATGACTTAATGCCTTTTGAAACACTTTGGATGGAACAGGAGACAATTATCCTAAGTGAAATATCTAAAGAATGGAAAAACAAACACCACACATACTCACTATTAAATTGGAACTAACTGATGAACACACATGTGCATAAAGGGGAGTAAAACTCAATGGAAATCAAGCAGAGGGGAAGTGGGAGGGGGGATAGGTGAAAACCCTCCTAATGGGTACAATGAACACTATCTGAGTGATGGGCACACTTGGAACTCTGACTCAAGCATTACAATTAAAAAAGTGATCTATATAACCAAAACATCTGTACCCCCATAATATTTTGAAATAAAAATAATTGGGATCTATATTGTAAATGTCTTCTCACCAGGTCATTCTTCTGATCACATAAATTTATTGTATTCTATAAAAGTGTGTTGTCAATAGATTGATAATACAATAAAAACTCCTTTATAGACAGATTGAGAAGCCTTTAAATAGTCACCTTCCTGAGGATAGGAACAATGTGTGTATATGCATTCATATTATGATCATATGCCTCATGCTTAATTTATATCTTGGCATAGAGTAGATGCTCAATACATATTTTTGACTGAGTCAATGAAAGAATGAATGGATGAACAAATTATCAACAAGCAAATGACAACCAAGGATTAGGCAACAGCCAAGGATTGTCAATAATGATTTCTCCTCCAAAGCCTAGTATCATGGACATCAGAATAAGGTCCATGCAGTGGTGGGGAACCTGCGGCCTTCTGATTTCAAGATTGTTCTTTAAGCACCAAAGGAGAGAAGAAAATCTTCATCTTTCTCTGCCACACCCCTTTTAATAAAAGGATTTGTTCTGTAAAATTTGGATTCACTCAAAAGGCCACACTTAAGGTCCTAGAAGGCCATATGTGGCCTTAAGGCCTCAGGTTACCCCTTCCTCACGCCATTCTCAGCCTGAAATTGAACATAGAACTGTCTGACTCCAAACTCATGTTCTTTGTTCTACTAAGATGTTTCATTTCTAGTGTGGACTCGATGTAATTTCCCCTTTTATAGACCCATGTGATTTTGCTTTAAGGCTAAAAACTTAGCTTCATTTAGTGTAATTTATTCCATTAAGGCAGTGTAAACATAGAGAATTTATATGACTAAAAATAACTGTTCTAAAATGTTCATAGAGGCAGAAAAATACAGAAAAAAATCAATCAACAATTCAGTGTTCTTATTAGTAGATGTTAAATATCATCACTCTCAACAACAACAAAATATCAAGAAACTTTCAAAAGTTCATAAGGTAGGTAGTTAAATGGAATGATTAAATTTAGAATTTGTTAGTAACTTTTAATTAAGCTATTTCACATATGTGCTCAGATAAAACACATGTGAAACATGCACTAATGTTTTCTAATTTACATTTATTCCTTTAAAAATCAGTATGATCACATTGTATTCCACAAATACAAATAATAAAACAGATAAAGACAGATGAATTACCAATGAAAAGAAACCCAGTATGTGCCAGACACTGAATTAAAAACTTTGTAGATACTTGATTATTTTTCCTTATAACAAAAAAATGTGGGCAAAATCAGACCCAAAATTCAGGAAACTTAGTAACTTATGAAATATTTAGTATCACATATGTCCTACAAAAAATGACTGATAAAAAAAGTGCTTGAACCTCTTTAAATAAAACATATCAAAGCATTCCATTGGATTAGTCAGTTATAGAATTGAAATTGTGATTATATTTCAGATGGAATCTGAATTCTGACTAAAAAACACATCAGTTTTTCAAAAGATATTAACATTTGATCTCTCACTCTTCCTTTTCTTTCACCAGGTTGTGTCAATTCTGGTTTCTTAATGTCTCATAATTCATTCCCTTTCCTCCATTCACTCCTTTAACTTAATTTGAGCCCACATCATCACTGATTTCAATTACTGCAAGAGCCTCCTGAAAGGTATTGGTTCTTGCTTCTTTGTAAAACATACTCCAGAGTGATCTTTTTAAAATGCAAATAAGATTAGAACATGTTCTAGCATAAATTTTTTAATGGACTCTAATTGTCTTCAGCATTAAATCTAAAGCATTTAACATGGCATAAAAATTTATTATTACCTGGCCTTTTAACTTTCCAATGTGCATTCTCCTATTTTGTTTTTAACATTTCTCCCCATACTTAGTCAACTTAATCTATTTGCTATGTCAATAACATACCTGGCTCTTTCATTTTCTGTGAATTTCACATGACATTTCTTTTACATAGAAGGTCCTTTCTCTCCAATTACCCACCTTTGTTTCTAGCTCATCAAATGCCGTCTCATCTGAGTAGCTTTCTTGACTCATCACTTCCAAATCCTCAAACCTCCAACAAAATATTCTTGATATGTATATCTATAATGAGAAATAGCAAACACTAGTCTTACTGCCTATTTGCTAGTCTCAATTCTAAAATATAGATTCCTTTGACTGTGAAATATTTGTTTTAAATCTTTATTCCCAGTGACTTGTATGTGCCGGGCATATACTCATACTCATACACATACTAGGTGCTTGAGAGTTGAATGAAGACACAGTAACATAGGGAAAAATGGCTTCCCAGTGATCTTAAATTACCTTTTTTATCAGCATCTTTTCTGTGGTCCCTTGCAATATTATGCAAATTGCTTTCTGAGTGTGCAATTACGAGCACAATAGCTATCCCAAAAAGACTTGCTTTTTATTGGAACATTAAAGATTACTGCCTCACAGAATAGGATTTTGGGTAATTTGGCAGTCTACAGAGATTGCCAGTTGTGGATGACTCTCTTTCCCGCTGAAATCGGCACTCCTTTGATAACCTTGCTTTCTAAACTTATTACTAGGCTCATCAGGTTTCACATATAGCACCTAAGCTGATATAATAGTACCATGAAAATCTGCCATGTGTGGCTTTCTAACCTGATTGTCATTTGTATTGAAGAGGAAAGTAAATGACACAAATATATAAAGCATTGTTCATGTATAGCACTCTCTTATGATGATACACAATTGTAAGATGTACAATTAGATTTTATGGCACTAAGATTTTGATTTATATTATCTGTAGAAAAGAAAAGAAAAAAAAAACTAGATGGGCAATAAAAATGGGACAACACCCTATCAAATAAATCTTAGCAATACATATTGAAACTGTCATATGCCGAGACATAAAATACATAAAAGACAATATCATCACTAAAGTAATGGCTCATTGGCATGCATGTTTGCTAAGAAAAGAACCTGTCTACTATGCTTTGCTTACAGGGTCAAGCTAGCTATGAAATAATGCTAACACCATTCAATGCAAGTTAGATTGTTGTCTAAAATAAGGAAGAACAAATGAATCCAAAAGCTTTCCAGATTCACTGTGATATCACTAATATTCTTACAGTCCCTCAGATATTTCTTGCTGTTTTGAGAGTGTAAGTGCATTGGGATTGCCAGTTCAGCAACAAAAACCTATTGTGATACATTCTATTTTGTTTGACTCTTGTATATATTATATCTCACAGTACTTTAAGAATCACGATAAATATTTATATGTTTGCCTACGAGTAACAACCTCAGAATAAACACCCTTTTCCTTTGAAGGGTAAATAGGTGTGCAGTAAAATATGTCGTAGACATTTTTCCCTGTTTTTTGAAACTCTGGCAGTCAAGACAATCACAGAGCTATTTTGGTACCATTTTAGGATTGTATAACTTTGCATATATCAGGGCTTAGGAATTATAATCAAAGCCCATTTAAAAAGAAACTCCGGCTCTCTCAGGCTTCTGTCATAGGTACACTCAACTTACCTCCACTTCTAGAGTGTCCGCATGTTTGTTTGCACTTATGTTTATCTTCTCTCTGAACCTATCCATATGTTATTTGTCTTCTTTATAGCACCCATCACTACCTTTTGCATTGCATGATAATGATTGTGTAAGTATTTACTGAAAAGATACTAATCAGTAGGGCACATGAATTTCCAGGCCCAGGGAAGTAATCCATAAGATGCTTTTCAGTTTGATCTATTTAGCATAAGATCCCCAGTGACTGCATTCTTCTCTTTCTTTGTTCCCTCCTCCCACCTTTCCCCTCTCTCCACGTTTTTTTGTTTTGTTTTGTTTTGTTTTTTTGAAGTTACTCAATACCCTCTAGCAGCTCCTTCCCAGAATCCTTTGTTGGCTTATACTCTAGACTTGTTCTTGTTTTAGTATTCTAGACTCTACTAGAAAATGAATTCCATAAAATTGAGTAATTTTATAGTACTTTTTTTTTTGAGACGGAGTCTCACTCTGTCACCCAGGCTAGAGTGCCGTGGCATCAGCCTCGCTCACAGCAACCTCAAACTCCTAGGGTCAAGCAATCCTCCTGCCTCAGCCTCCCGAGTAGCTGGGACTACAGACATGCACCACCATGCTTGGCTAATTTTTTTCTATATATATTTTTAGTTGCCCATATAATTTGTTTCTATTTTTAGTAGAGACAGGGTCTCACTCTTGCTCAGGCTGGTCTCGAACTCCTGAGCTCAAACGATCTACCTGCCTAGGCCTCCCAGAATGCTAGGATTACAGGCATGAGCCACCGTGCCCGGCCAATTTTATAGTATTTTTCACAGCTGTATCACGGATAGGGCAATACTTCTATGCAACAATAGATGCTCAATAAATAACTGTTAAATAATAAATCAGTGAATGATCAAGGTGAATCCTAGGCCTTTTCTTCTATGGAGCCCTCCCTACCTAGCCCATGCAGTGACTTGAGATACTATCTATGTGGTAATGATTATTTGCCACTTTTGGCCTTTATTCACTTACATATCTTAGCTGTCGCAACATATCCTTCAAACACCAAAGAATAGTGTAGGCTTTGTATTATGGATTTTCTTACTACAGTCTGAATATTCACAAATTATTTGCTCTTACTTAATTTTTATGATATGGATTCTATGTTCCCTACCCGCAAGTTGCTCTTCCCACTTACTTTTTTTTTTTTTTTTTTTTGAGACAGAGTCTCACTCTGTTGCCCAGGCTAGGGTGAGTGCCGTGGCATCCTCCTAGCTCACAGCAACCTCAAACTCCTGGGCTCAAGCAATCCTACTGCCGCAGCCTCCCGAGTAGCTGGGACTACAGGTATGCGCCACCATGCCCGGCTAATTTTTTTCTATATATATATATATATATTTTTTTTTTTTTAGTTGGCCAGATAATTTCTTTCTATTTTTTAGTAGAGACAGGGTCTCACTCTTGCTCAGGCTGGTCTCGAACTCCTGAGCTCAAATGATCCGCCCGCCTTGGCCTCCCAAGTGCTAGGGTTACAGGCGTGAGCCACCGTGCCCAGCCCCCACTTACTTTTTACAAAAATTCAGACTCCACTTTTGATTCTGAGGTCCTATGCATCTCTGTGAGAATTTGTCTTTGTCCCTTGGGTTTCACATAATTATCACCCAAGGACTCGGATGAGAATCTCAAATTAAGTCTCCTGGAACATATCCCATTGATAATCTAGCACCTTTCATTTTCTTTGCCACAATGACTCATCCAACCCAGGATAAAAAAAATAACAAAATGAAACAAAACAATACAAAACAAAAACCAATAAACTATCTGTTTTGTAGTCAAGTCACCTTACTTTACTGATATATACAGTGACCTATAATAAATTTCAAATTTTTCTCTAACAGATTTTATTATTTTTCCCTCAAACCTGCTTCTTTTTGTCCTCTATTTTGTTAAATGTTTCAACTGTAAAGATGTATAATTGTATAACACACAGTCAGATTTTATGGCAGGGCAATTTTTATTTCATCACCTGGAATAAAGGGAAAGAATGATATGGGACACTGCAAATGAGTTAACAACTTCTGAATATCAACAATGCAAATCAAACATCCAGACTGTGAAATAAGTGCCCAAATCATACCCCTTCAAATCATATTTAAGGTCTGATAGACAATGGTCAAGCAGAAGAAAAAAAATTGTCCTGTGGGATTAGGTAAAGGTATAAGACATGGCAAGTCTTAAAAAATAACAAAAAGGGAAAAATAATGCTTTTGTATATGAAGGATGTTCAAATCATTGATCCCCCAAAATACATATAAATAGATGCTATTGTATTAGAATTGTTTTCACCTAAATTCAAACATTAGATTGAAATAGATTTTCACTTATCAATAGATCACCTATCATGCACCTAATTATCTATCTGTGTTTTATGGGATTGCATGTTATATATATATTGTGCATGTATTACATTTTATAAATGTTTGGGAATGGGGTGGACAGAAAGCCTGGGATTTCTCCAGCAGTAGCCAGGCACAGGCCTGCAGGCAGGTGACTGAAGAGGGGAAGATCAGGGGGGCTGTGAGAGGAACCAGGTTAGGGAATGAGTGTGCGTTGGTAGGTCAGGCTTTATGTTTCTCTGAAAACAGCGTGCCTGGCTTCCTTACTCAGTCAATGCCTTTCTCTGAGACTCAGTTCAGTCTTACCGGCAAATGGGCATGATTAGTCCTCCCTCATGTTGCATTTATAGGATTGCATATCATTAAGTTTTTTCTTTATTAATCATATTTAAGGGTTCCTGTCAGAGTTTAAAATGCTGTGCTTAAGCCACAATGACTTGTTTTAGTCTCTCAAATGTTCCTTGCCCATATCTTCGTACATATAACTTCCTTTATATGGAAAATTCTTCTCTTCCCTACATGCCTTCTCTTTCACATCTGAGATGAAATGTTACTACTTTCTTAGGGGACATTTCTTTGATCTCACAGACTAGATTTTAACTCTTTAATTTAGTATTTTCATCCTTAATCCTAACTCCTATCACACTTCCATTTATCTTTGAAAACTTAGCCTAAATGAAACTAATTCCTTAACATTCACCTTACAATACCTTAATATAAACACTACACTGTCAGGCTATCATAGCATCCTGTAATTATTTTCATACTTCTTTCACCTTGTTTCTAAACTTCTGTGTGAATATTTAATTTTGTTTCTTACTAATCTGTAATCTCTATGACATCATGTGTTGGATCTATTTTGCTCATCATTTTATTTTCAGTGCCTAGTACAGTTCCTGACATATTGAAGGTGCCCAATAGCATATAACAAAAGAATGAACAAATAGCTGCAAAGAGCATCATTGAAAATCTACTTTTGTTTCCACTTAAAGGATTCACTCAACATATATTCCTAGACATAGAATTGCTTTCTAAAAGAGTCTGTGCATTTAAATTTTAATAGAAAGTGCCAAATTTCCTAAAGAATTATATGTTATTCCATTGTTGCTATGCCTATTGCTAGTTGACAGGGAATGATATTGTATCCAGGAGATGTACCAAGCTCAGACCAAGTATTCTTTTAAGATAATCATTTCAAAGGGCTTAAAGTATCACTGAAGTAAATGTATGAATTCATAAGGCTCAGTAGCACATAGGGTTAGTGTCGAGCGTATTGGACAGCATAATTAATTCTACACAATACTTGCATGGTTAATACAGCAAACCTGGATGGAAAAAAATAAGAACTGTGCCTATTTCTTTTTGGTAAAAAGGAAACTTTCATTCTGTTAATGAGTTAAGTAGCCCAGATAAAAATATATAAAAAGAGGCAAAAAATACAGTGCTTGAAATATTGAATGGCTGCCTTAAAGAAAATTATCCAAGTAAAACTCATATAAGAATGTCAAAATATAGCATGATGAAAAAAAGAATAACATTCCTTTAAGGCTGTGGTTTTTAGAGTTGGAAGCATTTTGGAATCACATGGAGAGCTTTCCAAAATTTCAATGCCAAGTCTTCAAATCAGATCAATTTAATCAGTATCTCTCAGGATGGGACATAGGCATTAGTATTTTTCTCCTAGACATTCCATTGTGCAGCTAGCTAAAGCTAAGGACCAATATTACAGCAGTTGACAATTCCAGGAGAAAATAGTTAGATAGGTTCAAAAGCAAACAGCCCTTCTTCTGAATTATACAGCACCAAGTTATCTTTCCAAAACACACATTAATTATGAGACTTCTAAAAAAATAAAGTTAACTGGGGCCAAAAAAAAAAAATAGTTAACTTGTGTCCCATTTATTAGTATACATTCCAAGGCCTTTTGCACCTTTGTTCACACCTAACTTTCCAATACTTAATGCAATGCACCCTGGACTCTAGAGATCAACCAATCTCAGTTTAGAAAATGGACATGATTAGATTTTTGCTTCAAAGTAATTAGACAATGGTATGCAAATTGGAATCTCCAAGAGGAGAAAGGATGCATGGCGATCCACTGCAGGAGTGATGAGATGAAAGCAAGGGAACTGAGTTTATAAATGTTGCAGTGAAAAAAGAGAAAAATGGATTTACAAATGTTAGGATTTTTTAATAAACTTACTTTAGCAATTAATATAATTTAAAAAATGTAACAACTCTTAACATGTCCTCTTGACATCTACTATTTTGTTTTGTATATTAATATTTGTGAGAGATAAGATTCATTCCCTTGTACTCCCTGTTCTCCATGCTGAAGAGGGGAACAATATGAGGCACAAATCAGACATTACTTCAAAATTTCTAGTTTGGTTGATGCACCAAAGTATAATGCCATGGACAAGAAAGGGACTCAGGAGGATGAAGAGGAAAATATAACTGACCTGGCTTTTTAAAAATTTATAAGTTTACCTTGAAGGCATCCAAGAGAAAATAAAATGCATGAGATGGATTGGACATGTAAATATAAATTAATCTATGTTACAAATTTGCTAGTTAAGATATTTTTCCGTTTTAAACCTTTGTTCATTTGTTTCATTTTTTTCCAAATGACATGTAAATTTCTTAAGCATTTATAATTGTTCTGAAGAGTAATCATACTTGAGTAAACTTAGTAATTACTTTTGAATGACCAAATAAATTGTTGACCATTGGTCAAATGAAGAACTAATGTTCCCTGTGATTCTTCTGAGAAAAAGATCTGTGCCCCATATTAACATCACAACTAGAACTTGAATCTAAAAGAAGTAATATACAAAGCAAGGAGTGTAGTTTACATATAGAAAGCGGAGTCACTTTTAAGAAACTGAACTGGTTTTAGGCTCTGACTCTGTTCCTTAATGGTTTGGTTCCTCTGGGCAAGAAATGTCACGACTCTTTCTTCTACACAGTGGTGATAGCATTGTGGCTTCTTTAATTTACTCAGGAGAGATAGAAGTGGAACATGTCAGCAGCTTCGTTCTAAAAAAATCCCTTCCTCAGGTCAGAGACCCAGGAAGCAAAGCCAGCTCAGTGAAATCCAAAGTCTATGGTGCACAACCACTTTTAGTATTAGTAGCACAGAGGAAGTGCAGGCAAGTCCCACACAAACAAAATACTAAAGTCTCCCCTTACCTAGGTTTTGCTTTCTTTGGTTTCAGTTGCCTATAGTCAACAGCGGTCCTAAAACATTAAATGGAAAATTCCAGAAATAAACAATTGATAAGTGTTAAATCATGCACCATCCATTCTGAGCATTGTGATGAAGTCTGGTGCTGTCCTGTTCTGTCTTGTCCAGGACGTGAATCATGCCATTATCTATTGTATCCATGCTGTTCATGCTACCTGCCCAAGCCATTTAGTAGCTGTCTAGATTATCAGATCAGATTGACTTTTGCAGCGTCACAGTGCTTGTGTTCAAGGGCAGGAGTAGCCTAATGCTATGATACAATGACTGTACCTCAGTTCATGTTATCACATACACATTTTATCATCACATCATCATAAGAAGGAGAAAGAAAAAGGGAGTAGAAACAAAAGTTTGAAGAAGATGGAAAACAGTTGTAGTGATTTATGGAGTATTTTCTACTTTGAGTCATTATTCCAAATCTATATCTATCCCTAGTTTAAATATATCTTTACAACAAATCTATGAAATATGATTTAATAACTCCACAGTATAGATGACATAAAAAAAGAAAGAAAGACATTAGTACATTGCATAGTTAATTTCCAGATACAATGTCACCCAGATTGTAATTTATTTAGGATGGACAGTTTGTTTTGGATTTTTTGCATATCAAAATTTCATACTTAAAATGTGCTTCTACATAGCTTGTTATGGTCAAAAGCTTATAACAAATAATACCTATTGTGAAAAATCTCTATTTAAAAATGTAAAAAAAGAAATTTAAAAAAAACACTCAATATTAAAATATTCTTCTTGATGTCTTCTTTTCTCACTTATTTTTCCTTTCTCTCTCCTTTTCCACATTTCTCCTCTTTTTCACCTTGTCTGCTCTACCTATCATACCTCTTTTCCCATTAAAAGGATGATCTTCTTTTATCACCTTTCTTCTCTTTTTCTTCTTGTCCCCCTTTTTCCCACTTCATCTCCTGTATTCTGCTACTGGTTGTCCATGTTTACACATTTCCTCCTTCTTGGTCTTGTCTTTTCTTCCTTTCTTTTTCATCTCTTTGTCCCTTTCTCCTGCTACTTCTCTGCTACACATCCCACACCTTTTCCTTGTTTATTCCACTTCTTTGGAATAGGCATGAAATGGAAAATATAACAAGACAAATAAATTCCTGGGACTTCCACAAGATCTTGACACTCCATACTCCAATTTCAATGTTCATAAATATAATTGAGGGCTTTCTGCATTATGCACAGGTTCATACTAAATTATGTAAAATATTCTCCTCTAGCATTTATATTCCAACACTATCTTAGATCAATTAAGTTCACAGTAATTTTGAAAACAAATTCTCCATATTTATTTTCAGTTAGCTTGTCTTCTGCTCCTGTTATTTGTTGAGGAATTTTAATTTTTACAAACCCATAATATTTGGCTCAATTAAAATATTCAAAGTCTATAACTGGCAGTTAGTTAGAAACATCCATTAATAAATATAGATTAATTTATATTAAAATGGTATGTCTATTAGTGTCATCTAAGAAGATTATAAAGGAAAATAACCACATATTCTCATTTACCTAAAAATAGAAAGAATTACTAAATTCAAGTTTAGAGAGAAGTGAGAAGATGATCAGAAAGTAGGTTACGTTGCCTCAGGCTTCCTTGGAAAAGACTTACTTTATTATTAAGCAACTTATTTTAATTCCAAATTCATGAAGGCACACACTGCCTCTAAACATATGTCTGTTGGTGAGTTGAACATATTTGTCTAAATTGAATTTTTATTCTTACTGCTGCCAGATAATGAAGACAAATAGGTTTCATATGTCAAACTCTGTTACTGCTTGGAGAAGACTTTTAAAAATCCATCACCCTTTGCCAAGATTCTTATTTAAAATGTACAGAAACTTCTTTAGTCCATTAATAATAAGGGGAAAACAATAGGTCTTTGGATTTTGATATAAACAAATTTGTCACACTTTCACATTTACATGTACTTTTGGAATTAACTAAAGTTGGGACTCTTTCTTCAAGATTATAGCTTAGACTGTTTTCTAAGTGTTCATTTTTGGAAAAGGAAACACTAATTTTTCTGCATTATTTTTACATATTGCTATTACAGAGATACTGTTTATATAGTCAGTTTAGGTTTCTTACTAACTTGTTTTTTAGTCTTGATATTTATATTTATTTTTAAATTTATGAAAACATTAGAGTGTATACATATATTTTTTTCAAAAGTCTGAGTGTAGTTTTAGGCTTTCTATAACTTATTAATGTCTTTATTATATCTCATGAATATTCTGATGAATATCTCCAAGGTATCCAAAGATCACTTTTGTCTGACCCCAAGTTGAACTATGGCTCTTCAACAAGGCTGCCTCACCTCATTTTCTTTTTCTGTATTTGCCACTTTTTTCACCAGTGCATTTCACTCTTGACCTGTATTAACAGCCTCAGTTATAAACCAATTCTCTGACACTTACTCTCCCATTCTGTAGGTTGTGTATTTGCTCTGTTGATTGTTTCCTTGATGTGCAGAAGCTTTTTAATTTAATCAAGTCCTATTTTATTTATTTATTGTTGCTGTGATTGCCCTTGGGGTCTTCTTCATAAATTCTTTCCCAAGGTCGATATCTAGAAGAGTTTTTCCAACATTTTCTTCCAGAATTCTTATGGATTCATGTGTTAGATTTAATCTATTATCCATCTTGAATTAATTTCTGTGAGTGGTGAGAGATATGGATCATGTTTCAAACTTCTACATGTGGTTATCCCATTTTTCCAGCACCATTTATTGAATGGGGATCTTTTCCCCAGTGTATATCACTGTCTACTTTGTCAAAGACCAGATGGCAATATGTGGATAGTTTTATATCTGTGTTCTCTGTTCTATTCCTATGGTCTGTCTATGTCTCTATTTTTGTGCCAGTACCATGCTGTTTTGGTTACTCTAGCCTTGTAGTATAGCTTGAAGCCTGGTAAATTGATACCTCCCTTTTTGCTTATGTTTGCTCTGTCTATAAGGGGTCTTCTCTGATTCCATATGAAGTTGAAAGCATTCCTGCTTATAACTGGAAGCAGACAAGGTTGCCCACTATCACCCCTTCTATTCAACATAGTGCTGGAAGTCCTAGCCAGAGAAATTAGGCGAAAGAAGGAAATCAAGGGTATCCAAATGGGGCAGAAGGGGTCAAACTGTTGCTCTTTGCTGACAATATGATCTTATATCTATAAAATCCCAAAGAGTCTGCCAAGAGACTCCTGGAAATAATAAATAAATTCAGCAAAGTCTTAGGCTACTAAATCAATGATACACAAATCAATAGCATTCCTACACATCAATAGTCAATCTAAGAATCAAATCAAAGCTCAATACTTTTCACAATAACTACAAAGAAAATAAAATACCTAGGAATATATTTAACCAAGGAGTTGAAAGTTCTCTACAAAGAGAACTATGAATCACTGAGGATGGAAATTGCAGATGATGTAAACAAATGGAAAAACATATCATTCTCATGGATCAGCAGAATCAACAGTGTTGGAAAGTTTTTTTAAATAAAATAAATAAAAGAGACATTTTCTAAGTGAATAATTTTGAAGAGTATATGTCAATTTAGTTTATAATAGACATTAACTAATGACTCTCACAGTGAATAGCATAGTAGTAAATATTTAACTGGCTCTCAGAAATTAAAAAAAGCCCTGAATTTAATCTAATTTCCATACATAATCCCACCATGGCATATTTCAAGCTACAACTTGGCATCCCTGGAAACAGAGTTGGAAAGAGTTGTGCACAATTGGATCCAATAAGCTGGTGTGAACTGACTCTTGTGCATCACATTATATTTCAGTAATCTTTGGAAGACACACTACAAATTATATATAGCAGAGATTAAGTAAATTTTCATTAAATTAAGCACAATATGGTTATTTTATAATTATGCTATATAATTATAAGTGTAGATTTTTAAAATGGATCATCAATTAAGTAAATAATTCATAATAATGTAATATTTTACTAATATGTACACTTTGTATTGGATTAATTAAGACCCAACACTTATCACACTCCTTGAAAAATCCCTTATTCTATCTAAGTCAACTGCTTTCAGTTCTGTAATATACTTATTCTCTCTCACTTTCATACCAATCTATCCATATAGTCTGAATAGGTACTCTTTTGTTTTTCTTTATGTGTCTCTATTTACATATATTCCTAATATATACTTAATCTGTCCAAGACATAACTGTAGCTAACATATATAACCTGTATCTATCTGCTTACATCTATTATTTATCTGTATACATTTACACTTATCTGTACTTATTCATACCAATACCCATCTCATTCCTTCCCATTTGTTTATTAATGTGTAACATTTTGTTATCATGATTTAAAGCTTTGCCTATAATTCAGGATTTGAGCTAAACAATTTAACAAACCAATTAGGTATATTTAATGCATAAATATGAATTGGTTTCTGTCAAAATATAAATATTAGATTTATTTTGCCTATTTTTATAAAAGGTAAAAATTAAGTATAATGAAGCCTCTAAGCTCTTAAAATGATTTCAGACATGCTAATGAAGGTAAAAGAAAAAAAAAAGTTCAAATTTCTGATGCAGAAGATAAAATTTGTCAATTCACAATTGATTTCTTGATGGTTACCTAAATGGGATCAAATGTCCATCTGAGGATAAACATTTATATCCTCTAGTGATTTTGCTTTTTCTAACTACAAAATAATTTCAGGAACTTTAATAAAATGAAGAAAATTTTTAAAAAGTAATTAATGTAAGACAAAAACAGAAGTCTCAGGCTAAGAAAAAAAGAGAGCAATAAAACTTGGGGTAAGAAAGTTGCTTCAATCGGTCAGTTTCTTGGTTTGCAAAAACAAACAAACAAACAAAAATGTGCTGCTTATTTCTCTCTTTTAAAGTAAAGTATCATTTTTTTCCCCCAGTTCGGAATTATAACTTTTCCTTGTGGTCTCATTCAAGGTAATTTCCCTTAGGAAAACCTTATATAAGCATCATCTGTCAATGAAATATTTATTTATTATAGCTTATTATAGGGGTACAACAGTTCTGGTTAAGTATGTCAATGAAATATTAACAGATAAGCATTTGTTCATATGTTTTTACAATTATATCTTGCATTATATGTTGTGGCAATGTTTTTCATACAACATTTATTATTATAGTCTTAAAACTTGCTAATCATCAATAAAAACATATCTCTTTCCCTCAATGAAAAAACAGTAAATGACATTTGCAGAGATTAAAATAATTTGTTTTTATATTTCTAAAAAGTGGTTTTTCATTGTGATCAGAAGTATTTCTGATGATAAGCACCTTTGAAGAGTTCAAAAAGTATTTTTTCCAAGTTCTACCTCTGCCCTGTGAGAGTAAGCATGCAGAGTGCAACAGTGAGAAGTTCATGGAATCCTGTGAAAACCATTCATTCGAGTAATGTGTACCAAATAATAAAATTTGGAAGAACTTGGAGAAACATGTGAGGTCAAGACAGAGTTGACTCCACAGAGCACTATGAATTACAGTAATCAATTTTTGTCTTCAGCCATCCACTTTTATTTCTTTCATTCCCCTTTGACTTTCTCCTCCTCATATCATGAAACTCTTTCTTTCTCCTATATACTACTAAAATATTGCCTGAGCATTCTGATCTCCAGCCAAATCAATTTTTTCCAGAACTTTTTAGTGCTTTAGTGTTGGTTGTGGGGGGATCAGAATATGGTAGAAAGAGCACTGAACTTAGAGGTCATTCTGTGAAGTGTGTACATATTTGGGGGGACATTAAAAATGAAAATACACACAAAGCATTTAAAAGTTAAAAAGCTGGATACAGAATTGAGCAAACTCTGTAATACTAGGTATAAAGGTAGAAGAGAGCATACCTATTTTGTGGGGCAGTGCATAGCAACATCTACATGCATCTACTATAGACCATTAACCACAACACAGTGGTATTGGAACATGGTGACACAGAATACAGGAGCAGACAGTACCACACAATGCAGGTTGACAAAAAGTCACTTCAAAGAATTCTGTCCATACACATATAAGGCTTCAGGCCACATCAATGAGTCCAAATAATTTTGATTATTTGGAAGAATAGTAGGAAAAAACGACAAAGCTTTAATTCAAAGCAACCAAGATGTTTGGGAGCTTATCTAGATATGGATAAGAACCAAAGCTTAACTGATTAACTAATAAATGAATCAATTAATTTAGAAACTTAAAAATCAATTTCAGGGATTAAGAAGCCGCTAGGGTCACTAAGAAGAGGAATTTAGTGCTGATCCTTACAGTATAGAATAAAAGCTACCTGACCTAGGATTGTAAGATACAGGAAACTCATTTAAATTTGAATTTCTGATAAAAATTGAATAATTGCAATATTTGGGGCATATTTATGTTTAGAAATCCATTGACCATCTGATTTAAATTTAACTATGTTCTTTTTTTTTATTATAGCTTATTATGGGGGTACAACCGTTCTGGTTAAATATATTGCCCATGCCCCTCCCAACCCCCCGAGTCTGAGCTTCAAGAGTTTCCATTCCCCAAACAGTGCGCATCGCACTCATCATGTAGATATACACCCATCCCCTCCCCCCACCTCTGTCCGATACCCAATTGGTGTCTTTCCTAAATGTGCACTCAGGTGTTGATCAGGGAAACCAATCTGCTGGTGAGTACATGTGGTGCTTATTTTTCCATTCTTGGGATACTTCGCTTAATAGAATGGGTTCCAACTCTCTCCAGGAGAACGAAAGAGATGTCGTATCATCGTTATTTCTTATACCTGAGTAATACTCCATGGTATACAGATACCACATTTTACCAATCCATTCATGAACTGATGGACATTTGGGTTGTTTCCACATCTTAGCAATTGTGAATTGTGCTGCTATAAACATTCGAGTGCAAGTATCTTTATTATAGAATGACTTTTGTTCTTCTGGGTAGATGCCCAATAATGGGATTGCTGGATCGAATGGAAGGTCTATTTGAATCTGTTTAAGGAATCTCCATATTGCTTTCCACAGGGGTTGTACTAG
>CM052443.1:105097989-105127921 GCA_028533085.1 Varecia variegata | reverse complement strand
TCTATTTTTAGTAGAGACGGGGTCTCACTCTTGCTCAGGCTGGTCTCGAACTCCTGAGCTCGAGCAATCCACCCGCCTCGGCCTCCCAGAGTGCTAGGATTACAGGCGTGAGCCACCGCGCCCAGCCTGTAAAAATATTTTTAAAAAGAAGTTGGGAACAAAAAATATTTAATAAATGTGCACAAACACACACATCTATTAATTATATATTATCAGCTTCAAGTTATTATGGAGAGAACACAAATAGTAAGAATTAAAAAATGCCTTCATCCTAACAGCAGATTTTGTGAAATATTTCACAATTGGGTCCTGAAAGAAGGCTGATAATGACCAAGAACAGGCATAATTATTTTAAAATATAATAAAATCCTGATGAAATCAGCAAATATAAAACTTTTTCTAACATGTAATAAGAATGTATTTTTTTTATCCCAAAAAACTTACTGTAATAATACTCGTTTATCTTAAAGCTTTGAATTTTTACCTACATATGGTACTCCTCAGAACCACAGTTTTAAATAGATAAATAATTTACCACCTTTGGAATTTTGATAAAATACGGCCTAAAGAAGAATCAGTACTTAATGGCAAGAGAGGTGAATCCCTGGTTTGTCAAGTTCAAACTAATCAAAGGAATCCAGATTATGATTGTGAAAAGTTCAATTTAGTCAGCATTGCTTCTGCTAGTGGACATTGGGCAATAGGCTCTACCCCATGTTCTCTCTTGTCTAGAAAAGACTCATTATGTATTTCTTGAGAAGTTACTTTGTCCACATTTTTTAGGTCACTGTGCATCAGATAAATGTTTTTTATTCAGACTAATACCCTTATTCTGTTTTAATTTATATTACTATGTTATATTTTCTTTTGAAAAAAGTACTAATACAATATTGGAGCAATGTAGGAAAAAATCAAAGAAATAAATATATACTACTAGGAAGCCCAATGATCCCCTACTTTACTATACACTAAAAAACCTGTAGGAAATACATAAGTGATTAAAAACAGTAAATATATGAATTGCATTTTATAAGTATCCCTTATGTGTCCTACAATCACTAGTGCAAGAGCAAACCTTTCTAATTGTAATCAAACTAAAGCTTTTAGATCTACTTCAAGTAAATAGGAAGATTTCTCAGTTTTCTAGAAATTTATTTTAATGTGTACAAAATATTGTGTTTTACATGTTTGACTCTGAATTAGTCATGGAGATGACATTTTTTAAAGAGAAGTCAAGTTGAGAACTCACTATAATTCCTTTTCTGTCTGTTTGTTTTCAGAAGCAGTACATCAAACTGTTCTTTCAAAAACTGTGAATTAGATAAATTGGTTCCTACTCTTAGTAAATGAGTTTGATATATTATGTTAGGTAGTGTTCTATCTTAATTATGTGGAATTATTGTTAAGATACATGTACTTTTTATCCTTTCTTAAGTTTATTGCACTGGCTGGAATGTCTACAATCATGGTATAAAATTATGCAATTGTGTGTATAACTGTCAATTTCCTATATTTAGTTGAAATCATACTATTGTTTCACTGTTATTTATGTTGTTACATCATATGCACTGTGGTGGCCATGAAAATGAACCTCTCAGAACTCCCACTGCAGTAGCATAATTGACCAAGTGCCCCAGCTGCTGTGCTCTGAAATTCATAACCATGTTTGTGCTGAGAACATGTTTCCCATATGCTGCTCCCCGGCAATAATCTGAGCAAGAGAGAGGTACTAGGACAGGCCCTCTTTTCTGAAAGAAAAGAGCCTCTTAAGATGGGTAGCATGATTCAAGAAATCCCCGGCTGGGCGCGGTGGCTCACGCCTGTAATCCTAGCACTCTGGGAGGCCTAGGCGGGCGGATTATTTGAGCTCAGGAGTTCGAGACCAGCCTGAGCAAGAGTGAGACCCCGTCTCTACTAAAAATAGAAAGAAATTATATGGACAGCTAAAAATATATATAGAAAAAAAATAGCCGGGCCTGGTGGCACATGCCTGTAGTCCCAGCTACTCGGGAGGCTGAGGCAGTAGGATTACTTGAGCCCAGGAGTTTGAGGTTGCTGTGAGCTAGGCTGATGCCACGGCACTCACTCTAGCCCAGGCAACAGAGTGAGACTCTGTCTCAAAAAAAAAAAAAAAAAAAAAAGAAATCCCCATCTTTTTAACTGTATTTTAATGTCAAAATTCATAATTCATAATTTAATTATCTTTGATTCTTTGATTTAGGATTATAAAACTTTATAAAGTAAAGAGGGATATGTTAAATATTTTCTCATGTTTAAGAAATTTTATTAGACATTTTATCATCTTTCGTAATATATTTAGTTTCTATATCCCAGTGGCTCCTTCCATTGTATTTCTCTGACTAACTACAACAAAATCTTTTGGCAAAAACACACAAAACTATCAGAAAACTCTAGAGATGAATCAAAGGAGGGAGACTAGATAAGATGTTCAGGCCTAGATGTATAACTCTAGGAAATAATGAAGGATTTTTTTTTCTATTTTAACTTTTCCTTTTACTTATATTTATCCTAGCCTAGGCATTATAGTATCCCTAAGCCAGAACTGCAAATGGACACAGATAGAAAAAACCCTACCACATTCGACCCTCAAAAAAAGTCACTTTCTTCAGTTAGAGAACTTAGAAGGAGGGTTCCATGTGGGGTGGGATGGCACCCTTTAGACTTTCCTTCCCAACCCCAGTTAATGACCCCAAAACAAATGGTTCTTTTCCCTTTCAACCAGCATGGGAGTGGAATATCACTCCACTCATCATTGTGGTAATTCCTGTCAGCAGGGCCCTGTAGATTCGCCAAAAACTACAAGTGTGAGAAAGAGACAAAGTCCCAAACTCATTCCCATAGCCTTTGGTGATGTATCCTGCAAGACAAAATACCAGAGAGAGTTTACAGAGGCTAAAGAACCTGCACTCTAGCCAGTACAACAGGAATGGGATACCCTCAGATTCAAGGAGTAGGGACTGACAATCACTTTAAAAGAGATAGTTTAGATTTTTATATGAAAGCCTGGGATTCCCAACAAGCTGCACATATGACCAAAATAAACAACACAAAGGCTCTGAACACTACATACTACATTACGGACAACTGTCTAGGTTTCAGATGATCTGTTGCATGGAGCAGAAGTTGGATATGACAGAACAGCATTCTAAAGGATTTAAAAACAAAAATGACATTGCAAATATAGCCTACAGAAACCAAGCAGTCTGCACTTCACTGGATTGTCTGTCTGCTGAAACAAAAAGTTAGACATTCTCCAAAATATTTAAATAGGACTGAGATATTCAGATATTATATTCAAAATGTGCAAGATATATTCTAAAATTATCTGTTATACAAAGAACTGAGAGAACTGAAACCCTCCAGGGAATAGACAATCAACAGAACAGATCTCTAATTTTAAAATTTCTAGATGTTATTTTAAATTATAAAATATTCATTAAAAGTTGATTATGTGCAACTTGGTAAGTATATTATAATCACTAGAGAAATCATGAGTAAATTATACACAAAGATATATAGTTAAAAATTCAATAGATAAATTGAAATAGAACTCTGAAAATATTTAAATGATACAAAAGGAAGAAAAAAGAGAAATAGAAAAATGAAAAAGAAACCAAAAAACTAATAAAAATTTAGTTATAAAATAATGATATTAATCAATAAAAATATATTAAAGATTGACAGTTTAGATTAAAATTTTAAAAAAACTGTATCCTGTCTAAAATAAACCTATAAAAGCTATATATGACAAACCCACAGCTAATATTAATGTCATACTAAATGAGATAAAGTTGAAAGCATTTCTTCTACAAACTGGAACAAGACAAGGATACCCACTTTCACCACTTCTATTCAACATAGTACTGGAAGTCCTTGCTAGAGCAATTAGGCAAGAGGAAGAAATAAAGGGCGTCCTACTTGGAAAAGAGAAGGTCAAACTCTCCCTCTTTGCTGACTATATGATTTTATATCTAAAAAATCCTAAACACTCCTACAGAAGACTCCTATAATTAATAAATAAATTCAGCAAAGTCTCAGGGTACACAATTTATGTACACCAATCTGTACCATTTCTTCACATTAATAACAGCCAGCTGAGATTCAAATTAAGAAACCAATACCATTTACAATATCAAAGAAAAAAATACCTAGGCATATACTTAAGCTAGGAGGTGAAAGACATCTACAAGAAGAACTACAAAACACTAATGATAAAGATTGTTGATGACATAAACAAATAAAAAAAAAAATCCCAGGCTCCTAGATAAAAAGAACCAATATTGTTAAAATGTCTATAATGCCCAAAGTGATTTACAGATTCAATGCAATTCCCATCAAATTATTAGGGTCATTTTTCACAGAATTAGAAAAAAAGAATTCTAAATTTCCTATGGAATCAAAAAATACCCCAAATAGCCAAAGAAACCCTAAGGAAAAAACAAACAAACAAAAACAAATCTGCCAGCATCACATTACCCAACTTCATATTATACTACAAGGCTGTAGTAACCAAAACAGCATGGTACTGGTATAAAAGTAGACACTGAACAGAATAGAGAATGCAGAAATAAAATTATACACCATCAACTAACTGATCTTTAACAAAGCAGACAAAAACATACACCAAGGAAAGGACACACTACTCAATAAATGGTGCTGTGAAAATTGGAGAGCCACATGCAAAAGAATGAAACTGGATTTCTATCTCTCACCATAAACAAAAATTAACTCAAGATGGATTAAAAACTTAAATGTAAAACCTGACACTATAAAAATTCTAGAAAACATAGGAAAAACTCTCCTGGACATTGGCCTAGGCAAATAATTTATGTCTAAGATCCCAAAAGCAAAGACAACTAAAACAAAAATAAATAAATGTGATTAATTACACTAAAAAGTTTCTGCATAGCAAAATAAATAACCAACAGAGTAAATAGACAACCTACAGAATGTGAGAAAATATTTGCAAACTATCTATACATCTGAAAAATAACTAATATCCAGAATATACAGGGCACTCAAATCAGCAAAACAAAACCAGGAAAAAAAAAAACATTAAAAAGTGGGCAAAAGATATGAACAGACATTTTTCATAAGAAGCTATACAAATGGCCAAAAAACATAGGAAAAAATACTCAACATAACTAATCATCAGGGAAATATAAGTTAAAAACACAATGAGATACCACCTTACCCCTGTCACAACGATCATTATTAAAAAGTCAAAACACAATAGATGTTGTCCTGGATGTGTTGAAAAGGGAACACTTATATGATAAATAAATAAATATATATGCACACACACACACGCAGACACCATGGAATACTACTCAGCCTTTAAAAATAATGAAATAATGTTTTCAGAACCTTTGATGTAACTGGAGGCCATTATCCTAAGTGAATATCTCAGGAACAGAAAAATAAATTCTGTATGTACTCACTTATAAGTGGGAGGGAAACAGTGGGCATACGTGATTATACAGAGAGCCATAATGGAGTTTGGACACTCAGAAGACAGGAACATGGGAGGCAGTGTGGGATCAAAAACTACCTATCAGCTACAGAGCACACTATTAGGGTGAGAGGTACACTAAAAGTGCTGACTTCACCACTATACAATTCATCCATGTAAAAATAAACCATTTGTACCCCCTAAATCTATTGAAATAAAAAATAAATAAATAAAGTAAACATACTTGAAACATAATGATTTAGACAGCATACAAACAAAAAGGTGGAAAAATACATAACATGCAAATACTATCATACAGATGCAGATACATAACATGCAAATACATAACATGCAAATACTATCATACAGATGCTATAGCATTGTCAGACAATGTAAATTAAAATAAGAAAAATAGCGCATATAAAAACAGGCACTATATAGTGATAAAATTCACAAAGCCCCTGCTATGGTTTGGATATTTGACCCCTCCAAACTTCATCTTGAAATTTGACCTCCACTGTTGAAGGTGGGGCCTAATGGGATGTATTTGGTTCATGGGGGTGGAGGTAAACCTCTCTTCTTTATAAATTGCCCAGCTGCAGGTATTCCTTTGTAGCAACATAAATAGGACTAAGACACTCCCCAATTGGATTGTGAAGATAGCACACACCTACACATTTGTAGAAGTGGATTGAAGATGCTTTGGTTTGTTCAGGTATTATCCATCTCATATTCACATTGATTCTAAAGCTGGCAGACTGGTGAATGGGGAGCATAGTCAGCCAAGATTTAAGTTTGTTGGTGAAGAAATAACAGAGAAAATGAGGTAGGATTCACAAAATATCTGACTCCTGAATGCCGCTTGCCTTCTCTTGAGCTGGTTACACAATTATAGTTCCTCCATACAATTTGCACTTTCTGAATGTCTTATTTTTTACATTTTTTAAAGTACATATTAAGTCATCAGGAATAGTAAATGATATGGAGAAATCCATTTGGCAGGAAGTAAAGCTGCACCATCTTAGTGCAGAAAAATATATAACCCTATTACTTAATTGCATTTACAAATGTGACATTTATGGATCATAAGAAAAACAGGGAAATGCAGCATACTTACTTTATCTGCTTAAGTTTAATTCTAGTACATGAATATTTTTGATAAATTCCCTATATTTTTATTCTACCCTGGAATAAAAATGATTTGTAATCTACTCTGGTTGTGATACTTTTGGTATTTCCTATTTTTATGCATACACTGAATAAAATGCATATTCCTAGAACACAAATTTCTCTTTACAATGGTCTTTAGCTAGCAAAATTGTGTTTTACTTCTGCATCAGTGTACGTGTTTGTCATTCTACAACATCCACTCAGACATTTAGCAATTATTTCAATAGGCACATATCAAATGTAAACTGTGCATTGAAATTTCACATATATTACAAAGAAAAATTAGTATTTCTATTTAATCTGTATGTACAAAAGAGTACAGGAAATTATAAAACTAATAAAATTGGAAAATTAAGTGTCTTTACTCTTTAAGTAAGAACATGGATGTTTTGATGGCAAATGTTACATAATAAGGCTCTTAAAATATGATATCCTTGGAATAGAGAGAATGAATATAGAAATGCATATTACTCATATAGAAGAATAAATATTAAGCTATAAATATCCACACATATTTAAGGTTGAGAACTACTTGTGATCTGAGTAATCATGTTCTTTGCCTTTAACTCAGGAGTCTTGTTACTTAGGCCATCAGCAAAGAAAATGTTCCAACAACTTGTTAGTTTGCAAGTAGGGTAAAATCTCAAACACTTCAGAGTTCTTGACAGATTATTTGACTTTATTCTGTGTATGTGACCAAAGAGATATAAACAGATTAGAATGTTACTAACTGTGCCTGTAAATGTCATTTATATTCAAGCAAACTCCACTTTTGTATGTCCTATTCAATGTGTGGTTATGATAATGATGACGATGGTGATGATAAAAGTTTACATTTTTAATGCTTGCTATACTTTACGAAGGCATTCAATTTATTAACACATTCAAACCTTACAATAACCCTATGAATTAGGAATTATCCCTGTTTACAGATTAAAACAACCTGAGCAATCAAATGAGTTTTCCAAATTTACATCACTAGTCAAGTAAGATCAAGGATTTGAATCCAGGTAGTTGAGTCTTAAATGTCTATAATTACCTACTTCTGTTCTTTGTTCTCCTTCCCAGAATGGTTACCTGTCAACAGGTCATACGTCCCAGCATTTGCTCTTTTTTCTAGGTCATAATCATAAATTAAGTTAGGAAGTATGAATACACAAAATAATAAAATTGATAGGTGATGGTGCTGTGTAATTCATATCTAACCTGTGAAATCTTAAAGAACGGATACAGGATTTTGTTTTTTTAGGTTAGTAAACACAACAATAACAACAACCTGACATATATCTGTTTTTCAATTAATAACTAACTATGAAGAGAAGGACTAAAAAAGGATAAATAAAAGGCAGACAAGAATAAAAGAAGGAAAACGGAGGGAAGACACGAAAGAAGGAAGACAGGATAGAAGAAAGGAAGGGAGGGATGGAAGGAAGGAAAAATGTCAGTGTTATTCACATTTGTGATAAAAGTACAGAATAAATTTCAACTGTAAAAGATCATTGTTTTCCTTTTGAACATATTCCACAGCTTTACAAAGGAATGGAAATAGAGCTTTGTCTACTTTGCTGCATAAGTTTATGCGTTAATACCTAGGAATTCAAGTGAAAAAAATAGAAAACTAGTTACTGAATGATGTATATTTGTGAAAGAGCCACTTTATTTAAAAAATGATTTTTAAGGAACTAATACACATCACTAACAGTATAAAACTCTGTGCAGTAAAAAATAAAAGAAGTAGTGTGATGGCAAGACTGTACATAACAATTTTGCTGAAGTAGTCAGTCTTCCATTGTCATAACTGGATGACTTAGTGCTACAATGATATATCTGGAAAAAGGAATTGTCAATCAAATATATACTATACATCTATAAATGTACCGTAAATTAGAACTTTAGTTTTGGACATTCTTTTTTTGAGTGGTGGTATACAAGGTTAAAACTTTATTTTAGGGGTTAAGACATTTAGAAAATTTATCAATCTTTTACCATTTAGCAACAATGTATTTCCACATTAAGATGATCATAAAAGAGGATTGTGATAGCATGTATTTATCTTAGTCCCAGGATAGAGAGACTATATGTAAGCAGAGCTTTCTTCCCCTGAATGTTCTCACTTTACCTGCCCACATCTTCTAACTTTTCTTTTTTTTTATACCTTCTAACTTGTCCTTTGTCCTAAATCAAACAATTGGTGGATGTTCTGGGAGAATTTTCTTCCTCTATTAAGCAACTATTTCTTACCATTATCTTATTGAGATAAAATTCAATTTTTGTCATTACAGTATGTAAATGAGTAAAACTTTATTATTTTTTAAAATTTTATAATTTACATACCAAATTTATAGTGTGAGCAGATGCAGCCCCTTTTATGATTCTGAAAGTTGAAACACAATTGATCAACATGAATCCATCAATGGCCTCCAACCTCAGCTGTTGAAAAAGGTACAGTGAGGAATATATGATCCACAATATCAGAACAAGTGACAACTCAGATTGGAGGTTGAACTGCATTGAAAAGAGTATTTCAGGCCAAAGGATACTAATAGAAATATAGGTTGAAAAACTGGTGTTGAGGAATAACTGAACTCTGGCTACCGTCAAATTTTCTGAGAAGGTGACGGGAAGTTTCTGACAAGTAGTAAAGGCTTATGTTTCACTGAGTAAAACAGCTGGAATTTTCTTTTAAAAATATTAACAGCTGGAATAATAAATATGGAGCTCTTATTTAAGAATGTTCTCACTAGAAATAGTAACAACGTTATTTGGGAATGTTTGATGTGAATCCATTTGATAAATTTTGATATATGAAATTTTTTCTTTATGACAAGTTTCTCTGTGATCAAGCAATACTAAAAAAATAAGCTGCACAAAAATCTAACTCATTTAAAAATAAAATATGGAGATTTAAATGAAACAATTATAGTATTAAGAAGGAATTCTCACAAAAAGCTTCAAAAGGAGTGTCATTTATGAAGACATTACATATACAAAAAATGAGGGCCAAGCTTTGAAATGTAGAATCAATAAAGTAAGGACACAATATATAAAATTTTGTTTTGGTAAATAGGCAATAATGATTAAAACCATTTTTTTGTGAAATGCTTACTTTTTATTTCTAGTTACTGAGCAAATGCACATCTGAAAGCATTTTTATTTGTGCTGTAAATATACGTACATGTGCATATGTGTATCTGTATGTATAATATAATCAATCAATCTTTAAAAGTATACCCAATTCTACTTCCTCCTAGAATGTAGAAGTATGGAAAGAGTATTCCACTCACTCTATTTTTTTTTTTAAATACAAGATCAAAAACCACAATTTAAATTCTTAATCCCTTCAGAGAATTGAGGTTGCATGATAACAAGTAACCTGAAATCTAAGAAAGAACAATACTCCTCCCAAGAAGAGATAGGTTACTCAGACTACTTTGCCTGTTGCAGAACCTGGGAAGAGATTGGGGACACAATGCAAGCAGATAGGAAAAAGCCAGCTAAAATTATAACAAATTGCTAAAGGCAGAGTTTGAGCTGCTGTGATAGTATGGAGCCCCTGGGAGACACAGACAGGAAACAGTTCAGCTGCTCATGGGCTATATAACAGGGAGCTCCACCTAATGCTTTTAAAAAGCCCAAACCTCTTTGCAAAAGATTGTGGGAGCTGCAAGAGACCACAGGAAGCCTCCTTTTGTGGTATAGGTGTTGGGGAGGGTAGGATGAACTATGCAATGAAGACACAATAAACCCTTGCAAGCTTCTTTTCTCAAAGCCCTAAGCCTCTGGGAGAGGGGAAGAAAACTATTTCTCTCTCTCAGGAACAGGTGAAGATACATTTTTCTAAAAGAACATGAAGAAAATCTATTTTACCTTTGGCAGAGGAATACGAAAAATACCTAAGTTTAGACTCCCATGCCAATAGCATAAAGGTCTCCTATCGTGGAAGAGGGTGGGAAACTTTGGCCATTACAAAACTTACCACAGATACAAGGCAAAGCTTCATTGCCATGAGAAGAAGGGACAGGATGCAGAGAAATCCACATCCCTGAGACTAAATTACATGGAGCTCACTTACCTATAAGGATAACAGTTCTTTCACCTCAAAGCGCGCGCGCACACACACACACACACACACACACACACACATATACCTGTAAATACAAACACACCTAGACAGGTAATATTCAGACAGCTGAAAAACAAAGATGAAAGGAATATCTTAAAGACAGTGTCTTGTTCCATTTGTGTTACAATAGAGAATATTTGAGACTGGGTAATTTATAAAGACAAGAGTTTCATTTGGCTATGGTTCTGCATGCTGTACAAGAAACATGGCACCAGCATCTGCTTCTGGTGAGGGGCTGAGGCTTCTTCCATTCATGGTATAAGGCAAAGGGGAGCTAGCATGTGCAGAGATCAGAGGGCAAGAGAGGGGAAGAGAGAGAGAGAGAGAGAGAGAGAGATGGGGGTGAAGGCACCAGGCTCTTTTTAACAACCAGCTCTCAGGGAAACTCTTGGGCAAATTAATAGAGCAAGAACTCACTCATTATCTAGAAGATTGCAGCAAGCCATTCATGAGGGATCTGCCCCATGACCCAGATAAATACCTCCTATTAGGGCCCTACTTTCAACACTAGGGATAAAATTTAAACATGAGACTTGGAGGGTCAACTATCCAAGCTATAGTAGGCAGTTAGGTACAAAAGACACATTAAATATAGAAAAATAAGATTTAAGTAGGAAAAATACATTAAATACAGAAAAACAAGGTTTCTCATCAGAAAACCTGCAAACCCCGTGATCATGGAGTGATTTGGAAGTACTGCATGGAAAATGCTGCCAAGTTGTAATTTTGTATCACATATATTTCATAACTGAAAACAATATAAAGACAATTTCAGACAAACAAAAACTGAGGGAATTAATTGCATGCAGAAATGTACTGCAAGGAATGTTAAAGTTACATAGAAAATTACCAGAGAGAAACTTGGCTCTACACAAAGAAATGAATGATTCCAGGAATGGTAAAAAGAAAAGTAAATATAAAGACCACTTATCCTTATTTGTAACTGCTCATAAAGATACTTGCCTAAAGCAAAAACAGTAACATTTAATTATGGGCTTTATAACATGTAAATTTTAAAAATTTGATAAAGAATACAAAGGATGAGAGAGATGAACTGGATCCACACTGCTATGTTCATAAAATGCAGGTGAATAAGTATGATATTTGTAGGTATACTGTGACAAATTAAAGGCATAGCTTATAAAATTGAGAGTGACCACTGAAACAAGTAGAAAAAGATGTATAATTAATAAGCTAATGATGAAATTAAAACCAAATAAAAAATACACACATTTAATTCAAAGTCATGCAGAAAAAGAAAATGAGAATAAGAACAGATAAAACAAATGGAAACCAACCAGTAAGTTGATACATTTATATCCAAACATATCAATAATTATATTGGGTAGATAGTCTGAGCACCATAATTAAAAGACAGTAATTGTCAAGTTGTTAATAAAAGCAAGACTCAACTATCCACTTGCTATAAAAATTCTATTTTAAAAATAAAAGTAAATGAGCTAAAAGTAAAGCATGGGAAAAAGCATGAAAAAATTAATCTAAAGGAAGCTGGAGATACTATATTAATATCAGAAAAAGTAGGCTTCACATCAAGAAGTATTACAAGAGTTGAGGAGGGATATTGAATGATAAAAGACTGTCCACCAAGGAGATATAACATGCTTAAATGTTTAATGCACTTAAAAATACAGCTTCAAATTGCATGGAATAAAACCTGATAGAACCAAAAAGAGAAGTAGACAAATCTACAATTATAGTTTGAGACATCCTCTCTCAGTAATTGATACAGCAAATAGAAAATCAGTCAGGATACAAAGGTCTGAAGAACATCAATCAAGTTGACCTAACTAATAATTATAGAACACTCTTGCCAATAGCAGCAAAAACACATTCTTCTCAAGCACAAAGAGTTTCCATACTTTCGTCACCCAATTTCTTCTATGGTTAATAGCTCATATTGCCGTGGTACATTTGTCATAACTAAGAAACCAACTTTGGTACATTAACATTAACTAAATTCCATACATGATTCATATTTCACTAGATTTCCCGCCAATATATAATTTCTGTTCCAGGATCTCACCCAAGATATTGCATTGCATTTAGTTGTGATGTCTTCATAATTTCTTCTGGTCTGTAGCAGTTCACCTGTCTTTCCTTGAGGAGTGTGTCAAGTATTTCATATAATGTGTCTCAATTATTTTTTAATGTATTCCTCTTGATTAAACTTGGATTGTGGGTTTTTGAAAGAATAAGGATGAAGTGTCCTTCTTATTACTTCATATCAGGAGTATATGCAAACATCATGACTTATCACTGAAGATGTTTACCTTGTTCATCTGGCCAAGGTAGTGTTTGTCAGTTTCCTCCACTGTAAAATTCCATTTTTACTATACTCTGTTCTTTGGAAATAAGTCACTAAGTGTTGTCCACACTCAAGGCAGGTTGGGGGTAGGGAGTGATTATGCTTTACCTCTTGAAGAGAAAAAATATCTATGTATTAATAAGTTATTTGGATTCTCTTGTAAGAAAAAATTCTCTCATTCCCTATTTATTTATTTAATCATGGATTTACATCAGTATGGATTCTAGAATATTTTTGTTTGTTTGTTTTAGGTTATAACCCAACACTGGGTTGTATATGGATACTTTAGTATACAGACACTATATTTATATTATTAGTAATTATTAATAAAATATAACATTTATTGAATGGTCATTAATTTTGGTGGAAAGGCATATAAAGCTTGCATCAAGCTACTTCATTTGTTGTTGCTTTCTAGATAATTAAAAGACTTCCTACAATGACTATTTTTGTTTGGATATGAGTTTCACATATGAAATATATAATTTATTATAAAAAATTTTCCATCTTTCTAGTTTTTTTATTGACCAAATAAACCTTTGGGAATGGGACTATTATCAAACATCAATGTCAATTTCATTATTACTACAAATGAGGACAGATCTTTTTCATGCTGTTAAAAATAAAAGAAACCCAGTGTTTATCTTATCTCCTGTATTTTTTATTTAACTTCAACTGAATTTTAAAAACATTATAGGAAAAACAAAGGGACATGTGAAGCTCAGAACTTTTTGATACATCTTTTTTCAACTTAAAATACTTCTGGGTAAAATAACATATGCTGTTTTATTGCCAAATATCTGTTACATATGCAATCATTCTCTTTTGTCTACAACAGTGATTACATGGTAAAATATTTTTCAGCATATATCCTTATTTTAAGTTATTTTAACATTTACGTATTCCATATGCTTGATGCTAGAATGCATTATGCCTGGGAATCTGGGAAACTTGATTGTCAGTATTGGAGGCAAGTTGAAAATGTTCCTATCTCAATCCTAAGAGATATAGTAGAAAGTGTACACTACAACATCATAATACATACAACACTCACTGTTCCTATCCATCAAATGAAACAACTAAAACACTCAAGAGAATTGTCTAACCCAGGTCTGGGTAACCTGAGGCCTTAAGGCCACATGTGGCCTTCTACGTCCTTATGTGTGGCCTTTTGACTGAATCCAAATGTTACAGAACAAATTATTTTATTTTTATTAATACATTTGTGTTCAGCTTTTATATTTTTATTTTATTTTTAAAATGAATATATTTAAAATACCAAAAAAAAAAAAAATAAGTTTCAATGAAATAATCCTCCCAGATTGACCCACCGAATCCTTCCTTGCCTCTTTTTAGCTTCTAGGGGTTTGCTAGAAAATTTTGGCATTTGTTAACTCGCAGTGAGAGTGCTTCAATCTCTGCTTCTATTGCCACATGTCATTTTCCCTATGTGTGTCTACATATAATGTTTTCCTCTGCTTATTTATTATTAGAAGGATTCAAATCATATTGAATTGGAGCTAACTCTCCCTGATGACCTCATTTCAATTTGATCACATTTGCAAAAACTCTTATTTCTGAAAAAGGTCACAATCACAGGTACTGGGGTTAGGACATCAATGTACCATAGACTTACTCTGCTATAGGAAAAAATCTTTTATTAAAAGGAGCCTCTCTCAAATGATATATATGAGTGAATCCAGCATATCAAGTTGAGATTAATATGTGTACCATTACATGCTCTCATCAATAGGGAAGAAAATATCCTAATAGTTATTTTAAGAAAGAACTCAATGAAATTTTAAAAATGTAAGAAAGTATAAATTAATAATAGTAAGAGCTGACACAAAACATAATAAAATGTAAAATAAGCATATATTGGAAATGATAAATTAATCAAAAACTAATTTATGTGCTTGAATATAGAATAAAGAGACAAAGTAAAGCATTGAGATTTAAGAGTAACAGAATTATTCAGACATAGCAAAATTAATAGATTTTTAAGAGAATGTAACCTGCAAACTCTAGAGAAAAATTTAAAAATCTGAAGGAAATAGATGATTGCTTAGTAATAGTTACATTACAATATTAAAGGAATAAGGACAAAGAACTTGAGAAATCAATTACCATAGAAGAAATTGTGAAGATAATTGGATGTCTATTCATAAAAAGCACCCTGATCAGATGATTTTATAGCTGAATTCCACTTATTTTTAAGTAGCAGTTAAGCCCAATATAATCAAACCTGTTCAAGAATATAAAAAATATGAAGTCTCCTAAATTTAATTTATTAACCAGATTATGTTTAATACCAGTGTCATAAATTTAATTTAGTAAAACTACTGACTACTTACTGTTGTCTAAGATGTCAAAGGTGGATCAACACTAAAAATATTAATGATATAATTTATGTATCAGTAAATTATAGAAGAAAAATCATGTGGTCTTATCAAAGATGCTAAAAAAGTGATAATATTCAGCCAAGGTAACTAATTAAAAATAAAAACAAAAACAACTGTGAATAAAATAAGTTTAGCAAGAAACTGTGACTATTGTAAATAGTATAAGAGAGATACTCAGAAAATTTTAGTTAAAATGTGAAATATTATCCACTTATTTTAAGAAAGATGTAATAAAATTCTCTAGCACCATTATCTGGAAGCTGTACCAAATACAAGAATACAAGAAATACAATTTACTGATATAAATATTGGTTAAAAAAAACATTAAACTTATGTACTTATAAAGCTTGTATACTTAGAAAACTGAAGAGATGTTAGTACAGCATTAGAATTAATGTGCTACATGATTATAGTTTTTTTCAATGTTACCAATAATCAGAAGTAGAAATGAGAAAATCTCACTCACAAGAAGATTCAAAACTGCAAAATCTAAAATTAACTGAATTAAAGAGTAGAATTATATGAAGCAAGTTATCTGAAAACTATAAAACATTAATGAAAGAAATTTAAAAAGATACATATAAAAACAAAGATATGCTGTGTCCATGGACTAGAATTACTATTGTTAACCGATTATACTACCCAAAGCAATCTACAGATTACAAAACTAAAGTAACCAAAACAGCATAGTACTGGCATAATATCATGCATATTGACCAATGGAACAGAGTAGCAAGCCCAGAAATAAATCCTTGCATTTCTAGTCAGTTGATTTTTGACAAAACCCTCATTTCACACCATAAACAAAAATCAACTCAAAATGGATTTAAAAACCTAAATGTAAGACCAGACCTGATACTATAAAAATACTATTAATAGAAGAAAACACAGGGGAAAGTTTCACAATGTTTGTCAGGGCAAAGATTGTTTTAGACATAAGCATAGGCAATAAAAGCAAAATTAGATAAATGGAATGACATCAAACTAAAAAGTTTTGCCCATCAAAGGAAATAATCAGCAGAGTAAAGAGACAACCTAGACAACAGTAGAATATATTTGCAAACCATACATATAAAATGCATTAATATCCAAATATATAAAGAACTCAAAATATATAAAGAATGATTCAATAGTAAGTAAACAAATAACTAAATTAAAAATGGGCAAAGCACTTGGATAGACATTTATCAAAAGAAAACATACAAATGGCCATCAGGTATATAAAAAACTGCTCTACATTACTAACCAAAGAAATGAAAATTAAAACCACAATGAGCTATCAACTCATACCTGTTAGAATAATTATCATAAAAAAGACAAAAGATAACAAGTGCTGGGAAATATGTGGAGAAAAGGGAATACTGGTACACTGTAGACAGAATTTTAAATTAGTACAGCCATTTTGGAAAACAGTATGGAGGTTTCCAAAAAAATTTAAAATAAAATTACTATGTGATCCAGCAATACTACTACTGAGTACAAATCCCGAGGAAATAAAACTGGCATGTCAGAGATATCTGTGGCCATGTAAATGAGGTGGAAAAGATATTCTCACTTGTGTAATAAAAACACTTATACCTGCTTTTCAAATTGAAGCTCATTTCCCCCAAAAGGTAAGTTTTGCTTCTCATAAATACTTGTTGCATCCTTCAGAGAGTTAATTACCCACTACTAATTATTAAATGCTAATTTTGTTCTTAGTTCCATTTTTACGTGTAATATTCTGCATGGGAATACCTTGTTTATGTATTTATTTCTCCTATCAGATGGTAATCTCATTATGATAAAAAATTAGTGCACAGCAGAAACTCAATGCATAATTTTTAAACTGAAGAAATGAGATTGGGAATTTCATCTTCCCAGTATGAAGTCAAAGTAGTCTGATTAACCCATGTTACTTAGAGGTATTTTAAATGATGGACTGACTCTTGTAGCAGAAATAAAGCAAAAGATACCATAATATTTGTAAACAAAATGTGAAAGTTTCCTAATTTAACAGAACAATGGATAAGGGCAGATAATTCCATTTTGTAGTTTTGAAGAACTGAAATGCAGTCACTTGTCATAGGTGCAACGAATTCTCACTCAATCTACCTTGCAATGTCCTGACAGAAGGGAATGCTGGCCATCACATCATCTAGGAATTCCCCCCTGTGCTTTAGTCTGTCAGCTAAAAAAGATTCAATTGATTATGACAGATGGGCATGAAGTCTGTCATGGTTCTGATGAATCAGAAAGGGAAAAGCTTGATAAATGTTGAGAGACAGATTATGCCTTGATGATTATTTTTGTGAAGTCAATCATCTCTGTACTGGGTACTTACTATAATCTTCTCAAGGAAAATTATTATTGCCTACTAATTGGCATACATTTTAATTCACTTTTGACTTAAAATGTCAATGATAATTTTAAGCCTGAAGTGATTACATATAGCAATACAGAAATGCACCTAACAAATTCATCAACTTTATAGTTTGCAATTTAAAAACCATTTATATTCCAAAATTTGTCTACCTTATTAGTATCAATGTTGTATATATCTGAAATATGGAAATATAAAAGATATATGGCTCAATTATGACTATATAAAGTCAACATTCTGCTATTGTATTATATTAATCTAAAAGCACACCATTACAATTACTTCCACAAAAGTCTCATTTAAAATAATCACTTGGAAATTTCACCTATATAACCTTTCTAGTGTGTACATTGACTTTATGAGTTAGAATAGTTAATTACACATGGAGAGGTCATATTAGAGAAAATGTAATTTTTAAATTTTTTGTAATGCAAGAAGTATACTGGACTGATGTCCTTTAGACAAACAAACAAAAAAGATACCTACATAAGCAAAAATCTCAGTCTTATACACTTCAGTTTTGATTATTATTACATCTTGGAAAATGTGTTCCTTTTTATTGAATTGCTCTTTTGTGTGTGTATGTGTGTGAAAGAGCATCTCTCTCTGTTGCTTGGGCTAGAGTACAGTGGCATCTTCATAGCTCGCTGCAACCTCCAGCTCCTGTGCTTAAGCAATCCTTCTGCCTCAGCCTCCTGAGTAGCTGGGACTACAGGTGCATGCCACCACACCAGGCTAATTTTTTTTAAATTTTTTATTGATACATAATAATTGTACATATTCATGGAGTACATGTTATATTTTGATACAAGCATATAACATATAATGATCAAATCAGGGTAATTGGGACATGATTCACCTGAAACATTTATCATTGCTTTATGTTGGAAACATTTGAAAACTTCTAGCTATTCTGAAATATAATAAATTATTGTCAACTGTAATTTTCTTTTTGTAGAGATGGGGTCTTCTATGTTGCTCAGGCTGGTCTCAAACTCCTTGTCTCAAGCGATCTTCTCACCTCAGCCTCCCAAAGTACTGGGATTACAGGTGTGAGCCACCACTCCCGGACTCAAATCCCTAATTTTCAAAATACTATCTTTAGTGTTTCTTGACATAACCGAGAGGTTTTTTAAAAGTCTTTTTTCCCCTTAACCTCACATGCTAAGCTGGTCCAAAGCCAATTGCTCAGATCACCTCCTTGCCCTTCTCAGCTCTGCTTTGTCCATCATAGAGTCTGACCCTTGCTGAATATGTTTCCTTGGCTAAAATTTTAGCCAGTTTCCATCTTGTTTGGAGTTAATGGGAGGCACTAGCAGCAAATGATAGCGTGGTCAGAAAAAGAAAAGCCATCATCTCCCATCTCCCTCATACAATTTTCCCTCAGTGGCTCCAGCTCCCCAGTGACAAGCCACAGTTACCACTACTGCAGGGTGATTTCAGCCTCTGAACTCCCAACTTTCCCTTTGTCTCAGCAGCTTAGGGGTTGTAGTGTTTTTCTGCTATTGCTAATCTCTGAGTATGCTTGATTTCCCTTTTTATCTTCCCAGCTCTTCTATGACTTTTATAACTAGTTTTCTATCAAATTATCTATGTTTTAAATACTTTTGAGTGGTTTCTCTACATTTTTCTGAGAGAATTCTGAACAACATATTCCAACTAAAAAATCAATATTGTAGCTGCATTCCCTAGCATATGGTATCTTAAGGCTTCACAGTGGCCATGATTCAGTGCTGGAATCAATCATAAGTGCTTGCCAGGGATGAGGACGTTATCTGGAACTGCTCACATGCCGTATAAAGGTGCTACTAGACACTGCTCAATCCTTATATTCCTTGGTATTTTACCATCACAAGACTTCTTACCTTCTTCCTTCTCACCTTATCACATATGCTCTTTGAATAATCCCCTCTCCAAGACACCACGTCTTTTTTAAAAAATAACTTTCGTTATAAAAGTTTTTGAAACTCAAGGCCCTCACTACCTTAAGACCAACTCATTCTTAAACCCATGAAATCTGCTTTCCACATTCTGACGAGTATTGGGAATGAGATTAGAACCTATATTGGTGTCCTACAGCTGCTGTAACACATTACCATAAACTCAGTGAGTTGAAGCAGCTCAAATTTATTACCTTATAGTTCTGGAGATCAGAAGTCTCACTGCGCTAAAATCCAAGTGTTGGCAGGGCTGCATTCCTTCTGGAGGCTCTAGGGGAAAAGGAATTGATCACATTTTTCAGCTCCTAGAGGCTGCCTGCATTTGTTGGCTTGTGAGTCTCTTCTTTCTTCAAAGTCAGCAATCACAACACTCTGACCTCTGATTCTGTCCTCAGATATCCTTCTCTGATTTTGAACTTTCTGTCTTCTTGTTATAAGGACCCTTAGAATAACACTGGGCCTGCCAAGATAGAATAATCTCCTCATCTCAAAACCCTTAACATATGTGAAGCCCCTTTTACCATGTAAAGTGAAATTTACAGGTTCAGGGATTAGGACAAAGGACATTGTTGGGAGGGGCATTATTCCATCTACCACAGGATCCAAATCTATTTGAATGCACATCACTTTTTTTGTTGTTATTAACCTCTATCAAATATAGACTTTCCATGATTATAGCATAATATAGGCAATAATTATGTCTCTCCAGAATTGTAATAGAATTGATGCCCTGAATTTGCTTCGGCGTGTCTCAATTACTTGTAATAAGACAGGATGAGCAGGAAAGAACCAAGATCTTTAATTTGACTTGTTTGCAAGAATAAAAGTTAGTTACTTAGAAAAAAGAGTGGCCTTGCTACAGATCCTGAGGGAGCATTCAGTGTTTCGGGGAAAATGAAATGTTCACACTGTAATGTTATAGTTTTTTTGCAGAATGCATGCTGGGCTATCTTTAATTATTTGATGCTGGGATATGTTAATTCTTTCATACTCATCTACATATTTCCACTAAGAAAACACTGAAAATGAAGGAGGAGATAGCCTCAATTTTTAAGAAGATCAAATTCCAGTTTTTTTTGAGAAGATCAAATTCCAGTTTCTGGTCCTATATCTAAGAAGCTTGGAAGTTGTCACTTCATCCTAACAAGTAAAACATAACGTTAAACAAACTGGAAAAATCAACAACTCTACTTAGATATGTCAGGAAAATGAGGACACAGGAAAGATTATAGTCTATGAATTGAAAAGATACATAGCCAAATACAAAGAATCACAATTTACTAGAGAAGAAACTGATCAGCAAATACCTTAGCAGAAACTAGTAATGGAATAGGAAAGCCTAAACTATAAATGACAAATTTCTGGAGGCTAACTATGGACAAGTTTGAGAGTAAAATACTCCAGGGAGGCCTAGTGATGGGGGATGATAGGTATGTTTTCATGAATTTTAGCTCCAGGAACTCTAGAAAGTTCTCACAGTGAAGACCAGAGAAAAATCAATTCCTGACTAAATTGACTCAAATTCCACACTAACAGCCTAGCAAAAGAAGAGGCACACACATTTTCAGCATATATACTGTTTATCTGAGTTTTCTTACTCACCATGTCTGTCATTTAATCAAAATGACAAGACACACAAACAAATAAGTAAAAACCTTAAGAGGCAAATCAGGCTTCAGAACTAGATTCAGAGATAAATTATATATTAAAACTATCATCAGTAAAGAATTTAAAATAACTATAATTAATATGTTAAAGAGTCCAGTGGAAAAGCTTGACAGCATAGCATGGACAGATGTGAAATAGAAAGTACTGAAATAAAAACACAGATAGAAAAAAAGAGTGGGAAGAAAGGACAGAACATTAAAGAGCTGTGGGATAATATCACATATCTAATAAGGATCTCTGAAGGAGAAGCTGGAGACAAGGCATAAGAAAAATTTAAAGATTTAAGGGCCTAGAAATAAGTTCTATTATTTGATAGCCCAGTAAGGTGATTATAATTAAATATTTTTTGTATTTCAAAATAGCTGGAAGAGAAGATTTGAAATGTTCCCAGTACAACAAAATGATAAATGTTTGAGGCGATGGATATGCCAATTACCCTGATTTGATCATTATACATTATATGAGTGTATCAAAATATTACACTGTACTCCCTAAATGTGTATAACTTCTCTGCATCAATAAAAACAGATATAAGGGCCCAGAGTTTTCCAAAAAATAATCAAAGACATCAAACCATGGACTCAAAAAGAGAAACTCAAGAATGAATACAAATTTTAAAACTTAAACATATAATATTCAAATATCTGAAACCAAAATAAAGGAAAATATTGAGGATATTCTGAAGAAACATGTACATCACACAAAGAAAAAGTATATTTTTCATTAGAATCTATGCAAGCCAGGAGACAATGCAGCAACATCTTAAAAAGCTAAAAGCATAACAATAAAAAAGAAACTTCTCAACTCTAAATTCTACACATGGCAAAAATATCTTTCAAATATAGAGGTGAAATAAAGACTTATTTTCAGTGAAACGAATAATGAGAGGATCCATTACCATCAAAGCCACTAGCAAATATGATCATTTTAGAATACAGATAAAAGGAAAATATATAACAAAAATAGCACAAAATATGAGAAGAAGGAATTGGAAGTATAGTATCGTAATGTTCATAAATTATATGTGAGGCCATATATGAACTATATTTTAAAAGACCTGATAATTCTATTTTGCTTTGATTCATTTATCCAGTCTTCACCATGTAGTGCTATTAAGTTAATTGACTTTTTACTCCACTCCAGTGTTCCTGTATCTCTAAGCAGTTTTTACTTACTTTTAAATTTTTAATGTTTTAATTGAAAAATAAATTACATATTTTTATCACACACAACATGAGGTTTTGAAATATGTATATGTCATGGAATGGCTAAATCAAGCTAATTAATACACGCATGACCTCACATAGTTATTGTTTATTGCGGTGACAACACAAAATCATAGAAGCAGAAGCAGAATGGTGGTTACCAAGGGCTGTGATGGTGGAGGAAAGGGGACAGTTTTGGAGAGATGTTGATCAAAAGATACAAAACTTCAGTTAGATAGGAGGAGCAATTTCAAGAGATCTTTTCTACATGGGGACTATAGTAAATAAAAATGTATTGTGTTCTTAAGAAATGCTAAGAGAGTAGATTTTAAGTGTTCCCCCTTGTGAACTCTTGATGTAAATCCTCTTAGTTCAATCGACATGCTGGTGTCTGATGCCATGATCACTGCTGAGAAAATTCTTATATCGTGGTTGCCTGTATGGACTTCAGTGTTTGAGGAGAATTATAGATTATCAGTATATATTTGTTGAATAAGTGCATAAATAAAAAGTATTATTTTATTTTTACAAAAGTAGTTTTTATTATGTTTCTATGCAGGCCCTGTTTCTCATTATATTCTGCATGTTTCACTGGACCCCATCACAGTTCTCAAATCCATCTGAAGCAGTTTTGACTTAGGAGCATCCACCTCAAACCAAGGAGTAGAAATAACATCAAGTCATTTTCAATCGTCCTGGTGTAAGTACCTAGGTCAAATACACTGACTACTGAATAGAATGAGAAAAGGAAGCCAAATATAAACACTAAGTTCTGCCACACCTTGTATATATTGTTTCTATGCTTTTTCTGGTACTTAACACAAAAAAAATTTAATGGAATAAATGCAATTCTAGATATGTTAATAAGCATCAATTGCTAAAAAGTACAAAATGGAGATTTTCTGCCAGTTTTAGTACAATCTGGGCTTTAATCGTAAGTTTAAATGCTCTTTGTAGATTATTTGAGACTGTAGTTATTCATTTGCTTTTCGTGATTTATCTGACTTAAGCCCAAGCTGCTGAGCCCAGCTGTTTCTATAAGGCAGAATACAAAGTTTATTTGTTATTCACCTTACATTATTACATCTTGACGATTTTTTTTTATGTTACAGAGGTTATTAGCATGCTCATTAGGTATGCTATTGCCATGAAACTGCTTTCTGAAGCACACAAGGCATTTGGATTATATCACCTATATTGAAATGTGTGTATTGACAGCAGGCTAGAGAAGCAAAGGGGCCACACTTGCAGTTTTAAAAGCTATAAATGCATACTTTATAGTGGGTAAAGGATTTTTGAGAATCACTTTCTTTTCCAGAGGACTATAAAAGTAAGAGAGATGGGTATTGCAAATGATTTAATAGTTAACTCAAAAATGGTCAAGTGAATACTTGGAAAGATTGAAGGAAGAGGATTCTTTTGGTTTCATATTAATGATAGCAAGGAACAAGGGATAAAAATAGCAAAGATTTCTTACAAACACAGGGAATCTGGAACTGATGGGATATTACCACCAATCTGGGCAAGTAAATCACAACTGGTAAAATTTATTTTCTGTCTTTTTTATATTAAAATCTGTTACTAACTCATAAAGAAGAATTATCTGATCTGATTTTCAGGCAAGAGTGAGGTAATCAGAGTCCAATGTAGCACTAGAAAACCTTGAAAAGATCACACCCAGACATAACAGTCCGTGAACCTTTTAATAAAGCCTGTACTACCCGACATTAAAAAGTGTTGTTTGGAGGTTTCCTGATCTCAGTGATTTTACTACAGGAAGTATCAGGATACAGTGCATTTAAGATGCACTTCTGTCCTAGTCTGTTTTGTGCTGTTGTAACAGAATACCATAGATTGAGTACTTTATAGAGAACAGAAATTTATTCTTTCACAGTTCTGGAGGTTGGGAAATCTGAGATCAAGGGGCCAGCACCTGGTGAGGGCTTTCCTGATGCATCCTCACATGGTAGAAAGGCAGAAGGACAAGAGAGTTATGAACTTTGTATTCTAACACGGCAGTAGAGGAGAGCAAACACACTCCTGCAAGCCCTTTTTGTCTATAAACTCTTGGTTATTGGCTGTCTCTACTCGAAAGTTGCTATGGTCTGAATGTGTTCTCTCCAATTCATGTGTTGGAAACTTAATCTCCAACAGTGTTGGGAGGGCTTTTTGGAAGGTATTTAGGTCATGAGGGTGGAATCCTCATGAATGGATTAATGACATTATATTAATAGCAATAAGTGATTCCACAGGAATGTAATAAATATTGACTTCCAAAAATTACCACTGTAGGCAAGTTCATCAGATAATTGAAATCTGGAAAGGTCTTGGAGAGTTTTCACTCAATCACCTCTTTATATGAAGAAGAAATAAGAAAAAAAAAAGTGACTTTTGTATTAGTTTTCTATTGCTGCTGTAGAAACTTACCACAAATGTAATCAGGTAAAATCAAGGCATAAGCTGGACTGTGTTCCTTTTAGGAGCCTCAAGAGTAGAATATGTTTTATTTCCTTTTCTAGCTTTTAGAGGTCACCCAGGTTCTTGTGGCCCCCTTTCTCTGCTTCAAAGTCAGCAACATTGCATCTCTTTGATCATTTTGTTGTCACATATCTTTCTGACTCTGACTTCAGCCAGGAAAGGTTCTTTTAAGGACTCTTGTGATTTATTTGTGCCCACCCACATTGTATAAGAATATCTCTACATCCCAAGGTCCTTATCTTAATCACATCTTCAAAGTCCCCTTTTCCATGTAAAGTAACATATTCATAGGTTCCAGGGATTAGGACATGGAGATATTTAGATATTCTGTTTACTACAACTTTCCTAAAATTTATTAGCTAATAAAGATCAGAGCTGAGATTGGAAATCTCACAATTCTCAGCCACATGTTGGCTCTATCACACTATAAATTATTTGAATCATCTAAAGGGGAGATAATGCTTTAAAATATTACTATTTTCTATGCTAGATGGATTATTTTATAGAAGAAAAAATCTCACCCTTCTTATTGCCAAAGGATTACGAGGTCCTCTATATTTTTTTTAAATAAACCTATTGTAATGACATAGGCTAAAACTGAGGTTCATAGGAACTAAAAAATTGAGCACACATTTGGAATATCCATGCAGGAAATATGCAAAGTGGTGTCCAAGGAGAAAAGGGCTAGCAATATAATAAAGGTTGACATGGCCAGTGGATAATGTGTCTCTGAAGACTTTTTCAGTAAAGAAATATTTGATAAATGATATTTAATGATTCATTAACATAACTCCCCTTACATGACTGACAAACTTTCATTAAAATCTAACAGAAAAGCTTTTTTTTTTTTTTTTTTTCGTATTTGTGTCTACTTGATCTAGTTGAGGGGCTGGGAAATTTCAAGGCAAAGGGGAACTACTGATATTTGAAATTATTACTAAAAAAATCAGAAAGTAAAGTAAAAAGAGGGTAAAATAAATGAAAGAAATGGAGCTACAGGTGGCAATCTGATCATAGATTGCCTGTAGAAATCTTGGAGAAAACATTATTCTTTCCACAAGACCAAAACTATGTCTTCAAGCTAATTTTATCTAGATGATAAGAGGCTCATGCTAATTGTTAGCCAAGTTGCAAATCTTTGTGCCTTTTCCAATTTTTTCCCCCAGAGTCAAATTAATATTCAAAAATCTCTTGGTTAGTATTTAACTTTGTCTATAAAAGATTCAAATATACACCGTGGCAATATGTGGCAGAGTAAAATAGTGTCAATATATTTAATGTCATCTATTCTGACTTCTTTTCCTTTGTAGCTTGTCACTTTCCAGAGATTTAATGTCTTTCCTTACATTGATTGTCATATACTCCATCTCTCTCTATCCGCTTAACTGCCAATATTAGTCACTGAAATTTAGTGACAGATATAGTCACTAAGCTGTACTACAGCAATTAGGATAGGTGCATACTCTGTGAGTCACTAATTTTGAAGTTTTGTTTATTTTATAATTTATAGTTTTCCAAAAATAAAATAGGATAAAAATAATGATTTTATTAGGGGAAACAAAGATGAAATAAAGTCTAAAAGAACTATAGATTGCATTTTCTAAGTACACATTTTCATTTTCCCATTTTATGGTTCATATTTGAAATATGCTATTAAGATATATAAAACATAGAAATTGTATTTATTTAGACTCCAAAGCACAAGGTTTCATATAATTTTATAACATAATCTATTATATTTTTCTTTTTATGTTTGGTCCCTGAGCCACACTTAGTATCAAGTATGAAATGGCAAATATGCTAATTTATATTTTATTTCTTTTGTTGCAGAAGAAAAAACTAAATTGATTTTAATATATTACTTATATTTTGGTTATATATCTACTAGATCACATAGTCACACTACTCTTACATTAGTAGTAAATTTAGAAGTATGCATTTTTCCTTTGAAATAAGTACAGTCATATAAATGCATCATATGGGAATTCATGTGGGGAAAAAAAACATTTTACAAGGATTACATTTTTAAGGTGTTGAGAAAACGTGTCCTGCAGAGAAAGCTTTCGTTGACACTACAGTAACTGTGTCAAGACCTCAGTATGGCAAGAATTAGTTCTCGTTGCATCTTGGAGATTGACAACTGACTTCAGCTGATGTCAGGCAAGAACAAAGCACACACAAGAAAAATTGAACAATGTTACATCTTTAGTTTACTGATACAGTTGAAAAAATATATATTCCCTAGGAATAAAATATGTGAAGATATCTAAGTGGGAGAGACTGTGTAGTGATAAATGTAATAGCATGGTCTCCATGGCCCATAAAATTGGATTTTATTTTATTCTAATTGGTTTTTGGTTTAAAACTCCTAGCACAAATAAAAATCCTAAAAGGAGAAGAAGCTTTAAAAGAACAATTTGGGTATCTTTATTATATGAGGTTTGACCTCAGTATTTCTCTATTCAAGTATGTAACCATTTTATCATTATTGGAGAAAGTAAATTGAGTCTGAAAGATGAATATATTGTAGGAAAACCTTACAAATTACTTGATCATGTAAGTCAGCTTTAAAAGAATGTTTGCATAAACTGACGCATTCATTCATGGCTGATATAACTACTAGAGAGCAAACATTCATTAACTACTCACCTATGTCATCTATACTTTCAGTTTCTTATAGTTAACTATAAATGAAACATAATTAATGGTTTAAAATGTATAATCTTCCAGTTAACTTTAAAAAAAAAAAGGTGCCTATGTATACTTTACTAGATTCTGTATCTACTACAAATGACAAGACCCTCAAAGGATTTATGATTGTGTATGACAAATAACATGATTTGCCAGCTGAGGGAATTAAGGGTATGACATTTCATCAAATGTTTTGTTCAATGTCAGGTATCTAAAAATGAAATTAATTCAGATAAAAATGAAGAAGAATTGAAGGGACTCTAAGCTATTTCACGAGACAAATTATGAAAGGCAGTATGGCATTTTAAAATAGCAAATAGTGGTCTCACAGGGGAATTAGGTATACCTCTTCAGTATTTGAAAGCCTGTCATGAGCAAAGGGATTAATGTCTGCTTTAGATAAGTATTTCAAATATGGATTTGCATTTAAGTAAAGGCAGGATTTTGTGCCAGAGGGATCCAAATATGTCTGCTACCTGAGATAATGAGTACTGAGTTCCTGTAGGTGTTAAAGAATTTGATTCAATATACATTAAAGATGAATGTTTTAGGAGAAATTTCAGGTATTGAAGTAGTATCTATCTAGTGCTATTGGAATTAATTTGACTTGCTTACTCAATTTGAGCAACTGGGTGGCCCAAACATATAATATTGACATTGAAGTATATTTATAAATCATCCACTGCATTGATGGTATTGATTAGATCAATGAGTCACAATGGCAGCATGAACATTCAGAGTTAATTGTTATGGAATGTACATTAAAATGTCTAAAGAAAAGAAGTTGAACAGAGTATCAATCCCCTTAAAAATGCAGGTATTTATGACAAAAATATTTCATTTCCTTAATATACAACTGTAAGTTAATATTAAGAATGCTAGTTTGTTAGAAAACTAGCAGAGATAGTTTTGATGTTAGCTGTATCTAGGTTATAATTTCAGCTCTCACATTTGCCAGTTGCTGCTTATGCTTATACCACTTACATGGATTATAAACAGGACTTTAGTGTGAATATAAAGTTATGGTATATGTAAGGGTCCTATTTAATCTCTGGTACATATTATATGCTCAAAAATGTTAATTTTGTTTTCTTTAAGTTAAGCTGAGATTATTTTAGCTTCCGGCAGAAAAAATAAGAATTTTGTGAATAATTCCCAATATGCAAGGATACAATTTAAGTAAGACTCATAAAATAGTGTCTTCTGAACTTCCTTCAGTTTATTTATCCACCCCCAAGACCATCCACATATTATGGAGACCAGTCTAAGCTTGTGGAAGAGAAAGGTCTTTTAATTTCCTTATCCCTACCCACTGAGTTACAACTAATGAATATAAACCACATTGTTGGCCGCAGTTCTGCCCAATTGGACACAGTGTAAACTGTCACTGCAGGATTCTTCAGGACTAAACTCCAGCTGAAATAACTGTCTCTGCAGTTATTGCTGAAAACATTATTTCTTAAAACTGACAGGAAACGTACCATTATCCTGTTAATAATCCCTTTAATTTCTGGAAGCCATAAAGTTTGGCAGAAACAAAGGAAGCCTCTGTAGAATGTAGTACTCCTGTTACTGTTGCTGCAGGAAGAAAGCAGGCATAGGTAGGTTCAAATAACTAACTTACACTATTCAGTTTGTCCCTAGGACAACATTATCAATAGGCTTTCTTTACATACATACAGTAAATATGTTTTCCTTCTATATATGTGGTATACATGTCATTGGGTCATTTGTATTTGCTAACTGGTAGTTATTGAAGTTTGGCTCCTATCATCCCACAAAGACTGGGGAGTAGGAACATTGTTTTCCTTGATGATTGCATTTCAAAGGGATGGCTCCCAATCCTTGAAAAAGATATTCCTAGGTTGTAAGGAGACTAGGAGAAGATTTTGGAATCAAAGGGGCAAAAATACTCTAAGAGAAGGGAGGTTAGTGGCCTATGGACAGGAAGAAATTTTTCTTTTTATTTATTTATTTATTTATTTATTTATTTATTTATTTATTTATTATAGCTTATTATGGGGGTACAACCGTTCTGGTTAAATATATTGCCCATGCCCCTCCCAACCCCCCGAGACTGAGCCTCAAGGGTGT